>JARWIR010000013.1:11183185-12383185 GCA_029959085.1 Nemophila menziesii | reverse complement strand
CTATCTTCTCATCTATATTCTCGTATTTTCTATTCCATCCTTAGTTATTCAATTTTTAATCGTAATTTAATTATTTACACTTTAGTCCTTAATTCCTAAAACAAAAAAATACCTTTCATTATTTTACTTAGTTGCAACTCAACCCCTATATTCTTCTTTAGACACAAAAGAATTAACCTTATAGTCCATGTGGAGAACGATTCTTTAAATACATTTCTCGGGTGCTAATTTATTTATCACACCTTTGGGGACAACATGTTTTTAGCTCCTCTTTCGGGGACTATCTCGTTAACATTTTTGTTTTCATTTAGTGTAGTGTTCTTTAGGAAAATAGGGAGTTGTGCAATCATCGATGATAGTTAACATTTGATACCTCTTCTAGTTTGTAGAAATTTTAAGTCACGTATGTCGTTGTGAATTAATCCTAAAGGAACCAATGTCCTTTATACATATTAAAAAGTGATTCTAGTTAGTTTGGACTTAATACATATTTTACAATCCTGATGGGAATTGAAGTTCAATTAGGCTACAATCTGACGTTTAAATTTTTTAATGAACCAAAATTAATAAATCCTAATCTATCATCCCATAAATTAGGCGATTCTGACGCGTGAATAGAAATACAATTCTTAGTTATGTATTTATTGTAATAATTTTTTTGGAGGGGGGAGGGGGGAGTACAACGTTTATTACTTTCAATTGAAAAATATTGTTGCTAAGGAACACCTACCTACATAACACCATTCTTAGATTGAAACAAAAATTATTTTAAAGTCATCCTTCCTAAGTAAAGACCTACATACTAGATTTGTGCAGGTTTTTAGCACATGAAACACATTTGTCAAGGTTATCACTTTGTCATACGTTATTTTTATAAATAATTTGTCTAATGTGTGGAACTTGAGAAAATTGACGAATTGCTCATGTATAGAGTTTCTTCATTTAGATATCGCTTGTAAGTCTTAGTCATGCTCTAGTCCGAGCATCCATATCGATTTTCTCTAGATCCATCCACCATTCTTTAATATTTTCTATAAGGATCACTGTTATCCCAACCACTAGGTTTATACCCTCAATACCATCGAAATGATTAGTCGCATATGCCTATCCATTCTTACACTTTGTTTGGTTTCCTTAAACCTTCTTGTTGTTTCGGTTGTTGGCATAATACTCGTGCTTCCCACAATTGCGACATTAACCAATTAATTTTATTTTTTATTGTCAGAACTCACTCTTCATTTCCTTCTTCGCACGTTGTAGTTAGACCTCGCGTGTTCCATATTATCTTCCTTGATCTCATATGACCGTGCATTACTTACTCATTCAACCAGTCAATTGTCTTCCTCAATTTTCATTCTCACGAGATCTTTAAAACTTATCTATTTTCTCTTGTGCTTTAGGTAATTCTTGAAACCCTTATACAACGGGGGGAAACTTTTCAACTAGGTCAAACAATTTGAACTGCTTAACAATATTCATTCCTTCAATGCCTTTCTCATACAATATTAACAAAAGATATTGCATTTGTGACACGCGAATTTTGAGTTTACCATTTTGAACTCAAGAAACTTATCGACCAAAAACTTTTTCATGTCATTGTTCTTTGTCTTATATTTCCTTTCAAGTGACTCTCAGAGTTGCTTGGTTATGGATATAGTACAATACACATTGTATAAAACATTCACTAAACAGTTTAAAATATATTTTTGGCATATAAAAGCATAATGCCTCTATGCTTCCATGTTGTTGAAAGTGTCACCATTTAGATCATAACTCTAGTTAATCTTATTTCTAAAACCTTTTTAAACTCAAGTTTGTCAAATATAAGGATCTATTTTCTACCATCTCTCAAAGTCATACTCATTAAAATTTATTTGGTCTCTCAGCCAGTCTCGTGGGTATGTGCAGGTTCATTCTTGAAGGATCACTTGCCTCAATTTTTTCTTGTCTAGTGACAGTGGCAGCAATGTCTGCAGTTTATTTACTCATTAATTACTATGGAGAATGATGAACTCACGTTATTGACTTGTTCGTTACACACACGCAACATAATATAATAGAATATATATAGAAGATGTTATTTTTGCTATGTATACGCGAGCCCGAAGATTTAGACAAAATATTGTTGATAATAAATAAATAGAAATATAAAAAATATACATAAGTATTAAACCTTTCTGGTGTTTTAAAAAACTACGATGAATGTATATATCATACAACAACTTTTTTTTTGTATAATTATGGACTAGTGTATATTCTTGATCTAAAAATACATAAAAAATAGAAAATTAACAAATTTAAATATTGAAGTGAAAAATAAGTATAGAGTTGGATAGGGTTTCAACCCTTTAAGGTATTTTAGACATGTACCCATGCCTTTCATAGTGGTAATAATCTTCAGAATATAATGAATTCAAACCAATGCACATGTTTATGATTTTTTCAGAATATTATGAAGTTTAAAATAATGCCATAATCTATCTCTTATTTATGTATTGTAAAAGTTTTGATGGGATGTTTAAATAAAAACAGGTTGACCGTTCATAAATGCTAAGCATTCCTATGAAATGGTACATCGAATGCATATAATAAAAATAAATACTTTGTGGATGAGGTTGGATGTTTTAGAAAATACAGTTGTTTAGAAAAATTTGTAATTATTAAAGTTAATATTAACAATTAATTAATCATGTAATTAATATTTATAAAATTAAAATATAATTAGTTCAAACGTATAAAAAGATACCATACATGAATATTCATCATAAACTCTACATATTCTTATGAGCGCACAAGATCACCACGAGCCTTCGTACATGCCACTTTGAGAGTTCAAATTTTTATTTATTAATAATTAATTTTGACAAAGTAATGTTATTTTCTTATTCTTCAGTATGAGATAAACAACTTTGATTTACATTCCAAACCATTACAACGTGTGAAATCCAATCTTCTTTTTGGTAAATTGGGCTATTATATCCTGGGTCAAACATATTTTGTTAATAGTATTTTGATGTTTCTTCCCAATGATTGCGAATACAACTTTGTCGGGTTACTCAACGTGGTGGTAGGATTATCGGAGAAATAATTTACTACTTTGTATAGATTCTAGTAGTTTATTTGTTTGGATTAGAATTATGTTGTATGCTTGTATATTTTATCTTGTTATTAACCAGATTGTAATATTTGTATGTCAGTAAATTCCACCACCAACTGTTGTCTAATGATATATGGTACATGACATAGAGAATACACTGCTAGTCGCCACTTCCATTTGGCAGACTTGAATTGAGCAAAACAAGATGACTTTTTATAATCTTTGTATGTTATAAGTGTTATTAGTTTATTGGAATTGATTATCATGGATGACTCGCGCTATGAACCTAAAAATCGGTCGCTTCAGGTTCTCAAAATGTGTCGTTTTTTAGGATCCCTTTCCAGAGGTTAAACGTATATACACAAACTTACACACACACACACACACAGAGAGAGAGAGAGAGAGAGAGAGAGAGAGAGAGAGAGAGAGAGAGAGAGAGAGAGAGAGAGAGAGAGAGAGAGAGAGAGAGAGAGAGAGAGAGAGAGAGAGTTTAATAACAGAACATAATAGATTAGGCGTTTTGTTGGTAAAACAATATATTTTCTTGTTGAAGGTGTAAGGTTCGAATCTCAATATAAAATTATATTTATTATAAGGTTAACTCTTTTCATATAATTTTTTTCTTCCCTTAGTAAATCGTACATTGTCTTTATAAGTACAATTTATGTTCTAAATTATTTCCATCTTTTTGTTTATTCATTATAACAAATAATTAGAAGATTCCCAAACAAAGCTATAAATAAAATTAAAAAGAGTCCCAAAAAAATTCATTTTTGATATCTTTCACATTTGAGTCTCACACTGAAATTTCACTTTGGGTCCCAAATATGCCAGGTTCGACCATGTTAATTATGTTAAAAGAACATATCTTAATGAAACATACTTCACTTGGAGTCTTAAGAAAGCATACTAGTTAACATTTGTTCAGTACTGGATTGGTAAAATAACTATCTCATTGACACAATATCTTACTAAATCAGATTAAAACTGCATAAGTGCAAACAAATATGACATTGACCATAATTTGTGGCTACATCTCCAACATTGAGAAAAACGATGTTTTAAATGATGCACGTCATTTTGTTCGTGCATGAGACAATGAATTGGTGGCGGATATCGGCGGAAATTTATTTGGTGAAATTGGTAAAGCCAACCAATAGGTTGAACGCAACTCAATGTCAATGTGTGTTTCAAAGCAATCTTGAGAAAACAGGAATAGGTGATATATTTCATGATACATTAAGTAAATTTTTATCTGGCTTTGCGGGTACACATGTAGTGGAGTCAAGTTCACTTCATAATTTTGTACACTAAATTATGAGCTTTGTATAAGAGAGGACAGGATTTACTGTGCTACACACTGAGATAGACTCGTTCAAACGATTAACCTTAATGAAGGATGGTGTAAGTATAATGACATGTTGCAGAAATGTGTATATATTTTACGTCAAAACATTTGAAATTTGATTTATTTATCCAAAAGCAAATACGTGTGCATATTTAATGACCAAGGAAACAACAGATTTGATAATTGAACTCTTACAATATAGAACTTACCAAATAAATTATAAGTAACGTTCATAAAGACATGAAAAATGAAGGCGTAAAATAGTTTTAACATATTAACTAATGACAAAGGTTTAAGGCCCGTTTGGGACTGCTTTTTAAAATAATCACTTGAAGTAATTTTAGATCCATAAAAGCACTTTAGACCTTTAAATCACTTTTAGAAAAAACACTAGATAAGGGATTATTAAAATAATCATTTAAAGTGATTTTAGATGTCTAAATATTTTTTAATATTTATTACAAATAATTTAATTTTAATAAAAAAGCACTTTTAACTCTAAAATAATCTATCCCAAAGGGGCTGTTAGTAAATTTTCTATTGGCTTTTAACATCATAGATATGAAACAAAACATCCCACCAGACATTAACTTAATTTTTTCTATTTTTAAAAAGTATTGATATATACCACTTAAATTCATATCATCTACCATACACCCATAATGTGGCGTGATTTGAGTGGAAGTTAAGTATTAATGTATTTACTTTAATGACTGAATAACTCATTAGTCTTGTTGAAATGTATTCTCAACAGGGACTGGTTAAAGAAATTCAAATCAATAAGAACTGTCCGGATATCTCTCACCTTATTTTTGCGGATGATTCTCTTTTCTTTATTACTATAGATGAAACTAACATTACAGATTTTAAAGAATTTCTTAACATCTATTGCTTAGGATCTAGACAGAGGATTAATCTCAATAAATCAGCCGGCATCTTTAGCAAGGAACCCCATGAAGATAAGAGGGAAGTTCTGTATCAGGGGATCAATATCAAAGAAACAAAGGATCTCTAAAATTATCTCTGAATTTCACTTTGTCATAAACGATCAAAGGTGGAGTCATTGGAATGGATTGCCAAGAAATTATTCAAACAAACTGAGGGATGGAAGGTTAAGCTACTCTTTGAGGGAGGCAAGGAAGACCTGCTCAAAGAAATTCTCCAAGCTATTCCTAACTATTATATGTGAATCTTTTTTTTCCTATAAGTTTTTGTAATAAACTCATTTCAACTATCTCTAACTTTTGGTAGAATTCAGGAGAAAAGAACAAAATACATTGGATGACTTGGGAAAAAATTGCAGTTGGCAAACTTATAGGAGGGCTCGGATTCAAAGACTTTAAAAGAATGAATACAACTCTCTTAGCCACTCAAGCATGGAGAATCATGAAAAATACGGAAACATTAGTCGCTAGAGTTCTAAAGGGGATTTACTTTCATAATAATGACTTCTTAAAAGTTAAACTTAGACAAAGTCGAACTTGGAGTTGGGCGAGCATTATAGAAGGAAGGGACTTTATAAAAAATATGGGATACACCAAATTAGCAACAGAGATGATATCAATATATGGAATTATAGATGGCTAGATACGGAATGGAAGATGGAAAAACCTCAAACAAGTGATCTTGAAAAGGTGAGTCAACTTTTTTACCCCAATACTAGAAAATGGAATTTGGAAATATTAGACAATATTTTTACCAAACCTATCATCCCTTCGATAACTAGGTTACATATTTTTGAAACTGATTACAAAGATAGATTTATATGGCCCTTCTCACAAAAACAGGGTATAAGAAACATACTGAAGAACAAGTTGCTAATCAGCCTCAGTCCATTAAAGATCTTGAAAGATTTAACTCAAAAATATGGAAAATTATCTGGAGTTCTAATATACTAATAAAAATTAAGATCTTTGTATGGAAAGCTTGCAATAACGCGATACCCACGAGAAAGAATTTATATAACAGAAGATGCTGAAATTCATACAAATTTATTTGGTGCCTAAATTCATCAGACACTGTGGAACACCTATTGACATGCCACATTTGTAAAGAAATTTGGGCAGGCACATCACTACAGATTAGAATGGGGGAAGATGGATCCATTAATCTTTCGGATTGGATCATTAGAACAATAGAAAATTACGCAAAAGGCGGATGGGATAAAAAGGTAATACACGATTATATCATGATCTGCATATGGAATATTTGGAAAAGCAAAGATGAAATCTCTCCATGAAAACACAAAAATTGAAGGAGACATGATAATTTATAATACTAATAAGTTGATGAATGGGTTACATGGAATAGACTGAAAACATATTAATAGCACTACTTATATGTTTCAAAATAAAAAAGAGGATGACCAAAGCACCCAAGAAGAGAATGGTATAGACATCATACTAAAATGTGATGCCTCTTTCAATCAAAAGTATGAACCGACGGGAATCATGATAGTTTCAAATCATACAAGATTAGAGAACCTGGAGAATATTAAAATAGATACCATTTGCGAATCAGCCTTGGAAGGAGAAGTCTTGTCAGTTCTCAAATCGGTAGAAAAATGTGAAGACTTCCCTAAAGAAAAGAAGCTCATCTTCTCCGATAACCTTGAAGTAAGTCAAAGTATAAGGCGGGTTTCAGCTGCGAGTTGGAAAATCCAACCGATCATCAAGAAGATCACCGATAAAGCTGTTGAGTTTGGATTTATCTCATTTCAATATCTTAATAGGAAGCTCAATTGCCAAGCAGATAACCTCGCGAAGAAAGCTAGGCACGGGTTCGAGTCGTACTCTATGATCGACTTCTCAATCTTTGAATTAGCTCATAATCTTAGTAAAGCAGAGATTCGTTAGCAATACCTGTACCTTTTCTTTTGTACAATAGGATAGTACCCACTTTTTAGTTTTTGTCTTTTCTTTCTTTCTTTGGTGCTTTAGGCATCTTCAAATGTAAAAAAAAAAAAAAAAAACCATTATGTTAACAATATTTATTTCTCTTATAATCTTTTTCTTAATTTCTACTATACAATGTTGTTAAGGTGGAGTCCACCTTCACAAAGGCCATGTCCACCGCGAATAGCTTTTGAAATGGAAAAAAGAACTAATGCTAATAATATAAAATATGAGAATCTCAAGTAGAGACAACATAAAACACAGGCCGAATACGGATAAAACCCACCCTTAAACCTAGACTGACGACGATATCAGCTACATTACATCTTTATTAGTATAAAATATTAATAGTGCACGCTTTTCCTCTTTACATCTAAACTGATAAAAGAAAAAGAAAGAGAAAGAGAAAGAGAAAGAGAAAGGGAAGAATCACAATCAGTATTCCTACACGACAACCTACAACCTTCTTTTCTTTTCTTCCTCTGTCTCTTCACAAACTCTCTCTTTTGTCCGTTTTGTTCCACCCTCTCTAAGGCTACACAACCACTCCACTTTATTACCCCTCTACTTATTTATTCTTTAAATAACAATAGCGCCTAATATCAATAATAGTACCTTGTATTAATGTTAATTGTATTTTATTTCAAAATTAGTTAGGAAGTTTTATTTGATTATTTGCTCAACATGGATGTTCTAATTTCGTCACAATTTGTGATTTTAGACTATATGTCTAAAATATAGATCCTGAAATTTTAGACTCCAAATGCTCTAATTTCTTTTTAACATAGCCCAACTAAGTTCTGGTTAATCTGTAAATAACGATATACCTCAATACACGTCATCAGTTAAATGGTCAAAATTATCTAGTAAAGATGGGTTAATGATATTGATGGAAGAGGGTTGTTAGTACAAAAATAGAATAGAGCAGCAATGCATGGAGAGATATCAATTATTTGCAGAAATGTTTTTGTATGGATTATAAATATGAGAATTGGAGAGTGGTCACTGGTCAAAGACAGATCCAGCTGCTGTTAACATGCATGGCACGGTTTATAATATTTGGTATTATTTGCGATACTCTTTTGTACTCTATTAGAGAGGTAATGAAAGAATGGATTAATGGGTCACGAGGAGGTAGAGGAGGTGACCAGGGGCGGAGCTAGGATTAATTATTAGGGGGGGCCAAGGGGGTTCGGGGGCATCGCCCCCGAAAAAAAAATTTCCGAGGTGTTTGCAATATAAGTCCGTATATTATGCAAAAATTGTAATATTAGTCCTTATATTATGTAAAACGGTAAAATAAGTCCTTATATTTTACAAAATTGCACTATAAGTCCTATATTAAGTAAAGATTGCACTATAAGTCTTAATATTTATTTTTTTTAAATTAATTATTCTATAAATAAAATAAATTTTAGAATTTAGGGGGGGGCCAAAAGATGATTTTAAAAAATTTTGGGGTGAAAAATGACTATAATTAATTTTTTTTTTTTTTTTAATAAGTAATTTTTTTTTTTTTTGAAAATTCAGGGGGGGCCATGGACCCCCCTGGGGTAAGGCTAGCTCCGCCCCTGGAGGTGACCACGAGGAAGTGGCGATCTGATGATATTCATATTTATTGGTTAAGGACAAAATACCCTCCTCATACTTTGTTTCTACACACTGCCCTTCTGCTGCAATGACTCATACTGTGTTTTTTCACCAAATTAATTGCCATCTCTTTCTCTCTCTCTTCCTGTAATACTCTTCTTGTTTTCATAAATGCATGTATATATGTATGAACTAATAAAGTTATTTCATTAATATATTATTATTTTCTGTATCACTCAAAATCTTGTTGAAGTTTCTTTTGGTTTGATGCAATGATGGTTGTGTATCTATCTCTATCTATGTACATGTGCATGTGGCATTTCTGCATCCCCCACTCTTTGTTCTTCTTCTCTTTTGGAATCTAAGTTTTCCTTCTTAAATTCAACGGTCAAAATTACAGTGAATACTGCCTAAAATGCACACATCTTGTGAAGAGATGTAGCCAATTGATGTTGGAACATTTTAAAAAATAAGTTGGAACGTATTGAAGGTTCAACATATTGAGGTAAAACTAGAAGGATTGTGCCGCATCTCAACTAACCCCGAAATATAATGTAAATTTATTAATTTTTTCAAAAAAAAAGAAAATCAAGTATTGGTCAAATATATTTTTTAAGTTTTTATTCCAAACATACTAATATAATATTTGGATTCATATTTTTAAAGAAAAGGAAATGCTAGGAATGGATATTCCTTTCCTTTGTTTGAATTCGATTTTTTATTAAAGGAAAGTAATTCAGTGGATTGCACAATCCTTTGGTTTCCTTGAAAAATGTAAATTATTTAATTCTCCCATTTTGGAGTCATTTCAAAGAAAAAGAAATGATTACTTTTTAAAATGTCACAAATAACCTTATAATTTCAATATATTATATTTAAAATAACATATAAAAGTATTTTTATGTAAAATAATCCTTTCCCTTCCTTTAATAATGTGAATCCAAACAAGTGATTCGTTAATCAATTACTTTCTTTTCCTTTATTAATATTTTAGTAATCCAAACACGGTTATTACTTTCCTTTCCAATCCTTTGATATTTTTATATTCCTATCATTTCCTTTCCTTTGATAATCTGAATTCAAACAATGCATAACACAAGAAAACGGTCCGAGGCGGAGGCACGTTAGGAAGAGGTGGTTCCATGGCCTCCCTTAGTTTTAAAAAAAAAATTATAACTACTTTAAAAAAAGAAAAAAAAAATAATTGGAACATTGAAGAACTACTTACCCAACGGATTTTCAAGACCCCTACTCAAGACTCAAGCACTCCCACCTAATTTTTTTTAATTAAAGATCATTAAGAATATTTTACAAAATATAAGTATGTTTTCCACTCCACGTTATACAGTTAAATGTTTTTTATCTACTATATATGTATTTTAAATAAATTTTCCATAACCCTATATATATCTCTAATCAACAACAGATTATCCATGGAGCTCTCGATTCGACGAGCCATGGCAGTAGCTCTGGCGAGATTACATTAGGCGAAGAAGAAGCTCCCTCCGCTAATTCGTTTGATCTCTTTTTCAGCTATGATTCACACGTTTTCTATCTCCGGCATTAGACTTTGAGCTCTGGCGTGAGCGCATGCCATAATTCTAGTATATCAAGAAGTTTTGTTGTCGTTTGCTTTCAATCTTCATCAATCTATTAACGTAAAAGACAAAAGGAAGATTCAAGAAGCATGACTCATCACAAAAGGAGAATAAATTCTGTTACATGTTTGTTACAAGAATTGTACTTGTTCTTATCATGTAGTGTAGTGTATTAGTCATCTATAAATACACCTTACATTGTAATCACTATTATCAAATCAATATATACAAAAAATATATTCTCTCTCTCTCTCTCTCTCTCTTCTCTATTATGGTATCAGATGTCAAAGGAGAAACTTTAACTTTGAAGCTTCCTTCATCGCCATTAATGGCAGCTTGAAGCTCTTTCTCCGATTTTTCGATTCTGTCTAACCCTTCCGCTATATACATTATTCTTATGGCTTCTTCATCATCATCTTCTTCTATAACTCACATCTCATCCAGTGCTTCAATTCCAGCTGGATTATTGCTTCTCCGTCAAAGTTGGAGTGGTCTAGTTCATATCAAACTTGACTCGTCCAACTATGTCTTATGGCGTGCTCAGCTTGAAGCAGTACTTGAAGCTCATGGTTATCTTCATCATGTTAATGGAATATCCGCTCAACCTGCTCGTGCTGATCCGACATATGCTACATGGACTATTGAAGATCAACAACTCAAAGTCTCGTTGCGTTCATCTATGATTCCTTCTATGTTATCTCAAGTGGTTAAGCTACCTCATGCTGTTGATGTATGGCGTAGCCTTGAAGAAATATTCATTTCTCAATGTCAGACTCATATTCACCAACTTAAAATGAAACTCTGCAATGTGAAGAAAGGAGATAGAAAGATGTCTGATTATCTCGTTGAAATTCAAGACATATGTGATGGTCTTAAAACTGCCTCTTCAGCTCTTCCATTGGAGGACATCATAATGTATACTCTTAAAGGTCTTCTTGCTGAGTATAATCAATTTAAATCGAGTATACGAATTTCAATTGCGAATAGCTCCACTTTAAGCTTTCACTCACTTGGTAGTTTATTGGTCTCGGAGGAATTACACATGTCCATGGGTGAATCAGTTGATTCAAGTGGTTCTCATACTGCGTTATATTCATCTTCAACGCCCTCTTTTCCTTCATCAACTTACCGAGGTCGTGGTGGTGGCTATTCTAATCGAGGTGGTCGTGGTCGTGAACGAGCTCGAGGTGTTTACCAAAATGCTCCTTCCATTTTAGGCCATCCTTCACATCAGTTACCAGGTTCTTCGAGTAATACTTTCAACTCTAATGTACCTATACGTCAAATTTGCACTAAGTTTGGATAGTGCAATTGATTGTTGGTTTTGATCCGATTTTGTCACGTTTCCTTCACCTAAAAGCGCAACAGAAAGTTGCTTATGCTGCTCATAATACTCCTTCTACAAATTATAATCCGGAGTTGTGGTATTTAGACTCAGGAGCCAATAGTCGTGTCACTCCTGATTCAAACTTACTTCAACAATCCTCTCCTTATCACGATGGAAGCTCAGTTGCAGTTGGAAATGGTCACTCATTAGACATTGCTAACATTGGAAATAGTAAGCTTCATCTTAACTCTTCTTCATTCTTTCTATCATCTATTTTACATGTTCCTAAAATTACTTCAAATCTTCTATCTATTTCGAAATTCACTGCTGATAATAAGTGTTATGTCCTGTTTTCATCCACATCTGTGTCTATTTTTTATGCTGCTACTCATAAGCTACTATTTCAGGGCCCTTGTGAGAATGGCCTTTATCCTCTCAAATTTGGTGGCTCTAGTCATTCCTATACATCCTCCTCTTCTCAACTCAAGTGTTTATCATCTACCACTATATCTTCTTCATCAAAACTTTGGCATTTTCGTCTTGGTCATCCTTCTTCAAGTGTGTCTAACGCCTTGTCCAGTTGTTTAAATACAAAGCTCAACTTTCATGGTGTTGCTTGTGAAGCTGGATCAGTGTCTAAGTCACACAAATTAGCTTTTCCACTGTCTATTACTCGAAGTGCTGCACCTTTTGAATTGATTCATTCAGATGTGTGGGGCCCCTCTCCAGTTGCTTCATACTCTTCTTTTAAATACGATGTAATTTTCATTGATGACTTTACTAGATTCATTTGGGTTATTGTTCTAGTTTTGAAATCAGCTGTTTATGATATTTTTCAAGTCTTTTATACCATGATTCTTACTCAATTTAATGCTCAAATTAAATGTCTTAGAAGTGATAATGGTGGGGAATACATTAGTCATAGATTTCAATCTTTCTTACAGTCTAAAGGGGTGGTCCATCAGACTTCTTTCCCTCACACTTTTGAACAAAATGGAGTCTCTGAGCGCAAACATCGCCATCTTTTAGAAACAACTCGTTCTCTTCTTACACATGGCTCTTTACCTCAGAAATTTTGGCTTGAATCTCTATCTATGGCTATTTACTTCCTACACCTGTTTTGGCTAATTTGAGTCCATTTCAAGTTCTGTATCGAAAAGCTCCTTCTTATTCTCATCTCAAGGTCTTTGGTTGCTTATGCTATCCATGGTTAAAACCATATAGTCCTCACAAGTTAGCACCAAAATCTGAAGCTTGTGTATTTCTTGGTTACTGTAACCATTCTAAAGGATATAAATGTTTTTCTTTATTATCTAAGAAGGTGTTTATATCAAGACATGTTGTATTTCATGAGCATATTTTCCCTTTTCAGTCTGTGTCTAGTTCTTCATCTCCAGCAGCTGATTCAACTTGTACTACCTTCATTGATCTATTTGATAATCCTATTAATCCTCATGCCTTGTCTCATCCTTTTGAGTCTACTATTTTTGTGTCAGACATACCTACAACTTCTTTGTCCTCTGAAACATCTTCATCTTTACCATCTGACTCTTTTGTACCTGTTTGATATACTATATGCGTCCTAGAAGGGGGGTTGAATAGGACACTAGAAATTAATCGGCTAATTTTATTTCAAGTAAATAAAATTAAAAGCTAATTTGAATCCTATTGTATTAGCAAACTAAATAGTATAAAACTAGATAATCCTAATAGACAATAATATCAAACTATTCAAGTAGGCATTTTATCAAGCATATAGAGTGCGGAAATATAAAGAGTGTAGAGATAGAATACGATACACAACGATGTATAGTGGTTCGGTTTCCCTACATCCACTACCTAAGGAAGCCTCCTTAGGATTTGCAAGATTCTCAACTAATCTTCGTAACTCTTAACCGGGTGAGATACAAACCCTTACAACCACTTCAAAAACCCTTTGAAGGAAATACACTTGTGTTATCACCAACACAAGGAACCAAGCATAAACCTATGCTCACACTACTCTCTTAATCTATTACAAGAACTAAGAGGAAAGGGAAAAGTGTTTAGGGGTGCTTATAAAAGCTTTGTAACTAAACTCCTAAATGAGTAGATAGGAACTAATTAGCTTCACAATAAATATGACTTGAATGCTCCTTTGAAACCTCCTTGAATGATAGAATTAATTGCTCTTAAGATTGGTAGATGGAAGGCTTGAGTTGTGTCTTGAATGAACTCCATTTTATAGCTGCAAATGTGGTCCAACGGTCATAAGGCTCTTCTCTAACGGATCTATTTTAACTCCAACGGATATAAGCTTTGTCCTCTTGTAATAGTGCAGAAAACCCTCTTGTGCGGTGTACCGCGGATATGGTCCGGTGCACCGCAGAGCTGTTCGACTTAACTTCGAGCTTACTGGTCGGACTATCCAATGTACCGCAATCCTAGTCCGTGCCTTGTTCCGGTGTACCGCGCCTAGGTCCGGTGTACCGTGCATTTCATGAGCAAACTGACGGGCTATCCTGTGCACCGTGCTTCTGGTCCGTGACTCTGCGGTGTACCGCGTGATTCATCCGGTGTACCGCGGAGCTGCTCTTTTGAATATCAAGCTAAATACAAGGAAGTAAACACAACTAATCTAATGAGGGGTTTTGGAAAACATCTTAAGTGATACCAAAATGAATTTTAGTTGAAATGATGATTTGTCGAATATTAAAACGGGAATAAAAACAAGGTGAGGCTAACAATCTCCCCCTTTTTGATGTTTGACAAATCATAAACTTTTGAAGATGCCTAAGATTAAGTTTTGATCAAAAACTCCCCCTCAACCTAATCACTAGAGTTTTTATAAAAACTCCCCCTCACAAAATGCATTTGAAAAAGTTTAACTAAAATTTCTCCCCCTTTGTCAACAACAAAAAGAACAAATGATACGATTTTGAAAATTTTAAGGGGTCAAAAACACATTTTGAGTAAAAACAAGGACCAAAGGAATAAATGGATAACAATTAGAAGTTTCAAAGAACCTATAAAATCAAGAAAATATTAGTAACAAGAGAATATACACAAAAAGCACTAAACAACAATGGCAAGATACGAAGGTTAGAGAATTTGCATGCCAATCTCACAACGAATTTTCTCAAAAAGATCTTGGGGTAGAGGTTTAGTAAAGATATCGGCTAGTTGATTTTCGGAGGTGACAAATTCAAGTACAATATCCCCTTTTTGAGTGTGATCACGGATAAAATGATGACGGATTTCTATGTGTTTCGTTCTAGAGTGTTGAATAGGATTTTTGGTAAGATTGATAACACTAGTGTTATCACAACGAATGGGAACACGATCATATTCTAGGCCAAAATCTAGTAAGGTTTGTTTCATCCAAAGAATTTGAGTCACACAATTTCCGGCCGCAACATATTCGGCTTCGGCCGTGGATAAAGCAACACTATTTTGTTTTCTACTAGACCAAGAAACAAGGGATTGACCTAAGAATTGGCAACTACCACTAGTACTCTTCCTATCAAGTCTACAACCGGCATAATCGGCATCCGAATAACCTATTAGCTCAAAAGAGGTAAATCTTGGGTACCAAAGTCCTAGACTAAGGGTTCCTTTCAAATACCTAAAAATACGCTTAACGGCACTAAGATGGGTTTCTTTAGGAGAAGATTGAAATCTAGCACAAAGACACACGGGGAACATAATATCGGGTCTAGAAGCGGTTAAATAAAGTAAGCTACCAATCATACCTCGATATAGTTTCTCATCAACATCCTTACCATCTTCATCTTTGTCTAATTTTGTGGATGTGCTCATTGGAGTTCCAATTTCCTTTGCATCTTCAAGTCCAAATTTTTTGATCAATTCTTTTGTGTATTTGGCTTGATTGACAAAGATACCATCTTTCATTTGCTTGATTTGAAGTCCAAGAAAGTAATTTAATTCTCCCATCATGCTCATCTCAAATTCCTTATGCATGCTTTTAGAAAAATTCTCACAAAGATTTTCATTAGTAGCACCAAATATAATATCATCCACATAAATTTGAACAAGAAGGATATCTTTTGAAGACCTTTTTATAAATAAAGTGGAGTCAATTTTTCCTCTTTTAAAACCATCATCTAATAAAAATTTGCTTAATCGTTCATACCAAGCACGAGGTGCTTGTTTTAAACCATATAAAGCCTTTGAAAGTTTAAAAACATGATTTGGAAATTTTGGATCCTCAAAACCCGGAGGTTGTTTAACAAAAACTTCCTCGTCTATAAAACCATTTAAAAAAGCACTTTTGACATCCATTTGGTAAAGTTTAAAATTCATATAACAAGCAAAAGCAAGTAGCATACGAATGGATTCAAGTCTAGCTACGGGAGCAAAAGTTTCATCGAAATCAATACCTTCTTCTTGATTGTATCCTTGAGCAACTAACCTTGCTTTATTTCTAGTGATTATACCGGTGTCATCTAGCTTGTTGCGAAATATCCACTTAGTGCCAATGATAGTAGGGCCAATAGGTTTCTCCATTAATGTCCAAACTTTACTCCGCTCAAATTGATTTAATTCCTCATGCATAGCGTTAATCCAATGATCATCTAATAAAGCTTCTTTAATATTCTTGGGCTCAATTTGAGATAAGAACGCTTGATGAGCACATAGAGCAATAATACGGGAGCGAGTGGTAACACCTTCTTTTGGATCACCTAGAATTAATTCACTTGGGTGATCTTTGATATGTTTCCAACACTTTGGTAAATCCGTACTAGCTTCATTTGAGATTTGACCATTTTCCTTAGGAGGTTCATCATGAGATTTTATTTCTTGAGTAGGAGATTCTAAGGGTTGATCTAGTGGAGAATCTTCATCAACATCTACCACTTTCTTGATACAAAACGGATTAGTCTCATCAAAGTCAACATGCATAGATTCCTCAATAGTACGAGTACGTTTGTTGAAGATGCGATAGGCTTTTCCTTTAGTGGAATAACCAAGAAAAAT
Source organism: Nemophila menziesii (assembly GCA_029959085.1). Lineage (NCBI taxonomy): Eukaryota > Viridiplantae > Streptophyta > Magnoliopsida > Boraginales > Hydrophyllaceae > Nemophila > Nemophila menziesii. The sequence goes on along the minus strand of JARWIR010000013.1, from coordinate 12,366,354 downwards.
GCCTTCATCCGATTTAGCATCAAATTTTCCCAAATAGTCCCTAGTGTTTAGGATAAAACATTTGCACCCAAAGACACGAAAATAAGCAATAGTTGGTGGTCTACCATTCCAAAGCTCATAAGGGGTTTTCTTAATAATGGGTCTAATAAGAACTCTATTTAACACATAACAAGCCGTGTGAACGGCTTCACCCCAAAAGTATGTAGGCAAGCTATGTTATTTTAGCATTGTTCTAGCCATTTCTTGTAGAGTTCGGTTTTTCCTTTCCACTACCCCATTTTGTTGGGGAGTTCTAGGGGCCGAAAAATTATGCTCAATCCCAAATTCATCACAAAAATGCACAAAAGGAGAATTCACATATTCACTACCATTATCACTACGAATGCATGTAATAGAGTAGCCTTTCTCATTTTGCACCTTTCTACAAAGTTTTGCAAATTCATTGAAGGCATCACTTTTTAAAGCAAGGAACATCACCCATGTATATCTAGTGAAATCATCAACAACAACAAAGACATATCTAGAGCCCCCTAGACTAGTGACATCAACGGGACCAAAAAGATCCATATGCAATAATTGAAGTGGCCTAACGGTGATGACCTTATTTATGGATTTAAAAGATGAACGATGTTGTTTACCAAGTTGACATGCATCACATAATTTATCTTTATCAAATTTATGAATAGGCAAACCAACAACAAGATTTTTTCTAGATAATTTTGAAATCAAATCCATGCTAGCATGCCCTAAACGTCTATGCCAAAGCCAACTATCATTTACCACGGATAAGCATTTAATATGTTTAGACATAAGACTTTCAAGATCAACAACAAAAACATTATCCGATCTTTTTGCAATAAACATGGTATCTAACTCATCATTTTTAAAAACAACACATCTAGATGCTTCAAATTTAACACTAAAACCAACATCACAAAGTTGACTAATACTAAGCAAGTTAAAAGAGAGACCCTCAACAAGTAACACATTAGAGATGAGTAAAGAATTCATGTTACCAATGTTACCTTTACCCAAAACGCGTTTCTTAGTGTTGTCGGCAAAAGTAACTCTATCACCTTTTGTTTTATATAAACGAGTAAATAATGATGGATTCCCGGTCATGTGTCTTGAGCATCCACTATCAAGGAGCCATATATTTTGCTTCTTGATACTCAATCCCTACAATCAAAAATAAATTAAGCTTTAGGTACCCAATTAGGTTTGGGTCCATGAGGGTTAGTGGATTTTCTTTTTAAGACCCATATAGGCCTTTTCCAAATTGGCACAAGAGATCCCAAATCCAATAATTTACGATAGTAACAATGAGATGCATCATGACCAAGTTTTTCACAATAGGTGCAAGTGATAGAAGATTTTGAAGAAGATGGAATTTCATTTGAAATTTTTGATTTTACAAAGACATTTTTCAAAGGTTTTTGGTGAGTGAATGGATCATATCCAACACCACTTTTTTCACAAGCCATTCTTTGAGAACCTAAAATTAAATCCAAGTTTTCTTGCCCACTAGTAAATTTTAAAATAATGGCATTTTGATCAACAATCTTTTTCTCTAACAAAGCTTTTTCTTCCAAAAGATTTTTCTCAATAAGATGAAGTTTTTCATTATCATCTATACATTCATCACAAAGATTTTGACAATCTTCCAAAGCTTTCAAAACTCTTTAGTTCTATTTTTCTCAAATTCTAAATCTTTTGTTAAAACTTTGTTTGTTTCAATAGAATTTAAAAAATCATTATAAAGAGAATCAAATGCTTCATGAATATCTTGTTCACTAGCATCATCATTAGTTAAAGAGAGTTTAGATTTAGGAGTTACCTCATCATGATTTGCCATAAAGGCAAAGTGAGTAGTACCGGTATCATCATCCGAAGAAGCATCTTCATCATTTTCAAGTTTTCCCATAAAAGCAACAAGATTGACATTTTCATTGTCACTTTCTTCTTCCTCCGAATTTTGTGTATCCCAAGTGATATTAGCATGCATTGCTCTCTTAGGTTTCTCCTTTTGAAGAAGAGGACAATAAGTCTTGATGTGACCAACTTTCTTGCAATGATAGCAAGTGGGTTCATCTTGTTTGATAGCTCTATCATTCTTCTTGTAAGGTGAGGAAGAACTTCCTTTCTTGGCAAAGCGTTTGTATCTCATGAATTTTTTCATATCTCTTGCCAACATAGCTACTCCTTCATCTTCACTAGTTTCTTCTTCATGTGAATTTTCTTCTTCACTTTCCTTCCTTTCTTTTCGTTCTTTCAACTTGGTACTCATAGCATGGAAAGCAATAGATTTCTTAATCTTTTTCTCCTCATCATCTCTTATCTTTTCTTCTTCAAGCACAAGCTCTTCCGTCATGAGGTTGCAAATGAGTTCATGAACCGTCATTTTTGAAAGATCTTTAGTATCCCTTATAGAGTTGATCTTTGTCTTGTATTTCCTTGGAAGAGCAAATAAGATTTTTCGGCATTGTTCCTTGTTGGTGTATTCTTGACCAAGAGTCTTCAAAGTGTTAACAATGTTAGAAAATCTTTGATGCATAGCATTCAAGGCTTCATCGGGCTCCATACGAAAAAGCTCATACTTAGTGATAAAGAGACCAATCTTAGATTCTTTAATATCTTCCGTTCCTTGATATGATAGCTCCAAGAGTTGCCACATTTCATGAGCGGAGTTGCATTCACTAACTCTAGCGTATTCCGTGACACTTAATCCATTAATGAGAATGTTCATAACTTTGTTGTTTTTGGTGAGTTTAGCTATGTCTTGATCATTGTAATCATCTTCATTTTTCACCTCCGTAGTACTACCCGTAACATAAGGAATATAAGGACCTTTCTTGATAGCAAGCCATAAGAAGTAATCAATTCCTTTCACATGAATCTCCATTTTCTTCTTCCATCCAAAGTAGTCTTTTCCTACAAAAAGCGGAGGTCTAGTAGAACATGAACCTTCCGGTTGATTAGAATCCATATCGTATTAACTCTAGAAACGATTAAGTACAATAGAGCTAGGCTCTGATACCAATTGAATACTATATGCGTCCTAGAAGGGGGGTTGAATAGGACAATAGAAATTAATCGGCTAATTTTATTTCAAGTAAATAAAATTAAAAGCTAATTTGAATCATATTGTATTAGCAAACTAAATAGTATAAAACTAGATAATCCTAATAGACAATAATATCAAACTATTCAAGTAGGCATTTTATCAAGCATATAGAGTGCGGAAATATAAAGAGTGTAGAGATAGAATACGATACACAACGATGTATAGTGGTTCGGTTTCCCTACATCCACTACCTAAGGAAGCCTCCTTAGGATTTGCAAGATTCTCAACTAATCTTCGTAACTCTTAACCGGGTGAGATACAAACCCTTACAACCACTTCAAAAACCCTTTGAAGGAAATACACTTGTGTTATCACCAACACAAGGAACCAAGCATAAACATATGCTCACACTACTCTCTTAATCTATTACAAGAACTAAGAGGAAAGGGAAAAGTGTTTAGGGGTGCTTATAAAAGCTTTGTAACTAAACTCCTAAATGAGTAGATAGGAACTAATTAGCTTCACAATAAATATGACTTGAATGCTCCTTTGAAACCTCCTTGAATGATAGAATTAATTGCTCTTAAGATTGGTAGATGGAAGGCTTGAGTTGTGTCTTGAATGAACTCCATTTTATAGCTGCAAATGTGGTCCAACGGTCATAAGGCTCTTCTCTAACGGATCTATTTTAACTCCAACGGATATAAGCTTTGTCCTCTTGTAATAGTGCAGAAAACCCTCTTGTGCGGTGTACCGCGGATATGGTCCGGTGCACCGCAGAGCTGTTCGACTTAACTTCGAGCTTACTGGTCGGACTATCCAATGTACCGCAATCCTAGTCCGTGCCTTGGTCCGGTGTACCGCGCCTAGGTCCGGTGTACCGTGCATTTCATGAGCAAACTGACGGGCTATCCTGTGCACCGTGCTTCTGGTCCGTGACTCTGCGGTGTACCGCGTGATTCATCCGGTGTACCGCGGAGCTGCTCTTTTGAATATCAAGCTAAATACAAGGAAGTAAACACAACTAATCTAATGAGGGGTTTTGGAAAACATCTTAAGTGATACCAAAATGAATTTTAGTTGAAATGATGATTTGTCGAATATTAAAACGGGAATAAAAACAAGGTGAGGCTAACACTGTTAGACACCCCATGGTTACAAGAAGACAGACTGGCTCCTTAAAGCCTACTTATAAGTGTCAAAATTTACTTCTTTCGCCTTCTATTATTGAACCTTCAACTTATAAAGAAGCTATTAAATCCCAATGTTGGAAATTGGCTATGAATGATAAATTTTCTGCTTTAACTAAACAAAATACATGGGAGTTAGTTCCTCCACCTATTGGTAGAACTCCCATCACCTGTAAATGGATATATAAACTCAAAAGAAATGTTGATGGTACAGTTGCGAGATATAAAGCTCGGTTGGTAGCACGTGGCTTTATGCAAGAATGTGGTTTGGATTACACAGAGACCTTCGGTCATGTGGTTAAACCTCAAACTATTCGTTTAATTGTTTCTCTTGCAGCTTCATTTAAACGGAAGATTCAACAACTTGATGTTTCAAATGCCTTTCTACATAGTAATTTGGATGAAGAAGTTTATATGTTCCAACCTCAAGGTTTTGTTGATCCTCTTCATCCCAAACATGTGTGTAAACTTAAGCGCTCGCTTTATGGACTTAAACAAGCCCCACGAGCTTGGAATCATTTATTGACTTCTTTTCTCATTTCTCATGGGTTTATTGTGAGTCCAGCTGGCTCCTCTATGTTAAGTCGAGGTGAAAAGGATCATTTGACTATTGTATTAATATATGTGGATGACATTTTAATCACAGGCTCAGATAAAGAATATATAGCTGCTACTATTTCTACACTAAAATCTCGTTTTGAAATAAAGGATTTAGGTCAACTTTCATACTTTCTTGGACTTGAAATCCTTTATTCTGCAGATAACATTGTTATCTCTCAAGAGAACTATGCTACTTCAATCTTAAAAGGTGCAGGCATGAGTGAATGTAAATCTACTTCATTACCTACATTTAATCGATATTCAATCAAATCTCAGTTTGATCTTCAATTATTTGAGGATCCTTTTGTGATATTCAATGAGTGAATGTAAATCTACTTCATTACCTACATTTAATCGATATTCAAACAAACTTGATGGTACTTGTTCTTATCATGTAGTGTAGTGTATTAGTCATCTATAAATACACCTTACATTGTAATCACTATTATCAAATCAATATATACAAAAATTATATTCTCTCTCTTCTCTATTACAAGCCAGCATCAACAACTCCGTGAGCTCCGACAGCATTGCGTAACCATGGAAGCTCCAGCGCTAGTTTCATAAGCTCCAGCAGAAATGTGTGGGCATGGAAGATCCGACAACAACAACTCCATATGTCGTGTCCACAGAAGCTTTGATGGTAGCAACTTCGTGAGCTTCGTTCATCGTGTCCATGGAAGCTCCCATGTCAGTAACAACGCAGATCCATCAGATTCCATGGTTGCCTTCTGTGAAAATTGAAATTCTTGAGAAATGGAGATATGTCTTTTGAAAAATGAAAAAAAAAATCTGTGCAACTCAGTAAATTTTAGAGAATTTGCTGAGTACTCTGAGATTTCGTTATGTACTCAGTAAATTTTGTTGAATATATATTTTTTGTCAAGTAATTTTGTTGAGTATACCCAGAGTTGTTAATGAGTACTCAAAATTTTTACATTGAAATTTTTTTTGCGATTCAATTTTTTTCGATACTCAAATAATTTTTGGTGATTGCGTCGTTGGTGGTCGGTTGTTGTGTCCAGAGATAAATAGTGATACTCAGTGATTTGGTGGTCCACTTGTATTTTGTCTTTATATGAATTTTGACTCTTATTTTTCGTCTTCTTGTAATTTTTATTTTATTTAAAAATATATTGATATATAAGAATTTGTGATCTCTTTTAAAAAAAAGGTGAATTATATATAGGGTCTTGGAGACCGTCTTCCTTCTCTATAGAGTATAGTCTAAAAATCTATTCTTCTTAGGGACCTCATTTTTTACAATAGTCTTTCCTACCCTTACTATCACTAAAAGATAAAAAAGTGTGATGTCACTATTTCTCTCTCCTCTACCTACCACTACCCACCTACCTCCAACCTCCCACCACCTACCACCTACCACCGACCACCGATCACCGACCACCGACAACCGACCATCGACCACCGACCACCGACCACCAGTCACCGTTCACCGGAAAAAACATAGAGTATCGGATAAAATTGATGAGTATCGGGAAAACTGAGAGCACTCTATAAATTTGCTGAATACTCTATATATTTTAATGAGTACTCTATATATTTTGATGAGTGGTTTGGATAATTTTAAGGAGTACTCCGGATAATTTGATGAGTACTCTGATAAATATGATGAGTACTCCGTAAATTTGATGAGTATTATTAAAAAACAAAGCATAAATAGTTCAAAAAAACTTTTATTCACCTTTATTACACATTTTTAAACAATTATAAAGGAATATACAATTAAAAAGTGATAAATTAATTACTATTTTGTTTGACCAGATCTGAAATGAAAAAAAAACTTCTTCTCGTCGACGAGCACCACCACCACCATGAAACAGCCTTCTCGTCGAGCACCACCACCACCATGGAACCTGTCTCCGTCCAACCAAGCTGCTTCATCCATTGTAGCAGCAACAACAACACCATTGGAGCTCTTCTAATAACACCACCACCTAACCACCATTGGAGCTCGGCGAATAACACCACCACCGGAGCTCGGCGAAGAACAACATCAACGAAACGGAGCTGCATGAGAATCTTGAAGAGGAAGAAGAGCAGCAACAACGAAAAGGAGTTGCAGAACCGGAGAAGCCATGACTGCAACCTCGATCCATGGCTGCAAATGAAGACCCTGCTACGAGACAATAGATCGAGCAGCTTCTTCTTCTTCTCCGGCAACACCTTGCGCCGGACTGTACCTGGTGAAGCAGCATCGTAGATCTGCTGCGTTTTTTGGAGTCACCTCCCGCCATTCGAAACGTGCAACATTACTTCCATGGCAGAGCTCTGATTCGAACAGTGGTCTTCGATGTGGTGGTGGTAGTTGTTCTCATGCTGGTGGTGGTTGATGGCGGCAGTTGTGTTATGGTGGTGGTGGTGGTGACGGTTTGGGAGCTGGGGGAGGAGAGAGAGATAGAAGAGGAGGGAGATGATGGTGGTGGTGGTTGTTCTCATGCTGGTGGTGGTTGATGGCGGCGGTTGTGTTATGGTGGTGGTGGTGGTGGCGGTTTGGGAGATGGGGGAGGAGAGAGAGATAGGGGAGGAGGGAGAGGTGAGAGAATATTGATCTGAAATTATAATGGGTGGGTTTCTAAATTAGTATATATATATATATATATATATATATATATATATATATATATATATAAGTCTAAAAGGGTAGTAAGGTAATAGGGGTTTTGGGTTTCATGTGTTAAAAACTTTCTGAGGTCTTTAGTAAGAAGAGGCTCTAGGCGGGGTCCCTATCTTGAAGAGAGGAAGTGTGTTCAAGACCCTAAGTGGCATTTTCTAAAAAAAAAAATCATCAACAAGTTTTATGTAGGGAAAATGACCCAAAAAATCAAAATAATATTATTTTCAGCCCAATAACATCAATGACAAAATTTCTGCCCAATAACATCATTAACTAAATTTTGTCCTTGATGGGAATCGTCCTTGACGGGAATCGTCCTTGACGGGAATCGTCCTTGATGGGAATCGTCCTTGACGGGAATCGTCCTTGATGAAAATCGTCTTTGACGGGAATCGTCCTTGACGAGTAAACATGTAATCTTATAATAGTAAGTTAATGGATGATTCTTTGGGGCAAGTATAATATTATTTTGATTTTTTGGGTCATTGACCCTTTTATGTATACCACAAAAATAGTTTTAAAAATGTAATAGGTCAATCTTCGAACCACCTAACTCGTAATTAGGAATTATAATTGACACTAAATAATGAATTAGTTAGGATGGGTGTTTTAAGTATCCAGTAGTCATGATCATACAAAATCCCACTTATTGCACATAAAGCTGTTTTTCCTTCTTTTTCTTTTGCTCTACTTTGCTTGCTTGGTGGATCTGTCATCTTTGGCATTGTAATCTTCCACTTTGCATTATATGATCTTTCTTTCCCCAGAGGATGTTTTTCTAGAAATGTGGATTTTGTTCTGGGATCCAAATAATATCCATTTCTTCTGATATTCTCTACACTCTCATGATCTGTCAAATTAAAGTTACCCCCTTTCATCATTTTATGACTAGTATTGATAGGTCCACTTATTGTACCCTAGTGATATTGGCAGAAGGATAAGGCTCTCAGTATTCCAATTTATACAGAATAGGAAGATATGCCTGAGCTTTTGACTCATCAATTATATATGTTATTTAAGCAGTAATTTCAAATCATATACAATTTATGTTTAAGAGCATTACAAAGTCTTTGTTATCTATTCCCTTTCCGGCTTTCCATGGGTTATTATTAACGGTAAAAATATGGTTAAATACACTAAATAACATTTAATCCATAATTAGATATACATTAATATAAAAAAAATCTTGCAAAACTCTTACAACTAGATACACAATTTAAAAAACTAAATATGCTCGATACATTTGTCTGCAACTAATCGTACACGAACTCGCCATGTTATGTGGAAAGATTATTTTCTTGGTCAGTTTTAATATCAAATCTAAGAATTCTTTCCAAGAGGCTGACGTAGTGGTGAATAAAATCAATTTGACCGAACTAAATTTGATGTAGCGGTAAGATTAAGGATTCTATAAATTAGAGTCTAAAGAGAGTTTTTAAAGCCTAGTTACCAAAACTATTATAAAGCCTAGTTAAGTGAATTTTTTCTATTTATATTCTTTTCAATTATTTATTTTTTTCAGAAATTCGTATTTTATTCTTTTTCTTTTTTTCTTTAAGCGAGTGGATCCGTACCCATGGCTACGGATCTATATTAGTTTTTAAGTTAAGTAAAATGAGATTTTATATAATTACTATTATACTTGTCCATGTCAGGTTTTGTCCATCTGACTATCCAAGAACTAGGGAAGGCTGTACCTAACACTACAAGAAATAGTATCTTTAGAGGCAAAAAATTTAACACTAAAAATCTTAATTTGGCCGCTAATAGTTCGTTATTTGTTGCCTCTATAAGTTCCTCGCTAAAGATACCTTTAGTAGCAAATTATTTGTTTTTGCCTCTATTAACTTTATCTTTAGCGGCAAATATTGCCGCTAAAAATATAATTAGATGCCATTTTGGTTTTTAAAAATATTATTAGAGGCCATTTTAGTTGTTGCCGCAATAGCTTCCCCACTAATGCTACTATTTCTTGTAGTGTAAGTCTAATGTTTTGTCTAACATCCAGTCCAGCATATGGTTCATATAAATATCTATCCATGTCAATAGTTAGTAGCGGTACCATATGGCCTGTACTCGAGACAATATACCATACAAAATCCATTTTTCACACTCGCATAGGAATAAGAAGCATCAAAAATTCAGATTAATAGGGTTTTTAGGTTTTTTTGCATTTAATCATTAGCAGGCCATTTTTCATTTCAAGCTTATAATTGCTGGCCCTTAAGGGCTAGACCATCAATTGCTGGCCCTTAAGGGCTGGACCTAAGGGGATATACCTAAGGGGAAATACCAAAAACATGGTTTAAAAATTAAAAAAACACGGTTTGTAAAAAAAGAATGGCCCAGATGGAACATTTACCAAGCCCATTAGGTCTAAACCTATGGCCCAAAAAGTTTGAATGCAATCACATTTAAAAAAAAATTGAACATTTACCAAGCCCAGGGCTGTACCCCCTACCCATTCAAACTAACGGGCTAGACCACGACGTTTTAGAAAAAAAACCCAGCGAATCACATCTGACCAAGTTGGCCTGGACAAAAAAAGTTTTAGAAAAAAAAAAACCAACGAAATTAAGGTGGGCTGGACCAAAGGTGGCTAGACCCAAGGGTTGCTGGACCAAGGAGGCTAAACTTCAACGGGTTTGGACCTTCGAACAACAGATCGAAGATGGTGCGAACAAAGAGAAGCAGCAGCGGCGTGGTCTTCTCTGGTGCAACAGATTGGAGGTGTGTTCTTTTTCGAACAGATCTGGTCGATGGTGGACTCCGGCGACGAAGGATGATGAACTCCGGCTCTTGACGTGGTGTTGGACTCCGGCGACGAATGATGATGAACTCCGTCGATGGTGGACTTCGGCGACGAAGGAATGAGAGAAGAACAACATGGTGGCGGAGGATCCGAGCGCAGAGGCAGTGGAGGTGGAGTGTTTGATGGTGGTGGTGGATTTGAGCGCAGAGGCAGCGAGATCTGATGAGTCTTCAACAACAGATCTGATGAGTCTTCAACAAAGGATCTGATGAGTCTTCATGGTGACAGCGAGATGGAGAAGGTGGGAAGGAGCGGCTCCGGCAATTTCTTGTGCAATGTAGAGGCGAGAACGACGGTGGGGAGGCAAGGTGAATGGTTGTTTCTTGTTCACAGGAGAGGAAGGTGGGAAGGAGTGGTGGATAGGCGAAGCTCTGGTGGGAAGGAGAAGGAGAAGCTCTGATCCACATTTTTCTGGTTTGGTGTGAGAGGGAGGGAAAGCACGGACCACAGAGAGAGAAAGGGGAAGGGTTGCTTTTGAAAACCCTAATAGGTATTTGTTTTGGGTTGATTTTTTTTCACTGTGTATAAGAGAAAGGAGGTGGGGGTTTTTGGTCTTTTTACTCCTTTTTAGTTGAAGTCTAGTGGGTAGTCAAGGCCTAGTTGGGATTGGGCTTTAAAATGTTAATGACAAGTTGTGGGGGCTGTAATTCCTAATTGCCCCGGTAAGATTAGACCAATGTTGTTACAACGAAAAAAAAAATGACCTCCAAATAATTCGTAAAGCGCTAGCTTAGACATTTAAGACACCTTACATATATAGCTTATAAAATAAAATTACAAGACCTACAATCATAAAATCAAACATAAAGATGATAAAGAAACTTCATAATCTTAAACTTTTAATTAAAATCCACCAATTTCATAATCCTGTTTAGTGTTAGCTCTTGTCGTTGATGAGTTTCTTACTCTGTTGTGACTTATGTAAATAAATTTACGTATAAGTATAAGGATATGTTCTTTTTCAATTTGGGCCTAGGGCTATGCTGTAGATATTCCCGCCTAGGCGTCAACTGTCCCCTCAGCCGCTTAAGCCTAGTTAAAATTCTAGGTGTTTTTGCCTAGCGTCATAGTCGCCGTGGAATAGGCGCCTAGCCCGTTTAGGCATCGATTAGTGGCAAAAAATGGTTGCCTAGGCGCCGATTAATGGAAAAACAAAACATGTCCGCATAGACTTTTTTTGTGGTTTTTCTATTCTCGAGAATTCTTTAGTTGATATTATAACTCAATTTTTTTAGTACTTTTATATTTACTATAGTGTTGTTAGATGAATTTTATGACTTAAATAGTTAAAATTTCTATAATTACTACATATATATTACTAAATATATAAAATTACACATCGGGATTCAAAACCGTATAATTCCGCCTAGGCCCCGTGTAATCCCGCCTAGGCGCTAGGCTCCGGTCGACCGCCTAGCGCCCAAAACCGAGATCTACAACATAGCCTAGGGGTAAGTTTTTTTTTACTGTTAGAAAACTAGGGTTTTAGAATTATTATTTAAAAAATCTGAAAATTAAAATAAAACTTATTAAAATATAATCAATTATGTCTCAATTAGATTAAACTTCAAAAAATACAATCAATTAGAGGCTAAATCAGATCATTAGTATAAAGGATGTGAAAAGCGGGCGCTTGAATTATCAAATTAGGCGTTAAAAAACGACAAAAACCATCGCTTGTCCATTATGTGCGTTTCGATATAGTACTTGGCGATGGGCCTTTGATGGGATTCGCTTTTAAGCCTAGGCGCTCCCTTCAACCGCTTTTAACAACACGTGATTAGACCATCCGTCGAATGCGACTCAACCCGAGTTATTGTGAGCAATTTTACCATATCTTTAATTTTAACTTGAGTCTCGCTTTTACCTTAAAAAACTAAACTTTTTTAACCTTGGCTTATCATATCCCTTTATCACATGGGTTTAACTTAGCATCCCATGGACGGCTTACCTATATATATAAAGCAAAAAAAAAAAGACTTAGTTCATCATCCCTCTCCCCTAAAAAATCCATTCAATCTAATAAAATTTGAGCTATAAAATCCCTTTTATCTCCAAAATTTGTTACATTACTACTCTCATCTACTAATTTTGTAGTGTTTTTCACCAAAACATGGTTTAACATTCAATGTTTTTGATTTGATAGGTAGTTTTGCTGGTTTTTATTTAATACATTTATAAATTCTGCGAAGTTATACGTTGATGTGATCTGTGATAGCCGTTTGTGATGATTACACTTGATGTGGTTCTAGATTTTCACAGATTTATGATGTATATGTGGTAAATTATGGGGTATATTCGGACATGGTATACCACCATTCCCTCCAAGGCATTTCATAATTAATCCATCCTTCTTTTCATATTTAAATTTATTTAGTTTGGATATTTATCTAATCAGGTTTTTGTTTAATGTATAATGTTTTATGTCCATCCTTCTTGACCTTTGTAGCACAGTATTTGCATAAACGGTTTTCTAATTTATAATGCAATTAACTCAAAATGAATTTAGACAGTTGTTTCTATACCTCCATAATCAACCAAGAAAAATTCTAGTTCCACCCATGATCCAATTGAATGCGCGTATGGGTTGGGATGGATGCACCTTATATAAATTTGGGCTCGAATCTCTCCAAGATTTTCAAATCAATTTTTTTATTTTTATACAAAAAATTTAATAATAAGCCTACGATCCTCTCAAATTTTTGAAAATCTTAAAACTGACCATTTGAAGTATAAATTTTTTATGCGGTCCCTACATATAGCGATAGGAAAATATTTTCATGTCTAATACAAATAGTATCATAACATATACCTTATGTTTTTAAATTGTAAAAACTAATTATTATTTAATTAATCTAATTATTTATATTTGGGAAAATACACTCGTGGGTACCCAACGTTTTAAATTTTGACTTTTGAATGTCCAAGGTTTTAAAAGTGACAAATCAGTACCCAATGTTTCATTTCTGTGATTCCATTAGTATTCTCCGTCAGTTTCTACGTTAAGTGTCACGTGGTGCCTATGTGGCACATACGTGACACTTGCGTGGCGCGTGTGTGGTAGATTTTTCACTTAACACGTAGGCACAATGTGATACTTAACGGAGAAACTGATGACGGTTACTAAAGGAGTCACAAGAATTAAACATTGTGTACTGATTTGTCATTTTGTAAACCTTGAACACTCAGAAGTTAAAGATATGATTCGGTGAGTACTCATGGGAATTATTCCTCTATATTTTGTTAATATAATTAATTGTTATAATGTAATTGTTTGGAGTAGCCGTGCAGTCTCGAGCGGTAATTTATTGGAATAAGAAGACCTCCCAGAAGTGGCCTTAAGGGTGAGTGACAGTGTGTGGTGGTCTAATAATTTAACATCCAAGAGCCTCTTTGCCGGGATTCCGTGGAACATGGTTTTTTGGGGCATTTATAGAGGTGGTTTGGAAGGAATGCAATGATATTATATTTAATGGAGGGGATATTCCTACGAGTAAAGGTATGTTGCGCAAAGTTAACTTTTTAGCGTCTTCATATGCAAAAGCTTGTGGGAAGCTTCCGGGTGGCCTTCAAGTGTTAGGGGCTCTATTAACCTCATTGGGTGGTGTAAACCATCTAGTGGCGTGAAGCTTAATAAATATGGGGTTGTAACAGATGGCGTAAGGAAGTGGGAGGTGGTGGGTTAATAAGGGACGAAGAGGGAAATTGGATTGGCGGATTTGCGATGAAAATTCAACATGATTCTCCTGTAATTGTTGAATTGGTAGTGCTTTGGGAGGGGTTGAAAATGGCTGAAACAATGCGGTTGAAGAAAGTGTTAGTTGAGGTGGATTCATGGGAGGTTGTGGAAATATTACGCATGGTGGAGAGAGATAAGGGCCCAGCTTCATTTTGGATTGATCAGGATCGTCAGATTCTGTCACGGAATACCTTATTCATTTTTTGTGGTATTTATAGAGAGACGGACGTTTGTACGGACTAGTTGGCGCGGTTTGTTTTTATACAATCTGAGAGTTACTGTTAATACCAAAATCCACCTAAGAGGATTTGGAAGCTTCTCACACACATCGAATGGAATGGATTGGACGATACCTCGAACCAACTTTAGTCTAAGGTTGCTAGATAACGTGCTAGCATAGTAATTCATGATTCTATGTCCTTATAATTAAAAAAAATGTAATTATTTGAAGACTAGAAACCAACTTGTGAATCTCGGCGTCCCGTTTGACAAAAAAAAAAAAAAAAAAAAGAATCTCGGCGTCCCAAATATAGTACATCTCTTCCGCGCTACATATCGTACATCATAATGCATGTTCAACATATGATCACGAGTTTTATGGTGTTCATATTATCTCTTGACTTTTATACATGCATGGACCACTACTGTCTACTGTGTAATAATTCTTAACACAATATATCTGTAAATTACTTTAATGACATTTGACTTCCGTTCATGCTCTTAATTAGCACCGTGTGATAAACTCCCGAGAGCCCATGTGTATATAATTAATTTAAGTAAGAAATATGGATGTACCTTGTAAGGAAGTAAATAATTTTCGAAAAGTTTTAATAATTTGTAATCAGGTCTCTATAGTCTTAATCCATAAATTGTGCCCAGTAAAAAATTTGTGAATATATAATCAAAAGATTATTACCCAAATAATTTTGAAGATACACTTTAAAAACCTAACAAAATCTTATTAATATTTTTATTAAAGAATACAACAAAAATTAACATTATATGTCAAATTCCTAATTACATTTATATTCTTTTTAACTTGTTTTTCTTTACCATATATTATTGAGCATGTAATACTCACAATATAATATATAAGATGACTCCTCCTGATAGTTTAAATTTTTGGGAGAATTGGTTGTCTAACATGGTATCAGAGCCCAGATCCATAAAAGGTCGCAGGTTCGAGTCTTGCCGTCGTCACCCAATTTAAAAATCCATGTAGCAAAGACTAGACATGCAAAAAAATGACATGAATCTAACTTGCACGATTTAAAAATCCACGTAGCAAAGACTAGACATGCAAAAAAATGACATGAATCTAACTTGCACGTGAGGGGACGTATTGAGCATGTAATACTCACAATATAATTTATAAGATGACTCCTCCTGATAGCTTAAACTTTTGGGAGAATTGGTTGTCTAACATATATTAATATATTTTCACACTTAATTGAAACCCTAGTAACCTTATTTTTAATGGGTGTGGATTCTCTACTATCCAAAACATCTACGAGTGTCTACAAATTCATAGATGAGACACACATTGAGCCACAAATTTAATAAAAAGTTTAATATTTATATTTTGTCCACTGATTTTTGTCAATACATTAAAATACAATTCTTTTTAATTTTTCATTCTTTCTTTACTTTCGTGGCTTTTTGTACAATATTAAATACAATTTTTTTATTTCCAATTCTTTTTACTTTTTCTTGGTTAAAATTTTTTCTTTCCTAAACCTTAAAAACTTTAATAAAAAAAATGAAATTGTCATACTTAATGAAAATTAAAAAAATTATTTTTTAAAAGATAAATCAAAATCACAAAATTCACGGTATAACAAAAAATATTTTGATACAAAGACGGTCGGTCCGATTTCTTTTTAATATTAAAATTTTATAAAAAATATTTACCACTTAATTTTTGTCTAATCATTAGGTCTTAATCAATCGTCTAATCTCAAAACCTTTTTTTCTACTATGTTGTGGCATCTCATGATTTTAAATTTACAGAAAAAACAATTCTTTTAATCATATCAATTTTAAGTTAAATTTGTGTTTTTTCTTAAAATGAGATTTAATAATATACCGCTGATAAAATTAAATGGTAAGCATTTGGATCTTCGTTCCACCAATCTTAATGGCGGCGCTGTCCACCATCATTAATTCTGAGGTACCGCCATCCTCTTGTGGCAATAACACACTAGCATCCACCTTATCTGGTGGTGCTTTAGGCATTGGATTAAAGAGATAAACAATTTTGGTCTGTAACTAGGGCTGCAAATAAAGCGAGTCGATCCGATACTAGATGTGCGAGCTTGTTTGATAAGATTTATTAGTCAAGTCGAACTGAGCTCAAATTTTAACGAGTCGAGCGGAGCTTAAATTTTAAAGCTTGTTAACATATCGAACGAGTTTTTTTTAGCCGACCTCGAGTTATTAACAAATAATTTGTTTTTTATAGGTTTAACAATATATTTATCGATAACTAAGACATTAATTTACAATTCATAAATTATTAAAGAGTTAACGAACGAGCTCTAATGAAGGCGCTTTTTTCACGAACTCGTTTGAACAAACTTTTTGGTTCGTTTGTATAAACGAATGAGTTCGAACGAGTTTTTACCCGAACCGAGCTCGAGCTGCTCGTGAGCGGCTTGGTTCGTTTACATCCCTACTTGTAACTGCTAGTTTTTTTTGTAGAGAGCTTTCTTCGACTCAAGTTTTCTCACATTTCCGTTCTTTTTATCAATATATGAATACGATTTTTTTTATTTCCAATCCTTTTCACTTTTTCTCGCTACAGTTAATTTTTTTTTTGGTTATACCGTGATATCTCGTGATTTTGAATTTATCTTGTAAAAAATAATTTTTTACTATATAAGTATAACAATTTGAATTCTTTTTTTTATGAAAGTTTTTAAGGTTTAAAGAAAAATAATTTAAACTGCAGCAAGGAAAAATAATTAAAAAAAAAGAAATAAAAAAACCGTATTTGTACAAAAAACAACAATAGTAAAAAAAGAATGAAAAAGTAAAAAGAATTATATTTCACTATATTGGCAAAATACAGTGGACAAAATAAAAATATTAAATATTTGTGGCTCAATACACTATATATTGACTCATAGATATTCGTAGATGTTTTGGATAGTAGAGGATCCACACCCAACCCATTTTAATATCTAGTGTAGCTTTTTATTTCACAGCTTCTCTCTCCTCTCTACTGATTCCTCTCTTCCCATTAAAGTTCACAAAATGCCATTGAAACTTACAAACTGCCGTCGCTCTCCTACATGAACTGGAAAGAGATCCAGAGGTGTCAATGGCGAGCATCTTGCCTTTTGTTGCTGGAATCTGCTGCGAACCCGACCATGACCTCGTCAAAGAAGATTCACTGCTTAGAACGATTTAATGCTTAGAACGATTTAATGCTTCGTCGTAGATCTAGAAGCTGGGGTGGTTCGAGATTCGCTGGAGAAGAGGACGTTGGGCGGTGCTTCAATGGTTCTAGCTAAAAACGCAACTCTATGGAAACGATAGCTCACAATATTGTGCTCTACTTTAGCAGCAGATCGAGATTTCACGAGCTTCTTCTTCTCTTCTCGTGAGTAGTAGACAAACGACGGCAGCATGGGTCGTTTCCGACAGCAGAGTTCGTCTAAGACGACGATTTTCTTCTTAGATACTACTACTGTTTTCTTGCAGGCGAGGCTTTGATTTCTCCTCAGGTCCGACGTCGAGCTGAGTTATTGAGTACTGCGCTTCCGAACGACGAGGCTTTGATTTTTCCTCGGATTTGAACGGCGGCGTTGGGTTCCGCCGGAGGGCACTTCCAATTAAGATCTATTTTCGCGCAACTACGCAACATATTCTTGTAATAATGTGAACATTTTGAATTTTCATTTCTTTTCAGCAGTTTTGTAATTTTGAGTTTTATTTTTTTGTATGTAAATAAATTTTAATTAAGAAAATAATAAAACTCAACAGCTTTTCAGTGAATGCTCGGTAATAATACTCAGTAACAAATACAAATACTCAATTAATTTTCGCGACAGTAAAGTTACTGAGCATACTCGCATACCAGTAAAGGTACTCAATAAAAAAACCGATACTCAGTATTTTTTCCATACTTAGTACGTTTTCCATACTCAGTACTCTATACTCAATACTCCATAGTCAGTAGTTTTTCTGGCATTGGTCGGTGGTTGTGGTCAGAGCTGGAAATTATTGATACATAACGAAGGAGAAAAGAGAAGAAAATGCTAAAAGAAGAGAGAGGTTAATGGTAATGGAGAAAATATACATTATAAGGGTATTCATAACACTGGTCATCTTAGATGCCTCTTTGGAGGAGAGAAGATTAGAATGTTACTTTCGTGACACTAAAATGGTCTCCAAGACCCTATAGGGAATTCACCCTATCATCAATGGCTTATTCATAAATTTTATGATATATTAATGTAATTTTGTTTTAAAAAATAATAATTTTTTTTTAAAATATTTATATAAAAACATGCTAAATAAGATATACAAGTTACTATTATTATGTATAATGTATATTATTAATATTGGGTGTGAAGAGGTTTAAAATTCTATAATTCTTATCCATTGTAGCAAGTGAATAGTCACTCATTTTCCTATAGATATAAGATCATTTCATTGTAATAGTACTAGTGAGTGGTATACAAAAAAATATTCTCTTTATATTGTATCTAATCTTTATTTATTTTATAATATGTTATCAACAGAAGCATATTTCTTTTATCTTGCGGAAGAGGTAAGTGATTTGGTTAGAAATATGTCATTTTTATCTTGTGTTATATATATATATATATATATCTATATAATATTGGAGAAGGGTTAACGGTCCGAAATGTCTCCTATTTCTCTCCACATTTTCTAGCCTTTGGATCAAAATTCTATCATTTTCGACCTTTAGATCAATTATAATTAATGGTCCAGATTATATAATTTTGATCCATGGTTTAAAATGTCTTGATGTCTCCTCTATATTTTATAGCCCTTGGATTACTTATTTTTAAAATATATAATTTAAAACAAAAAAAACAAAAAGAATTCACTTCACCGCATTTCACATCACCAAGCCGCTCCGCTTCTTCACCAAGATCCCACCTCGCCGCTCCTCATCGATCCCACCTCGCCGCTCCTCCACAATCCTAAACCGCCTTTCTCCACAATCCTAATCCGCCTTCACCGCTCCTCATCAATCCACTGTCGCCGCTCCTCCACAATCCACCGTCGATTGAAGAAAGAACCCTCATAGCCAATCTAATTTTTAACCACTCCAGGACCAATTTCAACACCTCCGCGCTTCACCTTCACTGGCCCACCTCATCTCCTGCTCATCTCCTTTTTGTTTCATTCCGTTCGTTTCAATTTCGATTCCCGTCTTCATCAATTCCCTTTTCCGAGCAGGAACCGTAGTCTTTGCTGCTGCGAAGCAACGAAATGGGGCCCACTGAAGCGAAATACAGGCTACTTCAAATGCAGTACTTGCTTTACCCATGTCGGAGAAATCAAAACATCACTAATTCAATCACCGTGAGTTTTTACCTTATGCTATCAATAAACTATATATTCAGATTCTTGACTACTTTCTCTGTAACTCCTTCTTTTCCATTTATTTTCAGCCTTCTGGATGCTTAGGAAGACACATTTGATTTTACTGGAGGTCAAGCTTCAACTTGGAGGTAATTTATTACTTCTTTATCTTTTTTGTTAATTCTATTTACTACTCTTCAATATTTTTTTTCACTTTTAATATTCTGATTGAAGGATGGTTCAGCATTTAAAGTGAAATACAAGTTCAGCCATACTTTTATGTGTCCACAAAAGTGAGTGTTAATCTTTTTCAAAATGAGTTTCTTTATTATTAAATATGACAATTTTCTAATATATTGGTATTTATTGTGGTGTATAGGACAAAACAGAAATGGATGTTGAGGCGTATTTGAGAAGGAGATACAAAAATCAAATAGTTGAGATTGAAATTGTAGCAAAGGAAGATCTTGATTTAGTAAGCAACTCTAATTTTATTAACAAATGCAAGTTTTTGATTTTGAATTAATAAATTAATATTCTTTTCATATGCCCACGGCAGATTAATCATCTCTCTGGCTTAAGGAGAACTTATTTAAAGATATCTTTTGATAGTTTTCAACAACTAATGCATGTGAAGAGTGAAATAAAGCAAAATCCGATGCGGCAGAAGCATATGATTTTATTTTATCAGGGAAAGGGTAACTTTATATTTTCCCACCTGTAATACTTCATTCACAGTTTCACACCTCAATTTCGATTTTCTTTTTTCTTTTTTGTTTCTGTAGCAAAGAAAGATCTCAAGATATTGTAGATTGTATAACTGGTCTTCGTGAGTAGGATGTTCCTTATTATGTCCGTTTTGCCATTGACATTGGTAATTTCCTTATATTTTAGTTTTTTTTCTCAACAATTTTAGTTATTTACTGACTTAAAACATAATATTGTTCAGATATCAGGTCTGGGCAATGGTATGATGTAAATATATCAAGTTCTGGGGTCACACTCGAGAAAAGAACATATTTGTTACAGTACATGTTTGTGCCTCTGATATAGAAACTACAAAACTACCCTTAAAATTTCCAGATGCAGAGTGAGTATTTAAAATTCATCTTCTCCATTTTTTGTTTAATCAATCTTACAGCTCTTGGCCTAGCTGCACAAACAGTAGTTTCAAAAGGTACTCTCTATTTACTTCTTTGACTAATAATATTGTATACAAAATGTAATTTATGAGTTCTGACACACAGGGTATATTGGATGCTCCTAGCTATTCAGTTGTATGATGCATGCTAAAAATCGAATCTGCTATTGCTCCAGGTCCATCTTATAATCATCAAAAAGAAACGAATTGAATTTCATGTGGAGGAAGTCTTTATCAATTTTGAAAATAATATATTCCTGCAATCAACATCTATATTATAAGTTGTAAGAAATAAATATATGAATCACTAATTAGAATAATGAAACATCAACTTTTCAAATACATCTTTAATCATTAAATTACGCGTCTATGATGTTTCTCTGTAAAAATCACATTTAAAGAACTCATTGCATTTTAGTGTATAAGCGACCAATAAAGTGTAAATAGTTGCAATCTTGATCATTGAAAAGAATCAAGATATAACTGGAAATAGTTAGCAGCAGTACGTTGTTTCCTTCTTTGTTAAATTGTATAAAAGACTAAAACTTACTCTGGAATTAGTGAAAAAAGAGATGGAGATATTATTTTTTTTCGTTGATTTGCAAATTACTTATTTATCCTTATTCTCAGGAATTAATTGCTAAAGCAATTGAAGAAAAAATAAGCGGTGAACAAAGAAGATACTTATTGAATGAGCAGTTAAAAGCTATAAAAAAGGATTTGGGATTAGAATCATATGATAAAACAACTCTTACTGGTAAATTTTTTATCTCAGTTTAATTGTTTTAGTTTAAAATATTATTAATTTTTTTTCCAGCAAATTTAATGGAAGCCTTGAACCAAAGAAGGAAAAAATGTCCACCTCATGTATTACAAGTAATTGAAGAAGAAATGACTAAATTGCAATTATTAGAAGCAAGTTCAAGTGAATTTAATGTAACAAGAAATTATCTTGATTGGTTGACGGCTTTGCCTTGGGGTATTTATAGGTTAGTAAAACTTATATATATAACTGATATATTAAACTTACATCTCAGTTGGAAACGAAGTTAGTTGTACCTTTCATGCAAATAGTTCTTCAGTATAACAAATAAAAACTTATTTGTGTTGCAGGTTCAAAATGGATTGTCAATTGTAAAAGCAGCTGATTGTTTACCTCAAAACAATAATCGTGTGATGTCACTGAAATAAGCTGATTGTTTTCTAGGCATATTTTTGGACTTGCTTAAAATATAACTACTCTATTTTCATGTATGTATATTAATGTTTTTTCTATCGTGTAGATATAGATAGTTTGATAAAGAAAGTCAATTGGTGGTGTAGTCAAATTGTGATTTTTTTCCTATGTGATTTTTTTCCTAAATGATACTGATATTTATTTGATAAAAAATTGACATGAAGCCATTATCTTTCGTTGACTTGGAGTCGGCTACACAGTTGAGATTCTGAGTTTATAGTTTAAGGTTCGATTTTTGTTGCATTTAATAATATCATTAACATGTAAATGATTCTTTTTTTTTTGGGCTTTTCAATTGCTTTTCTGGTGATTGATTGGTTCAAGTTTTGAAAAAAATGCCATTATTTAGAAAATTAAAATTGTGTGTCAAAAAATAAGAATAAAAAATATTGGTGATGGAGATTAGGTAAAGGCAGAAAATCCATCATCCATTTAAATGTCTACAAGTTCTTTTTGTACTCTTGACATGAAAAAAAAGTCTTGAACTATGGTAAATTTTTGTTTCACTTTATTTACTATTCTATTTTTATTTATCTCAATTAATATTTACACTGTTAAATTGACTTAAATTGTTCACACGGTATGTTTGTGCATCACTAAATTACATTTATGGTCTCATATACTAATAGTTATTACATATTTAAATTATATGAATACAATTAGATATATTGCACAATATATAAACCAATTGTGAACTACAAAATAATAAAATTGATTAGTATTTTGTTCTCTAATTTATCTTAAATATTATTTATTTATGGTGCAATTTTAAATTTATTTTTTTAATTTTTATAATACTCTCTAGATAAAGTATACATTTATGTTATTCTAAATATAGTACAACATCATTACAATTGAAAAATCTTCTACAATTGTATAATTTAAAGGATGGTAATGTAGTTAATTTGTTACCGTTCATGCTTTTATACTAAAGCGTCTCATTCAATTCTCGATTCAAATGAAAGTTTTATTGTACATTAAACATGATTTGTGACTTTTAACCAATTTTTTTTTTCCGTAGTGCCTTTAGGCACGGGTTCATACCTAGTATATATATATTATACTAATAATTCGTAGAGAATATCATCTATTATTCTATATATTGTTGGAGTATATATTCTTTCTATTCTACAACTTATAGAACCGAAGCCTATGCCAAAATTTATATTATCGGGAGCATATACCAAGCCAACAAAGAATTTTATACGCTAAAAGTATATAACGAAATTTATAGGTCGGAAACCTATCACGATTTTATAGGCCGGAAAAATAAAACAAATTGCATAGGCTCGAAACCTATAATACAATTTATATTCCCGAAGCATGAAAGTAAATTTGTCTAATGGTTTGAAGGCTAAAAAAAAATAATAAAGGCTTGAAGCCTATATCAATTTTTGTTATAATTTTCACAAAAGAATTGAGAAATGAAATTTAACTTCTAAAAAAAATCGAAAGTTATCATGAACCAGAAACACACTTTATTGTAAAAAAAAATGAAGATTTCTTCTTTCTCAAAAGTACTATGATAAACTTGCCTCGTTATGTACAAAAAATGTGCT
This sequence comes from Nemophila menziesii, assembly GCA_029959085.1. Classification (NCBI taxonomy): domain Eukaryota; kingdom Viridiplantae; phylum Streptophyta; class Magnoliopsida; order Boraginales; family Hydrophyllaceae; genus Nemophila; species Nemophila menziesii. Next base: position 12,342,815 of record JARWIR010000013.1, on the reverse strand, counting down.
AATATAATATTTGATAACTATTTTTCATGAATTTATTTGATATTAAAAAATCATTAAAGAAATAAATCGAGAAATAAACTAGACAGCCATGAAGGCTGCAATGATATTATGTGCCCGAAAGAAAAAAGAAATACCTACAATGAATTTTATATGCCAGAAGCATATACAGAAATTAATAGGTTTGAAGCCTACGATAAATTTATAAGTCGGAAGCATAATAGAAATTATATAGGCTCGAAACCTACATTAAAATATATAGAAAATCTATATTCCAAAATCAAAAAAAATTAATAGGCTTGAAGCCTACATTATTCTTTTTTTTTTCTATGTCTCATACCTTCAACAAATTTTACTGGTCCGCAACCTTCAACGACAATTTGTATGCCTGAAGCATACAACTTTTTTTTAAAAGGCTCGAAATCTAGGTCGGATATCTAAAGGGTGAAGTCTGGATTAAATGTTAAAATACTCGAAACCTATATGGATTTTTAAAGGCTTGGAGGTAAGATTAAAATTAAACGAGTCAATTCTAAAAGAATTACAAAGACTCGACGTCTTCATTCAAAATTATGGGTTTTGAAGAAAAAAAATGTTATATGATGAAAAACTCATATGGATATCATAGTTTTTTAAGAATCGAATATGGACTATCTTTGTAATGACTTAATAATGAAAATATACTCTCAATTTTTACGGACCGGAAGTTCGTTAATATACACATTGATGGACATAATTCTCACGAACTAAAGTTTTGTTCATATATATAATTTCGGAATGAATATTATGAACTGTAAGGTCGTTGATATATTTTTAGTATCATTTGATAAATATTTTGTGAATATTTGAATTTTTTTTAGTGATTTTATTCATAAAAATGACATAAAATTAGGAGGAGATAAGTTTGGCAAACTAAACAATTTTATGAAGTGCAATACTTATATTTATTTTGGATACTTTATGCAAAGTTTATATAATAAAGATTTCAAACTTGCAACATCCCTTGTAAATGTTTAATGTCTTACCATTCGGACAATCTAATTATTTTGTTAGTAAATCGGGTGAAAGAAAGTGTTAGTACAAGTTCAAGTACTACTAATTTAATTGAGGATTTCAAACGGGCAAATGTAATATTACCGGGTGGAACATATATTTGTCTTTTTGTGTCATATCACGCATATACTCCTGAAATAGCGATATTGTGGATAAAGGTTTTACAAAATACTATGAGATTGTTTGTCTCGTAAGCAAGTAATGTAATGAATTAATGAATTAATGATATGAAAATCATAATTCACGTTCCATTTACATAATACTATTTCCTAAAGTGACTAGAATTACATTCCCTATACGAATACAATTATTTTCAAATGCGTGTTAAAATAAACATTGTGGTGACAAAACTTAATTGAATAATATCACATTCTCTGGCTCAAAACCATTCCATGTAGTGGATGGAATTGCATTCTTTGTAAGGATTGTTGCATTTTTCAATTTATTTGAAAATGGATATGTAAAAAAAATACGAATAAATATTGTATTCTCTACTAAAACTATTCATTATAGTGAATAAAACTGCATCTCCTAAAGGAAATATACGTCTTCTAATGTGTAGTGGAATCAACGTGATGGTGATCATAACTCCACCTGAAGGGAAATCATGATAGTGTTGCAAAGTTTGTTTTGCAGGTATGTTATAAATTTTTATGTATATATATGATTGTTTTTTACTAGTATAGTTTGTAAATCTAAGTGAAAAGAAAAGCTAAAGTAGGTAATGACAACAATATTTATCGTGAATAAATAGGAGTTAAGCAAATCGAAAGAAGACGAGGTTATTTATTTCATGAGAATACAAAGAAAAAAATGAGATATCTTCGCATTCTTCTAAAATTCAAAGTTACATATTCTCCTGAAGTAGATATTATTTTAGGGAGAAGTATTTTGAAAAAAAACAATATGTTTAGACCTTTTACATATTTTATGTCATGAAAAAACACTCCTGAAGTAGTAATATCGTAAGTAGAGTTTTATCTCAACATTATGGTTTAACATTACATTTTTTTGTATACTATAATGTTTCATTACTCGAAGTGAATGGAGTTACATTCTCTAAAGTGAATGTGAACATCATTATCTAAATAAATAGATGTGGTGATGACAAAAAACAAGTGGGTTAATGTTGTATTCCCTAGAAATTATTCCCTGGAGAGAATAGAATCAAATTCACGGAAGCAAATCCACTATTTTCATCTTTTATAAAAATTGACCTGGTAATGGAAATATTTGAGTGACTTAAATATTGTTTTCTAGCTAAAAAACATTCCTTGAAGTGAATGGAAGTGTGTTTCTGGAAGAAAATGCAATGTCTTTCAATTTGTTTGGCATTGAAAAAAAGTCACGAAAAATAATGAATATCCTGAAATTAAAACGTCATGAAAAATAAGTAATCGCAAAATGATAACCATGAATATTATCGATAAAGTGGAACTATATAGTGTCCGCATACCCGTTGTATACTAAGATATATAGTCGATCTAATTAAAAGTTTTTGAATGCCTAAAGTTATGTTACCTTGTGGTACAAAATTGACATAATTGGCGAATTATGCTTCAAGTAAATCCCAAATAAATTTACTAAATTTAAAAGATATTTTTCAAAATGAATATTTTGTATAAACAACAACTGTCCGTAACAATGTATATCTTTGCATTACTTTCAAAAAAGTTCACCAGAATTGTGTAAGAGAAAAGAAAATTATGTTATTTCTTTGGGGTTGTATTATATATTGATTTGAGCAGTTGAAATACACATTATGCAAAATAAAGATGTCACGGTCCAAAGAAATTTATATTATTGAATGATCAATTTGGTCACCTAGTGAAATGATATGTCTAATAATAGGTAACTCACTTGGTCTCTACTTAGATGAACCCGAAGATTCTTTTATCAAGTGACTACTCATATGTTTTATTTTACAATTATATAATTGACTATCCCAATTGGATATTTGGGGTTTATGTTAATTTTGATTAACTTTGAATAATTGGATATCTCGAATCTCTAAAATCTGATATCTTAATACACACGATGCGGAGTGTCATTTAAAAGAGATGATTTCCCCCTTGTTAGGGGGAGATATACGGCAACCTAAAGTTGTGTGACGTAACCACAAACTAAAAAATAGAAACTTGAAGTTAAAAGGAATATCCACTTGCAAAGTATTGCAAATAATACACCTAATGCATTCGCAAGAATGTAAAATATTTTGAAATCCAAAAAATATGTTCTATACGCTCCAACATAACTTATTGTCCCATATAGACACATAACAAAAATTCTAGTGAACACATCCAACCAATGAATGAAGTGTCGTAAACTTGTAATGCATCTAACCAACGCATGAAGCTTGGTATATCTTTAATACATATAACCAACACATGAAGCGTGGTAAGCCCGCCGGTCTAAATTATAACATGCCCCAAAGAAGAAAATATCATGAGTAAATGATGAATTAGTAAATATTGTCGAATGTGTACTCCACGTGATATGGCATGAATTTTTAGAGACAACTAATGTTGGTATATGTATTACTCTTAAAGGAAGTAATGGTCATAGATAAGACCTTGGTACCCAAATACGAGAAAAGTTATGCAGATTATTTGTACACTGAATATATTTAAACTATGAGACTGTTTATGGGATTAATATATTTTCATTTAATATATCCTTTGAAATAAATTATAAGGATCCTAAACCACAAAGTGGTGAAATATTTCGGCAATGATAGAAAGGATAAAAGTTAATTTTGAAATCTAAAACCTTACATTTACATGTATCACAGAGTTCTTGTGGAAACCTACAATTAATTATGGGGATACGTCCTCATTCTTATATTATTGATACAGTGTAGTGGTTATTAGATGGATATTAAAGCTCTTAATGAACACAAGGTGTTTGAAGCACCGTAGGTTCCTGAAGCATGACAGGTTCTCAAGCACGAAAGATGTTTGAAACACGACAAGTGCATGTAGCACAATATGTTCCAGAAGTACTTAGAGCATCTAAAATTTTAGTTCTCGAAGATCTAGAAGTGTCTGGAGCATAAAAGGTCCCGAAGAACATAATTTACTTAAATCACGAAAGATAAGTGTTTGATTTATGATAGGATACTCAGAATAATTGTTGTCAAATTCATGTCATAATGAAGAGGATGTGATATTTGTGTGTTGTACTCTTTTTCTTTCACTGAAATTTTTTCCCACCAAGGTTATCCTATTAAGGTTTTAATGAGGCATGCCAAATATTCATTGTCAAAAAGTATATACTTTTTTTCTTGATCAAGAAAAGGATTTACTAACACTCCCTACACTCAAGTGAAAATCTAGAAGATTTACTAATTAAAATTTCATAAATGACGACATTAAGGTACAAATCTGCAAGTATTTAATGTATTTAGAAATATGTAATGTCGTAATGAGGGGGAGAATATACTAATTCTGGATTTTTTTTCTTTAGCGCGGTTTTTCCCATTGGGTTTTCTTGGTAAGGTTTTAACGAGATTGATAGAATGTGTCATAACCTCCAGTGATTAATGTACTCTTTTTCCCATCATCAAGTTTTGTCCCAATGGATTTTCTTTATAAGATTTTAATGAGTCATGTCCTTTATAGAATATCCAAGGGGGAGTTGTATTTAATATTTATTTAACTGGATAATTCAGCATACCCAAAAGAGTATGGTTTATCTTCAACAAGAATATACCGATGACATCGTATGAAGATATTGTTGTTTATACCAGACATAATAAAAATGGATACATCAATGGACACTGAACAAAACATATTTCACCAAAGACTCACTCTTACATACACGAGCTACAGAAGAATGTGGATATTGACACTCGACAGATACAATCATGTAAGATTTTTGCAGATTTTTTTCTTATAAAATCATTGTCAACCACAATATTCAAGAAGTCAATCCATAATACTGGAATACGACAACTCAGAGATCTCTTTCCAACATCAGGGGGAGCGTAACATGACTGTACTCTTTTCCCTTTGTCCAAGTTTTTGTCCCACTAGGTTTTCTTGGCAAAGTTTTAACGAGACAGTGTTTCAAAATGATTAGTTTCATCTATATGTACTCTTTTCCCTTCGACCAGGTTTTTATCCCACATGATTTTTCTTGTCAAGGTTTTTTTCTTAATAGATGGACATCCAAGGAGGAGTATTATGTATAAAGTATATTATTAATATTGAATGTTCAAAGGTTTAAGACTTTATATTTTCTATCTATTGTAGCAAGTGAAGGGTCACTCATTTCACTATAAATATAAGATCATTTCAGTGTAATAGTACTAGTAGTTGGAATGCAAGAAAAAATTATCTTTGTATTGTATCTATTTCTTTAGTTTATAACAATTATGACTTAGAATCTTTATTTTTCATATATACTAGAAGAGAGATTAAGAGCCCGTTTGGGATTGATTATTTTGGAGCTAAAAGCGTTTTTTGATTAAAATTTAAATATTTGTAAAAAATATTAAAAAATATTTTGACATCTAAAATCACTTTAAGTGATTATTTTAATAATCACTAATCTAGTGCTTTTCCTAAAAGTGATTTTCAGAGTCTAAAATATTACTATAGATCTAAAATCACTTTAAGTGATTATTTTAAAAAGCAATCCCAAACGGGCCCTAAATGTTCGCATCTTACTACTTGCTTTATCTTTTTTCCTAAATAAAAGTATAATATAAAATCATTTCAAAAATAAATTAAACATGATTTGATTCACAAATAAATTCAAGATAAAATAAGAATAAAATTTAAAACTTTTTTCACATTTAATGTTATTAAAATAATTCCCTCTTCTTTAATATACTACAAATTTGTATTTTGAGTTTGAGAATAGTAATATTTATTAATTTATTATTTATAAAAATAATAATAAAAATTTATAATGTTTAATTTTTTAAAATGATTTATTTCTCAAGTTTATAGAGTACAATATTAATATTAACATAATGTATATTGGTAGACAAGAAAAAACATAATGTATATTAATATAAAGGTGAAGACCACGCGCGAGCCTTTTTCTATAGGCAAAGTGCGTTGGCAGTATCCTAACTATGAAATGTAATGAGATGGCCATTCATATTTTATTTTGCAACGATGGTGGCCCTTTTTTGACAGAATCGTCAGTTAACCGTTAGTCAACGCCGCGTGGCGCCAAACCAGCGTCACGTCAGCACCACATCAGTATTCTTACTCTTCGTCATCATCGTCCTTATCATTTACTCTGATTATTAAAAAAACTTTAAACGCTTCAAAGCTTTTAAATCATCAACAATGGAAGAACCCCAAATAAAAAAATAAAAAAATAAAACTCTTCAAACTCACACCAAGCCGCTCTCCTTCACAAGATCCCGCCACCACTCCTATCCATTCTCCACCATCATCAACAACTTGGTTACACCATTAACAATCGAAGATCCTAAATAAAAAAATAAAAATAAATCTCTTCAAACTCACACCAAGATGCTCTCCTTCACAAGAATCTCGACACCACTCCTATATATCTCCATCATCATCAACATCTTGGCTACACCATTTACAACCGAAGATCCCAAATAAAAAAAAGCAAATCTCTTCAAACTCACACCAAGCCGCTCTCCTTCTCAAGAATCCCGCCACCACTCCTATCCATCTCCACCATCATCAACGACTTGGATACGCCATTAAAAATCGAAGAACCCAAAAACAAAAAACAAAAACAAAATCTCTTTAAACTCGCACCAAGCCGCTCTCTTTCACAAGAATCTCGCCGCCACACTCCTATCCATTCTCTACCGGCTTGGCTATGCCATTAACAATCGAAGAACCAAATCAAGAAAACCCTGGTAATACATACACATTCATATATTTGTATATTCTATATAAAATATCCGATATCTTACTTCTTTTATTCAATTTGATGTTTTATTCATTACCCGTTTCTCTGCATTCCAATTTAAATATGCATTTTTAGCTAATTATATGACTAATACATAGGTGGTAAATTGGTGTATCTGACCGCGAAGAAGAGGGCAAATGGACCCAAATGTTCAGTTACTGGCAAAAGGATTCAAGGGGTAATTTTTATTTTCACTTAATTGTTATTTGATTACCTCTCTTGAACTTAACTCGCTAGATCTTTAGTGTAGGTTAGGCCCCTTTACCTCATTGATATTAATTCAGACACTGCCATTTTAACTTGGTCTCTTTATATTTTTTTTATTTATATAGGGGGTATTGAGTAGTGTTTTTAACTACATCGGTGTTTTGAAAACTATGGATTTTGCAGATGGTGCAATCCTAATGTGCTTGAGTTGCTGGGAAATTCATATTGAAGATGACATTGTCAGAAAACTGCTTGTTTAAAGAGTAATTTATTGAAGCTTATATACAGTTCAAACATTTGATGAAGATGAAGTTGTTGGGCATAGCTTGTTGAAGATTATTTGCAAGCTTATGTTGAAGGAAACATTACTTGAATGGTCATCCTAGAGCAAGGTAATTAGTGTTATACTATATTTGGTTGATTTGGTGTGATACTGTAAATTTTTATGTAAATTTTGAGCAATTTGGTGTTATAATGCATTTTTTGAATTGTAATGAAGAACACATTTGATATTGTGACTATTGAAGTGAGCAATTTGGTGTTATACTGTGTTTTTTGAATTGTAATAAAGAACACCAAGAATGTGTGTATTTTAGTGTGTTAGAGTATACGTTTTGATTTGTTTATGTGTATGTGTAATTGTGTTATAAGGGATAAATGAAAAAATTTCCCTTGCCATGTCAGAAAAAAATCTCAGCTGGTGACGACGTGGAGTTGAATTGGCGCCACGCGGCGTTGAATAACGATTAACTGACGATTTTGTCAAAAAGGGCCACCATCGTCGCAAAATGAAACATGAATGGTCATCTCCTTACATTTCATAGTTAGGGTACCGCCAGTACACTTTGCCTAAAGATAAAGGGTCGTGCGGGGGATTCACCCTTAATATAATATTAATAATAATATATAAATTAAGTGTAATGGTCTTGGTTTGCATATTTTTTTAGATAAATATTAACCAATAATAGACGAGGAACGTAATAGTGTTGGATTCCAATATTTGTATTTTGATATTGGTAGTTATATATTTATGTATACTGTTTCTTAAAAAATTGGAAAACGGTGACCTCAAAATCCAATATATTTCAAGTCCCTCCCCCCTCCCCTTTCAATTTATCTTTTGGATCTGCCCCTACTTATAATGGTTAACCATTGATATGTCATGCATTGTAAAGTATTACATACATTAATTAAGATTAAACCATTACAATATATTTTAAATAACAAATGGATTTTGATCAAGTAGAAAGTTTTATTAAAATTAGGAAGAGTAGTATATGCATCCACTTATAATCTATATTGTAGAAATCGCCGCCTAAGCGTCAATTTCCTCCTCAACCGCTTACGCTTACGCCTAGTAAAAATGCTAGCATTTTTGTCTAGCACATTAGTCGTCGTGGAACAGGCGTCTAGCCCGCCTAGGCGCCGATTAATGATAAAAAGTGACCCTCTAGGCCTACTTTTTATTTTTCTTATTCTCGAGAATTCTTGAATCAATATTAAAACTTATATTTTAGTATCTTTATATTTAGTATAGTGTTATCAGATGAATTTTATTACTTAAATAGTTATAATTGTTATAATTACTATGTATATATTAGTACGAAATTACACAGTGGGATATAAAACCGTCTAGTCCCGCTTAGGCCACGTATAATCCCGCTTAGACGCTAGACCCAGATCGACTATCTAGCCCGTGAAACCGAGATCTACAACATAGCTTACTATTATGTTTTTTTATAATATATAAAAGCCAATTTTTGGAATATGAGCTATTTTAGTTCGAAAAAAATTCGATCCACTTACAATTTTTTTTATTATATATATATATTTTGAAATATGAACAATTTTAATTCGAATAAAATTTGATTACAAACAGAGGCATAGTTAAGAATTTTGTTGGGTCGGGGCGGGGGGAGGGGGCCAAGAAGGTGTGGGGATGCATTTTTGGTCTTTTTTTGGGAAATAAATTACACTATAGGTCCTTATATTATGCAAAACTTGCAAATATGTTCCTATATTATACAAAAATTGCAATATATAATCCTATACTTTGCAAAAAAAAAAAAATGTAATGTAAGTATCTATATTAAATTTATTTAAACTAATTACATTATAACTCGAGATAATTCCCAATTAATTACACTTCCTCACTTTTCATTCTCAAAAAAAAGGAAGGAGGAAATTACTTCCTACTTACTCACAAATTTTCAACTTAATTCTCAAATAAGCACATGGTCATATTTACCTTCCATTATTGCCCTTATATGTTTTTTTATTTCATTATATATTTATATTATATTTCTATATTTAATATCTGAATTTATTTTTTCTGAAAATTATTTTTTTTTGAAATTTTTTTTTTCGGAAATTTTTTTTTTCCAGAATTTTTTTTTTCAAAAAATATTTTTTTTTTCGAAAAATATTTTTTTTTTTGAATTTTTTTTTTCGAATATTTTTTTTTTTGGAATTTTTTTTTTCTCGAAAAATATTTTCGAAGATTTTTTCATTAACACACAAGTCCATACTGTTTTGTGTTACTGTAACTCATACATCAAGCGATTGTGTGTTACATTAACACACAATCAGATTTTCAGACTATCTGTACACTATTATCTATTTCTGTATACAAATATTCTGTATATCTTATTCTGTGTTCCTGCAACACACAATTGTTATTTGTTGTGTGTTTAAGCAACACAAAACTGTAAATGACACACAAGTCCATACTGTTTTGTGTTACTGTAACTCACACATCAAGCAATTGTGTGTTACATTAACACACAATCAGATGTTCAGACTATATGTACACTATTATCTACTAATGTGTACAAATATTTTGTATATCTTATTCTGTGTTCCTGCAACACACAATTGTTATTTGTGTGTGTTTAAGCAACGCAAAACTGTAAATGATAAACGCATTGTGTGTCTTACCAACACAAAACCCATACTGTTGTGTGTTACTGTAACACATACTTTCAGCAATTGCGTGTTGCATGAACACATAATCAGCCTACATATACATTATTCTATACCTTTGTGTACAAATATTCTGTCTGTCTGATTTTGTGTTCATGTATCACACAATTTGTTATTTATGTGTGTTTAAGCAACTCAATATTATACATATTGGGTGTTCATGCAACACACAACACATATGATTTTGTGTTACTTTAACACACAATTATCATATGTACTAATCTTACATCATGTTATCCTGGAACAAAAAATTCCGGGGGAAAAAAATCGACAAAAAAAAATTTCGAAAAAAAAAATTTCGAAAAAAAAAAATTCGAAAAAAAAAAATTCGAAAAAAAAAATATTTTTTGAAAAAAAAATATTTTTTGGAAAAAAAATATTTTTCGAAAAAAAAATATTTAAAAAAAAATCTGAAAAAAAATAAATAAATATTAAACTATAATTAATAAAATATATAATTAAAGTAATTAATAATAGGTAGAAGGATATTTTGGTAAATGGGTAATATTTTGTGCTTAATTGGGAATTAAGTTGAAGTTGTAATTAATAGGGAATACTTACCTTCTCCGCGTAATTAATTGGGCGTTGCCCCTTATAACTCTCTATATTATACAATCTAAATATATTTATATTTTATCATAGGAAAAATAAAATATTTATACAAATAAAATAAATCAAAACCTAATGAAATAAATATTAAAATCTAAAGGAACCAAGTGAAAATTTTAAAAAATTTAAAGAGGCCAAAAACTATTAAGATGATTTTTTATAAGATAAGTTTTTTTGTTTTTTTTAAAATTGAGGAAGGGTCGTGGCCTCTTTCTCTTTCAGAGTGGTTGTGATTCTATCATGGATTATAGGCTCTCTATCTAGTTAGAAAATCTTTAATTTTTTTTTTTCATACAAGAGAGGCATTAAAGCCGTTAAGAATTAAAAAGTTACAAGAAGAACCAAAGTTCTTATGAATATTCTAGTACAACTCTAGCAGTTGCATGTTCACTTCGGTCTCTCATAATGAAACTCGAGAGATATTCAGGTGGCTCAATAAATTCCAATGGATAAGAGGTCATATCAGCACCTTCTTTCGCTAATCTATCCGTACAAGAATTAATTTTTTTTTAACTTGTTAAATGTTCCAATATACTAGCACTAACTTAAGAGAAACCAATAAAAAACAATAACTTTAGGAAAAAATATTAATGTCATTTTATATGGCAAACTATTTTTTAAAAAACAAATTAAATTATTAAAAAATAAATTCAATGATTGATACTCTTAAACTACTTAAATTAATCTTCACATATCATATATTTTAAAAATTTATCATACATACTACTAATCTTGAATAGAGACAAAAAGAAAACAATCGTTCATAATCCAAATAAATAAGGGATAACTAACTTATAACTTATATATGTGAGATGGGGTAAGGTCATATTATACTGTATTAAGGTTTGTATTAACGTTTAGTAAGTTTTACTATTAAGAAAGAAACAAAAGAAAAAAAAATATCAAATAAAGATTGATAGTTGATCTAATGGTTAGACTATTCTGCAGAGACCAAAAGACATATGTGATCTAATCTTATTGAAGTTATAGTAATTCCAAATCCAAAGTGGCTCTCGTATGTATAAAAGAAAAAATCAAATAAATTCATTATTTTTTTCTTTCTTACACTATATACCTCCATTCCTTTTATCTTTTACATTGGTTTTTCTTTTTACATCGCACAAACACCTCTCTCTCTCTCTCTCTCTCTCTCTCTCTCTCTCTCTCTCTCTCTCTCTCTCTCTCTCTCTCTCTCTCTCTCTCTCTCTAATCCTTTCAAAATAAAACCCAAAAAAACTTGTGGTGGAAGAACTCATCAAAGAAAAAAAGAATCTATCTTTACGGTCCAATAAAATATTTTATACGGTAATAAATTATCAAATCTATCATTTTGTTTTTCATTACAAGGGGTTTTTGGTATATTCGGTGAGGATATATATATAGGGGTATATATTTATGAGTATGAATATATATATATGCGTGTGTGTGTATATATATATATATATATGTATATAGGTATATATAGGTCTGTACTATAGATTTGTATGGGTACGTATCCAACCATCGATATGGATATGTACATAACATCTGTACAGTATAGGTATTGATCTTTGTGGGTATGTACCCAACCATTTGTATGGGGTATGGGTATAGATGTGTATGTAACCATTTATATATTTTTGGTTCTAATTGTCGGTATTATTCTTATGCAAGAATTTAGACCAGTTGGGTTTATACGCATAACTGCCTGACTTATTCTCTTGGACATCACAAGGAAAAATGATCTTTAACAAATAATCTACTCTATAATAGTTATAGACCCACATACTACATGAACCTATAATGCAGTTATTAAAAATCAACTTTATACCAATTATAAAAAAATAAACGTCGGTATAAATCCATCATCGAATCATACCTACCAAAAAGGGACTTATATCCATCAAAACAGAGAGATAGTTAGTGAAAGGTTAATGAGTAAAATTGCTAAGCAATGAAAAATAACGTAACTGAAAGTAAGATTTAAAATGAACAAAACCTCAACCAGGCCTTCTAAATTATCGTTAGACTTTTAGTTTTTAAAATATATCCCTCAAAATTAAGATATATAATTTAGTTTTTGTATAAATATATTGTACATAATATATAATATATAATAAATAAATTGATTCATTAAACTAAAAAATTATCTTTAAAGCATATTTAATTACATCTTATGATAGTGTTTACCATATACAGTTTTTTGTTTGTGTCTCTCCAATAATGAGTGATCAATTATGATATAAGAAAATAAATTTTAAACGTTTCATACCGAATTTTTAAATTCGATGTTGATCATATATATATATATATATATATATATATATATATATATATATATATATTATCTTGAACAATTTGGTACGTACTTTATATAAAAACAATAAAAATTAAGAATATAATTTTTAATATAAAATTCAATTATCACATTTTGATACACACAATAAATAAGATGCCTGATGAGAGTCTTACGAACGCAACCCATATGAAATACGCACCACTAATTTAAAAATACATGTGATTTATTTAAAAAAATACATAATCCATTAAATAACTCGTAATCAATTAAAGAGTAATTATATATACCACCAAAAATCATACCACTCAATGACGTGGCGTGAATTGGTCGGCAATAAATCGTTAATTAGATCAAGAAAATAAATAGATTAATGATTTATAACCAACCGATTCACGCTACATAATTGGGTGGCAATTGGATAGTAGGAGTATGATTTTAGGTGGTATATATCATTAATCTTAACTAAAAAACTAAGTCAACTCATTAATAAATAGGATCTTTAAAAATAAAAAGAATTGAATTATTAAGAGTAAGAATTTTTTTTAGATCTTTTGAGCTATTAAATTATTGATTCGTGTTTATATTGTAATTTTAACCATACAAAAATAATTTCTGATTAACTGAATTCTTACTTTATGAGTATCAATTTACTTTCAAATATTACGTCTTGGAAAAGGAAACTGAAAATGCAAATGATCATGCATATTCAGTTACCCCTTTCGGGATTGAGAATATTGATCACAATTTGTTGATATGATGAGATATTGATTACTCCAATCAAAATTACACTCTACACTTGCATTATTGGTCGTTTTAATTTCTATGCTAGCTAGGTAAATATTTGCAACTTTAATTGATGCTTTAGTAATTTTGGACATGAGCGGAGAGGTGGCCGGTGGGTCTTAAATACTAATTTAAATGCATGAAGTGAAATTATTTTAGCTAGCTAAGTAGTAAAGATGATGGAGGGTGGGACCAAATCACACAAATGGTGTTTTCTGATGATGATGATCAAAATGGAATCCCTTGGATTGAGGAGTAGCAGCAGCCTTGATAGATGGACCCCAGCCTCTTTTCTTTTTCTTTAACAGTATAAAAAGAAGAGAACGAGAACGAGAACGAAGGAGAAGAAGAAGAAAAAAATGAAAAAGAAAAAGATGAAGAAAAAGAAGGTGATATTGCATGTGATCAAACAGCCTTTATGTTCCCCTCTTATAATTACCAAATTTATGAACTACGAGTACCAGTTTCTTCTACCTATCCTTTTTGACATTTGGTGCAAGTCAACATACCAAGATTTTCAAGATTGTTGAATAATGTACGAACGTATTTACCTTACACTTTTACTATTATCCCTTAATATAAAGCAAAACAATTAGTTGGATTATTTTAATTAGACAGGACTTTGCTATTTGCTTTAACACTTAAACCTTCAATGAGAAGTATTTTAAAAATTCAAGGGACAAAATCATTAAGCTCCAAAGTGACCTGAAAGGAGTTCAATTTAGTAGACTTCAAGGAAATACTGATAAACAACTTTTAACTGAGGAAAATTTACTAATACAGGAACTTACAAAGGAGCTGTTGGTTGAAGAATCCATATCAAAACAAAGATCTCGAGATCAATGGGTGGAAAATGGTGATCTCAACACAACTTATTTCCAAAAAATAATGAGGGGCAGAAGGACTCAAAACAGCATTTATAACATCATTGATAATCAAGGTGTATATAAAACTGATGAGAAGGATATCTCAGATGTCTTTATAAATCACTTCACTGATATCCTGAGCAAGAAGAGAGAAAATAGTGGTTATTACTCAGTTAATATACTCAAGACTATTTTGGGTAAGAGTATAGAGGAAGGAGATAAACAATACCTGATAAAGCCTATTACTGAGGATGAAATTAAGAATGCCCTTTGGTCAATTGACAGTAACAAAAGTCCAGGACCAGATGGTTTCTCATCTGGTTTTTTCAAAAAATGTTGGGACATCATCAAGAATGATCTATGTTTTGCTATTAGAAGTTCTTTCATTGACTGTAAAATCCTTGGAGAAATTAATTCAGCCAATATATCACTGGTGCCAAAAGTTATTAATCCAAGTGAAACTAAAGACTTTAGACCTATTGCTTGTTGCAATATATTATATAAAGTCATATAAAAAATAATAGCAAACAGATTAAAGGTAACTCTTCAAGGAATAATTTCATTGAACCAATCAGCCTTTGTACCTGGAAGGTTGATTGGTGAAAATATACTTATAGCCCAGGACATTGTAAGAGGTTACTCTAGAGTTAACATATCAAAGAGGTGTACACTTAAATTGGACTTAATGAAGGCCTATGATTCAGTTGATTGGGATTTTATATTGAAAACTTTGGAAGCTCTAGGCTACCCCACTATTTTCATTAAGTGGGTAGCCATGTGCCTCACAACCACCTCTTACTCTATTATTATCAATGGGGCTCCACAGGGTTTTTTCAGAGGAGAGAGAGGTCTCAGACAAGGGGACCCTCTCTCCCCTTATCTATTTGTTATTGGTATGGAAGTTCTCTCGCAAATCTTTAAGCATGTGGGTAATAAAGATGAATTTAGATGGCACCCCAAATGTGAGAAATTAAAGATCAACAATTTAATGTTTGCAGATGATCTATTGGTGTTTTTTAAACCAACAGCTGGCTCAGCAAAACTTATCAAGAAGGGACTTAATCTGTTCTATAACCTTTCAGGGCTCAAGATCAGTGACAGTAAAAGTAATATATTTTATGGGGGGGTCCCACAAGTAATCAAGGATGAAATAAACACCATCCTCAATATACCAGAAGGCCATCTCCCCATGAAATATCTGGGTTTACCTTTGATTACAGGTAGGCTTAGTCTGAATGACTGTAAGCCTTTAGTTGATAAGATGACCAAAAGAATTGAACACTGGAGCTCAAAATATATATCATATGCAGGTAGAGTTCAGCTCATTAAATCAGTGCTTGGTGGGATTGCAAGCCACTGGTGTAGTGTAGTAACTTTGCCTAGGAAAATTATCAAGATGCTCCAGAGTAAAATAATGGCATATTTATGGTGTGGTAAGAGTTCATATGAAGGTGGAGCTAAGGTTTCATGGGATACAGTATGTAAACCTTATAATGAGGGTGGACTAGGTATAAAGGACCTGGATATTCAAAATAAGGTATGGTCTTTAAAATTGTTGTGGGGTTGTTGCCTTCCAAGAGAGACAATGTGGTCTCAATGGTTGCAACTTAACCACCTCAAAGGAAAATCAGTGTGGCAAATTGATATCCCAGTTGATTGCTCTTGGGGCTGGAGGAAGCTACTAAAAGCTAGGAAACTTGCTAAAGGGTTATTCAGGTATAGGTTAGGCGATGGGAAGGATATTGCCCTATGGTGGGACTACTGGTTACCCAATAAGAAGAGCTTGTGTGAACTTAGTTGTGGAAATATGGCTTCAGGTTACTATGTGGATAGTAAAGTGGCTCAATTTATTTATAAAAGCAATTGGAAATGGCCGGCTAGATTGGGGTTCATGAGCGAGCTTACAAAGGGCATAATTTTATCTGATGCAAAGGACTCTATCTATTGTACCTGTACCAAGAATGGAAATTTCAGATTTGCAGACATATACGAAGAACTAAGGACTAAAGGTAATACAAATAAATGGAGTAATACGATCTGGAAGTCTAAAGCCTTACCCAAATACAAGTTCATACTTTGGCTGTGTAATCTGGATAGGCTACCGACTAAGCAAAGACTAATGAGCTGGGGAACTATTTCAAACCCTATATGCGAATTTTGTAAAATGCATAGTGAAGATAGGGACCACCTATTCTGGGGGTGCCCTTTTACAAGAAGAATTTGGGATTTCTGTAATAAAAAATCGAAATCTCATAATCAGATCTATAACTGGGGAAAAATAATTGAAGAGTTTGGAAAAAAGAACAGAAAGAAACTTGAAGATGAAATAGCTTACCTGACTTTTCCAATAGTGGTGTATACGGTGTGGGAAGAAAGAAATAACAGAGTATTTAACCACATCTGTAGTACGGAGGAAGCCATTGTTGGTGAAATTGTGAATCGTGTTGTGGAGAACATGGTGAAGTTGAAAAGATTTGAGAGAGTGGATATTGAAGCGGAGGCGTTACGGTGGAGAGAGAAATAGGAATGAGAAGCTAAGTTTGGTTTGTACTTTAAGTGTACGCGTGTTGTTTTAGTTTGGATGTACTTTGCCTTGTAGTGGTACTTTATGTTTTATTTCTGACTAGTCAATTTTGATTAGGTCAAAAAAATGTAAAAACTTATTAGTTCTGATTTAATAATATATTCTGGCTGGCTTAGCAAAAAAAAAAAAAAAAAAAAAAAGAAAGGGATAAAGTTCAAATTCTTTTTTTTTGTCAAATGAAAAAACGAAAATACAAATTATCCTATCCCTCTAAAACTACAAAGAAAGGTTACGCAGTTAAAAAACTTGACAATCGAATCCATTAAACAAACACAAATATCGATATTCGTCCTGGTGCATTTTGCGACTTTATCTGTAACTTCATTAAATTCTCTTTTGATGTGAACAAAGTTCAAATCATTAGTTTTAATTTGCACGTAAATATGTATGAGAAGTCTTGCATTTTTTTTTTGTTGATATATGGGTGTTCGGGCCAACTTACGCGCACCACAACTATTCCCATAGAAAATATACACGACTCCTCATGCATATTCCCACTTAATCAGAATTAGGTTATCCATGTTCATGGAAGGGACTCGAACCATCCACAAATATATATATATATATATATATATATATATATATATATATATATATATATATATATATATATATATATATATATATATATATATATATATATATACACTAGAAATACACCGTATCTGAAGATACGACCAAATACAAACATATTTTTATTTTTCTAAAATCTAGTAATTACAACCGTGTTTATATTAACGTTTGATGAAAATCTTGTATAAAATGTTACAAATTATAACCATTTTATTACTTATGGTTAGGTGCGGAGCCGCCCTTACTTTAAGGGGGTACACGGCCTCCTAATTTTCCAATTTCTTTTAAAAAAAAAAAGTCTACCTTTAAAAAAATTAAATAATTATAGTCATTGGCTTCCCTTAAACTTTTTAAAATCTTCTTTTAAGCCTCCTGACTTTTACAATTAATTTTATAATTATTTAAAAAAAATTAATATTTAAACTTATAGTGCAATCTTTACCTAATATAAGAATTTATAGTACAATTTATAAAAACTTATTTTACAGTTATGCTTATACATAATATATAAATCCTTTGATCCTCTCTAACTAAAAATTATGTAGTGCAATCAAGCCTAAAACGTTTCAGATGGCACCCACTGAATTATTCATAGGAAAAAGTAGTAACATTTGACTTCTAATAAAATCTTAAATGAAGTTGATAGTTAGAAACAGTGGACGATAAATGTAACTAACATCAATTTTTACTGGTTGTGGTGTAAAATAGGTTACCTAACCAATATATTTATGAACCAAACAAACAAAAAACACCATCATGAACTATGGAAGTAATCTAGACTATTAAAAACAAAAAAACAAAACATAAGTTAGCTGGACTATTCTGAATCGTATTTTCCTTTTCCAAAAGAATTATACATGTTTAAGCTAGAGTTTAAAATACTTAGCATTTATAACTTTTTAAATCTTATACATGAAATAGTAGTGTCTAAAATCTTGTGAAGAAAAAATGGGCCACAATTTAATTGCTACCTTGCTACCCCGATAGTAGATTAACCTTGAAAAATCAATTAAAATAGCTAGTTTATTCAACAATATTATTTTCTAAAACACTCATATAATAACAGTAAAGCACAAAGTGTATAGTAAAGATGAAAAACAAATATCAAGTTAGATAATTAATGTGTGCGTTGTTTCAGAGATTGAGCAAAAAGAAGTTGATCAGCACCTCCAATTGCTTCTGGAGACTGTCTTTGTCCTTGATAATAAGGGTTAGCTGAGGTAGAAGTAGTAAGAGCCTATCCCATTTCTCAAGCTTTTCACTACATCAGATCGTGGAAGAGCTTGAACAAAGTCACAAACAATCATATATCACTCAAGGGACACCAATGTCAGGGACTAATGCTGCAATTAACTCTCACTTTAAGTCATAAAAGTTGTTGCTCATACCTTCATATTCGATTCTAAGATGCTCGACTTTTCTTTGTGCAAACACTGTAAAGCACAGCAAAAACAGGGACCAATGTTGCAGTAACGGTTCTCAAATATCAAATATAAAGTCAATTTATTTTGTATATAATAAATTAAATTACTTTGCTATTCAAGGTTAAATTATTGTCACAAACAATTTGCTTAATAAACAATCTTATATTGCTAATTTGCATAATATAGAGACCTATGGTGCAATTAACTCGCTCAAACCAGGATAGTGCAATTAACTCGTAACAATTCCAGTAGAAAACTATACTCGGAAACAATTTCATTAACTCGAAACTATACAATTATACATGCTAATTTGCAGAATATAGGGACCTATAGTGCACTTAATATTTCAGTAGCCTTAGGACACTTATCCCATTCCATCAGGGACTTTGAAGAACTTGATTTTGGCATGATAGCAAGCAATTTCCAGGCCTTCATATCAAGCTTATGAACTATAATTAGTTTCAAGATTCAAGATTTTCAATCAATGAATGAACAATAGATAACACAGATTCCATGTTAAACTCACAAACAAATTCATATACACTAAGAAAACAACGAAATTCCTTACATTTCCAATTCCAAGTATGCCCTTGTCAAAAAAACAATAACACTCCAATCACATTCATTACCACACCCAAACAGCTAGCCCAAGCCCCATCTCTGTTCCAAATTTACCAACAAAAAAATAGCTATCTCAATGTATTCCCACTTGCAACTACCTAATTAAAGATGGAAAAATTTGTACTCACTCTTGATATCACTTGATTCATGGGAAACCATCTTTCAACCAACACTCTGCAGTGCAAAGTTATAGAATCAGAGTTTAATCTTAAAAAATGCACTACATGTCCCTATATTATGCAAAAAATACACTACAGGTCCCTATATTATGAAAAGAATGCAAATGTAGGTCCATATGTTATGAAAAGATTGCACTGGAGGTCACTATATTATGAAAAAAAATGCACTGCAGGTCCCTATATTATGAAAAAATGCACTATAAGTCCCTATATTATGAAAAAGTGCATTGTAGGTCCCTATATTATGAAAAATGCACGGTAGGTTCCTAGATTATGAAAAATTACAGTGAAGGTCCGTCCTAATAGTATGCAAAAAAATGCATGGTAAATAATAGGCGGAAGTGTCCTACAAACAACCGTCATCAATTAATGGTTGAATAGGCGGCAATCTTCTTTGTGCCGCCTTTACATACACGTCAGCTTTATAGGCAGCACTTTTTACGGCAGTTAGCTGACCCCCGCCTATTAATACACGTCATTTATGAACATCCGCCTTTGACCTTGGAAACAGCAGCAGAGACTATTTTTTTAGTAGTGTCCTATTTATAGTGGGAAAAACTTCCCAACGGTTATAATCCAAGAATCAAGTTTTGATGTTGAAAATTTCTCCCTGCGATATATGGGGCTTATCTGCGGTGTATCGACAAACCATTTTGTTTTCTTTTCAGTGATGAGTGGTATACCTTGTGATTTCGTGGAATAAGGTATGACCATGTGTGATATACCATGATTTGGTATTATATAATATGCTTTGACACGGTATACCGTGCTTTTTGTCTTTTTATTCAGTGAGAAAAATCCTACGTGTCAATATGACCATTGCCTCAACGGTTACCTGTAGTCTACCGTGCACATCTAAAAAATGCTTTGTAAGATAGAGTTAGTAATATTTTTTTGTAAGGGGATTAATAAGTAAGGAAAATATTAATCAAAGAAACCCAAGTAGCCAAGCTAAAAAAGATGAATACACTTGAGTATTTCCAAGAAAATAAAGTTTGATTAGTAACGAAGATTTTGTCAAATATTAACACACGAGTAAACTGATTAAAACGAGTGTTAGGCTAACACGTCATAAAGGCCTCCACTATTTGGAGATAACCTACATCTGCCCCCTCAATGCATAAATATCCACTACACAAAAAGACAACATGGATCATACGAGATTCTACAGTTGCACTAGTTTTTGGGCATAAGGATCTGCAGAACTCCAAATCTTCATATACTTGTTGTAATAGAGATTTGAAAGGCTACAGATTCTGCTTCTTACTTGTGTTGGTATTGATGATAATTTTCTCAGTTTCTAATGTAGTTTGACTTAGATACAACAACTACGTTGACTTGATAACATGGTGTTGCTTTTGATTTTGGTATACTATTGATAGATGACGTATGAGCATATTGTTGTTTTGCCTTGTTAATATGGTGCTGCTCCACTTCTAGTTTACTACTTACGACTGATATGCGCACATGTTGTTGTTTGTGGTAGTTAGTAGCTATTCTCAAATTATGAGCATTAAGGGAAAAAAAACTTACTCACTATTTGGGATTAACTAACACCAACTCCATTTATAATTTTCTTCATAGTTTTACTTTATTCTATGAATTGATTATCATAGAAACAACTTCCCTCGGTGTGTCGAAATGCCTTAGAATTTTATGCAACAAGCTAGCAAATTTTCGTATTCTAATTTAAGAGTATGATTTTTCCTATTAGGTGATGTTAAATCTATAATTCCTTTCTCTTTTTATTCAAATTAAGCTAAAAAAATTACATGAGCATAGGAAATATTCACTAATCAACGTAAGTCCATCCTTACAAATAGGTTTACCTACTTGTGAGGCTATATTAGCAATGCATTGATTTGTGCCCGTTTGTTCAGGCAAGTTCCAAAAAACAATACATATATGTATATTTGTTATCTCGTGATTTACATAGTCAAATAAATCCGGGATTTCAGGAGGCAAAATCATCCTTCCATAGGACGAAAAAATACCTTTCATGAATATAAGTTTCCTATCCTCAGCGTTATCAAATCTAAATAATAGCCATATACTTGGATATTTCATACTTTACACATCACATTTCACTCTTTAACAATTTTCTGAATATCCACCATATCCGACACTCTTTTCTCGACTAAATATTTGACTAACGATAACCCAAAAGCTTATTCAATAGTCAAAATATCGCTCTTGAGCAATTGTGGTTGTTCCTCTTCAATAAGTTCACAATATTGTAGTTCTATACCTACTGTAGTTTTCTTATTATTTAGAAGAAAACTCTTGTAGTCCACCATGATTCCTACTACCTCTTCCTCTGATCGGGTCAAACCTGGGATTATTACATCGGCGACCAAGTCCCCGACCATGTTAAAGGGCTCTTAGGTGGTCCTTTCACGCCCTCAATCGACCATATTCTTCTATTCATACGACGATTCATTTAAAAGTGCAACGAGACCAGTTGCATTCATAAATGATGAATTATCTTCAAAAAAAATGTTTAAATTTTTTTCACTAACACTTGGTGGACGTTCGATCGATCCCATGCTTTCACCAAAAATTTCTCAACTTCATCGACCAAACGTTGAAGTAATGATTGTTTGGCCTCTTTAGAGGTGTTAATATCCCCTAAGTTAGTGTTTACTCAAGCCAAAAAAATTCCCAAACTTAAAGTGTTGATTTTCTCACCAATGGTTCCACTCGGTAGAGAGTAGTTTAGACTCGCCTGAGGGATTTCTTTGACATCCATGAATTGCAGTTGTGGTTCAATGGCTACCGAATGTAGCAACAGTAAGGGGAGTTCTCAAGTTCTCCTTCATGAACGAAACAAGCCTAGGTGGTGGTGGTGTTGTACTATCCTTCATAAACCCTTGAGAAATTTCCAAAGGAAGTCCAAACAAACCATTTTTCGACGAGTAATGATATAGCGTGAGCCTATTCATATTCAAAGAGAACCAGAAATTAAGGTTTACCCATAATGCAAGGTTTTAAACAGAGATTCTATCCAAGATTTTAAACAGAGATTCTATAACTTTGGATACATGAGGAGCCGTATTCAAAACATTTGGGGCATTTGAGGCAAAGTTCAAACTGAAAAATTGGCTCATAATGAATGTGTATTAAAGTTTGAAACTGAACAAGACAAGCTGCTAGGATGGAACAAACGCCCATTGAATCTTATGGGAAACACCTAGCTCTAAGTGAGTTCAACTCAACTACTAGAGGAGTAACCCATACTGTCTTATGGATGAGACTCTATGGGTTGCCTACAACTGTTTTAAATAAAAAAGGCATTAGGGAAATGCTCCAACAACTTGGTAAAATCCATGAAATAATTCTACCTACTGAGATAAGAGTCATATATCATACCTTTACCAGGGTAAAAATTGCATGGGAACTTGTAAAACCCATCTTTGCTGGGTTTCACTTCTGGGGAAAGTGTTTAAGACTCCAAATGGATAAGGATCAAATAAAAAATCTTGGACAATGTTGCTATGGTTGTGGTCAGTTTGACCATGAAGAGTCCAAATGTGAAGATCCAATTAAAGTGGTGCCCAAGCTAGGGGTTGGATCAACATTTATACAAGAAACAACTCAACCTCCTTTGAAAAAGCTTCAAGCAGATTTGTAGAGAGAATAAATGTGGGGCCTTATGCAAAGACACATCAGCCAGAAGTCAAGTTTGGGTCATCACATACACCAAACCCACCAAATCTGCAACCAAAAGTATGTCATATAGATATGCTTAATAAATGTGCTACTGGCAACATAATATTATCATTTAATGCTAAGAGAGATTCTACTAACACAATGGATATTATCTCAAGGTCCAAGGGAAAAAAGTAAATGAAGAAACTTTACCTGATAAAGTGGGCCCATCTCCAACTCGACAAAACAACTTATCTGACTGGGACCAAGTGATGAATGAGTCACCGAGTCAACATGCCACATATACTACTAAGGAAGCTGACAAAGTTTATCCACATGCTTCTTCTTCTTCTGCTACAGGTATCACCAACATTCTTCCAACATACTCTTATATTATACTATACCCTGCACCAAAATCCAACCTCAACCTAAACCTAACTAAAAACATTCTTGGTAAACTTCACATACCTCCAACACCACCTAACACCAATCTCTCAACTCAATCCATATCTATTACACCGTTTAAACCCACCAAAAAACTCCCTAGATCACTCACTAACCCGAACAATCAACACCCTACCCTAAACGCAGACACCCAACCAAACACCACAACAAGTCCTACTGTCAACCCAATACCTTTATCACCCTTCACCCTTACACCAACTAAATCCACATTCCACTCAACACCTTCCAAAACATCCAACCTCAAACCATACTTCATATCACAATTTGTACCACAGACATTAGCCCATGCCACACCTTCAAGCTCTAACCGGCAAATCACAAACCACAATCAGAATCAAATAATGCATGTAGAAATTACCAAATATCCAATCCATATGAAGGAAAAGAATGAAATAACAGAAATTTTCCAGTTTAGAAATGAGGCATACACATCTTTAACAAAAAATTCAAAAGCTCGGATCATTAATAGAGCAAAAAAGAGAATTGGACAGGATGGTTGGATAATTCGATAAATCAATAACTAGGAATTTCAATTTGAAGATCAAGCGCAATTGTCTAATAAGATGAGGTATAAGGTTCTATGGGAGAAGAGAAGAAATTCGAAACAAAGACAAAGAAAAACAGAAGAAAGTGTTTTAAACAAAAAAGAGAACAATCGGATCGATGAGATTAGTAACTCGGTTAAGAAATTATTCGAACAATTCAAGTTGAAAGGTTAGAGTGTACCTGATAAGCTTCCCGGCGACGAGGAGTAACAAAAGAAAATTGTGATGATGAATGTTGTGATTGCGATAGAGGAGAATGATGATGCAGAGATTTTTGGGGTTGAGCCTAATCAACTCCATCTTCGACGATGATTCACATCGCCTGGAACTGTCAGGGCATCGACAATCCTATGACTGTCCAGGCAACCCGTAACCTCTGCTCCAAACATCAGATGGAGGTACTATTCCTATCTGAGACTAAAAATACTTTTAATAAAATTTATGCACTTGCTAGCTTATTAAACATGAATATTCTGCACACCGTCGAACCAATTGGAATTAGGGGAGGTTTGGCTTTGTTGGGGAAGAAAGGTGTTAATCTGAATATAATAAGTAGTAATGAATATTATACTCATACCGTCCTTAGTGGAGAAAATAATTAAAAAAGAAATTACACTTTTGTATAATTGGGCCCTTATGAATATAATAAAGAGATATCCCTAAATATTTTCAAATGCACTTAAACCCCTAAACTTTGTTTGGTCTATTATTGGGGATTTTAATTGCATTAGATTTCTAAAGAGAAATTAGGAGGAATATATTCCATAAAAAATCTATTAAAAAATTTAATAAATTTATTAACCTTAATAATTTAGAAGAAACAACCTCCTATGGTTTTAGATTTACCTGGACCAATAAGAGAGCCGGGAATAAACTTATTAAAGTTATTCTTGATAGGACCCTACATAACCCTATTTGTGACAGTCTTTTTCCTAATGTCTGGACTGTAGCGATCCCTGCCATTAGTTTTGGGCATTGCCCCTTAGTCCCAACTCATGGTAAAAAAATTTGAAATATTTTGGACAGTTGAAACTGATTGTCTGAATATCATTAAAAAAAGTTTGGCACGACTATAAAACCGTTAGGAGAAATCCTAATACTGCGTCAATCATAAATTGAAAAAATATAGCCTTGCCATAAGGGAATGAAATAAAAAGAAATTTGAGAATAACAAAACCCAAATAGATAAATTAATAAAAGAATTAGAGGTTATATCTAACACAAATGTCCCTAATTATAATTGGGGTGAATATAACCTTATTATAGAAAATCTTGAAGACACTTGGGAAAAAGATGAAAGTTTCTGGAAAGAAAGATTCAGAAATCTTTGGCCTAATTAATGAGATAAAATCACTAAGAAATAAGAAGTAGAAATAAAATTACCAGAATCACTAATGATAATGGTAATTGACTTGATAATAAAGAAGAGATCAATAATGAAATAGTTAATTAATTTAATAATATATTCACTACTATAGGGAAAAGGGATTATAAAAACACCCCTGATATTATAACTAGTAAAATTTATAAAAAAAAAATCGGATGATAACCTTAATAAACCTATAGATGAGGAGAAAGTTAAAAAAGCTACCTGGAACTGGGACCTAACAAGGCTCCAGAACTAGATGGTTATAATGGAAACTTCTTCAGAACCTACTGGAATATCATTAAACTTGATTTAATGAGAGTTATTAATAAATTTTGGTACAATAAAAGAGATCTTAGTGATATCGACCAAACTCTTATCACTTTAATTCCTAAAATTGATAAACCTTTGAATATCAAACACTATAGACCTATTAGCTGCTCAAATTTGATCTATAAAATTATACCAAGAATACTAGTCAATAGACTACATCCATATATGAATTCACTAGTAGGTGAAAAGTGCATTCATACCTAATAGATTGATACAAGAAAATACTATGATTGGACTTGAACTTATTACTCATACTAAGAGAAGGAAAAATACCAAAAGATATATGGTAGCTGTTAAAGCTGACATTAAGAAAGCTTATGAGAACATTGAATGAAATTTCTTACAATATATCATGATTAAAATGGGTGTTCACATAGAATGGGTAAGAAAGCTTATGGTTTGTATGAGATTTGTTACTTACTTAGCCTTGATGAATGGTGAAACTCTCCAAATTCAATAACCCATTAGAGGAATTAGACAAGGTGATCCACTCTCTCCTTTGATATTATGTCTAATCTTCCAAACACTTAATAATTTAATTAAAGATAAAAAAGAAAAACAACTATTACAAGGAATTAAAATAGGAAATAACTATTTCGAAATCACTCACTTACTCTTTGCTGATGACAACCTATTCTTCCTAAAAGCTTATAACATTAAGATACAATCTTTCAATAACATCATGAATAAATACAAAAATAATACAGGCTTATGCCTAAATCTCAATAAATATGGGGTAATCTTTAGCCCAAAAATAGTACAGGCTTATGTCACTAAAAGTCTTGATTTTGCCGCTAACAAGCATTAGTAGCAAAAGTCGTCGCTATTTGTTCGTTGCAATAAGTTCGTCTCTAAAGATATATTTTGTAGCAAATTATATATTTTTGTCTCTTTTGATTTTTATTTTTAACAACAAATATTGTCGTTAAAAATATAATTACAGATTATTTTGGTGTTGTCGCAATAAATGTTGTTAAAAATATCATTAAAAATTATTTTAATTTTACCTCAATATATATCAATGATATTATTTGTTGTAGCTAAGGATGTTAATCTTCTCATAAATATGATTGAAAGTAAAAAGCAAAAAGAAGAAAGGAAAGTTGTTGTTCTATTCTTTTAATGCATATCTAAAGTTTGTTAAAATTGGTTTTCTTTACAGATAAGAAACACTAAGCCGTGCAAGTCCACATCTTTGGTTTATAAAACTCCTTTTGGGACGATGCTAGCTAGAGATATTACTGTGTTAGATAAAACTACCTTTATGTATTCGTTAAAGGAACTTTTTTGCATGGAGACTAACTTCTGTTTTATTATTTATATTAATAGAGTCTTTCCTATATAATCTTATATCAATGAATAATATTGTTCTTATATATTTTAGGTTTTGCTTTCATGTTAGTATAATTGATTAATCTTCACTAGGAAAGCACCTTTTTCTGGTAACACACATGCCTCTTAATTCTTATACTCAAGGGGTCGACAATTGGCTCTAATAAAAACAAGCAAAAGAACAGTGTAAAGGTAAACATTTTCCGTCCCAAAAAAAGAGATATATTACACCATCAAAAAGTTTTCAACAAATAGGTTTATATAGTTTTTTTTTCTAGAAAATCATATTATATATATTTTTAATTTTTAATACATTGGAGAGTTACTTTAGACTCGGAGTCATTGACTCGGTCTGAACTTGTACCGCTTAAAAAGAAAAACAAGGCTCTGTTAAGCTAACCCCAACTGATTAAAATCATATTATATATGACTGAGGTAAATTATTACTCGGTCATTTTTAATGTGATGAGAACAAAATGAATATGATAAAGAAAATAAGCTTAAAAGTCTTGCTTTACTTGGACCTATTACAACATTAACGTGATTTTAGATAAGACACGATTCACAAACGTGACCATTAGCGGCTAAACAATGCAAATGGCATTCACAACACTACCATTCATTGACAAGGTGTTGAGTTTTGACTCAAATTTATGAACTGATGCATTAAATTGAAAGTCTAAAGGATATCATGAATAAGCAAGTAATCTTGAAATTAATGGTTATCTTGAAAACCTAAAAAATGTTAAAATCTTCCAATATGACTAGATTTATTGGTTTGTTTAAAGGACTATAGATATGCACCATATATTACTAGTTAAAGACACGAAAAAAAGAAGAAGTTAGACACAAGATATCTAAGAGTGAAAAATCTTTTAGGTTAGTTTACTGTGAGTGTCTTTGAGTGTCTGTGAGTGTGTCACGATCTTATAGTAATTAGAGTCTTGGATGAGTGTGAGAGTTCTTTGTTCTTTTATTTTTAGAGGGTTTTGGGTTTTACGTACAAAAACCAAGTTGTAATAGTGTGACTGGTAATATTGAATTATTATATGGATGTAGGCATCTTTAGTCGACCCACGTTAAATATTGTTGTTTTTGTCTTTTAATTGTTACTTCTGTGCATGATTTTGAAACAGGATATTTGATATTTCTTAAAAAAGTGGTATCAGAGCTATGGTTGTGTTGCATAGAAGTCCTAAAAAGAAGGATGGCGTTTGAACCAAAATTCGAAGTTCCATTGTTTCATGGCAAAGTGAGTTTTGCACTGTGAATGATCACGATTCAAGACCTTCTCGTACAACAGGGTCCTTACCTAGTTTTGGAGGAAGAAAAATCTCAAGATATTGACTGGTGTTATTTGGAATTCTATGAGGAAGAAAAGCCTCAAGGTATTGAGTGATGTTGTATGAAATTCTATGAGAAAAAAGTTGTTAGCACGAATGACTGGCTCTTGCTCTCGAGATCAAATTTAGTGTGATGGGGGAGACCATACCGACGGTGTTGTAGGATAAAATCAAGGTAATATATGCATAGAAATCGATGACGAATCGATTATGACTTAATATGGAACTTTACTCTTTGAAAATGGAGGAGGAGGTGGAAATTCAAAGTCAGATCAATTCATTCAATTAGTTGGCGTGCCAATTTCTTATTATTGATGAGAAGTTTGAGGATGGGGAACAAGCTCTTTTATTGCTGTCTTCCTTGCCGAGGTTTTACAAACGTTTGGTACAAACAATGTTGGTAGAGAGAAATACACTTCGTATGGATGATGTTACTGCACTTCTTAGTGAAAATGAAAGAATTATGTAAAAAGGAAACACTAATGAGGAATGCACTTGCTACAGAGAGTTTTGAACAAGGGATGACTCATGAGAAGAATGGTTCGCGTAAAGATAGAAGATTGCGGTCTTGGGTTTGTGTCCATAGCGAAAGAAAATGCTACTATTGTGTAAAGAAAGACCATATCCACACTCAATGTTGTCAAATGATTGAGGACTTAGAAGATCTCAAATTGTCAAATGAATAATTCAAGACAAGGGATGGCTCAAGTGAACTTGACTGAAGAAGATGTCGCATTCATTGAGGTGACTACAAATATTGTTAAGTAAAAAATGAAAAAACCCTAAGTGCATCTTAGTTTTGACTTCTTATGTTTATATGTGCAATGATTGAGACGTGTTTGAAACTTTGTATACTGATGGGAAGTTTGATCATATTGTTGTTGATAGGCTGTAAACGAGCCAAGCCGAATACTATGTGTGCAGGCTTGTTTGCTAACTTCTTGAGCCGAGCCAACCCAAGCTCAAATTTAAACGAGCTGATCTCACATGTAAACGTGTCGAGTCGAGCTTTCAACTGTCCAAGTCAGAGATGTTAAAACTTGTTTGTTCATCTTATAGAACAAACTTCTTTAGAGGGGGACTCGAGTTTTTCATGAACAATTTGTTTTAATGGTTGAAACGGACTTCCATGAATGGTTTTTATTAGATGGAGTGTGTGGTATAAAAATATGAAGCGTAATATTAATGAAAAATAAAAGTCTAAAGAAATTAAAAATATCCAAGTTTATATTGAAGGCTTAATAATTGATGTCTCCTCATTTGTGATAGATTTATGTTAAGATGAGACATCATTTTTAGTGTTTTAGAAGTCAATAATGTCGATTTTCTTGAGTTTTAGTGCACTTTCCTATTTTGTGTCTTGATTTGTAGAATTATTGTTTTTAGAGCATATTGGGTTTAATTGTTTATTTAGTGTGTAGCTTTAAAGATAATTATGGAGCTTAATTAGAGTCCAAGTCAAAGACAACAACTTATGGAAGGAGATATGCATGGTAATTGGAGATAAGGAAAGAATGGCTAAAAAGATGGAAAAGGAAAAGCTGCCTAAATCTGGGATTCTGCAAAGATAGGCGTTTTTACCTAATAAAGAGGCCGAATTTGGTAGATTACTCCTAAAGGGCCTAGATAATTCTGTTGCGATTCTTTTGGTATCTTGTGGAGCAAAATCGGACCAATAATAAAGAAGTTATGACCAAAACAACGCAGCAGTGTTTATCTTTATTTCCATACGAATTTGAGTTGGGCTAGAAGTCCATTACCTTAACTCTTCCTCAAGAAAACGAATTAGGTCTTCTAAACACCTATAAATACACCCTTATATCACTTGTAAATCATCCTTGCCTCATAGTAATTAGTTCTTAAGGTTTTATTCTTCCAGTTATTGTAGAGAGCAAGATGATGTCGTTTGTAATGTCTTTTAGTTTATTTCCTTCAGGTATGAACTAAACCTCCCATAGCTTGGGTTTTGCATGTGTATAATCTATGAATTCTAATTCTTCTATCTAAGTTTCTTTGGGAATTATATGTTTTAATCTGATATTAGCTTCTTACTTTATATTTGTTTATGTGTTTTGATTTAATGTCTTTCCTAGAATTGATCACTTTAGGATTGTTTTAAGAGTAGTTAGATGTTCTCCTTGACAGGGTGTTTAACTATTGAACCACCACATAATGTCTAGTGTCGATAGCAGTTCTGACAAAACATACTTCTAACTAGATAGTCATTAAGGTTTGTTTTAACCACAGTATCACCAAGACTTGCAGTATTTGCTTAGGGCCTTAGTGGCGTTTGATAACCCTATTTTAAATCACTTCTTGGTTGTGACGTAGCCCCCTTAGTCGCTCTCAAGGTCTAAGGTAGTGGAATTTAGAATCCTGACTAAGTATTACCAAGAGCTAATATTCTCCCTTATGAACTAGCTCTATAGATAGAATTAGAAGGATTAGTGCATACTAGCAAAACCTAAGCTATACTTCTCATCTCATATTCTTAATCTTTTACTTTATTGTCTTTATTTTCTTAGTTTTAATTTAGTTTTAATTCATAAATTCGAAAACCCAAATATTTAATTTTCTGTTTTCTAATTATTTACTTTTACTCGTTATCTGTTCCTACGCGTTTAACACACTTAAGTCCCTGAGAACGAACTCTACTTATCATTAAAACTTGCATACGTCCTGTAATACTTGCAGTACTGTGCCTGTCTAGGGTGAGAGTGCATAGTTTTCCATACTTAATTTGATCTTATTTTTATCACACCCTAGGCGACACCAAGTTTTTGGCGCCGCTGCCGGGGACTTGTGTCTCGTTAGCGTGTGGGTTATCTATTTCGAGTTTTAGTTTTTAATTAGTTTTTACTTTTCAGTTTTAGTTTAGTTTTAGTTTTTATTTTTCCAGATTTACGCTTGGGTTTGCTTTAGTCCTTTTCAGGTTTTCACAGTGTTTAATTCTTGGCCTCCCTTACCGGAGCCTGAGAGGAGCTTCAGAGCTTATAACAAAAGAATTCGTAAGGAAAGAGCCTTGAGAAGAACTATGGCAGACATTCAAGACAATGATCCGGAGTTAGTTTACTTTGCACCAGGAGGACCTCCTGCGTTTGTTCCACCTAGTGTACAACTGCCAGTAGGAGAAGGTAATGGGCAGAATAATCAACAAAACCGAGTTGAACAAGATCTACCTGGCCTTAACATACCATTCCATGTTCAACCCATCGGTTACCGCCCTCCTGAGATTCCGAATATCAAATTTAGACCCGATCCGGGTATGCTTAGTCAATTTCAAAGTTTCGGACTATATACTGGTACTGCAATTCAAGATCCGGTAAAAGCGATTCAGAAGTTCATGCAGATTTGTGATGCCTACATTACTCCTGGCATTACACGCGAGCAACTGTATTGTCATATGTTTTCGTTTTTCTTGACCGGAAGAGCTAGCGATTGGCTAGAAAGACAACCACATGGAACCATTCACTCTTGGAGAGAGCTTCAAGCCGCGTTCTTTAACCGATTTTATCCAAAGAGCATGAGACTTAAAGATCAAACCGAGCTTGCAAGATTTTCTCAAGAAGATGGAGAAACAGTGGGAGAAGCATGGACAAGGTTTCAACAAAAATTAGCTAGATGCCCGCTCCATGGTTATACACCTGCTCTACAACTTGCTATATTCTATGAAGGTCTTGATGACAAGGGTAGAGACAAGGTGGATAACATTGGAAAGGGTAATTTTGTGTCCATGAATCACAATGAAGCTTCCGAGGTGTTAGAAAATATTATGGAACAAGAAAGAAGTTGGCCTTCAACGCGAGCTTCTGCAGCAAAGACCCGAGGAACGCTTCGTTTAGATGCAGAAACTGCGAACTCAGCTCAAATATCCTCGTTAGAAAATCAAATCAAGGAGCTGAGAATCGCGATGGAGAAGAATTTAGCTGCTACAAAGGTAGTTCAAGAGGCACAAGGTTGTCAACAATGTGGAGTTAACGATCATTCATGGGAAGAGTGTGAATCAAATCCGCAATCTGTTTACTTCATATCCAACCGATGGGGCAACCGCAACCATCCGGGTATGCAGTATTCAAATCCACAAGGGGCCGCTAATCCTGGTCAATATCAATCGCGACCCCAGAACAACTCTTACCAACAGAGAGGTCAGTACCAAAACCAATATCAGAATCGACCTACTCCTCCACAACAACCCGCTCAAGACGCCTATACCGATAATTTAGATCAAAAAGCTTTACCTCAGTATCCGCAAGAAGGATCTATGGACAATACACAGATAGTACAAGCTCTAGAACGTTTGAACACAACTGTAAACGCTCAAGAGGAAAAAGTCCGAGGACACGATGCCATACTTCAGATGCTAAGTACTCAATTAGCCCAAATAAACAAGCATCTAATAGAACAAAAGGAAGTAAAGGCAATCGAAGGAGGTGAAAACAATGTTGGGTTCGAAGCTTGCAAGGCTATATGCCTTGAAATCGAAAAAGAAAAGGAGGAAGCACCACATGCTGCCATTAGTGCCGTGGAAGTTCCCAGTATTGAAGAAGAGCCAACCGAGTCTAACCCCGAGGAGTCCGACTGTCTAGAAGTTTATCATCTGGAAAGCGATGAAGAGAGAGACGAGTTCATAGAGCTACTGAGAAAGGTGCAAGAGGAGATGCGATCGATGGTAGAGTATGCAGCGGAGTTAGCGAGAGAGAAAGAGGAAGAAGCCTCAAAAGAAGAATCGAAAGAAGATGAAGTGGCACCTGCTGTGCTAGAGGAGAAAGAAGAAGAGAAGGTGGAATCGCCACCTAGTGTTCAACCAGTGTCATCAACTATTCCTGATACAAATCCTAAAGATGACACTATTCTCAAGACATTTGTAGAGGCGTACCAACCTGAAAATATCAACGCCCAAATGCTTGAGATTGCGAAGAGAGGACTTACACCGCAACAAGTTTTTACGCAAGTTATTCCTGAAAAAGAGGCGAGTGTAGAGATCCCAAGAGAGAACCTGAGGGTTTCGAGAAGAAGTGAGAAAGAGCTACCCACTAAGCTTAAAGATCCGGGAAGTTTCAACCTTCCTATTCAATTGCATGGTAGGCTCAAAGTGAAAGCAATGTACGATGTGGGTTCTGGTGTGAATCTTATGCCTAAGTCCGTGTTCGAGAGGCTTGGACTTCAAAAATCAGAGAAAACTCCAGTGAAGTTGCAGTTTGCTGACAACTCAGTGAAGAGGACATGGGGAACAGTGGAGGACGTCTTAGTCCGTGCAGGTAATATCGCCATCCCTACTGACTTTGTTATTCTTGAGTTTGATGCAGATAAGCAGGTTCCGATCATACTTGGACGACCCTTCATGGCCACAAGTCAAAGTGTGATCAACTTCCAAGATGGGACCATCACCCTTCATGCAAAGAATGTATCCGAGACCTTCTATGTCTTGGGTAAAAAACCGAGGAAGTTGGATCCCACCGTACCTATCATCCACAGCCTTTCACATCACAAAGTCCCTCCTGAGGAAATCCACTTAAAACCTGTGGATACTGAGCCAAACATTGAGTTTGGGGTTGGCCATGAAGTCCTATGGAAAGCCCACAAACGCGAGAATAGGCCACGAAGTTTCAAAGACTCGTGGATGGGACCATTCATTGTCACGAAGGTTGTTTCAGCCAAGGTAATAGAAATTCGCCCCAAAACAGGGGTCAAGCGCAGATTAGTTGACGTTCATAGCCTTATTCGTTGTTGGGGAGGCTATATTCGCAAATCTTGACAGAGGTAACACGTCTAACTTTGAAAGACGTTAAACAAAAGTGCTGTTCGGGAGACAACCCGAAGTTTTTTATGTTTTCCTGTCTTTTACATTCTTAGTTTAAGTTTATTTTAGTTGTTTTTAGTTGATAATGCATATTTGAGAAAGGTATTAGTGTTTTTGGTGTGTAGGAATCAGAGAAATCAAGTTAGGGAACGCGAGGAAAATTTTTGGAGCGCAAGAAAGCATCCCGCGGACTACCCTCACGGACTACCCCATGGTCCGCAGGGATGGTCCGCGAGGTCAAAACCCGTACCACGGGTAGCTACCGCGGGTTTAGGTCAGAAACACGAAAAAATTCCACGGACTACCCCGCGGTGCACCGCGCCATGGTCCGCGCCCCAAAAACCCGTACCACGGGGTGAGTACCACGGGTATTTTGACGGAGCAGCTACAGAAGCCGCGGTATACCCTCCGGTACACCGGACCCTAGTCCGCGAGCCAAAAACCCGTATCACGGGGTCCTACCACGGGTTTAGGTCAGTGAGCAAAAATTTTCGAGCGTCAGATGTCACGGACTACCCTGCGGTGCACCCCATGGTCCGCAGGGGTAGTCCGCAGCGCCGCCAGAGGAGAGAGAAAGTTACGGGATTGAGTTATAAAGGAGGTATTGAAGCTATTATTCCGAATTTATTAAACCTTAAACCTCTCTTTCTACTCCACAACTCTCCTAACTCCATTGAAACTCATCAAAACCTTCACCAATCACCAAAACACTACCCAATCATCAAGGAAAACACATCAAACCTTCTCTCCACATCATTACAAGAGAGAATCAAGCTACCAATCATCACCAAATTCATTCAAATTGAAGAATCAAAGAGCCAAATTTCACAAATTCATCACACAATTTCTAAAAATCCTAGCCTACCCATTACAAATCATCCTCACCCACATAGAGATTCATCACCAATTCACCCATCCTAGGACAAATAAAGCTTGTTCATCCATTAATTCAAAAGTTAAAATTTAAAGGGTTGCTAAAGCTTTGAGTTGGGAGTTAATTGAAGATGACTAATAGAACATCAATCTTATCTAGCAGGAGGGAGGTGAAGAGTAATAAGGGAGTGGATTTAAACAAGAAGAAATCAATTGACAAAGGAGCTAGTTCTAAATCAAAGGGTAAAGATAAATTGAAAAGTGGGAAACCTTCGTATGATAGTAATGGTAAAAAGCTTTATTTTTATGCAAAGGAAAGAACACAACCTCAACAAAATCCTATACCTATAGAGAGAGTGGATACTTCAAATTCCTTGAAGATTTCTGCAGAGAAACAATTAGAAGAACTACCTTTTGCCTATGAGAAAGTATTCAAGGAGGAAATTAGAGATGGAGAATACAAGAGATTCTTTGAGCTTGGTGAGAAGTTGGGTTGGTCTACGTTCATGGTAAGCCGTTCTGAATTATGTCATGAATTAGTTTTGGAGTTCTATCTAGGCCTCTTTAGCCGAGATAGTGATTGTGTTCCGATTAGAGGAAAGTTAGTTCCTTTCACAGTTGAGGAGATTAGGAACCACTTCAAGTTTCAGAAACTGAAAAGTTTTTGCAAATTTGAGGAAGCAGTTGCTAAACGAAAAATCTTTGATAAGGAATTACTTTTTGAGCATGTTTTAGACAAGGAGAAAGTGCAATTACATAAGGGAGAATTGAAGGCACCTTGGCCTTACAAATATCTTCAAGCAGATGCTAGAATTTGGCACAATTTCCTTATCCCTAATGTCTTTGGAAACACACGAACTTTGGAGGTGACTATGAAGAACGCGCTACTGTTGGACTGTATTTTGAGAGGAGAAGAAGTTGATGTGGCACAGTTGATCTATGAGGAGGTGATACGATTCTCGGTCTCTCCTAAATCGGTTTATAACGTTAAATTTCCAACTATGATCACGTGTCTTATGCGAAAAGCGAATGTAGTATTGGGTGAAGAAGAGAAACTCGAGTTTAAGACGAGTTATATTGATAATGCTTGGATCAAAGAAAGTCTTCGAAGAGCGGGTTCTACTCAATTCTCGAAGGAAGAAAAGGAGCAAAATTGGCAAGAGAAGATGGAGGAGCGTTTAACGAAATTTGAAGCAGCTCAAACTTCCTTAGTCAATGATGTGGCACAAATCAATGCTAATCAAGTGCACATCATGAAACTCCTTGAGCAATTAACGAAAGGTCCAGCAATTCCAATCTTGGATGTCAATGATGCGAGGCAATAGCCTCGAGAGTATGTTCTCTTTCTTCCTTACCATTTCTGTAAATATGTCTATCTGCTAATTTTAATTTCTGTTTTCGAGTCATTTTTTCGAGTCGTGGGGACACGGCTCATTTTTGAGTTGGGGGTGTGGGGATTCGTTGTCTCTCATCTCCATTTTTCTGTTTTTGGGTGAAATTAAAATTTTTGATGCGTGGGAATTAGATGTAGAGTGTGTTTAATAACTTGAAAGCATAAGCTCAGTAGATTAATGATAGTAAGTGATATGTTTATGAGCTATGTATTTGTATGCTTTGAGTATTTGCAGGAAAACACACGTTGATAGTAAAGAAAAGATTAGTGAGCAATGCGATAGAAAGTATGTTCGATCTCAGGGAACCTTGAGAAGTGTGTAGGCCGTGAGATCCAAGCTAGTTGAAAAACCATTTGATGAAAGTGCTAAAGGTAAGAAATTTTCTGAATTACATAGTGTAGAAAGTGATCAAGGCAGTTCTTTCATATTTTTAAGCCTTTGAAGCCTTTTTATACCTTCTCACCTTGTGATTTTTTGAGTTTAAAAGTTATATCCTTCTTAGCCCTTTCTAGCCTTTCTAAAGCCTTTTTTGAAACACATTATAAGCCATATCCTTTAGATTTTTAGGACTTTTCCATATGACCCGCACTCGAATCGCGATGCTTAGACAGTTGTTTTAGAGCTTGAGTTTGGGGTGGTGGGTCCACCATTATGGGAGTTATTATGTTGGGATTTTTGAGCTTATTATTGTGCTTTGTACTTTATATTGAGGATGCTTTACAACATTGTATTGTAACCCTTTGCCGGGGTAATAGTGAATGAAAAAGAAGCTTCGAGCTAATATTGCCAACAAGGGCATTAAAAGAAAAAATATATATATGAGAAAATTAGCGTGATATCTCAACATTAAAAGAGAATCATAGCTATAGAAACGAGAATTGATTTGAAAAGAAAAGAAAATATATATATTCGGACCGGCAAAGTGGATTTTTATGTGAACATCTTAAGCTTTAATTGGGTTATTGGGGATGCTAAATTGTGCATCAAGGAATTCATTGGGTTGAGTGAGAAACGTTTATGAGAGTAACTCAAGCTCTAGGGCGATTCGTTGATGGCTAGTGAGGAGAGAGCCAAAAGCTCACTCCAAATTATCCAAATATATGATCATACCATCCCTAAGCCTACATTACAACCTTAAAAGACCTTGTGATTCTTTGTTATGTAATTGAGAAGTGATTGAGCCATTAGAGACTAGTTAAGTGGATTCTTGGATACTAGTGAGGTTTGATGAACAATCTATAGCTCTCTTGGGGAACTGAGTAAAGTCCCAATCCTTCTTACATTGCGAAACTAATCTGATCTTGAAATCAAGCCGTGTTGACTGTAGATATGAGAAGTGTACAGGTATGTAGTTTATGAATATTATTGCATGAAATTTTCTGAGTTGTGTGCTTTAGGTTTATTCTATATATTCTGCTATGCTTTTCCCTTGTGTTGAAAATTTTATAAGTGTGTATTTCTAGACTTCCCTATGTTTTTATCTTTTATTGTATCGGGACGATACAACCTTGAGTTGGGGGTCTTGATGTCTCCTCATTTGTGATAGATTTATGTTAAGATGAGACATCATTTTTAGTGTTTTAGAAGTCAATAATGTCGATTTTCTTGAGTTTTAGTGCACTTTCCTATTTTGTGTCTTGATTTGTAGAATTATTGTTTTTAGAGCATATTGGGTTTAATTGTTTATTTAGTGTGTAGCTTTAAAGATAATTATGGAGCTTAATTAGAGTCCAAGTCAAAGACAACAACTTATGGAAGGAGATATGCATGGTAATTGGAGATAAGGAAAGAATGGCTAAAAAGATGGAAAAGGAAAAGCTGCCTAAATCTGGGATTCTGCAAAGATAGGCGTTTTTACCTAATAAAGAGGCCGAATTTGGTAGATTACTCCTAAAGGGCCTAGATAATTCTGTTGCGATTCTTTTGGTATCTTGTGGAGCAAAATCGGACCAATAATAAAGAAGTTATGACCAAAACAACGCAGCAGTGTTTATCTTTATTTCCATACGAATTTGAGTTGGGCTAGAAGTCCATTACCTTAACTCTTCCTCAAGAAAACGAATTAGGTCTTCTAAACACCTATAAATACACCCTTATATCACTTGTAAATCATCCTTGCCTCATAGTAATTAGTTCTTAAGGTTTTATTCTTCCAGTTATTGTAGAGAGCAAGATGATGTCGTTTGTAATGTCTTTTAGTTTATTTCCTTCAGGTATGAACTAAACCTCCCATAGCTTGGGTTTTGCATGTGTATAATCTATGAATTCTAATTCTTCTATCTAAGTTTCTTTGGGAATTATATGTTTTAATCTGATATTAGCTTCTTACTTTATATTTGTTTATGTGTTTTGATTTAATGTCTTTCCTAGAATTGATCACTTTAGGATTGTTTTAAGAGTAGTTAGATGTTCTCCTTGACAGGGTGTTTAACTATTGAACCACCACATAATGTCTAGTGTCGATAGCAGTTCTGACAAAACATACTTCTAACTAGATAGTCATTAAGGTTTGTTTTAACCACAGTATCACCAAGACTTGCAGTATTTGCTTAGGGCCTTAGTGGCGTTTGATAACCCTATTTTAAATCACTTCTTGGTTGTGACGTAGCCCCCTTAGTCGCTCTCAAGGTCTAAGGTAGTGGAATTTAGAATCCTGACTAAGTATTACCAAGAGCTAATATTCTCCCTTATGAACTAGCTCTATAGATAGAATTAGAAGGATTAGTGCATACTAGCAAAACCTAAGCTATACTTCTCATCTCATATTCTTAATCTTTTACTTTATTGTCTTTATTTTCTTAGTTTTAATTTAGTTTTAATTCATAAATTCGAAAACCCAAATATTTAATTTTCTGTTTTCTAATTATTTACTTTTACTCGTTATCTGTTCCTACGCGTTTAACACACTTAAGTCCCTGAGAACGAACTCTACTTATCATTAAAACTTGCATACGTCCTGTAATACTTGCAGTACTGTGCCTGTCTAGGGTGAGAGTGCATAGTTTTCCATACTTAATTTGATCTTATTTTTATCACACCCTAGGCGACACCAATAATATATGTACAAGTAATTAATATATTTATTTATAATTCATAATATAAATGATTCATTCACGAACAAGCTCGAGTTGGCTTGCTCACATAATAAGTTTAAATTGGACCTTGAACTTGAGCTTGTTTGTATTCAAGTCGATCTCAAACGAGTTTTTCTCTCAGTCGAGCTCGAGCCGCTCGTGAGCAGCTTGGTTCCTTTTTAGCTTTAAATGTTGCAAACAGCGAGGTGATAAGTTTGAGGTAGTTCGACGTGTCCGTTTGCATCTAAACACTTGCAATGCATAAACGTTTTCAAATATGAGATATGTACAGTTGATCGGTAACAAAATCATTTGGTTGGGTTTGTTGACATCATTTAGATGTAGATACGCTATTTGAAGCAATCAATGTAAAGCTTTCAAACATTATCGGTTCATATTGAGTAGAAACCTCAACACAAAGAATATTTATATTTTGTAGGGTCGGGTTGTTCAAGTTGGTGACGGAAGCGCTTGTGATTGAGCGTCGAGTGATTGTCTAAAACAAGTCAAGGAACTCAAGAAGAAAAATTTATTCTCCGATATTGTTGAGGTGTTAGGGGATGCTCGTCAAGGAAATAATTATTGAGATTTGACTCACATCCATGAACCAATGAATTGATAGACTGATGGGTGTCTTGGGAAACCAAGTAATATTGGAATTAATGGTTGTCTTATAAGTTTGAAAGAATTGGAGTCTTTCAAGGTGACTAGATTCATTGGTTTGTCTAGTTGGGAAGGTTTATAAATAGGTACCATATATTAATGGTTGAAGATACAAAAAAAACAAAAACTGGACACAAGAGATCTATGAGTGGAGAATTATATAGGTTAGTTATTGTGATTGTGTAACGATCCTATAGTGGTTAGATCCTTGGGAGAGTGAGAGAGTTATTTGTTCTTTATTTCTCAAGAGGTTTTGAATTTTTGTGTACAAAAAACAAATTGTAATAGTATGAGTCATTATATTGAATCATTCCATGGATGTAGATATCTTTGATCGAACCACGTAAAATGTTGTTATTCTTATCTTTTCATTGTTATAACTATGTATGATCATGTAATGGGAAATCCTATATTTTTCCAACAAGGTGTAGTATCAA
The DNA here is from genome assembly GCA_029959085.1 of Nemophila menziesii. Classification (NCBI taxonomy): domain Eukaryota; kingdom Viridiplantae; phylum Streptophyta; class Magnoliopsida; order Boraginales; family Hydrophyllaceae; genus Nemophila; species Nemophila menziesii. Next base: position 12,301,479 of record JARWIR010000013.1, on the reverse strand, counting down.
GGTTGCCAAAGCAAAGTAGTCCAATACTATTCATGTAGGATCACCGTCACAACATTAAAAACATTAAGAAGTGATAATGTTGATTACATAAAATTGTTTGTGCTATATATACGATTTTACCTTAATACGAATATCATATTAAGATGGATGATATATAAAAATGTTTAGGAGGTAAGATTGATAGAGACAATAGATGAAGTTTCACGAATTTCAACTGAAAAAGATACTCTCAGTCCCTCATTGCCCCCTCAAATGGAGGAAAATACAAAATGAGGCTCTAAATTCAACATTTTTATATTATAAGTCCAAAATAAAAAAACATTCTATAAAAATCCTAATCCTAATTATCTGGTTTAGTTTTTTACCCTTATACTCTTTTAATGTTTGGAGGGACAACTAATCTAGATCTTTTGGGGGGTCGGTACCCATTTTTGTAAATTACCCAATAAAGTACGTACCCAAGGGCAGATGTAGAATTTTGAATTGAAGGAGGGCTATTATTTAGGTTTTGTAAAATTAATATATAAGATTTGAGTTGGGGAGGGCTAATTTTCTAATTAAAGGGATTGTAATTTTTCAATACATGTTATTACCTATTTTTACAAAAAAAATCAGGCTAAATTATACTACTATCTCATAGGCTTGGGCGGGCTGCAGCTCACCCCAGCCTACCCCCTGAATCGCCTATGTATGTAACCATTACCTGTTAAATCCTATTCACTATACAATGAGTACGGACCCATACCATAATTAAATTTTATTAAGTCATTTTTAATTTATATAAACCCAATTCTTCTCCATGTCAAAGTACATGTAGTTTGTTCATGTCAAAGTCATAGCAGGTACGGTCCTAATTCGAATAACAACACCTAAATGGGTACGAACCCATCTCAAAAAATATCTAGATAGGGACAGACCCATCTCAAATAATAACTAGATGGATACACACCTAATTAGACCATCTCTAGTTGTTATGTGCAGTGGGATGTACCCATGGCCCAAACTAAATCTCTTCATATTCTGTTGGGACTGTACCAAGGAGGTACATTTTACGGAACAAAAAACAATCACAAATCTCTTCACACTTGCCAGAACAAAAAAACAAAACAAAATCTCTTCATACTCGTTGCAATGGAACAAAAAACAAAATAAAATCTCTTCACACTCTTTGCAACGGAACAGAAAACAAAACAAAATCTCTTCTAAGTCGCCACTGGAAAAAAGAAGAAGAATGGCGACCCAGCGACGATGAAGAGGTGGTGGAGAATGGCCCATGATGGCATCAGTTTTCTTGTGAAGCAACGCGACGGCAGAAGGTAGGGTGTGAAGAGATACCTTGGTGGGAGAAAGAATGATCCACACAGCGACGGTTTTCTTATGCACCAGATCGACGGCGGCTTGGTTCGATGGTGAGACCTAAATGGTGGAGAATGGCCACAAACGGCTGCGGTTTTCTTGTACACCAAATCGGCGGGAGACTAGTCCACGAACGGCAACTTGGTGCGAAGGTGAGACCTAATATAGGAGGCAGCTGATTTTTTTTCTATAGGAGAGCTTGTTGGTAGAATGGTGAGAGAGAAGAGAGATAGAGTGGAAGGGAGACAGTGGGGTTTCTTCTGTAGGAGAGTTTATTAGTGGGATGATGAGAGAGAAGACAAAGGAAAAGGAGGGGAGGTAGTGGTTTTCTTCTGCACGAGAGCGTGCTGGTGGGATTGTGGGATGATGGGATGGTGAGAGAGAAGAGATAGGGAGAGGGAGAGGAGGAGAAAGGGTCCGATCTCTTATTAGGTTTTGGTTTGTTTTTATGGTTTTTATTGTAATTAAGAGGGAAGAAGAAGGCTTATGGAGTATTTTTATCTTTTTAGTTAAGTTGCTAATAAATAATTAGGTTAGAGATTTTAGAAACATTATGCATAGAATTTGGGCCTTTAAAAGTTAATGTCCCCTCAAATGTAGGTAATAATTGTTGAGCTCCTGACTCCTCCTGAGTTTATAAACACCTTGTAGGCCGGCCCATTCTTATTGCTACAAAGTTATGAGGTCGCTTACATAAACCTCATGGATCTCTTTACTATGGGCCTCTCCTGATATATGACTTACCAAAAATGTCTACTCATGATTGATTCACCTTAAGAAATAGCTAGACTATACGGGCTGCATAATAATGAATAATTCATAATAAAATGTATTCGTTCTCGATTCTTTAATCTGACTAAAAAGAGAAACCAAATTTTTTAACAAAATATGCCTACAAAATTATATGCGAGGACTAAAGCCCGCATGTGCCTGCCCAAGAATAAATTAATTATTGCGTAGATATATTTTTTTTTCAAAGCATAATATAAATAAATAGATTATTCAAACGGTTACAGTCTATTCTACCTCCCTATACTCGTTGTCATTACATAAAATAGTAGTCAAGTGCGTTGAGATATAAATATTCCAATTACCAAACAACGTGTTTCGAAACTTTTATTTGGCAACCCGTCGGCGACCTTATTTTTACTCTTAGGAATAAGAGCAAAATTAGGATTTGACAATTCACCAAAACCGTATATATTACATATAATATTTTTAATCGAATGACACGAAATGTTCTGACTATAAGAAAGAGGTTTCATAATCTTTTCGGTGTCATTCTCGATTATCACACTTCCCGATGAATACCCTGATGTCATCTTTGTAGCTTTTAAGATACATGTGGACTCCGACTTCAATTTTTTAACTTTTTTCTGATATAAGATCACCATTATTTCTTACTAAACATTCAATTGCAGCTCCTTTTTCCTAGAAAGATGCATCAAAAAATTAATTTTAAAATGGTTCGGAGTTGGTTTTTTCATTTATCTTTAAATCTAGTATTGATACTAGTAATGTTACTGTTTTGTTGGTTCCAGTATAGTATCTAGTATTATTTGAGTTATTTCAATTTTGCTTAACTCTTTTTCTATAAGATTGATATCATTAGAGTTTGATATTTTACAGTATTTTTTTCCATGATGAAATTGCTTTATTAATTGTAGCCATTGGATCACAATTTTTATTATTGTGGACGACATTATATCTATCTTTCCAAATTCGTCATGTGATTGTACATATAAGTTTAAATATCCTATCTTCCTTTGTAATTTTTGTAATCAGTTCTTATACATGATTTAAAATCCACTGATCTAATCTGGTAGTAGTTTTGTTTTCAGTTTTGACATTTAAAAGGCTATCAAACCATACATTTTTTTCCCAAGACATCTAAAAAAAATATGTTCTATTGTTTCAATGTTAATATTACATATCTTGCAGATATTACTATCACTACGTTTACGATTTAATAGATTTTTCTCAGTAGGTAATAAATTTCTTACTACTCTTCACATAAAGTTTCTAATTTTTTTTTGTGTTTCCATTTTACATGTCATATTCTATATTTGATTAACATTATTAGTAGATATGGTTGGTTTTTTTATCCCTAACGAGTTGTTTATTAATTTCTTCGCTATAATTTATGGTACGTTTCTTTTACCGTGTATATTCCATTTTTACGATAATCAATACACATTTAGTCTTCACATTCAAATTTAGTTATTACTCTTTTCCCTGTTTTGTCACTTATATCACTAGGATATAAGTTATATAATATGTTTGTTTTCCAAGTCTTATTATTTTGTATAAATTGATTTACCCAAATAATTTCAGATGCAATTAGTTTTATATTATGGATATTATTACATATCCATTTATGTTCATAAATTTTTATATTTGTGTAGTTTTCTAGTTTCCACGTTATATTTTTATTAAAAGTATCTCTTCCTACTAGAATACTTTTACATCCCCAGGAGGGGTAGCTACTTAGTTTTGCATCTACGAAGCTATTGTTGTGAAAATATTTCCTTTTAGTAATCTATGTAGAAGAGAGACTTTTTTATTAGCAATATCCCATATCTATTTTTTTAAAAGTGCTTTGTTCATGAAGTGTAAACCTCTAAAACAAAGACCACCATCATATTTAGAAATTGTTAATCCCATTTGGCCTAGTGGATTCTTTTTTTCTCTCTAACACCCCACCAAAAACTAGCAATGATGGAATGTATTTTATTGATTGTATATTTTGGAAGTATAAATTTAGACATTACGTAGTTAAGAAGGTTTTGAAGAACTGCCTTTATTAGAATTTCTTCCCCCCCCCCCCCTTCGGATAAGAATAGGTTTTCCAATCCTCAATTTTTGCAGTATCAGATTAATTATAAATTGTAAATATTTTGTTTTTGTTCTACCCTATTTAGTTGGGAGTCCAAGGTACTTCTCAAGGTTTTTTTTTTCATATTTAGCCTTTTAGCCATTATATTTTGGATATAGATTGGTGTGTTTGCTGAAAAGTGTCCTACATTTAGTTAAATTTAGATAGAGCCTGCTACTATTTTTATATTTGTTTATGATATCATTAAAGGATTAAATCTCAATATTATCATCTTTTAAGAAAAATAGGTAGTCATCTGCAAATAGTAAGTGAGTGCTTTCTGGACAATTATATCTAATTTTATACCTTGGAAAAGTTCTTTTTCATTTTTTTTCTTTATCAGGTCTTTAAGAGTTTAGGATATTAAATAAAAAAAATCAAAGGAGAGAGAGAGGATCTCCTTGTCTAATTCATATTGTAGGTTCTGGAATTTGATGTGTTTCCCCATTTATAAGTACTGAACAGGTGACAAAGCTTACATAGATCATAAGGTTTCTAACCCAGACTTTGTAAAAACCCATTTAAACTATGAGATCATGTTGTCACCTTTAACTACTACCATATAGTTTTTGGTAGTTTTCCTTTTCTTAATGTGAGTTATGAATTAGTGTGCAATCATAGTATTTTCTTGTATTAATCTATTAGGTATAAATGCACTTTGGTTCCCCCCCCCCCCCCCCCCCACAAGTACATTCGTAAATGGTTGTAGTCTATTAACCAATACTCGAGATATTATTTTATAAATAAATTTGGAGCAGCTAATTGGTCTATATAGTATTTGACATTTGAAGGTTTACCTATTTTATATATTAAAGTAATAAGGGTTTGATTAATATCAGAAATATCCCCTTTATTGTTCCAAAAGTTATTAATAACTCTCACTAAGTCTAATTTAATGATATCCCAGTAAGTTTTGAAGAATACTCCATTAAAACCATCTGATCCTGGTGCCTTATTAGGTCCAAGTTTCTAGATAACTTTTTTAACTTCTTCCCCCTTGATGGGTTTATTGAGGCTATCAGCTGATTATTTTTATCAATTTACTACTGATGATTTGCAATTTATTGGTATAATCACTTTTACATGTAGTAAATATATCATTAAAATAATTTACAATTTCTTTATTAATATCATCCTTAGTATCTAGCCATTTTCCATTATCATTTGTGATTCTTACTATTTTATTTCTGCTCCTTCTTTATTTGGTACATGCATGATAGTATTAGTGTTTTTATCACCTTTATTAAGTCATTAGATCTTTCTTTCCAAACACTTTCTTCTCTTTTGCAAGTATCTTTAAGATTTTCAACAATATTGTTATAGTCATCCCAATTATAATTAGAAACTTTTATACTCGAGATGATTTCTAACTTTTTTATTAATTTTTCAATTTGTATTTTGTTATTACCAAATCTTTTTTTCTTTCAATTTTTTAATTCAAGGGAACGTTTTTTTCTTTTCAGTTTATGGTTAATTACTGTATTTGGGTTTCTCCTAAGTTATTTGTTATCATCCCATACTTTTTTTTAATGATAGTTAAACAATCATTTTCAGCTATACAGAAGGATTCAAAATATAATCTTCTTTTCTTATGGTTATTATCTTTATCACGGTGTAGGACTAAAGAACAATGATTTAAGCCAAAGGCAAGAATCACTGATGTCCAGGGTGGCCCACAAAGAGTAATGGAGAGTCCTGTTAAGATTTGCCTTTATAAGTTTATTACCTGATCTTTAATTGGTACAACCATAAGAGGTTGTTTTCATAATATTATTGAGGTTAATAAATTAGGGTCGCTAAAAGAAGCCTAATTAAAGTACATATTTGTTAAATATAGCCTTCAATAATTTATTTTATAAAAAAATGTCTGATAAAATAACTATTTATAGAAAACGTCTCTTGTAACTTTTTATACCTTTACTACCCTATTATTAAATATATTATTTTATTTTTGATACAATATTTATTTTCTAATATTAAATAAATAATAGGGCACTTCCACCACCACCACCACTACTATGTATTTACCACTGTTACAGCCACCACAACCACACTCACAACTATCACCACATCCACCACCCCCATCTACTACTAATTCCAACACACACACGCACGCATGTGATTTTTTTATGAAATCGTCAAAACGAATTCTAAAAAAATCAAATTTTTTTTTTGCATTTTTGGATAAAGCAAATTAATATTTATGTTTACAATTTTTTTTTATATTTTTTTTTTCGTAAAATAAAATTCACTGTTTTAAACATGAAATTCACTATTCTAACCAGTGAATTTTTTTTTCGCAAACATAAAATTCACTAGTTTGAAACAATGAATTTCGTCTTTGCGAAAACAAATCCAAAAAAAAAATCAGAATATTCAAAAACCTCAAAAAAAATCATAGACGTAAATATTTATTTGTCTTATCCAAAAATGCAAATTTTTTAGGCGTATTTGCTAAAGAAAACCTAATAAAAGTACCTAATTGTAAAATTAAGCCTTCAATAATTTACTTTATAAAAAAATACCTAATAAAATAATTATTTATAAAAAACATCATCTCTATCTTTTTATACCTTTACAACCTTTATTATAAATATATAATTTTATTTTTTATTATAATATTTATTTTTTAATATTAAACAAATAATAGGACACTTCCACCACCACCACCACCACCACCACTACCACTACCACCACTAAAGCCACCATAACCACCACCACCACCTCCACCACCACCACCACCTACTACTAATTCCATCACACACGCGCGCGTCTGTGAATTTTTTTAAAAACCGTCATAACTAATTCTAAAAAATCAGAAAAATAAAAAACTTACATTTTTGGATAAAGAAAATTAAAATTTACGTCTATGATTTTTTCCCCCACAAACATGAAATTCACTGTTCGAAATAGTGAATTTGTTTTTCGCAAACATGAAATTCACTGTTTAAAACATGAAATTTCATGTTTTAAATAGTGAATTTTGTGTTTGCGGAAAAAATCAAAAGATTTTTAAAAAAAAAAAACAAAAAAAAAATCATAGACGTAAATATTAATTTGCTTTATCCAAAAATGCAACTTTTTTTTTGTTTTTCTGATTTTTAAGTATTAGTCATGACGATTCTTAAAAAAATCACGGACACGCGCCTGTGTGATGGAATTAGTAGTAGTAGGTGGTGGTGGTGGTTGTGGTTGTGGTTGTGGTGGTGCTTGCGGTGGTGGTGGTGGTTGAGGTTATAGTAGTGGTGGTGGTGGTGGTTGTTGTGGTGGTGGTGGGTGGTCGTGGTGGGGTAGTGGTGGGAAGTTGTATTAGGATGATTAAATTTAAATAATAAATAATAGAGTAATTAAAACGATTGTATAAGGGTATTTTTGTAAAAAGATGTTTTTAATAAAGAATCTTATTAAGGGATGTTTTCAGCAAATAAGTTTTTTAATAGGCATTTATGGATTTATGGCTCAATTTTTTATGGGGTATTTTTGCTAAAATAAGCCTAATAAAAGTACATAATTGTTAAATATAGCATTTAATAATTTATTTAAAAAAAATGCATAATGAAATAATTATTTATATAAAACATCTCTTGTATCTTTTTATACCTTTACTACTCTTCTTGTTATTAGATATATTATTTTATTGGGTGACTGACTGGAAGAGTCCACAGACTATTGTCAGTTGCCCATCAGGTCCACCCATCGAAAATGTCTGGATTGCCCTTTTGTTCCATTAATATTTTTTGACTTACCAAAACTAATTTTCTAATTATATGCAATCAATCAATTAGCTGCAAAACAAAAAAGAAAATATTAAATTAAAGTATAAAACAAAACTAATAAAACAAATAAATGATTATATATTTTTCTTTAATATTTGCGTAGTATTTACAAAATAAATTGCACCTGTAATTACAAACCACCGATATTAACCAGCACACCTCTGATATTAACCAGCACACAGTTGATATTCCACACGTAACCCATCAGAAATATGCAGTGTGTCCACGCGTAACCCATTAGTACAAACCACCGATATTAACTAGCACACCATTGATATTCCACACGTAACCCATCAGAAATGTGCAGTGTGTCCACACGTAACCCATCAGTACAAACCACCAATACTAACTAACACACCACTGATATTCCACACGAACCCATCAGAAATGTGCAGTGTCTTCAACCCCACCAACAACACTTCTCCACCACCCAAAAACCGCCGCCACTACATCGCACCACCACCTTCCACCATGAACTAGTGTGCTCTTATTTTTGCGCTGCTGTCCACCTGATCTGTCAGACTGTCAGGAATGTGTAGTGTCTTCAACCCCACCAACAACAGTTCTCCACCACCCAAAAACCTCCACCACCACCACATCGGAAGCCTTTATGATCTAAAATTTATTTTTTCAATGATAAAAAAATTTGTGTTAGTTTAGGTTTTTGATAGTTGATGTTAAAAATTAATTTTTAACCTTAAATTAATTTTGTAAATTTTCAATAATAAAAATAATTTTTTTACCTTAATATGGGTTCTTCGATTGTAGATGGTGTAGCCAAGCTGTTGATAATGGCGAAGAATGGTTCCCAAGTAGCGGCGATTTTCTGGCGATTTTCTTGTGCAGGATGATGGTGAAAAATGGTTCGTGAGTGGTGGCCAGGTTTTTGTGCATGATAACTTTGTGGGATGGTGATTGAGTTGCCGCTGGTTTCTTGTGTATAATAGATTTATGGGAAGGTGATTGTAAAGAGATTTGTTATGAATTAATGTTGTTGCTGTCGAAAAAAAAGAATGAATGCCGCTAATATGATGGAGATATTTGTTTATTATTTAGGTTTGTATGATACATTGGTTTTCAATGTTGACTTATTCAATTTTTTGTTTTAAATATTAATTTAAAATTTAACTTTTTATGTTACATTTTTTTAGTTAATTAATGATTCTTTACCTTTTATATAATATGTTTATAAAATAATTGGATAAGGGTAATGGTGGTACATCAAATAATTCGCTGGACTTGTTGGGGAGAAAAATAGGGGTTGGACCTGATGGGGGTGGATAGTTGAATTGTAGGACTTAATGAGCTAATATCTCTATTTTATTATTAATAAAATATTCATTTTTTAATACTAAACAAATAATAGGGCACTTCCACCACCACCGACACCACCACCACCACCACCACCACTATGTATTTAACCACCGCTATGGCCACCATAACAACCACAACCACCTACTACTAATTCCAAAACACACGCGCACGTTCGTAATTTTTTTTTAAATCGTCATAACTATTTTTTTTAAAAAAAATCAGAAAATAAAGAATTTGTATTTTTGGATAAAGCAAATTAATATTTACATCTATGATTTTTTTTTAAATTTCGCAAACATGATATTCGCTGTTCGAAACAGTGATTTTTTTTTTCGCAAACATAAAATACACTGTTTAAAACATGAAATTCACTGTTTAAAACATTGAATTTAGTCTCTGCGGAAAAAAAACCAAAAAATTCAAAAACTTTAGAATAATTCAAAAAAAAATCATAGGCGTAAATATTAATTCTTTTTATCCAAAAGTGCAAACTTTTTATTTTTCTGCTTTGTTTAAAATTAGTTATGACGATTTTTAAAAAGCACGGATGCGCGCGCATGTGATCAAATTGGTAGTAATTGGTTGTTGTAGTGGTGGTGGTGCTTGTGGTTGTGGTTATAGTGGTGGTGGTGGTTGTGGTGATGGGTGGTGGTGGTTGTGGCAGTGGTAGGTTGTGGTGTTGGGGTAGTGGTGGTAGGAAGTTGTAATAGGATGGTTAAATCTAAATGATAAATAATAGAGTAATTAAAAAGATTATATAAGGGTATTTTTGTCAAGGGATGTTTTTTAATAAATAAGTTTATTAGGGGATGGTTTTAGCATATAAGTTTTTTAATAGGCATTTTTGGATTAATGGCTCTAAATAATTTATTAAAATATACTCTTTTTCTTCAAATTAAACTCATGAGGACATGTTTTCTTCATACCCTTTCCCCCAAAATCCTCGTGTTTACCAAAAAACACAATAGGCAACCCATCTAACTGTGTCTAAATATCGCCGTACGTATATTTCCTAAGGGGTGGCCTTATTTCGGTACTCGCTTATGATATTGTATTTTTTCAGAATCGATGTCTCATAGGTGACCACCGTCTGTGATCAAAATATACCCCTTTTTTCACCTTCTTCGACAGAGTAGAATTCATGCATTCAGGGCACGCTAAGTTACCTTGTCCCTGCCAACCTGACGTGTATGACCTAGCGGGGTAATCATTAATCATGGACAACAAACAAACCATTAATGTAAACTCATGCTTTGTATGAGCATCATACGTTAGGATCCATGTTTCCCTCAACATGTCCAACTCATCTATAATAGGGAAGAGAAAGACATCCATATCCTTCTCGGGTGATTGCAGACTCGAAATCAACAAACAAAACTAAAATATGGTTTCTTTCATGCATAACCAAGGTGACAAGTTGTAGGCAGTCAATAAAACTGGCCACAAGTAGTATGTGTTGTTTTGCATAGAGAATGGACAAAAACCATCGATACCCAGGCCCAAAATACATTTCTCGCTTCACTCAGAAACTTAGGATGTAACTCTACAAATCTCTTCCAGTTATCACCTTTAACAGGATGATGCAACACATCTGGATCGGTACTCTTTCTAGTATGGTTCCATATCATGTCTTTGGCAATGTGTCTCGAAGCGTATAGTCGTTGTAGCCTCGGTGCAATCGGAAAATAACAAAGTTCCTTGCGGTACTTTCTTACCCTTCTTTGGATCCCATCTAGATTCACTACACACTGAACATTTCTTAAGGGATTCATTCTCCTTGTAATATAGAGCACAATCATTCAAGCAAACATCGATCGTATTATACCCCATACCCATACTTTTCATCTTTTTGTTACACTCCTCGTAAGAATCAGGAAAAGTATGACCTTTGGGTAAAACACGACACAACAATTCCAGGAGCTCGGTGAATGATGTGTTAGTCCACTTGTCCTTCACCTTTATATGGATTAGCTTAGAAATGAAATTCAAAGAACCCATTACTTTAGATCCACTGTATAATTCGGTCTCCAATCCCTTGAACATAGTTGCGAAACTGCCACGATTTGTAGTATTCTCATCTCTCATCTTGGTGTCACCCGAATGACCACCAATGTCGTAAGTGGATATTAATTATTCATACACATTCAACGTTTCATCATCTATAATTTGTGTAGGGTATTCCTCGGGAATTTCTAAATTTTTACCTTGTTTTGACCAGACCTCATACGTGGACAAAACCCCGTATTTTAGAAGGTATATCCTAACCGTTTTGATGGGAAAACGATGATTATTCGAACAATGATTACACGAACAAAACAATATACCATTATCTTATTTTTCAACAAAATTGATAAATTTTCCAACCAATTAATATATTCCACCGTAACATAATGATCAAATTTAATCCAACTTCTATCAATACCAGTAGCCATCTTCTATTCACAATAAACTAAAAACCTACAACAATATAAGAAATGTTCATATATATATATATATTTTATACCATACAAATCATATATACAATCATAAAACAAGTTCTTAATAACCTAATCATATCATATTACATGTAATACACACTCATAATCAAAGAAAATAAATTCTAAAAAGTGTGAATTTAAAAAAAAAAACTAATTTTGGAAAATTCAGGTGAAAAAATTAAAAATTGAGTAGGCCCCACATAGAAGATGGATCTGTAAATAGCTTAAGATGAGGAGGAGAAGTGACTGATGAAGATTAGAAAAAAATATGGTAAGGTTTTAGGAGAATTGTGGATATAAAAGTATTTAGGTTTAAGTTTAGGTTTAAAAATTATGCGACACACTGCCATAAATACGGTTTCATCATTAGCGACTACATCTACGTAGTCGCTAACGATAAGAATGTAGCCGTTAACATTTGTTTTCCGCAGCTACAAAAATAGTCGCTATTAAAATTTGTCAATACCGACTACATTTTTCAAGAATAAAAAAATCAAAATGAAATTAATATCTCTAACGGCTGCTAGTATAGTATTCACGGCTACATCGTGTAGTCGCTAATTAGAAATGTGATACGTGACTAGCTTTGTAGTCGGAGATACGTTTTGGTTGCTAATGGTCTGTAACTAACGACTACATGTGTGTAGTCGCTAAAGATTTGGTCGCTAAAGAAACAAGCTGTAGTAGTGTTTGAAGTAATTTAGATCACTCATTATTTCTTTATAGTACTAATATATATTTTAAGTTCCTTTAGAAGAAAAAAATCAAAAAGATTTTCTTCTCTTAATGTTGCCAGCAAATTTCGATGTGAAAGGAAGTATGAAGATAAGGTAAGACAATAAATTATATTTAGGGTAGAATTCATTTATTATTTCTTACATAATTTAATTAATAAATAAAAATATATCACAATAAAATAATGGTTGTGGGGGAGAAAAGATAAGGGGGTGCAAAGTGGATAATACAAAGTGGAGAAAAATCACCCAACAATAAAATCTCTCCCTTTTGGATTCTTTTTATCCCATCTATCCTCTTCTTGCAGAGAACATGTCTCTTTATGCATGAGATGTTCTTAATAAATTAAATTTCTTTATTAATCTATAAATTCTTGGAGAGAGGATTAAATAGGGAAGTTTAGTGAGTAATAACAAGCGGTGTTATATAATCATGATTTTGTTTTCTTTTAAATACATGAAATGTCTACGACTGTAGTAAAAAAAAAGGGAAAATGACCCAAAAAATCAAAATAATATTATTTTCAGCCCAATAACATCAATGACAAAATTTCTTCCCAATAACATCATTAACTAAATTTTGTCCTTGATGGGAATCGTCCTTGACGGGAATCGTCCTTGATGGGAATCGTCCTTGATGGGAATCGTCCTTGACGGGAATCGTCCTTGATGGGAATCGTCCTTGACGGGAATCGTCCTTGACGGGTAAACATGTAATCTTATAATAGTAAGTTAATGGATGATTCTTTGGGGCAAGTATAATATTATTTTGATTTTTTGGGTCATTGACCCAAATACTAAATTAAAATAATTATAATATACTTTTAAAAAAGAAAGTATACAATTCCGTTGTATAATGTGATATATCTTTGTACTTTATTGAAAGGGTAATTTCACCAAGAGATTTGTATAAAAATTATGTTGTGATCCATTTAATATGAACACGTGTTCGCCTCCCTGTATATCCCATTTATCATGAATGACATATATATGTCTAGAATAGCTCGAATTTAGCTACCCAGAATGCTCTTGGACCCCTCCCGCTTATCAAACGCTCCATAGCTATGATGCCTTCCCGCGAATCCACTTCAACTTCAAGTTTCTTGTCACTTAATTGATGGAGTGGTAAAGGGCTTCATGTACCGTTACCAGTGGTCGATTTGGTAATAGTTTCCATGGAGAAACCTCATATTTAAGTTCCCTCTAAATCCCGAATCAATCCATCCACCCTCCACAACTTCTGTATAGATTCATGCTTCCATCGGTGTTCAACTTCCACCCTTTGTGCGGTTCATTTCACACTGCTAGAGTTACGTTCTTTGGCGACCAAGGTTATAACAACCGCAGTTTAATGGTCGCTAGAACTCACTGTATACCAATCTCCATTTGTTTGTAATAAGTTATCTGACCAAAATAATAAAATAAAGTAAACAATTCTTTGCCAAGCACTTGGTTGTCAGTAGAGGTTATAAACTTTATAAAACTCAAATCCTTAAATCAGACTTTTATTATCTAGTTCTCGAATCCCCCTCCCCCTCCGATCAACTACACACAATTTAAGACACCAATCAACACGCCAATAAAGTCTTCAACAACTACTCTTCACCGCTTCATTGTCGCCGAGTACTACCGCCGCCTCCGCAACCTTCCTTTGCATCTAATTTCATTTAAGTTCTTACAGTGTTGTATAATGTATATATATGGGTGTGTATGTGCGTATGTATATGAGAGTTAACCCTCTCTCCTCCACCTCCTTCGTCGTCCATAAGGCAACCCACCCATTTTTGTTCTTTTTTTATTTTGTAATTTTGGAAAAATTGTTAGGAATGTGGGTATTCATGGTGGAATTTTGTATAATATAGGGAGTTTAGGTGTCATATTTGATTATTCATGCTTTATTGTGCAATTTTTACTCAATTCAAGGTGAAATAGTGCAATTTTTGTATAGTCAGTTACTTATAGTACATCTTTTGCATAGTATAGGAAGTTCCAGTGCAACTTGAGCATAATATAGGGAGTTATAGTGTTCTTTTTTTATACAAGACTATATACTAAAATTTTTGCGTAATTTAGTGTGTATAGTGAAATTTTTGCATAGTATGGGGACTTATAGTTCAATATTTACTTAATATAGGACTTAATGAGCAAGTTTGCATATAAAGGGACTTAGACTGCTTTTTTGTCAAATACAGGGATTTGAATTGAATTTTGTTTAAATATAAAGACTTACAGTGCAATTTGTGTTTAATATAGGGACTTATAGTATTTTTGTATATACATGCACTTTTAGTGCAATATCGCTTAATATAGGGTCTAAAAGTTTATTTTTTCATAAAAAAACCTATAAAGGACTTTGGCACAATCAGGGACTTATAATGCAATTATGAAATTCATATGATAATATATATATATCAAGGCGTGATTAAATAATCTACTAATCCGCACCTCGTGAGATTTTACTAACCGCAAGTGCACGGATTGTTGATAAGTAATAAAAGTAAGTATCAAGAGTATCGTCTCCACAATGACTATAATTGTTAATTTTTATGTTGTGTTCTTGTAAAATGTACTAGAATGAATTGTTCAACTAAAAATTTAAAAGATAAAGTTGATTTTTTTGTTTTTTGTTAAATAAGGATGCAAATAAGTCAATTAAGCTAAGATAATTAAACGAAAGAATAGGAATGTAAATAAATAAGAAGATGAGATGAGAATATAGCTTGAGAACTCACAAGTAATCCCCACTAGTATTGATTCTACATTTTATTATTTAAGGGAAATTTGGTAAATCATGCAATAGTATGGATTCTAACCTCATCCTAACATCTGTCGAGGTAGCTTAGGAAGCTAGCTCAACACTACTAGAGGAATATTCCGAGGGAACTTAAACAAAGATTGATGTTAAAGTCTCTTACCCTATTAACTATTCAGCTAGTCGAGCTCGTTAGGATCACTAACGCACACACGACGTTTATGTATTGTTTTCCGTAACCATAACCCCTGTCATGGTGACAGGCCTAATTACTAAGGGAATTCCTATACTTGGACAAAGTAAGGGCTGAACTTGATGTCAAATACATAATCGAAGAAATACATTTAACAACCCATGTCAATTATGTAATCCCAAATTCAATAAATGCATAACAAATATTAGGATTCGTACATAAATTCGATTCTCAAACTATGGATAAATTATTTCATAAATAAATAATAAAAACTAGCAACTAAAAGTATAATATTCATATTCAGAAGATATAAAAGAATAAAATTACATTAATAGTTGATGAGAAACGATGATGATAGAGGTGGAAGGACATAAATTGCTTCCAATCTTCTTCTCCAATTTACTCCAGTCGTGTTCAGCTGATTTCCAACAAGTCAAATGAGTTGTAACCCTTATGTTATCTTCAAAATCTAATATTATTCATTTATATTTTCATAGGGTTGATGTCTCCTCATTTGTGATAGTAAAATACATTCACGAGACATCATTTTAGGCTTATTTATTAGTCTATAGGTTGATTTTAGCTTAATTTAGTGCACTTTCCTACATTGAGTCTTGATTTGTAGAATTATTATTTTTAGAGCATATTGGGTTTAATTGTTTATTTAGTGTGAAGCTTTAAAGATAATTATGGAGATTAATTAGAGTCCAAGTCAAAGATTACAACTTATGGAAAAAGATATGCATGGAAATTGGAGATAGAAGGAAACTGAGTTCAATTAGGAAAAGGAAAAGCTGCCTAAATCTGGGATTCTGCAGAGCACGTCTAAAGATTGGTGTTTTTACCTAAGAAATAGGCCGAATTTGGTAATTTCCTTCTAAGGGTCCTAGATAATTCTGTTGCGATTCTTTTGGTATCTTGTGGAGCAAAATCCGACCAATAACAAAGAAGTTATGACCAAAACAACGCAGCAGTGTTTATCTTACGAATTTGGGTTGGGCCAGGAGCCCATTACTTGAAGTTATCTCCAAGAAACGAATTAGGTCAACCTCTAACCTATAAATACAGCCTCTTAACACTCTTAAATCATCCTTGGCCAGACCCTAAGGCCAAGAGGAAGCTGCAACACAAGAGAAGAAGTCTGGAGGGAGCTGTGCAACAACTATGTCTCCTTCAACCTCTTATTTTGTAATTCTTTCTTCTTCTTTTCTTTGTATGAACTAATTCTCTTAGCTTAGGTTTTGCATATGTATAAACTATGAATTCTAGTTCTTCTATCTAAGTTCTTTGGGAATTATATGTTTTAATCTGATATTAGCTACTTACCCTTATATTTGATTATGTGTTTTGATTTAATGACTGTTCTCCTTGCTAGTGCACGAGTATAGGATTACCTTAATAGTAGTTAGATGGTCACCTTGTAAGGGTGTTTAACTATTGAACCACCACATAACGTCTAGTGTCGATAGCAGTTCTGACAAAACATACTTCTAACTAGATAGTCATTAAGGTTTGTTTTAACCACCATATCACCAAGATTGCAGTATTTGCTTAGGGCCTTAGTGGCGTTTGATAACCCTATTTTAAATCACTTCTTGGTTGTGCCGTTGCCCCCTTAGTCGCTCTCAAGGTCTAAGGTAGTGGAATTTAGAATCCTGACTAAGTATACCAAGAGCTAATATCTCCCTTATAAATTAGATTTAATAGATAGAATTAGAAGGATTAGTGCATACTAGTAAAACCTAAGTTATATCGTTCATACTATCTTCTTTTCTTTTCTGTTATTTATTTTCTGTCTTTAATTTAGTAGTTTAGTTTTTTTATTAAAAACCAAATAAATATCTATCTTTCTCTTCTTTCTACTTGCGTATTATTATCTATCTTTAATATCTGCACTTGATAATTTGCATAAGTTCTCTCTAACTTTCGTCAGTCCCTGAGGAACGAATCTTCTTATCATTAAAACTTGCATACGTCCTGTAATACTTGCAGTACAGTGTTAGTTTAGGGTGTGTATTTGCACTTATTTTATACATCTTTTTATCACACCTTAGGCCACACCAAGTTTTTGGCGCCGCTGCCGGGGACTACATCGTTAGTCCTTGTGCAATTTTCTTGTGCTTTTATTTTAGTTAGTTCTATTTTACGCTTTTCTTTTTAGTTTTTGTCTTTACAGATTTCTTTAGGCGAGAGCAGATTTATTAGGAGATAAAGGTTTAGTGTTATTAGATCCTGAAGAAGCTAATTCAAGATGGAATCTCTAAAGCTCAAGGAGTTAAGCCGACAACTTGAGGAATTACGAGAACAATCGCGACAACTAGCTCAGAGGAATCTAGTACATGCCTCACCTTCATGTCCTAGTTGTGGAGCAAGAGATCACTCGTGGGGACAGTGCAGGAACAATCCAGCCTCAATTTCCTTCATGCCATATCAAAGAGACCATTATTATGATGGTTATTATCAATCTCAAGGAAATTACGCTGACTATCAACCCCCACAGAGTTACAATTGGGTCGGAGATCAACAGCCATGTCATTATGATAACCATTATCATGATGATTATTATCAACCACGACCACAAGCTTATTATCCTCCACAACCTATCTATCAAGAAGCGCCGATTTATAATGAAGCTTATCAAGAACCACTTCCTTATTCAATGCAGCAAAAACAACCTTCGAGTTTGAGTTCAAGTTTGGCTCGACTGATGCAAACACTTGATAATATAGAGAGTCGCCAGCAAGAATCCCAAGACTCGCAGAATGCGCTTATGGAGAAGTTGCAGAGAATGTCACAAAGGATGAATGAAACTCTAATCCCTGCAGAAAGGCAACTCCAAAGTGATACTACTGCTCCAGAAAACAAAGTTTGTCATGCAGTTGAATTAGAAAGTGGAAAACAATTACCTCCACCAAGACCAGAACCAGAATCAGTCCCTATTCCAGATCAGAGGGGGGAAGAAGCAACAGAAGATAAGGTCGAAGAGGTAGTTGAACAAGAACGTGTCCAAGAGAAGACACCAGAAAAAAAGGAGAGCCCAGTGGTAACCAATACATGTCCTCCTCCACCATTCCCTTCACGTGTCAGAAAGGACAATTACCTAGAATTCAAGAACTTCGTTGACACGGTGAACAAGTTTAAGATCAGCAGCCCGTTTGTAGAAGCTCTCACAAGAATGTCAAAATACGGTCAATTCATGAAGGACATTCTTTCTAACAAACGAAGATTCGAGATGAATGGATTACCAGAGGAGTGTAATGCTACACTTGGAATTGAGTTACCACCTATTCCCACGAAATCTTGGATGGCACCATCCATGATCATTAAGAATCGAGCTGAAAAGTTCGTGGGAATTAAAGGCAAAGGGTGGAAATTTCGTCATCCTTAATCGAGGTAACACGTCTAACTTTGAAAGACGTTAAACAAAAGTGCTGTACGGGAGACAACCCGTAAATTTCTTTTATGTTTTTACGTTTTTAGTTTTTAATTTATGTTTAGATTAGTTAATTTTAGTTGATATTGCATATTTGAGGAAGGTATTAGTGTTTTTGATGATTAGGTATTGGAGAAATCGAGTTAGGGAAGCGAGCAAAAATTTTGTTGGACAGAACTTCGGCAAGCCATATCTTTGCGCTCGGATATCGGAATCAGGTGATTTTTGAGCCTAAACTGCATAACTTTTCGAGAGCTAGCTGCTGGGGAGGTTTTTGCCACGTGCGGTACACCGGACCTCAGCCGCGGTGCACCGCGTGGTCAAAAACCCGTACTACGGGTTGCTACCGCGGGTTTTATCCAGAAACGAAAAAAAAAATAGCTGATGGGTCCGGTATACCGGACCCTATACCGCGCCATGCACCGCACAAACACGTGCCACGGGGTCCTACCACGGGTTTTTTGACGTAGGAGGCGCGGTATACCCCGCGGTACACCCCATGGTCCGCAGGGGTAGTCCGCAGCGCCGCAAGGGAGAGAAAAACCTACGGGATTTGATTATAAAGGAGGTATTAAGCTTTTAGTTCCGAATTTTATAAACCCAAACCCTCTTTTTCTTCTCCACAACTCTCCTAACTCCATTGAAGCTCATCAAAACCTTCACCAATCATCAAAACACTACCCATTTACCATGAAAACACATCCAATTCATTCTCCACATCATTACAAGGAAGATTCAACCACCTATATCATACCAAAACACCTTGAATCCAAGAATAAAAAGCTCAAATTTCAATAATTCATCCTACAATTTCTTAAATCCAAGCCAATCCATGAAGAATCCATCTTACCCACATAGAGAATCATCAATCAAATCACCTTTCCTAACCCAATTTAAGCTTGTACAACCAATAATCAAGAGTTTCAAATTTCAAGAGTGGTTAAAGCTTTGAGTTGGGGGTCAATTGAGATGATTAAGAGAACATGCACATTATCTACTGAAAGGGTGATGAAGAAATCAAGGTATTGGATCTAATTGAGAAGAAATCAAGTGAGACAAGTCATAGTTCCAATTCAAAGGGTAAAACAAGTCAAGAGAAGAGAGGTTAGCATGCTGTGTTTGATTCAAAGAGCAAAAAGATTCCAACTTTAGTGAAGAAGACAACACAACCTCTACAAATCAAAGACCTTATACCCAGAAGAAAAAGAGAAAGCTTCAATGGCCATGATAGCTTCTCCGAAGAAACAATTAAAGGAACTACCTTTTTCTTATGAGAAAGTATTTGAAGAAGAAGTTGAAGGTGAATACATGAAGGTTCATGGAGATTTGGAATGCTTTGGGTTGTTTGTGAATTGTCTTTTATGAGGAGAAGAAGAAGATGTGGCACAGTTGATCTATGAGGAGGTGATACGAATTTTCGATCTCTCCCATGACGTTATATAATGCAATATCCTACTATGATCACGTGTCTTGATCGAAAAGCGAGTAAGAAGATGGGTGAAGAAGATACATTAGATTTAATCCGAGTATCGTCTAGGCGAGGTAAAAGCCTCGAAGAGTATGTTTTCTTTCTTCCCTACCATTTCTTTATGTGCAATATGTATGCTAATTTTAAATTTTATTTTTCTTGAGTCTTTTTTCGAGTCGTGGGGACACGGCTCATTTTTGAGTTGGGGGTGGGGATTCGTTGTCCTCATCTTCCTTTTTGTTTTTTCATAAAATTTAAAATTTTTGGGTTGAATTAGGCATAGAATATCTTTGAATGTACCTATGTGAGCATGATTTTATTAAGTTAATGATAGTAAGTAGTATGTTTTTGAAAGATGTCATAAGTATGTTTAGATGCATATATGAAAATAGGAAATAAAGGATAGAAAAGTTAATGAGCAATGCTAAGAAGTATGTTGAAACTTAGGAATAGTTATTTGGTGTGTAGAACGTGAGGTTTAAAATTAGTTGAAAACCCACTTGTCTATGAACTAGTAATGAAAAAGTAACGAAATCCGGTAGTTAGAAAAATGAATAAGGCAGTTCTTTCATGTTAAAACACTTGAAGCCTTTTATACTTTCTCACCCTTTTGTTTGATATTATTATTATTTATCCGTCTTAGCCCCTCTGAGCCTTTCTAAAGCCTTTTCTTGAAACACATTATAATCCTTACCCTAGTTTTAGGACTCATCTATATGAACCGCACTCGAATCGCAAAACCTGAGACAACTCGTTTTAGAGCTTGAGTTTGGGGTGGTGGGTTTCATCATTCGGAAACATTGGGATTTGGAATTATCTTTGTGATTTTATTGATGATGAAATTGTTATTATTGTAACCCTTTGCCGGGGTAATAGTGAATGAAAAAGAAGCTACGAGCTAATTTTGCCAACAAGGGCATAAAAAGAAAAAGAATATATATATATGAAAAAAGAAAATAGTGTGATATCTCAACACCAAAAGAGAGTCATAGCTATACAAAAGAAAAAATTGATTTGAAAAGAGAATATATATTCGGACCGGCAAAGTGGATTTTATATCATCAAAGGTTTTAATTTGGGATTATTGGGGATGCACATCAAAAGCATCAATAAATTGGGTTGAGTGAGAACATCTTCGAGTGAAAACTCAAGCTCTAGGGCGATTCGTTGATGGCTAGTGAGGAGAGAGCCAAAAGCTCACTTTTCATTATCCAAATATACCACACCCGTCCTTAAGCCAAGTTATAACCAAGACCTTAGGATTTCTAACTACTAGGTGGAGAAACAATTGAGTTATTAGGTAGTAGGTAAGTGGACCATTGGATGCTGTATTTGGGACCTATGAACAACCTATAGCCATTAACCTGAACTAAGTTATCATCCTCTCCTTCTGGCATTGCGAAATTAATCTTAAACTTGAATTTATGGATTGTTGATTACATGTATATTAAGCATAGTTGTGCATTATTTCTTAAGCATTACTACATGAGGCTTTTTAGATATTTTGCTCTATGATCATTCATTGTGTTCTGTTCTTATTCTCCTCCTTCTTCTTCTTCTTGACTACCCTACTGTTCTTTACTTTTATTGTATCGGGACGATACAACTTTGAGTTGGGGGTCTTGATGTCTCCTCATTTGTGATAGTAAAATACATTCACGAGACATCATTTTAGGCTTATTTATTAGTCTATAGGTTGATTTTAGCTTAATTTAGTGCACTTTCCTATTTTGAGTCTTGATTTGTAGAATTATTATTTTTAGAGCATATTGGGTTTAATTGTTTATTTAGTGTGAAGCTTTAAAGATAATTATGGAGATTAATTAGAGTCCAAGTCAAAGATTACAACTTATGGAAAAAGATATTCATGGAAATTGGAGATAGAAGGAAACTGAGTTCAATTAGGAAAAGGAAAAGCTGCCTAAATCTGGGATTCTGCAGAACACGTCTAAAGATTGGTGTTTTTACCTAAGAAATAGGCCGAATTTGGTAATTTCCTTCTACAGGTCCTAGATAATTCTGTTGCGATTCTTTTGGTATCTTGTGGAGCAAAATCCGACCAATAACAAAGAAGTTATGACCAAAACAACGCAGCAGTGTTTATCTTACGAATTTGGGTTGGGCCAGGAGCCCATTACTTGAAGTTATCTCCAAGAAACGAATTAGGTCAACCTCTAACCTATAAATACAGCCTCTTAACACTCTTAAATCATCCTTGGCCAGACCCTAAGGCCAAGAGGAAGCTGCAACACAAGAGAAGAAGTCTGGAGGGAGCTGTGCAACAACTATGTCTCCTTCAACCTCTTATTTTGTAATTCTTTCTTCTTCTTTTCTTTGTATGAACTAATTCTCTTAGCTTAGGTTTTGCATATGTATAAACTATGAATTCTAGTTCTTCTATCTAAGTTCTTTGGGAATTATATGTTTTAATCTGATATTAGCTACTTACCCTTATATTTGATTATGTGTTTTGATTTAATGACTGTTCTCCTTGCTAGTGCACGAGTATAGGATTACCTTAATAGTAGTTAGATGGTCACCTTGTAAGGGTGTTTAACTATTGAACCACCACATAACGTCTAGTGTCGATAGCAGTTCTGACAAAACATACTTCTAACTAGATAGTCATTAAGGTTTGTTTTAACCACCATATCACCAAGATTGCAGTATTTGCTTAGGGCCTTAGTGGCGTTTGATAACCCTATTTTAAATCACTTCTTGGTTGTGCCGTTGCCCCCTTAGTCGCTCTCACGGTCTAAGGTAGTGGAATTTAGAATCCTGACTAAGTATACCAAGAGCTAATATCTCCCTTATAAATTAGATTTAATAGATAGAATTAGAAGGATTAGTGCATACTAGTAAAACCTAAGTTATATCGTTCATACTATCTTCTTTTCTTTTCTGTTATTTATTTTCTGTCTTTAATTTAGTAGTTTAGTTTTTTTATTAAAAACCAAATAAATATCTATCTTTCTCTTCTTTCTACTTGCGTATTATTATTTATCTTTAATATCTGCACTTGATAATTTGCATAAGTTCTCTCTAACTTTCGTCAGTCCCTGAGGAACGAATCTTCTTATCATTAAAACTTGCATACGTCCTGTAATACTTGCAGTACAGTGTTAGTTTAGGGTGTGTATTTGCACTTATTTTATACATCTTTTTATCACACCTTAGGCCACACCAAGGGTCTTTAAGGATTTCAAGAAAATTATTCATTAGTGCATTTAGCGAGGTTATTCATTTAACCCCTTAGCCCAAGTCGAGACCGAAGAAAATTATTCATTGAGATTATTCATTTATTGAACATTCATTGATCGAGGTTTAACTGTACTATTAACACGATCTCGAACACGAATCGGAAATATAGTAAACCAAAAGCAAATAACCCCTATGAGGACCGATCTAATTAATTCCAATCTTCTCGCGAATGAGAGAAAAGATTTTTTTTTTAGTAATTTTGCTATTTAAGAAAGTATAATATAAAATTTTGTGTGACAAGTCGTCATGCATGCATACCATTTTTCAAGTGTCTCTATTTGTTTATTTTTTTTTGTTAGGTACCCAATGTCTCTACTTGCATGCAGGGGACAAGTACAGGATTGTGTATGTAGACAGACGTCTTAAAATGCTTGTAAATAATATGAAAATAAGTTGATAATTTATCTGAATTAAATTAAAGCTCAATCACCTCAAAATGACGAGTTCAATTTATTTTAAAATCCTCGAAAATTAGGTAGCATCAATAAATAGAAAAATACTTTCATCTAATATTGGGTGGTCCAATACCAATCGTATTATGACACCTACCCTATGTTTTAATCATGCAAAAGTTAATTGTAGTAACTATCAAATTTATCTAATGAAATGTGTTTTATAAATATAATTAATGGTTATAATGTAAATATTGGACTATCCAATAAAGGATGGAAGTTTTGCCCTAAAAAATTAAAGGTGAATTGCCTATAGAGTCTTGGAGATCATCTTAGTGCCCCAAACGTAACATTCTAGTTCTCTCTCATCAAAAGAGGGCTTTAAGATGCTCATTGTCATGAATACCCTTATAGTGTATATATAAGACAAAAAATAAATAGAGTCTTCCCTCTCCTCCATTACTATTATTCTCTCTCTTCTATTACCATTAATCTGTCTCCTCCTTTATCACTTTTTCTCTCTCCTCCTTCATTAAGTATCAATATTTTCAGCTTCGACCATCACCGATCACCACTGCCAAAAAAAGTATTAAGTATGGAGTACTGAGTATGTTACTAAGTATGGAGTACTGAGTATGGAAAAATTTATGAGTATGGGGTACTAAGGATGGAAAAAGTTATTGAGTATCGGTAAAAAATGCCGAGTATCGGAAAAATTTACTGAGTATTCGAAATTTTTTATTAAGTCACTTTAATGAGTATGCTCGTATGTTCAGTAAGTTTATTGAGTATCGGAAAAAAATTGTTGAGTATCATTATTTTCTTAATTTATATTATTTAACTTTAATGATAATTCCTAAGTATTACAACAAAAAAGAAAAAAGAAATTATAGTTATTGATTAAGTCAATGAATGAAAAAGAAAAAAGAAAAAAGAAAATTAAGCCCATCTAAAAGCTTAAAGCTTAAGGATAATCTTTTACTGGTCAAGCAGAACTACATTATCAGAAATCGAGATTCTCGATGATCCACCTCCAGCTATAATGGATGATGTCATCGATGACATAAACCAACCAAATCTCACGCTCAATGCAAATTTCGGTATAGTTGGAGATACAAATAACACATACTAATATAAACATTGATATGTCATCAGATGCACCCCTTCCTATTTCATTCACCGAATCAAACGATCAAAAACTCGTTGAATCCGCACAACAACAAATCTTGACCAGGTTGTGAACTACCTAAAAACTAGGAGGCCCTGATTGTACCATTTTTTTTACCTTGGAAGTAACAAGTGTGCAAACACTAATCACCTAAAATCTTCAAAGAAATGGGTATGAGCTTAACTACCCAGCTATAAAAAAACCCTAATCAACAACTCTGATTCACGGAGCAGAAACTCATCTTCACAGAGTTTGTTTGCGTGGGTGTGAAGGAATGTCGGCGGGTTGAACGGAGTTGGAAAAGGAGGTTCGCTGCTTAGTGGGCCTGGGCTCGAACGGGAAGAAGGAGGTGGGGTCTCGCTGTTTGGGTCGTTGTTTTTGTTCGTGATATCTGCTATTGATGGAAATGGATCGTTGTGTAGTGGTGGATCGGAGTGAATGGAGGTCAGTGGTGAGTCGTTGAGGTCTTCTCGAACGGAGGTGAAGATGTGAGGTGGTCGATAGTTTTCATGAAGTTTTGATGGAAAAAATAAAGAGAGAAAGTGAAGTACGGAAGAAGATAAAAGAGAGGAGGGAGACTTAAATCTTAGGGTTTTAAATATTTCTGAATAAAATTAGTATATATAGGAAATAAAAAATAAAAAAAGACAAAAAAGTAATTGAGATTTTGCCTATAGTGTTAAAATTTGTCTGTAGCTTTTAATAAGAAGAGATGATAAATAAAATCTTGTTAGATTTTAAGGGGATGTTTTCATAACCCTTTAGTTAATTTTTTCAAAAAGAGTAATGATATTTGTCACCCTTTTTGTATCACTCTTTTATCACCTCCTACGTGTATGACTACATGTACCAATGAATTGATTTCTCTATCCTATTTATTTTTTCTCTATCTTCTATTCAAAGTAATCAAAACATATATATAGAAGGGTGATAAATGAGTGACATGAAAAGGGGTGACATATATCATTACTCTTTCAAAAGAAAAATAATGCGTAAGTTACATACATTTATATTTCTAAATTAATTAGTCACAAATTTATTAGTAGTTGATACTATAGATGTACTAATCCATAGTAAAGAAAATAGTCATGATTTAAGATCGATAGTTGGCCTAGTGGTTAGGCTACTCCGCAGAGACCAAGAGGTCCTGGGATCGAATCTTATCAGAGTCAAAATGATTTCCGAGTCCAAAATGGCTCTCATATGTATTAAAAAAAAATAGTCATGATTTATAGACAGGGATGGACGGATGAAAAAAACCTAAGAGAACAAGAATTTTGTTCTCCAAATTCTTTTCAAACTAAAAACTAATAAAACATTTGTCTTTTTTTTTTTTTTGTTCAAAGCTAATAAAACATTTGTCTCTTACTATCATCAATGCTGGTGCTTCCTAACGGTCACCTTACTGTGTAATGTAGCTAGGATGTTTGACAAAAAAGAAAATAATGTAGTTAGGATAACATAATGAAAGAATATCTATATTATATTACAAGCTTTTTTTATAAGTGGTTGCCGAGATCGATTCTGGCAAAACATAAGTGGTGGCCAGATCGATTCTGGCCCCATTTATTTATTTTTTTAATACAAAATAATCATTCAATCAGACAACCTCATTCACTCTCCTCTCAAAACCCTCAACCTTCCCACTACGAGAGCCGCTCTCCTTCGCTCTCCATCACCGCTCCGCTGCAAAAGAAAACACGCCGCCGCTCGAGGACCATTTTCCACCAAGCCGCTGCTCGAGGAGCATTCTCCAGCAAACTGATTTGCTGTAAAAGAAAACACGCCGCTCTCAATTTCTGTTTTTACCCCTTTTTTTAATTAGTAACGGTGCTAAAAATTGATTCTTTCCTTCGAAATCTGAGTTGGGTTTCATTATTTATTATGTTTAATTAGTAATAACTATGTAATAATATAATATTAATATTAGGAACATATTTTTCGTTTTTGGTTGTCTTAAAAAATAGAGAATATTACCCAAAAAATATCAAAAACACTACTCCAATGTCTAATAAAACTGGATGAATTATCTATTCTTACTAAAGGTCACAAACCAAAATTAACACTTAGACCAAAAATCTAATACCATTTTACCATGTTTAGTTTTCTATTTTCTATATATATTAGTTTTATTTAGGAAATTTTTTAAAACTCTAAATTACTTTCTTTCTCTTCTTTTTTCTTTTCTCTTTCTTGCCTGCACTTTCTTTCTCACGTAACAAATATCTCTTTCTCCTTTTCTCTTGCGCAGCTGACATGGTGAAGAAGATGAAGACCACCATCAACACCAAGCATAGTTTTCCGTTTGCAGAGCCCACCTTATTCAAAACAGCGAAATAGTTGGGTGCAATGACAATTAATAAAACATTTGTCTCTTACTATCATCAATGTTGGTCCTTCCTGACGGTCACCTTACTCTGTAATGTAGCTAGGATGTTTGACAAAAAGGAAAATAATGTAGTTAGGATAACAGATTGAAAGAATATAATATTAATATTAGGAACATATTTTTCCTTTTTGGTTGTCTTAAAAAATAGAAAATATTACCCAAAAATATTAAAAACACTACCCCAAAATCCAACAAAACTGGATAAATTAACTGTTCTTATTAAGGTCACAAACCAGAATTAACACTATAGATCAAAAATCTAATTATCTTTTTACCTTGTTTTTGTTTTTTATTTCCTATATATACTAGTTTTATTTAGAATTTTTTTTAAAACCCTAAATTACATTCTCTCTCCTATCTTCTTTCTTCTCTTTCCTCTCTCTTGCCTGCTCTCTCTTTCTCCCTCACGTAACAAATATCGCTTTCTCTTGCGCGGCGGACATGGTGAAGAAGATGAAGACCACCGCCGGAACCAAGCGTAGTTTTCCGTTTGCAAAGCTCAGGCATCCATACTTGAGGCAGATCCATGAAGAAGTCATGGCCACCACATCAGATATGTGAAGAAGCCATGGCCATCGTAGAAGATTCGTGAAGAAAATAGCTTCATGAATATATGAAGGTGTGAAGAAGATAAGCGTCGAGATCTTAAATCTGGCGTCAATGGAGCTGAACTCGACCATGAAGATGCTCAGATCCGCCGGTTTTGGGCTTAGAAGTTTCGCGCTCAGAAGTTTTACGCTCAGAAGTTTTGCGCTCAGAAGTTTCCACATGGTAAAACTAGATTAGATTACTTTTTTTCCAGAAATGTAATAGATTTGTGTTAGATTAGATTACTTTTTTTCCAGAAATATATTAGATTTGTGTTAAATTAGATTACTTTTTTTCCCAGAAAAGTTGTGAAATACCGGATTCGTGTTTTGCTCAGAATTTTTATTAAATGTTCAGAAGTTTTGTGAAATGCTCAGAAGTTTTAATTTTGTGCTCAGAAGCTTTGTGAAATGCTCAAAACTTTTTTTTGTATGTAATTGGTGTAATTAATTTTGTGTATGTAAAGTTACTAAGCATACGAGCATGCTCATTATAGTTACTGAGCAAACGAGCATGCTCAGTAAAGCGGCTCAACAAAAAAATACGAATACTCAACACGTTGTTTTGATGCTCAGAACTTTTTCCATGCTCAGTACTTTATGCTCATAACTTTTTCCATGCTCAGTTACTTTATGCTTAGTACTTTATGCTCAAACTTTTTCCATGCTCAATACTTTATGCTCAAAACTTTTTCCGGCGGTGGTCGGCGATGGTCGGAGCTGGAAATTATTGATAGTTAATGAAGGAATAGAGAAAAACTAATGAAGGAGGAGAGAGAGTAATGGTAATGGAGGAGAGAGGGAATAATATAATATTATTTGTCTTATATGCACTAGAAGGATAGTAATGGCATTTGTCAATTTTGAGGCCTCTAAATAGGAGAGAGGAATCACTTGATTCCTCTGTGGCACTAAGATACTCTTCAAGACCTCTTGGGTAATTGACCCTAAAAAATACTCCCTCCGTCCACTTTTATTTGTCCTTTTTTCTAAAAGGAGGTTTCCAATAATATTTGTCCCGTTTATATTATCAAGACATTTTTTCTCTCATTTTTCCAATATCACCTCTAGTGTTAAAAGCAATGGTGCATTAAATGACATTCTACTAAATGAATAAAGGCAATATAGTAAAAAGGGAGTGTATTTAATGTCTTTTTTAATCTTTGTGCCACAAAAAGTAGGACAAATATAAATGGACGAATGGAGTACTTATTAGGAACATATTCGAATACGAGTATACTTCAACCGAATGCATTTGAGTTCACTCGGGAAGGTGACTATTTTTCCCCTTAGCTAGGAGATCAAAAAATGATGTGTAAAGACTAAGACTCTAAACAAACATCAATTATGTCGGACCGACTATAGATCAATCTTGGTTACTTCACCATAACCTATTAAACGTAAGTACACTTTTTTTTATTATATACATAGGTGTCCGGGCCAGCTTTCGCGCACCATGACTATTTCCATAGGAAATATACATGCCTCCTCATGCATATTCCTACTTAATCAGAAATAGGTTACGCATGTTCAGGGAGGGGATTCGAACGATGTACCTCTGGTGGTCCTTTGTGTGTTCTAAATAAATGCAAATAATAATCGAACCACAACCGCAAGTGTACGGTTGTCCCAAGTAATACAGATGATAATACAGATTCGTTCCAAGGACGGGATGGTTGACTACAATGTTTAACAAATAATGATTGGTTGCACTTATGAAAACAAGTAAATAAAATATGTTTGTTTGGTTTTTGTTATTAAAGCTACTAAATAAATGAAAGACAAATATTAAAATGCAAATAAGAGCTAAGACGCAAGTAAAATGAGTGAGAACGCAATATGAGAAGTAGCACTTGAGAACGCAAGGATCCTCCCAATCCTATTTCCTAACTCATGTTGTTTAACGGCTAAATTGGTCAATTACAATGGTCGGGATTCTAAATTCCTTATACCCCCGTCAAGGTGGACTATAAGGCGATCCTAGAGTGTCACTAGTCCCGTCAGGGTAAATATGATCCACTTTTGGATGATTAAGTTTTATTACCTCATTGGCCCTAAAATTAGCTAAGTTCGTCAGAATCAATAGCTTCTATTTTAGATTAAATAAATATTTCCGTACCTAAACCCTCCGTCAGGATGATCCAATTGCCACTAATTGGAATAGCCTAAATACTAACACCTGTTCCTAGTTCATGACGCTAAAAACAGTAAAAATAATCCCAATTTATTGAAAAGAGTAAAAGCCCTAATCTAGTTTAATTTAACAGAAACCCAAATTCAACATTCGTTATTCAATAAAATTGGGATTTACCCATTGTTTGTTCTCAAGCACTATGAATTGTTTAGCTCATATTAAAAAGAAATACTAAATTAAAATAAATGGAATTCATAACTGATTACAAATAAAAGATAAAAGAAACCTAATTTCCGGGATTGGAATGACTGAGAACGGAGCTATAGACCCACTCCAGCTCTAGCAGCTTCTTCTTCCTTCCTTCTGTTGCTTCTCTCTGATGTTTTTAATTGTAAAGAATGAATTATGTGAAAAATAGAAGTCCAGACCTCCTTTTATAAGCATAAAAACGGATTAGGGCTTGGACCAGAAAATAAAACACTAATTAAATGTTCAAGCCCAATTTTTAAGCCCAAAATCCCGTAACTGCTGATACACCTTCACTAAAACGGCTTTTACCGATGCGTTATGACTCCGATTGACCTCATTCTAGTTGCTAAAGTTCCGTAACTCGATAAGGAATGTTTTCTCTTCAAAGGTCAGCGGCTAAATCATCGCTTAAGAACCTCGAAATCAGCAATCTATGGCCTTGAAAATGGATTTTCAGCTCTAAAAATAATATCTTCGGGATTTGTCTTCAAGTCTTGACTCTAATTCACGATCTTTGACTTTCTCCTCGGATTCCTCTCCTAGCTAACATCTAAAACCTGTAAACTTTACACTAAAAATACCAATATTACGCGCAAAAGTTTAATAAATTAAAAATGCTAGAAATAAAAGAGGAAAATCATATTATTGCATATTTAGTCCAAAAGTCTATCAAATTGATTAAATAAACACCAAAAATGATGTCTCCCAAGGGTCGAAAATAAGAACAATTAGGGAGACATCAACCTCTTACTTTACCCCAGTACGTTTTAAATTATGTCAAGTAGATCCATATATACAAAGCGAACAATTGAGAGCTCGTTTGGGATTGATTATTTTGGAGCTAAAAGCGCTTTTTGATTAAAATTTAATTATTCGTAAAAAATATTAAAAAATATTTTGACATCTAAAATCACTTTAAGTGATTATTTTAATAATCACTAATCTAGTGCTTTTCCTAAAAGTGATTTTTAGAGTCTAAAATATTACTATGGATCTAAAATCACTTTAAGTGATTATTTTAAAAAGCAATCCCAAACGGGCACTGAGTCTAGTATACTTCCCTGTGGGCGAGCAGCAACGATTCCAAAATCACAATTAAGGATGAGTTAAAATATAAGTGTGATCATGATAATATTTCTGATTTTTTTTTATATTTTACAAAAAAAATGACATAAAATAAAAAATATATAAATTAATATTATAAATTGTATAAAATCCATTAAATAATAGAGTACAAATTCTCATAAATTGCAATTTCTTTTTACAAATTTTGTTATTAAAAAGGTATCTATCAAATTCATTGATAAAACTAAGTTATTGGGTAATTATGCATAATAAGAATGAGATAAAAGAACCTTTTTTATAAAAAAATTACTCAAAATATAAAATAAATTATTTTTTCTAAAAATTGAGGGTAGACTTACGCCCGATTTGCCCTCATATAGCTCTGCCACTGTGGGCGAGCCAATCTCATATCTGGTACCAGAAACAGTTATCGTCGATTTGGGTTCCAAATTTTTTTTTTTTTTTTAGGAGAATATATATAGTAATTTATTATTCATATGTATCTATGTTGGTATATGTTGGAATTTAATAGTATAACAAAAATTATAATTTAGCCTATTAGTAGTATAATATATTTTCTTGTAAGAGTTGTAAGGTTTAAATCTATAAAAGAAATTATTTTAGATAACTAACATGTTAAGAACTAATCATTTCCCTAACATGCCATATGATTATCATATGAATGATAGAAAAGAGACACAAAAATTATGAAATAATATAAATATTTTTATAATATAATTGAGAGATTAAAAAATTTAATTAAAGAATTGATTTAATAGGGTTTAATTGAAGAGTTGAGCAATTTTTGCTTTTAAACTATCTTGGTAAAAAAATCAAAATAAAACTAGTATTGGAAAAAAATCTCATTTTTTAATTAAAAAATTTAAAACCTATATATAGGACCTTGTTACGCATTGATTTCCATGTATATACTTATAGCCCTATAAGTCGTGTTTTTATCCAGTGTAACTCTAATCTCTTCAATCCATGCCACTCCATGATCTCTTCACCTCTTAACTTGATATATCGCTTTTAACGCCTCCCAATAATCCACCACCACTACTAATTTCTCAATTCCAAGTTCTTCAGCTAGTTTCAAAACCTCATAAGGTGTCTGTTGTCTAGTTGGTATCCAATGGAACAATCCAAATACACATAAATAAGAATTCCCTTTTTTTTTTTGTCAAAACACAAATTACCCCTTCTAGTCCGTAAAATATGTACTATGTTAGTATCTTTTATCATATTAAGAAAGTATCAAATCAACCAAAGAATCAACAAACAGGGTTTTATTGCGTAAATCCCCCTTC
The DNA here is from genome assembly GCA_029959085.1 of Nemophila menziesii. NCBI lineage: Eukaryota > Viridiplantae > Streptophyta > Magnoliopsida > Boraginales > Hydrophyllaceae > Nemophila > Nemophila menziesii. The sequence goes on along the minus strand of JARWIR010000013.1, from coordinate 12,268,546 downwards.
CCTCGCCCTCTTTCTTCATTGACAAGAACCCAGATGATTCACCAATCTCTTGTCCTATTCAATCATGGATATCTTCCAATCTCAAGAAAAGGAAAGCTCGTTTTCATATTCCTTTCTTTGGTGAGAAGATGGAAAGGGTTCAATCTTCACCCAAAATTTAATATTAAGACCCGAAGTTTCAAACAGATGGCGGTGTCGCGTTCATCCCTCAAGGTTACTTTGGTTAAAGGTTTATATTTTCTTGCGGAGAAGTTGCCTTTTCTAAGACGTTTGTTTGCGAAGGTTAGGCCTTTCGCTTCTTCGAATCTATGTGGAACACTTGAGGGCTTAATTTTTTTCCAGTGGAATTCTATTGAATGGGTTTTGGAGGGCTTCTCTCAATTGATTAAGGAAACATGGTAGTGGTTACTCGGTGTTGTCCCTTCAAAAAATACAAAAGCGGGAGGAGCTTCTAAAACAAGCCAAACATCGAAGGAGGCAACTAAGTTAGACGCCATGATCAGTTACGCGATCTAGTGCATGGTTAAGCATGGATTTCAGTTGTTTGTTTTTTCGCACAGTGAATCATCGTCATCTACCACAAACGCACAAAAATCACCGACCTGGTAGGACAAGATAAACTATTTTATGACCTGATTTAACACGCAATTGGTCAGTCGAGAACTCTCGACCTTCGATCCCTTCGCTCAATAAGAATTTTCCCAAACTTCAGACTCTGCTCCAACAGATATCCTCCAACGAGTCTGGCTCCAAGTCCGAATCCTCCTCAAACGACTCAAAATCCTCCCAACCCAAAAGATAAAGAAGAAGATGATTTAGACAATTTATCTAGTTATCGTTAAATTTTGAGACTTTGCTTTGGTTTGCAATAGTAAGTTTAATATTTAGATTTTTATTCGAACTTATGTAATAACTTAATATTTTTAGACTTCTAATATCATTAATTTTTTGACTTGCATTCGTTTCTAATTTCTTATCATATCGTTTTTAATTTTTTTTGTTCTCGATAATGTAAATTCTTTTCCTATTTAATTAATATAAAAATTATCACATTTCGTAATTTATATAGAAAAATAGATTTTATTACGAAAATAGTGTAGACATTTACGTCGCTAATGATCAACGTCTTTAGCGAGGACATGTGTTGTTTGTAAAACTTGGCCATTAGCGACGACAAAAGTAGTCGTTGGTAATGCCGAAATCTCTAGGGATAAAGGCTATCCTCGTATAAAATGGGTCTTTGACGACGACTTTTGTCATCACTACTAGCCAAAATAGTCTACGCTAATGATCAATAAATGTCTTCGCTAAAGATACGTGGTACATTAGCGACGACTTTTGCCTTGTGGCGACTATTGACGATCTTTAGCAATTAAACTGTAGTTGTGATTCATTAGCGACGACGTGTTTTTGCTAATGAGACGCATTGGTTAATAGCAACAAGTTATCCTATCATTCTTGACGACTTGTATAGCCGACGATGATTAGAAAACGTAGTAGTGTATGATTTAATTATATAAATTATCAGTTTTTAAATTTTTTAATTTTTTTAAATTTAACTTTATTAATTGATAATTTATATTGAATTAAATCACAACATATTATTTGTAATTTTTTGATAATATAAAATTTATATAGGTTAATGCCCAATAAACCCCTGCAGCCCCCTGTACTATCCTGTAATAGGCATCGTTTTTTTTACCCTCCTTAAGAGATTTTGGGTTCGTTTCGAGTTGACGGCAACAAAATTAAATTGTTACGTTAAGAAATTGTACAAATATCATAATAAACAAGTAATTAATTACCCTATATACAGAACAATGAAATGATTAGTATCAAACAAAGAAGTATTTCATAAAAATAAAGACAAAATGAGTTAAAAGAAAATTCTCAAAACTCAAAAGTTGGTTTTCGAGAAAATTTCTAAAACTCATAAAGTTAAGTTATAAGAAGATAATTCCTAAAATTCAAAAATTTGAGTTAATGAAAAAACTACAATGTTAGTTTCAAACAACTATGTATCAGAGAAAGAAGTCTTTTTTTAAGGTGATCGACACATAGGGTCTTGGAGACTAATTTTTCTTCCTACAGGTACTAGTAGGGATCTAATTTCTTTAAAGAGACCTCAAGCATGACCAAATACTATAATACCCTTACTAACACTAAAAGACAACAGGAGTGATGTCACGTTCATCTCGCTCCACTACCCACCTACCTCCGACCTCTGACCACCGGAAAAAACATAGAGTATCGGAAAAAAACAATGAGTATCGAAAAAAACAATGAGAATCAGAAAAAAACATAGAGTATCGGAAATAAACGATGTGTATCGAAATTTAAACAGTGAGTATTTATTATAAAATATAGAGTATCAATTAAAAAAATATAGAGTACTCCATAAAAATAGAGAGTATTACATTTTTTTTCTGCTAACTTAAACTCTACCTAATGATAAAAAATAAAAATAAAACTAATTTTAAGCTGTGTTTGACCAAATTGAGATCTGGTTTGACCAGATCTTATAACCAATTAAAAAATTACAACAAGGCTCATCTTCACCATTTGCAAACCAGCTGCTTCACCTAACTCACCAGAGCTTTTTCTACACTCTCGGCGACTTATGATATCATGAACTCAGATCTCGAAGGCAGCTGCGGTGGGCGCGCGGCGTTCTTGTGCAGTAGGAAGCTTCGGCGAACGTCTTCTAGTGAATCACGAAGCAGGGATGAAGCAGCCATGGCCAGTCCTCTACAACAGCTCTGGAAATCTGGAGAGCAACAACAACACTTCGTTTCTCTGCGCGTAGATCTCGGATCTCGGACCACTTTTCTCAGGCGAGCTCGCGAAGGCGGGACCTTAGATCTGCTGTTGTCTTCTCAAATGAGCTCTCAAATGCTTCTTCAATGGAGATCTCAAATGCTCGAAGGACGGATCTCGAAGGAGCTCTCGAATGCTTCTTTAATGGAGGTCTCAAATGCTTCTTCAACTGATGTCTTCTGCCATGGAGTGATGTCAGTTTTCGTGCTCCGAAGAAGGAGATTCAGAAGCTTTATACCCCTGCCAATATTTGTGAAACTTGTGGTTTGTTTTTCATGGAAGAGTTTTTCATGGTGATTAATGACCTAGAGAGAGAGAGCAAGTAGAGAGAATAGCAATAAAAAATGATTAGGGACTGTTAATTTTTCCGTAAATATATTAGTATATATAGGGGAATAAACAAAAGGGGGTAAAACTGTAAAAGAGATTTTAACCTATAGTGTTAAAATCTGTTTGAGATCTTTAGTATGAAGAGAAGGTAATAGGTTTGGGAAAGGGCAACAGGGGGTGTTATCAAGACCCGCATGTAAAAATCTCCTTTTTTTTAATTAAAAAAACAATATGAGTTTCGAAAGGATTCTCAAAACTCAAAAAATTAAATTCCAAAAAAATTCTCAAAACTCAAATTGTTATTCGAATCAAAGATAAAACACAGACATATGGTGTGTGTATATATATATATATATATATATATATATATATATATTATATATATATATATATATATATATATATATATATAATATATATATCATATTTTATGATATATACTTATTTTCACAAACAATAATAAATAACTGAAATATATAAAACATGCAAAAATACAACAAAAAAGAATAGTTGTAATTATGAAAAATGCCCAAATCTCAGCATTTTGAGTTTTGGGTATGTTTTTATTACTCAACGGGATATTTTTTTGCTACAATTTTGTTCTATAATTCTAAATACTACTACGTACTACTAATCAAAGGCCTCTCAAATCGCAAATCTTTCATTTTTTTCTATTATATTTTCTTTTTAGTTTTAGTTTTTCTTTTTTCAAATCTTATATATTTAGTGTGTGTTTTTTTTCAATCTAAAATGAATCTAAATGAGTTTTTCTAATTTTGTTGTGTTTTATTTGTATAAACCAGTAAAACAATATAAAAACTAATGCAGAAATAAAATAAATAACTTTACTTGTCGAGACTCGGATTGGATCCGATGTCTTTAAGGTATTTAGGCCACGTACCGGTGTCTTACGTATTTTGGCTTCAACCTCCAGGATACAACGACAAAACTATTTAAAGAAAACTGACACACGAATTCTTAAGAATTTCAACGAACTTAATAATGCTGCTTCTTTCTCTCTTATAATTTTAATGCTTTGGAAAAATAAATGAACAAAATAGTTTAATTGACCAACTATTTATAGAAGATGAAAAGGTGGATTTGGAAAAGAGTTATGATGGTTCATTTGAAGATACGTTATATTAAAAGACACGACGTTTGAAGACCAAAGCATAGGCCGGTCCAGATTGTATGAAAGTCTGGCCCAAAAAGACCACCAGCCTGGAGGCCTAAGTTTGAACCCCAACCCCGCAGTCCATTAATTTTTTTTCTTGCTTTGATTTGCTTCATAACCGAAGTAAATATCATGTATTATTTTTTTTTCTCTTTTAATTTCTTCAAATTCTATGACTCAATTTCTCATTCAATTTCAAATGATTTTAACATGATGAATATATTACGTTAAATAGATTAAACGTATCAATATTCGAATCATTTTTTTAAATTGAGCCACCCTCTGTCATTGTAAACTTTGTCATCACTTGGGTAAAATCTTATTTGACTAACAAATCCTTCATATGATTATGAAAGATGATCTCAAAGATGGTGGCCTGCAAATATAGTGATGATTAATTTAATCAAACCTATCTTAATTTTCTTTGTGTATGTTTTTAGGTATTTGTAGTAATTTTTATTTTTGTAAAAAAAATTGTGTTAGCGACTCCGTGGATACTGTGATTATAAGGGAAAATAAAAACCAAAAATATATAGGTCTATTATAAAAAAAAAGTATATGAAAGAGTATTTGACAGTAGTTAGGAGAAATAAAAACTAACTAGGGCATTAATCCATTTTTATTATATACTCGCATGCTTCATCCCTACTTAATCAAATTTAATTTACACAATTATCTATTTTGGTGAGTAATATGGTCCAAATAGTATAACATATTCAACAAATTCAAAATGTTGACCAACTATTGTAAACAACTTTTGTAATATCACAAGAGTCAAGAAGATAAAAAGGGATGATGTTGGTAAACCTTTCACGCACTGGATCATAATAAAGATTTAAAGCCTTCACTGGCTAGCTTGATAGCTTGTTCCCGATACCACTATTTTACTAACATAAAAATGAATTTTACTTTCATTTCTTCTCGGCCCATCCCATACCCTAACCTTATATTACCACAGCTTCTTTCCCATTCACTGCTACATTCTGATAAAACTCTCAGTCTATACACCCGTTTCTTTACCTTACCCATTCCTCTGTAGTCTGTACACAGCTTTTCAACTCTTCTTTTCCCAAAAACCCATCTCAACTTTCTCTTTTCTCGAGTGTTAATTCACTATAAATCCATGGATAATATTGAGTCTTCTCCTGAAGATCAAATTGAAATGATGCTTATGATGCATATGGATAAGCTTCAAAAGTTTCCCGCAGAGTGTACCGATGATAATACACCGTTGATGGATATTAACCAACCAGCAATTCAATTCATGAATCAACCACCAACTCATCAAGAAGTATCAGCCATGGATTTTTTATCAAATTCATCGGGGAGGTGGGGAAATGAAGAGTTTGGTGCAGAATCACATACGCAAAATTCGATGGCTGCAATGAGAGAGATGATATTTAGAATAGCAGCAATGCAGCCAATTCAAATCGACCCTGAAACCGTGAAACCACCAAAACGGAGAAACGTGAAGATATCGAAAGATCCTCAAAGTGTGGCGGCTCGCCATAGAAGAGAACGGATAAGCGAAAGAATCAGAATTCTGCAACGACTTGTCCCTGGCGGAACTAAAATGGATACTGCTTCTATGTTAGATGAAGCAATTCATTATGTTAAATTCTTGAAGAATCAAATTCAATCACTTGAAAGAGTTGCTGCTAATGGGCAACCCGAAATAGGGTTTCCAGTACCCATGTCCATGTCTACTGGAAGTTACTTACCCATCATGACTACAAGAAACTATCAACCAACTCACAATGTTCAAAACTATGGGGATTCTTAGTTTTTAAGATTGATTCTGCATTTTAAACATGTAAAGAAAAGGCGTGTAATGATTTTAACCATACCATGCATGTTGGTATTTTGCTAATTTTAGAATAACTTGTAATGGTAAACAAAGCCTACTCTTTAAAATATTGCAATATATACATAATCTTAGTTTGTCTCTTTCTTTTTTCAAGTTTCCTTAAACCTTAATATAAGATGAAACAATTTCTTTCTCGGTTTTTGAAGTTTTAAGATACGGAGTACTACTATAAGATAGATACATTTATTTATTTACCATTTAAACTACAAGTTCCTAGATATCTTTTATGAGACTAGTACTAATATTTGTTGACAACCATGTGCAAACTATCTCCACGTAGCATTATTTGTCTGAGGAAAATCTTGAATCCTTGTGCAACATGGTTTGGTTGAGTGTTTGTGAGTGATAAAACTAGTAGTATTTCTTCAGTTTTTTCGTTTTTATATATATATATTATATGTCATAAATTGAAAGTCAAAGAACGGTTCAAATTTCACTAGACCAAAAATATGTGACACCCTAAATAGTCAAGATTAATCCACCTGTTTTATAATTTATTTTCTCAACATCATTTTTTAAATTTCAACTTCTACTTTTACAAAATCTCTAACTAGGAGAGAACACGGGTCGGTTTTACCCGGTTTTGAGGTTAGGGTAAACCAAGGGTGATATATTTCGATTTAAGTAATTGCTTGGGTAACTCAAGGGTAGGGTAAAAAAATGTTTACCCTCGGGTTACCCTTCGCTTTACCCACGTTAGTCAACATTAGTCAAATTCTTCTAACGCATAAAAAAGTTTATAATAATGACAAAATCTGAAAAAACCGGTACTATTATATCTCTTAAGATCAAAGTTACAATTTTGACATTACAGATCAAGAAGTAGTGAATCGAATACTTCAAAATAAGTTATGAATGTTTGAAATACTCAAGAAGCCAAATGAAAAGATTACTCTAATATGCATGTTTTGTATATCTTTTTATATTATACGGTTTTTCGGTTTGGGTATACCCAACCCAATAGTTTGGGTAATATATAGGTAAAATATATAGACCAGAAAAATCATAAGGTAACCCGATGGGTAAGGTTGACCTTGGTAAAATTAATATATATTTTGGATCGGTTTGGTTAAAATTAACTTGGTTTTTCGGTTTTGTTAAAATTCTGCTCACCCCTAATCTCAACTCCTAAATGCCTTTATTGACCATAACAATGTTTGTTTTTTATTTCTTTATAAAAATTAGAGAGTCTTCACTTGCACTTCTTCTTTTTCTCTTACGATGAAAGCTCATATTTTGCGAGAAATGTTATATAGAAGTCACTCAATTATTTGATTTAATATCATTGCATGTTCATATGAATTCTAATTGGTAGAGTTCACTATTAATATTCAACATCAACCTAAGTAAGTCTTGATTTATTGGGTTCTATAGTCTTCTTATAATTTTTTTGGAATGGAGGTAAACTAAGATTTTTATATCTACTACAAGTTGTTAAGATTTTTTTATGTTTTCTTGATTAAAAAGAGAAAAAATTTGTATAGTTGATAACCTATATTAGGCTATCATCTATTGGATACTATAATTTTTTTTTATAATTTTTTTTTCAGAACTATTTAGTGCTTCAAAATAGTGAATTTTTTGATTTAATATGTTTAGAACTCCCAAAACTTTACATGTGATATTTAAAGGTCGTTACTATCAATGATTGACGTATCCTCAATACATGTTCATATGTATTTTAATTGGTACAGTTCACCATGAATATTCAACATCAACGCAAGTAATTCTTGATCTATTGGTAACTATAATTTTTTTGGGGAATGGGGTTTAATTTTTTATATCTGCTACAAGTTGCTAAGATTTTTTCTTATGTTTGTTTGATTAGACATAGGATAAATTTGTATAGTTGATGACCTATATTAGGCTATCGATCTATTGGATTCTATAATTTATTTATAATTTTGTTTCCAGAAATATTTAGTGCTTCAAAATAATTAATTTTTGGATTTAATATGTTTAGAACTCCCAAATTATTAACACCTTTGAGGTCTTGGATAATTATCATAAAAGAGTTAATTTCAATTGAGCTCGGTCACCCAATTTTATTTTCATATTATGATATTCGGTTATATTCAATTCACTATTATGTTTGCTTGTTACCTTGATTTCAAGTAGTGTATACTTCCAAAAGTATTCATATCACTAGATGACGATTCTTGATCCCTTGCACAACCACCTCATTGGTATTATTTCACATGTAATAATTGTAAATCTGAAAAATATGCAATTTTATTTGAATATTGTACATAATCTCTTGGATCATGAACAATAACATATGAGTTTTGTATGTTAGAAACAATTACTTTTTAAATGCAAAGACTCTTGAAATTTCTTATTTTAAATATCACTTCTTCTATTACTTCGATACAATATCACTCTAGAAATTTCTTGTTTCAGATATCGCTTCTTCAATTACTTCGATACAATATCATAACATGGGCAGGTGTGTATTGTTTCCATTTTTATTTCCACTCATATTGGGGTATTTGGGTCGTAATTTATGGCAGCAAATAAACACTTCTAATGTCTTTCGGCTTTCACGTTAAGAAGAACAACTATCTTGCATATGCTATAGACGTTTATGTGCTAGAGAACGTAAAATCTAGGCACAACAACCCACATGATGAAAATGGATTGATATGCTAAATTTGGAAACTTAGTGAACAATATCTTATCTTTTATTGTTGATCTTCCTTACAAGATTTTACGGGCAACCCAATTTTTTTTAGAATTATCGTTCTTATTTAATGATTAATTTTTTAATAATTATTTTATATGTCTTTATTTATTTTATTTTTGAGTTATTGTTTTATTTGGTTCCAATCCGATTTTAAGATTTATATGATTAGTTGGGTGAGCCGAGAGAGTTGGGTGCAGAATTACATCCTATTTTGGATTTTAAAAATACAAAAGGACTATTCTATTTAGAAAAATATTTCAACGAATAACAAGTTTTACAGGTAACTAATATTAAGAGCAAGTGTGGTTATAGAAATATACAAGTGTGGGTCAGCCACGCCGAGGAATTGCTTAATATACAGTTTATCTAACCCTGATGTAAGGAAGGAAAAAAACAATGTGAATGCTAAAATTTAATTTTTATCTAAAGATAACTAATTTTATGTTAACAAAATTAGAAGAGAATAATATCTTACAGTACATGTGCTTATTTGTATGAACTGAGTTATGCGTAATTTGAACAAAAAACAGCTAGGCTTAATTTCACTCTTTTTTTCCTTTCATTTTCGCAAGACAATACTTTTCATTTGTTGGCCGTACACTTAAATATGCAAAAGATTAAGAATTTATGTTATTTCTGTTTAAGGTATAAATATTTATTTTATTTAATTTTAGATTCATTAATTCGGAAAATTTAATACAAAAAGGTGTACATTAAATTTACTACATTTGCAAGACAATTATGTTATGAATCGTGAATAAAGTTTAAAGGACACGAAGGATATGGGTTCTTAATCTTCAGAATATGTTAAATAAAATCACTAAAAAATTACATTTTCTTATGGTAACTCATAAAAGTGACACGTGTGTTCATTACGAAATTTTACCTTTTATTTTAATTTGTAATCGATGTTTGTTTTCATTTATAATGATTGAACTTGATGTTTGTTTTAATTTATAATGATTGAACTTGTTTTAATTTTACCTTTTATTTTCATTTGTAATCGATGTTTGTTTTCATGGTTAAGAAAATTAAAATTTGTATCGGAGAACGTAAATAATTTTTTTAGTGAGTTTTTCTATCAATACTACTTTTTGTACATTGTGTAATTTTTTTCAAGTTGTTTACTTTCCTCAAATACAAATATTCCATATATGATTTTGATGCAAATTTATAAATTTTGAAGTTACAGAGTGCCCTTAGGCATCAGTTATTGTGGAGTTTTTCTTAGATTATATTTTTCTATTATGTTTATTGTGTAGTTTTCCTTAAATTGTATTTGTTTATCTTTATGGTGGATATTTCGATAGATTTTGTTTTTTATTATGATAAATGTTTTCTTTGGTTATTAATATTTTTTCGGTTTATTGTAGAGAGATAATTTAGATTATTGAACTTTATTATAAGTACTAAACCATAGTCGATAATGTGGATTTTTTAATATCAACTTCTGTTGAATGTCATTTTACTAAATCATAAGAATGTAAGTTTACAAAAAGACCCGTGATGTTTCTTTGTTAATTAAATAATCGACCAATTTTTGTATAGTGCCCCTCGGACACGAGCAATATCTAGGGGTTCGTGTGTTTGGAGGAATTACCCCATAATCAATAGTGTTTACCAACATATGCAATAGAAACAAATGGTGTTATAGTTTTCTATGAGTCTTAGAAGAAATTAAATAAGTTTAGAGATAATATATTAATACACGACCCAAATATCTTCATATATATTGCATAAAAAAATTATCACTGGGTTTGAAATTCTCAAACTTTTCTATCATCAATTGTTCTCGGCAGTACCTCTAATATGGAGTGTCGTTCTTTGAAAACTTTCATTTGAATGAATGACGCAAATAGGTGATTTTATTAGTACTAATCAACTTTATGCTTTTGAAATGACTCACCTAACGCTATTTTGTAGATTCAGCACTATTTAAAAGATAATCTTGAATAACAAAGGTCAGATAATATGTAATTTATTTAGACGAATAAATTAGCTTTAACTATTGAATTCCATTCTCTTTTATTTTGTTAAACTAAACTATTTTTATAAAATAAACTAAACCATGTTTATAAAATCAACTAAACTGTTTTAAAATAGAAATCAAACTGTTTTTATAAATAAACTCAATCTGTTTTTATAAAATAAAGTAAAATATTTTTATAAAATAAACTAAAATGTTATTATAGAATATACTAAACTGTTTTTATAAAATAAACTACAATGTGTTTATAAAATCAACTAAACTGTCTTAAAATAAATCACCTAAACTGTTTTTATAAAATAAACTAAACTGTTTTAAAAATAAAATCAAACTGTTTTTATAAAATCAACTATACTATTTTAAAATAAAATCAAACTGTTATTTTAAAATAAAAAACTGTTTTTTTAAAATAAACTCAAACTGTTTTTTTCAATTAAACTAAATAGTTGTTTTAAAATAAACTCAATCTTTTTTTAAATCAACTAAATCTGTTTTTTATATCATCTAATTAAAACCAACTATATAAACAACATACACTCATTTCTTCTTATTAATTACAAAAATTACTTATATTTTAAATACCAAAAAAATAACTTCAACATAACTTATAGTATTTAAGTTTATCTACTTCAAACTATAACTCAAACTTCAACACCCACCATCAATGCATAATAGTTTCTTGTCTTATTTATATACCATGTCTCAATCACAATCGGGGGGTTGAAAAGGTGGTCAAGGGGGAAAACGACCTTCAAACAATCAAAGTGTTGCCGAATTACAAGCCTAAATTGACATCTTAATGAAAGAATGTGTTACGCAAACTCAAAGTAGCTTTTTTTACGGCTGTCAAGGTATAATCAGGATACTAAAAAATCGTATAAGAATTTAGAGATAACAAACTAAAATAATTTTTAACTTTAGATATAGATAATGAGACATATCTAGACAACACAGGAAACACAACGGACACGCAGGCCAATCCAAATTTTATCAACATAGAGACGGAGGAAACCCAACCTCCTAGTGATGAAACCGATGAGCTAGACGCACAACAACCTACACCAAGGCCGAGAGCTTCGAGTTCACTAGCGTGGGAGTACTTCGTTTAGGACAAACAAACTATGAGTAGGGCAGAGTGTAAGGTATGTAAAATATCATATCCCTTGGCTCTTGATAAGTCGACTGCTAAATTTGTGAAACATATTAGAAATATCCATAAGATGGGTACTAACAACCTAACTCAAAGTACTATTAACCCCCATATCGGAAAAGCATTTTCCCCAAACATAGAGCTTACACGTAAGGATATGGCCATATACATATATGCTGATGCTCAATCTTTTAGTCACGCCTCGAGTCCCTATCTTTCCAGATTCATTAGAAACTCACAGAATCCCTGTTATGAGCCAATTCCTAGATCTACCCTAATGATAATTCTGAAAAAACTCTACAAAGACCTTAGAATAAGTCTAGTTGATGAGTTGAAAAACCTAGCAGCAGATGTTGTTTAACATCCGATATATGAGAAGCTAAGAATGGTTTAAAGATATTAGGGGTAACATGTCATTAGACTGATCCTAACTGGGAACTGCAGAAAAGTATTATTTGTTTTTGTGTCGTGAGTGAACGTACTACTAGTAATAATATCAATGATTTAATAACTGCTACTGCATTGGCGTATAATATTACTAGTCCTGTACTTACATGTACATTTGACATCGGTTCGAATATGGTTGCCGCTATCCCCAACCTTATCAAATATTTTTCCGATAGGACAAAGTATTACCATGAACTTTTTCATGTGCGGTGTAATTGTCACATTATTAAGTTGATAGTTAGTGACGGAATTTCGGGCTTGGGTGTGACTTATGACTATGAGTCAGGTGAAAAACAGTTGGACCAGATGTAGTTAAGAAGATTAAGAAAGCATCCAAATATATTAGAAACACTCCAGCATTAATCCGGACGTTTAAAAAGAAATGTGAGTCTACAGGTGTTACGTATAAGCAACTTAGATTAGTTTGTCCTACCCGTTGGAATTCAACGTATTTGATGTTACAGCGTGCATTGGAGTTTAAGGATATTGTATCGAGCATTAATAACGAGAACTTTAGTGATAACGAATTAGTCGGTTTTCTCCATCATTTTAGCTATACCACAACTGTTTTATCGGCAACATATACTCCTACAATTCACTTAGTGTTAGAAAAAGTTCACGACATGGCTTTCCACATGCAAGAGTATAAGTTAACTAGGGGTCTTGAATCTATACATGGTCCGATGATGGAGAAAATCTTGAAATATTATGACCCTTTCCCATATGTTTTTGCTATATGTTGTATCCTAGATCCACGCTATAAGATAAAGTATGCAAGAAAATTTATCTCAGCAATTCATGGTTGTTTGGGTTACGGCGACACTGACACCGATGTCTACATGGCAAAAGTTAAGGAAACAATGTACGAATCGTATAAAAATCACATGGATAAATTGTGTCGCAACGGTAGACCCCCCCACACCCCACAACCAGTACAGGCAGGTGTTGTAAGATCCAGAGCTGGAAGAATGATAGACGCAGACAACACAACATCTCCCAACTACAACCAAGACAACTGGAATGACCTCGACTTCTATTTTAATTTTACCCAGGAACCTCATGTTGAAGACTACGACATCATTGGGTGTTGGAGAAAATATTCTAGCGGTCCCATTTTGTCTCTCATGGCACGTGACCTGCTAGCTGTTCCAGCGTCATCAGTTCATCTGAACCAGCTTTCAGCGAGGGTAAGAAACAACTATCCGATCAACAGATGAGTATGATTGTATCGACATTAGAACGGGTGGTACAACTGCAGGACTGGCTGAAAGTAGACGTCTGAACACGAGACCAATTAGATGAATTATCAGACGAAAGGAATCAGCATTCAACCTTTCTAGTTCAAGTGACGGTTCAACCCCTACAACATCATACCAACCCGATGAAGATGAGTGCTGAGCACTTTCTTGTATATTTATATCTTTCAAGTTATTTTTCGAAAAACTTACTAACAGTTTTACCAAGGGGGGTTTAAAGAACTTCGTGGTGGCTTGATCCTTTTCCGGGTATGCATTTCACGCTACCTATAGAAAAGGTACGTAGGCAGCCTAAATTCCATGGGCACAATCACCAGCCCCTTCCCTCACAGATTAATCCCGATTCGTGAAGCAGTCTTTTGATATGTTGTTCTTTTAGTGAAATGAGATTGTAATATTGTATTCCTTAGCTAAATTATGTTTGTAATAAGATATTTTATTATACTTTGTAATGTTATTTATCAGTTTTGCAGACAATTGGATTTATTGAAGAAACATATGATTTTAGATTTTTTCTATTGCCACAAATTCTAACTCCATACAAAAAAACACTTAACGGGAAAAATTTAATACAAACAGATAATAAGAAAAAAAATATAACCAGAACCGGTTTGGAACTGGTTAGAAACAGACCGGACCGGTCCAACCGCGGAACCAGACCGTTCCGGTCTGAAAGGGGCAGGACCGGTGATCGGAACAATCCGGCAAGGCCCAGTAACGCTAAGAACCAAACCAAACCGGTCCAGACTGGCACGTTAGCTAGATTGAGCTGTAGGTACTAACACGAAATATAATTTTTTTATTTAGATACTTATTTATTATTTTTTAAAACTTAGACACTTATTTAACTAATTTTGAAATATTGGGTTTACGGGTATCTTTTCCTTATTTGTAATAAAGGAAGAAGAATAGATGAAAAACAGTATAATCGTAATGGGACTGAAGATTTGATTTAAAAAAAAGTGTAATGTGATTGAAGGAAAGATTTGTTTGGTGAGGCCTCGTTATTGCAGGTGCAAGTAATACAGAAGACGATGGATAGGTTATGCAATGAAGCTGGGCAGACGATTAGTGCTGAGAAGTCTTTGATTTATTTCTCGACAAAATGTTTCGGAACAAACTCAGAAGGAGCTAGCTTTAGCTAGTGATTTATGTCATAGTTCCTCTTTTGGTACTTATCTGGGAGTCCATATTCTCTCTGGTAGGATGCCTAAGGGTTTCTATAAGGATATAATGGAGAAAATGAGGGGGAAGCTAGCCACTTGGAAGACAATGTCACTCTCTCTTGCGGGTCGTGTTACATTAGCTCTGTCGGTGTTAAATGCGGTGCTGGTATACCAAATGCAAGTGTTGAAATTGCCTAAATATGTATGTAATGAGATTGATAGAGTCATCGGGGACTTCATTTGGGATCTTCGTGCTTAGAAAGAAAGCTACACTGGGTCGCTTGGGAACAAGTTTGTAAACCAAAGAAGTATGGTGGTCTTGGAATAAGGAGCACCAAAAGATACAATTTGGCTTTGTTAGCGAAGCTAGGGTGTAAAATCCTATAAGAAGTGAAGTCGGTAGCATGGGTTGAAGTATTTAGGAACAAATATTTCAAGAGTGGATTGTTAAATCGAGCCCAGAAGGGAAATGAATCGAGTGTTTGTAACGCCATCTTAGCTGGTATTAAGGCCACTCGTGATGGTTTTATGGAACTAAATGAAGGAGAGGGGTCAAAAATAATATGGAAGTTCGAAAACTCGCGTGTTTTTACGGTAAAATCAGCCTTCGTGAATATGGGTGATTATGAAGTGGAGGAGTCCTTTAATTGGGACTTAATATGGAAGTTAAAATGCTCTCAAAAAATTAGAATATTCTTGTGGAGAGTAGTATTGAATCGCATCGCTACCGCAGAGAATTTATATAAAAGAAGTGTTATTGAGTCGCGAAAGTGTGATGTTTGTGGCGCCGAAAGGGAAGATCTCTTTCATGTTTTCTTAAAATGTAAAGTAGCTACTATAGTATGGAATTTAATAGGTGTTGATACAGGTGGCAGGCGAGCAGCTGTTGGTGCTCGGTTCAGGGATGAAACTGGACCTTCTCTGGATGGAATCAACGGCCTGCTGCTGCGGATGCTACTGGAGAGCTGCTGGACCAGGGAGGATTGAAGACCAGCGACATGACTTACCTCTCTTCGTTGAATAACACTTGTATGCAGAACCACTGCAGACTTCATCCTGCTGGAACTCACCAAGTCAGACGTGTTCATGCTGCTGCAAATGACGAATTACTGCTGGACAGAATAACTGGACCTGTAACAGCTGATCCGAATGTTGAGATGGTCTGGATCGAGGCCCACCTCCTCTCCAAGGCTCGAATTGCATGACTCGATTGGACCTATGTATTCATAGCTATGATGTGGTAATTTGGGTCAAGAGAAATCAAATAGTGTTTAATGAGTCGAATGTGGTGTCGCACATTTTAGAACTCCAGAAAGAGATATTTTCGTTAGCTAGCAATTTCATATTAGCATGGGGAAAATGTCTAGAAGGTGGTATTATTAAATTAGCTAGGAATATTATGGTTAAATGGGTAAAACCTAGAGAGGGCTTCAAGTTGAACATCGATGGTAGCTTCATCGCCGCGAAAGGACTAGCAGGTATTAGGGGTCTATGTAGGGACAGGTATGGCGCATACATCTCGGGATTTATGGGAGCTTGTCTTGTTGATTCTCCCATTGTTTTGGAATTGTTTGCATTACACTTTGGCCTAAAATGGGCTATTTGCAAAGGTTATACTATGATGGTTATTGAAAATGATTCGAAGGAGCTCCACACGCTAGTGAAGGGCGGTAGGAGTTCAACTTATTATGAGATAGACTCGGAGAAATTCCATGCGCTAGTGAAGGACGGTGGGAACTTAAGTAGTCGCGTTGTTTCAATGATAAGAGAATGTTGTGCAATAATGGAAAAGTTTCCCAGTTTTGTGTTTAATCATATATTCCGTGAAGCGAATACTTGTGCCGATAAATTAGCAAAGAAGGAGCATTAATGAATTTTACGCCTGTAACTCCTGACGATCCTCCAGATTATCTTTGGTATGTAATTACAAAAGATAAAAGTGAATGTGCAAACTGCTAAGGTTTCACTTGATATGTACTAAGAACTTATGTTTTTCCTGTGTAATCTTTTATTTTGACAGCTTTTTGTGATCTTAAAAAAAATTGAACGGGAGACCAAAATTGCTTAAAAGAGTTGCCGTTTAATTTTCCATATCTTGACAAAAAAGAAAAAGAATTCCATATCAAAATCAACAGGCGCCGAAGGGACAGCGGATGTCATAAAGTGCATGAGAAATCCACGTGAAAACACTGACAATTTGCGGTGGGTCAAAAGATTAGCTTATCTTGATGACGTTGTTGGAACATCATCTTGACACGTGAAGAAAAACAGCTAAGTCATTCTTATATCCTACGTGTCTGTCCACGTCAAATATCAAAAATATTTTCAGTTAATTTTGGTAAAATATATATGTGCATTGTTCTTCCAAATACTTTATATAAGGGATTAATCTATGTTTATCATCAACGTTGTGCACGGCTTCACAGCCCGTGAATCTGGGCAATTCCGATCTATTTAGCGGCGAAATTTTATTTGTAAAATCTAATCTAGCAAGATTTTGATGGATTTTTTACAAATATTTCTGAATTTGAATCAAATTCAAGTTTAATGAATTTTTATTATTTTGACATGTAGAATTTTACCTGCGATAACTACGTAAGTTATTACATGTTACACAAAAAGTAAATAAATTTGATGATATCCTTCATCTATATATTTGAGTAAAATGCAACATTTATCCACAAATGTATCATGGTCATTATTTGCAAGGCCGGATGTAAGAACGGTGGTGACCGACCGACTCTAGGATACAGTGAGAAAAATGTCAGATTATTTTTAAGAGGAAATTCCTATAACAAAATCGACTTCAACACTCCTCCCAATTTAAATTTCGTCCTAAATCCTCCTTTAAGTAAAAATTACCCAAAAATATCAAGGTTATCATCCTGAACCCCGCTGATTGTTCTAGATTTCACTCTTCCCGGAGTCTCATCTTGAATCCGCCCCTTGTTAGTTGCATTTATTCTTTATACATTTTCTATGTTTAGTAAACCAACGTAATTCTGGTAAGTTTATGGATTTGGGTAAAATATGTTTCAATTGGGTTATTGAACCATTGATCACAATAAAAAATGATTGTTATTTTTATAACAAAGACTATTGATTTTTATTTTTATTTTTACTTTTAGTAAGCAATAATAAGCCAGATGATACCCGATCAACCTAGTGACTTAATCGTTAGAGACTTTTCTCCTAAATCTTATCGAATTAGCGTCTTCATTTACTTCTTTTTGTCATGAATTCATCACCAATGATTACAAGATCAAAGTTTAACAACATCTGAGACATTTCATCCAACGAATCTTGATCTAGATATGCTCCAAAACACCACCTTAAAGCCCCCGGATCACGAGAACCTCACATCTTGGACAAACCCAGAACTCTGGTGCTCTACGTACGTGGATAGCCTCATGCTATTATGTGATTCACCAGATTGGGTCTTCCTTGAATCGTCTTTGGCAAGCTTGAAAGGATCTACAAATAAGAATCTTGACCCGTTACGTTTAAAACTTAGCCTGATCATGGAGGGGTCGATAATTAAATGTTTCTCACTATCACAGCTCACTATGGTGGGTGGAGAGAAGCATCTGGACTTTACTGACGCACCAATTTCATGGGCAGCTGGTGGGTCCTGGGGTGTGATAAAAATCAACACTAAATAGGAGGACCTACTAACCGCAAGTGTGCGGGTTGTTCCAAGTAATACATAGATATAAGGGATTTCATTCTCAGGGATTCCGTTGGTATAACCAATGTGTTCAATAGATAAGTAGTAGTAATTGCAAGTACAAAATAAAAGATAAAAGATATATTTGTTTGGTTTTCAAATATTAAACTACTAGACGCAAAAAAAAAAATTACTAAAGCTTAATGGAAAGTAAATGAATTGAAGACTGAGAGATGTAGACGCTAGGATTAGAGGTGTACTTGAGTCTCGCAAGGGATACACCTAAGTTCATACAATTAATGCTTCTATTTATGGGTCAAGTCAGTATTTATGTATTAGTCGGGACTCTACTATCTCCTGACTCCCATCAGGGTAGACTTGAGAGCTATCTTACGGTATTACATACCCTGCCAGGGCGATTATAAGCTACTTTTGGATGTTGAAGTGTTTTACTCATTTGGTTGCGTGGTTAGTCAAGCCTGTCATCATTGACGAATACTACGCGTCTATTACCTAAGTCCGTAATTTAACCCCCCGTCAAGGTGATCACCGCCACTAGTGAATAGCCTAATTACTCAACCCTATTTCTAATTGATCAAATTAAAAACTGTAAATAAGCATACGATAATAGTCAATACAAAATACCCAACTTAAATTAAATTAGAATAATCCCAAATTCTGAAAAACATAAAATTGCATTAACTAGTGCTTAACTCATGTTGCGATTCTCAAGCACTAAATGTTTAGCTCATATTCAAAGTAAAACCAATAATTAAATTAAAATCATACATAATTCCTAAAGCAGAAATAAGATAAAGAACCTAATGCCTTTTCGCTCTCTTCTGACTCTTGAAAAATATGAAGCGTACTAAAAAAAATGAGGTCTAAAAAGCTGTATATAGTAGCCAAAATCGGATTGGGATTTTATTTTATTTAAGAGTAAATGACACTTTTGCCCCCTGGGTTTATACGCGATTGACAGGTTGCCCCCTAAGTCTTAAAATGCGCCTCGATGCCCCCTAAGATTTAGTTTTGTGACCCGTTACCCCTTACTGCGTGTTCCGTCCATTTTTTGCCGTTAAAAGTGACGTGGCAATGCCATGTCATATATATTTTTTTTAATCCAGATGTTAATTAATTATTTAATTAACTTAAACCAAGGGCAAAAATGAAATTTTATAAATAGTTTTATATTATTAAATATAAATAATATAATAACCCCCCCCCCCCACCCCACCGCACCCCCTACCCCCCACCCCCCTCTTCTTCTTCCCCATTCTTCTTCTTCTGATAAACCATCAAAAAATCAAGAATTGGATCAACATCAACTGATAATGAACCAACGTAAAGTACTTCCATGTCTTCTGGTAAACAATCTTTGAGTGTTAAAAGTAATGAATCTTCGTTCCAAGTGAAGATCCAACCTTTATTATCGGGTCTTTGTTTAGCTTTTAATGGTAATTGATTAGCAACAATTATCATTCTATCTCTAGCTAAAGAAGATAAGTTATCAGATGAAATATTTGGTGCTATATCATCATCAAGCTCCAATATACTTCCAGGTACAGTCATCACTCTCGGCATCCTCCTCCGTTCACGACCCATCACCGGAAAATTCCCGGCGGCTAAATCCAGAAGAACATCATCTTGACAAATTAACGCCCTGGATTTCATAGTTATTAGATCAGAATTAGCACAACATAGATCATAAAATCACTAACAGAGAGATCGATTTACTGATACAACTAATCTAAACTATACCCAGATCATGAAATGGTGAAAAGGAATAAAAAAAATCGAAAAACCCTAGTTTTACCTTATTCGAATTTACAAAGAAAAGAGCTGAAAATTGAGTAATGAAACTGACCTGCTTGATAAAATCAGTAGAGAACCAACTATGAGAGTTCTTGATTTTTTTTTAAGAACCAGATCGGGGAAGACGAAGATGGGAAAGAAGAAGAAGGGGAAGAGAGGGGGGGGGGTGTAGGGGTAGGGGGTGCGGTGGGGGGTGGGGGGGGGTTATTATATTATTTATTTTTATTAATATAAAAACTATTTATAAAATTTCATTTTTGCCCTTGGTTTAAGTTAATTAAATAATTAATTAACATCTGGATTAAAAAAAATGACATGGCATTGCCACGTCACTTTTAACGGCAAAAAATGGACGGAACACGCAGTAGGGGGTAACGGGTCACAAAACTAAATCTTAGGGGGCATCGAGGCGCATTTTAAGACTTAGGGGGCAACCTGTCAATCGCGTATAAACCCAGGGGGCAAAAGTGTTATTTACTCTTTATTTAATTAAATGATTAAAAGCCCAATTCCAATTAGTAATTCCCGTAACTGCTGTACACACTCTGGTAAAACAGGCGTAATGTTTGTGTCTTAAGGCCAAATCACCTGACTCTAGTCCTCAATTCGAGCTAAATCATAGGCGCAACTTTCTCCTTTGAATCACCAGACCTGAATCAGTACTTTTTGGGTTCGAAATTAGCAAGAAGTGACAGCTTTCCAGATTCTCATGCTCCTTTTCGACTCTTCGAGTGGTATCTTTTTCTCTTTTGACCTCTCTTTTTGATCAAAGACTTTAAACTTCACTTCTACTCCTCATCTTGGTGCTCCCTAACATCCATGTACCTAATAACTTTATGCTAAAAACAAACGAATTAACGCACAAAAGCTCTAAAAATGCAAATAATAATATTTTGAGAGGAGAAAGTTCAATATGACAAAATAAGCACAAAATTCTATCTAATAAGTCCAATTTCTACCTAAAATGATGTTTCCTAAGAGAATATATTTATCACAAAGAGGGAGACATCAACAGCCACCAGAATTGCTAGCCTTTGGACGAAGATAAACCATGTCTATTTGAACTCTCTTTGAACTTGGGAGGTGAGAAATCAAGTGACTGAACTAGGTTTGGGAGTATGATACATCTAAGGAGCCTAAACCACTTAATCTTGACAGACTGGATGAAGAATTGAGGTCAGTTTTTTAGCCAAAGCATATGTTCAACTCAACGCACACCAAGCATTTGTTAAAAGTCTCAAGACAAAATATATGGAAGATTTTGTCTCTAAATCTAGTTTTGATGAGTTCATTGTTATTCTTAAAGAAATACCATACAAATAAAATAATTTGATCGCTTTAGGGTATGAGAGGACCACCCAAGACCCCGTGAACATAGTCGGGAACTTCGTCGCCGATATGTTTAACACGAGGTTGATACTATTGGATAAAGATAAAGTGTGTAAGAGGGACTACAAATGTGTAATTCTCAAAAATAGGAAGGCCTTTGTAGGGTTAGAGCTTGAACATTTAGAACCTGGCGATGGGAGAAATATCAATTATTTGATATATTGCATGTAAAGAATGTTGGATTTGGTGGATATCCCAAGAATTTTGAAGGGATGAATATTCAATGTGGAAATGTAATCTTGATGGTGCTTAAGGTGCAAAAATTTCTTTGACAAATGTAAATCACAATAAAATTAATCATAACAAATACATATTTTTTTATCAAAATAAAATATAATATAAAATCATACTATTTTTCTATAGTTTAACCAAGATTCAACCGTATAACATATATTTTATCTCTATAATAATTAAAAGTAGAAGAATATCTTAAATGAAATTGAGAAATCAATGGTGGAAATGGTTCTTCTTAAGATAAGATGTGCAATACAGTGGGCGACGGCAGTGTAACGGCTCTGGTGGAATTGAATTTAGATTGATCTTTTCTGGTGTCTTCTCTGGGGAACTCTTCTATTCAATTACCTCTTCAACCTTATCTTCAATTGTTTCTTCAACCACTTTTTCAGGGATAGAGGTTGGTTCCGTTTCTTCTACTCTAGATGGAGGTAATTATTTTTCACTTCTTAATTCAACTGCATGACAAGCATAATCTTCTGGAGCAATAGTATCACTTGGGAGTTGCCCTTTTGGCCTGTTCTGTAATGTACCCGCCATCTGTGAAAGTGTATGCTCGAGATTCTTAATTACCTTGGATTGGGGTTGGATTCTTTGCTGGCTCATCTTCATATTTTCTTGAACTAGTTTCATCATTGCAGCCATACTTGAATCCAAATTCGAAGGTTGCTCTTGTGTAGCTTGTTGCATTGAATGTTGAGGTGGTTCTTGATAAGCTTGTTACATATCCCGACCACGGCCAACATTTATCGACGCACACATGGCCGGTCGTTGGTGTGGACTAGGGTGTGATAAAAATATGATATAAATAAGTGCAAAAATAGACACCTTAGACTAGCACAGTTCTGCAAGTATACATGACGTATGCAAGTTTTAATGATAAATAAGATTCGTTTCTTAGAGACTATGAAAGTTAGAGAGAACTTATGCAAATTATCAAGTGCAAATATAAAGCTAGATTAAATATTACGCAAGAAAGTAAAAGACTAAAGAGATTTTTGTTTGGTTTTTGTAAATAGAAAAATTAAAGTAATAAAGTAAAGACAGAAAATTAAAAATGAAGAGAAGATAGTATGAGAGTTTAGCTCGAGAAACTAGCAAGTAAACCCCACTAACCTTGTTTATTCTAAACATGCAAGGGTTAATTATGTAGAATTGCAACAACCAAGATTCTTTTTTCCTCCCTATCCCCGGAGAGCGAACTACGGCGGAGATTTCACAATCACGAGGGAACTTTAAATAGGGTTATCCTGCTCCACTAGGGTCCTAAGTCAGTCTGACCTACTAATGATGATTGGTGATTAAAATAAACCTTAATAATTATCTAGTTAGGCAAATCTTGTCAGGATTAATTACGTACGCTAGACGTTTATGTGGTATTTCAATAATTAGACACCCCTTCCGGATGACCATCTAACTACTATTAAGGTAAACATATACGCTTGCAACGGCAAGGAAAACAAACAATATATCAAAGCACATAAAACAGAGAATAAAACATGAATTCAATTTAAATACGATGGCATCCCAAATCAGATAGACGTTTAAACAAGTCTAGGGTTCATACATATATGCTAAATCTCAAGCTAAAAGTAAATTAGTTCATACTAAAGAAAGAAAAGAAAACAAACACAAATTCGAAAGGCTTGTGAAGACATGATATGGTGTTCAACTCCTTCCGGACTTCTACTCTCTTGTTGTAGGCCCTTCCTGGCTTAAGGACTCGCCAAGGATGTGTTTCTACTGATTAGAGGATGTATTTATAGGGTATAGGGAGCCCTAAAACGTTTTCTTGGAGCAGAAGAAAAGTATTGGACTTCTAGCCCAACTCAAATTCGTAACCCTAAAAGATATGAAAATTAATAAACTGTTGCTGTTTTGTTTTGGCCGTAACTTCTTCGTTTCAACTCCGATTGACGCGTTCTTTATATCGAAAATGATCTTCTCGGAAATCTCTACCACTTTTATTTAGACCATTCTTCCAAATTCCAAGTCGTTAATGAGTTATGATCACTTTTATGGATGTGGCTGGTGAAATTCAGATTTATTTGGCAACTTTATCTTTCCATACTTATCTTTTCCTTCCTTTATCTCCAATTTCCATGCATATCCTCTTTACTTTATCTCTTAGAATTGACTTGGCATCTAATTAATTGCTCTCTATATCTTTAAAGCTTCACACTAAATAAACAAATTAAACCCAATATGCTCTAAAAATAATAAATAATTAAATCAAGACTAGAAATAGGAAAGTGTAATAAATCATGTAAAAATTGACCTATAACCTAATAAATACACCTAAAATGATGTCTTCAAGCTAGATTAGTTCATCACAAATAGGGAGACATCAAGACCCCCAACTCAAAGTTGTATTGTCCCGATACAATAAAAATAAAGAACAATAGGGTAGTCAAATAATAAACAGAGAAGAAGAAGTAGGAGGAGAACAAGAATAGAACACAATGAATGATCCTAGAGCAAAATATCTAAAAAGTATCATGTAGTAATGCTAAAGAAATAATGCACATGTATGCTTAATATACACATAATCAACAATCCATAAATTCAAGTCCAGATTAACTTCGCAATGCCAGAAGGAGAGGTTTTCAACTTAATTCATGTTAATGGCTATAGGTTGTTCATAGGTCACAATATAGCATCCAATGGTCCAGTTACCTACAACCCGATAGCTCCATTGTTTCTCCATCAAGTAGATAGAAATTCTAAGGTCTTTATGGTTATAACGGGTCTTAGGGACGGTGTGGTATATTTGGATAATGAAAAGTGAGCTTTTGGCTCTCTCCTTACATTCCATCAACGAATCGCCCTAGAGCTTGAGTTTTTCATTCAAAGATTTCTCACTCAACCCAATTTTTGATGCCTTAATGTGCATCCCCAAATAATCTCAAATAAAACCTTTTTATGATGATATACGAATTCCACTTTGCCGGTCCAAATATTTATTTTTTTCATATCAATTTTTTTTCTTTTGTATAGATATGACTCTCTTTTTGATGTTGAGATATCACGCTATTTTTTTCTCATATTTTTTTCTTTTCAATTCATGCTTTTCATCTTTTTCCATCCACTCTTACCCTAGCAAAGGGTTACACTAATAACTTTTTCATCATCAATAATATCACAATTACGATTTCCCTAACCCAATGTTCCCAAATGATGAAACCCACCACCCCAAACTCAAGCTCTAAAAAAGACTTGTTTCAGGTTTTGCGATTCAAGTGCGGGTCATATGGATAAATCCTATAAACTAAGGGGTATGGTTTATAATGTGGTTAATAAAAAGGCTTTAGAAAGGCTCAGAGGGGCTAAGATGGATAAATAATAATATAATCAAATAAAAGGGTGAGAAAGCTAAAAAGGCTTCAAGTGGATTCAATATGAAAGAACTGCCTTATTCACTTTTCTAACTACCAGATTTCGTTACTTTTTCACTACTAGTTCATATACAAGCGTGTTTTCAACTAATTCCAAACCTCACGTTCTACACACCAAATAAATCTCCCTAAGTTTCAACTTGACTTCTTACACATCGCTCATTAACTTTCCTATCTTTTATTTCCTGTTTTCATACATGCATACTAAACATATTTGTGGCACCTTTCAAAAACCTACTACTTATTTTCATTAAATAATCAAATCATGCTCAATAGGTACATTCACTATATTCTATGCCAATTCAAACATAAAAAAATTAAATTTTATGCAAAAACAAAAAGGAAGATGAGGACAACGAATCCCCACCACCAACTAAAAAGTGAGTCGTGTCCCCACGGCTCGAACAAGACTCAATAAAGAAATAAAATTTAAACTAACACAAATATTGAACATAAAGAAATTGTATGGAAGAAAGAAAACATACTCTTCGAGGCTATTGTCTCGCATGATCGATACCCAAGATAAGGTGCAAGGATTTTCTTGTATGTAAACTTCTAATATCACCAATTTCGCATTCTCTTACCTTTGTTTGTGATTTATCCCAATCAATCATATCACCCTAGAAACCTCTTACTTATATTCTCTAATTTTGTTCTCGAATATTTTCTCATGTGAAGGCGTTTGTCTAGGAATCTTTGTTTTAACGATAGCTAATAGCGTCCTATAAGCTTCGCTTCATCTTGGGTATCGGGATCCTTATATGAAGAGGTTATGGTGTTTCCTCCTTAAAAGATGTAACTAATTTGTTGTTTGGTTTCACCATTGCATGTTCCTCTCTAAATACTTGACCCGTTTTACCTTTTAGTTGTTCCCATACTCATACCAATCTCACTTGAGATCTTCTTGATCTTTACCCAATACCTTGCTTTGATTCTTCATTTCCCTTAATCATATCTTCGTTCTATTTCGTCATCTCTTTTGACCCCCAACTCAAAGGTCTAAACACTCTTGAACTACCTTTCGATTATAGGTAATTAAGGTGTTATTTGGGTTAGGAAAGGTGTAAGGATGATGATTCTCTATGTGGGTGTGATGAACTTTTACTTGGATGTTATGGGTTTCATGAATTTCTGAAGAAGAGTTGAAATTTTTGGTTTTGTTTCTTGGATTCTAGGTGTTTTTGAATGAACTTGGTATTTGATTCTTGTTTAAAGGAAGGTATGGAAGGATTTGGATATGAATCTATGGTTATTTGGTGATGTTTTGGTGTGAGGTAGAGGTTTGATTAAGCTTTCATAGTGTTATAATGGAGTTTGGGTGCCTTGGGGAAGAAAGAAAGGCTTAAGGATAAAAAAAATTCGTTATGGTACTAACCTTCTCCTCTTCAAACCCTTTTAATAAATTTTCTGGCGACGGGCTGTGGTGCACCAGAGTGATGGTGTGGTGTACCGGACTCAAGGGTTTCCCAAACCGTGGGTGCAATATGTCGATACGGTTTTCTCCTTCTTGTCTTGGCAATGGACCGTATTTGTGAACCGTGGTAACGGATTTGACGGTGCGGTGTACCGCACGAAGTCTCTGGATGACACGAAAAAAGTACGATTTTTATTTTACTTCCAAATCAGGTTTTTTCTACTCCATTGGATAGATCTCGAAAAAATATGCGATTTAGACTCGAGAAAAAGTGAATTCCAATACCCGAGCGCAAAGTTATGCCAGTTCAAAGTTTTTGTAAAATTTCTCGCGCTGATGGTACCGCAAAAAAGCTCCGTCCAGCCATTTTTAACTCCGAAATTTTCCACTTTTTCACCCCAAACTCGAACCCTTGCATGCCTACACACCAAAAACACTTATACCTTTCTTATTACTGCAATATGCACTAAAAAACATATAAACTCACTAAAACGAACAAAAACATAAATACCTAAAAACATAAAAGAATGTGGGATGTCTCCCAATAGCACTTTTGTTTAATGTCATTAAGTTTGATGAGTTACCTCATTGATTATGTATGAATATCACCTCCCCAGCAATAAATGAGCTTATTAATATTTGGCACGCGAAATTTGAATCCCTTGCCTTTCACTCCCACGAACTTCTCAAATCTATTCGTTATAGCCATGGATGGTCCCATCCAAGAGTTATTGGGTGTACATGCGTCTGGTGGTAACTTGGTAGCATTACACTCCTCTGACAATCCATTCATCTCCTCAGTTTCTAAGCTTTGTTTGTTAGAGAGAATGTCTTTCATGAATTTCAAATTTTTCGACATTCTCTTGAAAGCTTCTACAAACGGTATGTTAATATCTAACTTGCTCACCATGTCAAGGAACTTCTTGAATTCTTCTTCATTGTTCTAGTTTTTGGCACATGATGGGAATGGTGGAGAAGGACATGTGTTGTTTACCACTGATCTCTTCTTCTTTTCTGGTGTCTTCTTTTGGACACTCTTCTGTTTAATTACTTCTTCAACCTAGTCTTCAATTGTTTCTTCAACCACTTTTTCAGGGATAGAGGTTGGTTCTGTTTCTTCTACTCTAGGTGGAGGTAATTGTTTTCCACTTCTTAATTCAATTGCATGACAAGCATAATCTTCTGGAGCAATAGTATCACTTGGGAGTTGTCCTTTTGGCCTGTTCTGTAATGTACTCGTCATCTGTGAAAGTGTATGCTCGAGATTCTTGATTACCTTGGATTGGGGTTGGAGTCTTTGCTGGCTCATCTTCATATTTTCTTCAACTAGTTTCATCATTGCAGCCATACTTGAATCCAAACTCGAAGGTTGCTCTTGTGTAGCTAGTTGCATTGAATATTGAGGTGGTTCTTAATAAGCTTCTGTATAAATTGGCGCTTCTTGATAAGTAGGTTGTGATGGATAGTAAGATTGAGGTCGAGGTTGATAATAAGTCTCTTGACTTTCGACCCAATTTTGATTCTGTGGAGACTGATAATTAGCGTAATTTCCTTGAGGATGATAATAACCATTAGAATAACGGTTTCTTTGATGAGATACAAAGGAAATCGAAGCTGGATTGTTCATACAATTCTCCCACAAATGATTTCTTGCTCCACAACCAGGACATGAAGATAAAGTATGTACTAGATTTACCTGAGCTATTGTTCGCGTTGTTCTTGTAGTTCCTTGAGTTGTTGGTTTAGCTCTTTGATCCTTAGAGATTCTAAGGAGTCTTCTTGTTTTTCTGATTCAATCGGCCAACTTCTTTCGGTTTAAAGAACTTTTTCCATAGTAGTATGAGCTTCTTCAGGATCTAATACCACGAAACTTCCATATCCTAACAAATTTGCTCTTGCCCTGGACTTGATTGAGTCCTCCATAGAACATGGTCAACTGATATTCGGGCGAAGAGACATGGAATGGACATCTCGCCTTCTTCTCGTTAAAACGTAACCATGCTTCACCAACACTTTTCTTTTCTTCTTGCATAAATTGTTCAACCTCCAACATATCTTTTAAACGTCTACTAACCAGATAGAATATGTCTAGGAATTTTGCTTGGAGTTTGTCCCAATCTGAAATAACATCGGGGTGTTGGGAATCGTACCAATCGCTGGCACTTCCGGTTAAAAAGAATTGGGACATAATGTAGTACATATGTTCCTGTGTAACTCCTTTGATGATATAAGCGTCACAGATCTGCATAAATTTCTGAACATACCAAACCGGATCTTGTTGTGCAGCACCACTAAATTGTCCATGACTCGCAAATTGTGCTATCATGCCTGGATCTGGTCGAAATTTAGTGGCTTGGATTTCTGGAGTGCGGATTCCTCTAGGTTGCACCCTGAATGCGGTGGAAAGATCAAGTTTCCTCGGGTTTGCCATATGTAAATCTGTAAGACAAAACTAAAAGAAAAAGGGTAAAACAGAACTAACTGAAATCAAAGCACTTAATAAATGCACAAGGACTAACGATGTAGTCCCAAAAAATTTGGTGTGGAGAAGGGTTCCCAAGTGGCGGCGGTTTTCTTATGCATGAACGGCTGATGGTGGTGGAGATTGGTTCCCTAGTGGCGACATCTTTCTTATCCAGAATAGCGGCTTAGTGGTCAACTCGGGTTGATGATGGTGGAGATTGGTTCCCTAGTGACAAGACTTTCTTGTGAAGACATGTTTTTTTTGTTCGTTACGTGCGAGTGCAAAGTGATATAGTTTTAGGTTTTATGTTTCATTGTTTTTCAATGTTTACTTTTTTTTGTTTTATGTTTTATTGTTTTTTAATGTTAATTTTTTATTTTTATTTTAATATATATATTTAATATATATATATATTTTTAATATATAAAGTAATGTTAATTTATTAATTGTAATTAGAAATAAAAATAGTAAAACATAAAAAATTTAGACTTTTAAGAAAGAAAAAAACTAGACTTTATAGAAATTAGGTTCGGAGTTTTGAGTCTTATAAGCTAATAACTTATATTTATAATATGAAATTATTTTAGGGTCAATGACCCAAAAAATCAAAATAATATTATACTTGCCCCAAAGAATCATCCATTAACTTACTATTATAAGATTACATGTTTACCCGTCAAGGACGATTCCCGTCAAGGACGATTCCCATCAAGGACGATTCCCGTCAAGGACGATTCCCATCAAGGACGATTCCCATCAAGGACGATTCCCGTCAAGGACGATTCCCATCAAGGACAAAATTTAGTTAATGATGTTATTGGGAAGAAATTTTGTCATTGATGTTATTGGGCTGAAAATAATATTATTTTGATTTTTTGGGTCATTTTCCCATTATTTTATATTGAATATTTTAATAATAATTAATTAATGTTGTATTTATAACAATAATATTACAAAATTAAATAGATATATATTTATGTAACCTATGAACTAGTACTTTGTTTTTAATAATTCTCAACGTGAGTCAATATGGAATTAATGATAAGGAGAAAAGGTAGGTCTGCTCCCTAGGAAGGATCGTAAGATAGTAGTGCTTGTGTTTCAAGGATCCTGCTCCATTAAAAGTCATTTATTCCATTCATATCTAAATCCTTTTTTTTTTCAATATCTAAATCCCAATCCAATCAAGTCTAGAAACATTCACCAATAAGTATTTAAATAAAAATAATTAAAAATTAAAAATAATAGTAATTGATAAGTGGTCAGATCACATGGGAGGAACCATGTGGGACGTCTACTAAGGCCCCAACATCCTCATTGAAATCCTACGTCTAAGAAATAAAGCATGGATCATCAAAGTGGACTGTGCAATACTGCAATCGATAGTTGACAACCAAAAAAAAAAAACTGTGCAATCGTTAAATGAGATGACTTATCTTCGACCGACTTCCTATGCTGAAAACTAATTTGGTTAATTTAAGAATCTTACGACAAATGAATTTTGAAAGATAGAGTCTTGATTAAATTTCTTTGACTAATAATGTTAATGTTTTTCTGATTGACTTGTGAATGTCTTTAATTTCAAAGATGCTTTGATATAAAAGTCTAATCTATACCTTCAGCCTTCATCACGAGTAATGTCACAAATGAATGAAGACCTAATGGTCATACCTGATCTTTAAGGAAGTAGAGGATACAGTCTTCACCATGAACCCAAGCAAAGCTCATGGTCCTGATGGACTCAAAGGTAGATTTTTTCAAGAATTCTGGCCTATCATCAAGATGGATGTGCTTTACATGATACAGGATTTCTTTAAATACAATACACCACTGAACATCTTAAACGAAACGCTTATTACTTTAATACCAAAAGGAGACATTCAAGTGGGAAAGGGAGATTACCGCCCAATTTCATGTGTCAACTTTATATATAAAATCATCTCAAAGATCCTGGCTTCTAGGCTCCAGAAAAATCATGGACAAAATCACTTCACCAACGCAATCTGCCTTTATCAAAGGAAGACAGATTCAAGACAATATACTAATAGCGCAAGAAATATCCTTCTACATGAAAAGAAAACTAAAAAACCAACAACACTTTGGGGCCATTAAGTTGGATATGGCAAAAGCCTTTGATCAAGTTAAATGGAGTTATCTACGAGAAATACTCTACAAGATGGGATTTTCTGATACATGGGTGGACTGGATTTGGAATTGCATCTCCACGGTCACCTTTCAATTAAATTTAAATGGTGACAGACTTCTGAGCTTTACATCGGGACGAGGGTTGAGACAGGGAGACCCTCTTTCACCTCTTCTATTTTCTTTAGTCACAGAATCGTTAATTTCACTAATCGAGAATAAAGTGGATGCATGTCGAATAAAAAGGGATACAAATTACGCGGAACTGCCCGGTGATATCTCACCTCTTATTCGCGGACGACTCCCTCTTTTTCCTATCACTAAATGGGCAAGACATAGATGAATCCCAAGAATGTATTAATATATACAGTACAGGTTCAGGCCAGCAAGTCAACTTCCAAAAATCTGCTATCAACTTCAGTAGACAAACACCAGCAGAACTAAGAACGCAGGTGGTAAGCAAGCTTCAGATTCAAGAGACTAATTATTTGGGGAAGTACCTTGGCATACCCCTTTGCCATAAAAGGTCAAAGATTGAAACACTACAATGGATAGCGAACAAAATCTTCAACAAAGCACAAGGATGGATTGCTAAACTACTTTCAGAAGGTGGCAGAGAAGTATTGATCAAAGCAGTTCTACAAGCAATACCATACTATGCCATGTCTATATTCTCATTTCCACTAGGCTTTTGTAAAAAACTGACAACTATTATTACGCGATTCTGGTGGAATTCTCTTGAGAAACAAAAAATACATTGGAAACAATGGGAAAAGCTTACATTGGCCAAAACAATCGGAGGTTTGGGATTCAGGGACTTAAAAAGAGCTAACAAAGCGCTCCTGGCCAAACAAGCATGGAGATTACTACAATCACCCGATTCACTTGTATTCAGGTCACTGAAAGGTATATACTTTCCTCACCAAAATTTCTTCCAGGTCAAACTCGGGCAAAGTCGATCTTGGTCATGGGCAAGTATGATTGAAGGCAGAGACCTTCTAAACGAGTAAGGCATCTATCAAATAGGCAATGGTAACAACACAAGAATTTGGGATGACAAATAGCTAGCATCTGGAAAAATTAAAGATAAACCAATTAATCCTCCTGTACAAACAGTGGATCAATTAATGAAAACTAATGAGGACAAATGGGATTGGGACTCCATTGACTCTCTTCTTCCAGATCCGGTGAAGGAGGAGATATACCGTACACCATTACTTACTCGAAATGAGCCCGACAAATTTATATGGCCCTTTACAAAATTAGGGGAATACACTACAAAATATGGATACACAGCCCTTACGAAGGAATATCTACTTCTAAACGCTCAATCATCAAGTCAGGCTGAAATGGAAAATACACAACTTTGGAATAAAGTTTGGAAGACTAACGTATCATCAAAAGTGCGGAACTTTATCTAGAAAGTATGCTAGGACATTTTACCAACCAAACTAAACTTATATCACAAGAAATGTAGCGAGGATAATAAATGCACGACATGTGGAAAAATAGAAACTTGCACACACTTACTATTATCATGTAATTTCTGTAAACAGGTATGGGTAGGTTTGACTTTACAAATCAGAATACCAGAGGAAGAAATAACAAACGTTCGTAACTGGATCACCAGAATAATAGACGCGACCCACCAAAGCTATTGGGATATCCACATCTTAACTTCATACATCTTTCTTCTTATGTGGCACATATGGAAACAGAAAATGAAATGCTTATATGAAAAATGGAACACGTAATGTGGATACAATATTACATCTTACACACACTACTATGGCTGATTTATTTGGACAGGAATGGATGTAACCGACCAACACAACAACAACGAACGATGAGATATAGAGATATAGAGACATCCACTTAATGAACCACAAGTACCACAACACACTCAAATAATCTACACATATCACGCCTCCTTTAAAAACAAAGCGGAACAAGGTGGCATGGGAATAGTACGGAGAGTCATCAGCGAAGGCACCAGACAAGTCTACTCAACTCCGGTATGGACAGATTCAACAGCAGAAGCAGAAATGAGAGCTGTCTACGAAGCTACAAAAATGGCATATAGGGACTCGGACCAAAACACGGTAATTTACTCAGATAACCTTGAAGTTGTTCAAGGTATTCAGAAGTTGTCAGCAGCGTCGTGGAAGATCAGACCATTCGCGAAGCAGGTTCAGCAGCTGGCGGAAAGACACGGCAAAATGTCT
The DNA here is from genome assembly GCA_029959085.1 of Nemophila menziesii. Classification (NCBI taxonomy): domain Eukaryota; kingdom Viridiplantae; phylum Streptophyta; class Magnoliopsida; order Boraginales; family Hydrophyllaceae; genus Nemophila; species Nemophila menziesii. Next base: position 12,234,924 of record JARWIR010000013.1, on the reverse strand, counting down.
TTCTACCATGTTCCGAGACGGCTTAATGGATGGGCAGACAGAGCGGCGCGGAATGCTAGGCAGCGCTACTATGATCAGGCACAACACGACTCGTTGGGCCTGGACTTCCGTAGACTAGGCATTGGTTGATTTGGACATTGTTCTTGAGTGTTCGGACGACCAAAAAAAAATACCTTCAGCCTTCAGGTAAGGTATTCTTCAAAACCATCATAACTAACTCGAGACTTGGTAATTAAGTTAAAAAAATAACTCGAGACTTGAATTAAAAACTTAATTACCAAACTTTCAGTTGTTGTTTAGCAATTCATCAACACATCTATTCTAATTTTCCGGATACAAAATCAAAATTCTTCTATCAGGAGATTTCTTCTTAATAGCAAGGTAGCTAATGAAGTTTGCGCGATCATTGAAGATCCTTACAATAGATCTTGTGTATGACTGTACAACCAGGAAAGCTTTCTTGATTCCCAAGGCTTCAGTTTTAAGAAGGGACTCAGCCTTAAACTTCTATGATTGTCCTCCAAAAAAATTTCTCTTGTATGTTTAAAACTATGCATCTAACCGTACTTGGCTAGTACCTTCTTTGGGAGTCAATTTTTATTTCTTGGAAGTGGTAAAAACCTATATGGATATGTAATATAGCCTATGGACTTGTAGTCATACCCATGAAAATTAAGATTTAGAGTTACCTATTACCTATAAATAGAAGTCTCTTCTCTGTAAACCAGAAACTTATAATAATCAATAGAATACTGTTCTTTCGTTCTTTCCACCGTTCATAACAATTTATACATTGTTTGTAATGTACAAACAAATTCATTAATTCAATTATTTTTTCTTAGTTAATTTTTCCTCGGCGGCGAGTTTGAATTTGTTTAGTGCTAACAATCATATTGATAATAAAAAATTATGTGTATGCTCAGTGTTAGAAAAATGCACCAAATGGTTCAATAATGAATGGTATAGAATTACTATAATTTTTTTACTGCTTAGTGTTTTAACACATGAATGAGTTCAGTGTTGTTGTAATTTTTTTCAATACTCAATGCTATCACAAACAATGCTAAGTGTCAACATTGAGCATACATAATAGGCACTGAGCATGCCTAGTGTCAAGAATGTGGGTTCTCAGTGTGAATGCTTAGTGTCGACACTGATCATGCTCAATGTCCACAATGTCAACACTACTCATGCTCAATGTCCACACTTACCGTATTTAGTGTCAACATTGACCACGAGCAATGATAATCCTAAGTTATGATCATGCTCAGTTTCAATGATTTGTGTCAATTGAAAATTATGTTGTCATTATTTGAGAGTATTCTAGGTCTTTTGCAAACCCAAGGTCTATAAGAAGAATGTGCATCTCTCATAGTCTATTATTGTAAATGAAGGGGAGTGAATCTTTCCCGAGACCCTTTAAAATAATGACAATAAAAATACTAATAAGTAAGTGAAAGTGTATTTAATAATAGAGTAAATGCCTCCTTTACCCCCTAAAATATGGCCGAATTGACAGTTTACCCCCACTGTATTTTTTGGTACTGGATGCCACTTAAATTTCATTTTCGTTACCGGATGCCCCTTAATGAAATATGCGATATTTAAATTATATCACGAAAATGTAAACAGACCCCCATAATGGATGCCCCTTTCTGGATGCCCCTTCCGTGGTATTTAACATAGTTATTTTTTATATTTTAATGGCCATATGTTAAGGGGCATCTACTTAATCGATAAATTATTAAGCGTCATTTGATCTCTCCAGAGTTACGAAAATGAATTTTAAGGGGCGTCCAGTTACGAAAATGAAACTTATGGGGCATCCAGTAACAAAAATAAAACTTAAGGGGAATCCGGTCACGAAAATGAAATTTAAGGGGCATCTAGTACCAAAAAATACAGTGGAGGGCCAACTGTCAATTCAGCCATAGTTTAGGGGGAGTAGTGGATGTATTTACTCTTGATAATATAAATAACTATTATGATATAATAAACCATTTAACAATAAATTATAATTTTCAAAATTATATATATATATATATATAAGAATATTAAGTTTTTTAATACTCTAAAAGTCAGTTGGGTCGGGTAAGATTTTATTTCATTACCTTTTAATCACTGCAAGAATAGTTTTACCACTATAGCAACAATTGATCTTAGAAGATTAATTTTTCAGTTATAATATCAAATAGAACATATAGGTCATTACGACCGATAATAAAAACATTATGGAAAATCCTTCCACCGTCTCCGGACTTTACACGGAATGACTCCCTACTCCGTATTTTCAATAATAAAAAATCAATATATCTTATAATTTTATGCATCATAAATTTATTGAGTCAATAGATAAATCTCATATATCAAAGTACGTACATAAAATATAAGATGAGTTATAATAAAAATAAATAACAAATACTAATGAGTACATATCAAATATTGACACTAATTTTAAATAAATCTAAGAATCTTCATTCATACGGCGGACGAAGTCTTCTTAACGACTAAGCTGGTCTTTCATGATTTTCACCTCTTGTGTTTTTTCATTGTTGTCTTGTGTCAAATATTCAATTTTTTGATGTAGAATTTGATTTGAAGTCGTGTATTTAGTTCCACTTTTGCTACTTAAGCGAATTACTTTAGTAAAGCTATCACGTTTTTTACCAAAACATTCGCTATAATCCTCCATTTCAAAATTCAAATATTGTTCACCATCAAAATCTTCCGAACCATCTACATCTCTAATTTTCTGCACTTTTTTTTTGTATTTAGAGTTGTCTACCAAAGAATATATAATCATTGTAATATCAATAATTTAAAACACTCATAAATATAATTTAAAAGTGCTCAAATGATTTTATAAACGTACCACATTTTTAGACAATTCATCATTATTCTCGCCTGACTTTTTTGTATGAGTCGCTTCATAAAATTTTACGGGACCAACGAAATCACCCGATTCATCATACAAAAATTGTGATACAAAATAAACAAATCCAACAACTTATATTTTCTTTTTGTATGCTATATTATCACATACTTCAAGGGGAGAATATGAAAAATGAACAAATAGCAAAAATATGTAGATAAAACTAAAAAAATCAATGTGAATGCCATTTTATCAAGTGCCATCGAAAAACCGATCCTTCCACTAGTATGATTCACCTTTACACTACTAAGGGAGTGTTTGTTTGCACTTCATGCGATCTTTATTTGGTTCATTAATACACTGGATCAATAAGAGAGTTTGTTTTTCTAACCAATTCAGATCTGAATGCCTCTTAACTGGTATGTCTCAAAAAGATGTCAAACTATGTCCGAATCATTCAGACACTATCTCTTAATAAAATAGGTTCTATTCAGTTGTTCATTCAGCATTGAGTACTTGTTACATAAAAAAACATACGCCACCTAAGACCTTTTACTCCTGCTTTCTCCTATTGTTAAAATGTTTGAAATATAGTTAAAAGACACGACTTAGACATTCATACAAACAAAAAAGATGTATTATTTTACCTTTCCCTTTGATGAGTTGAAGTAAGTAGCCAAATGTATGCATTGATTCATTGATTCATTGGCATATTTGGCGGTTTGTTATTAATGTTATCCTCCATCGTTCTAGTTTGTTTAAACCCATTTGTGATTTTGCCTTTTTGTGTTAACATATTCACGAAAAAACTTTCTCATCCTATCTCTTGAAATATCAAAAACAACTTTGAACTGCAATTAAAAATTGTTTTTCTACTTAAATAGGAGATAAGATAAGCAATAGTTATATAAAATTATGGATCAATTTAAGAATACCATATCGATAATTTACAAACAAATATAATAATTTTTAATATATAAAAAAATTCACTAACCTCAACTTGTGCCAAGACTGTTTCTTCAAAACTAGGGGTAATTTCACCCCAGTTTTTCATAGTTCAAAGGACAAAGCTCTGGATTTTGGAATTGTACCCAAATAAATTAGGAATTTGACAAACGATACACATATTTTTCATATACTAATAACATATTATGAAAGTAAGGAGATAAATAAGAGATACAGAATAGAAGAGAGAGAGAGAGAGAGAGAGAGAGAGAGAGAGAGAGAGAGAGAGAGAGAGAGAGAGAGAGAGAGAGAGAGAGAGAGAGAGAGAGAGAGAGAGAGAGAGAGAGAGAGAGAGAGAGAGAGGAATATTACTGATATGTATAAAATATCAATTACAATGTAAAGATATCCTATTTATAGATTACAATAAACCCTAAGACTTAGTTTTGTCCAGTTTGTAAATTAGACCGAAAGTAGAAATAGCCATATAATTTTATTATTAAGTTTAACTAAAAATTAAGAGTAATGATAGACGTCACCTCATTTCATATCACCCTTATGTATATATGTTTTAATTTTCTTGAACTGGAGATAGAGAAAGATTAAGTATGATAGACAAAACAATTCATTGGGACATGTAAGATTACACGTTAAAAGTGATAAAAAGAGAAAGATTGATTATGATAGACAAAACAATTCATTGGGCCATGTAAAATTACACGTTAAAGGTGATAAAAAATGGTATAAAATGAGTAAATCATCACTCAAACATTAATTTTAGTAGCTTAATTAGTATGTAAATGATAAATACCTCATTATAAATTTAATAGTAAATGATATAATATATAATTAATATTATTGGAAATTGAAAAGTATTGAAAAAATGTTTCTTTTAAGGGAATGAGATTTTGTGATTATATATATTATATTATATATTATATAAGGAGTATAAACTTTCTATAATGATAATATATTCCATTTAAATTCATATCACCAAATATAACATCCATGATGTGGCGTGATATCAACAGAAGTAGATTGTAAGTCAAATCGAGAAAATAAATATATTAACGAAATATTTCCATTCAAATCATGCTACGTAATAGATCATATATCGGATGGTATGAATTTAGGTGATATATATATACAATTACTCTTTATTAAATCAGAAAGCATGTTAGAGTATAATTGTGTTGATCAAGCGTTTTCTAGCTTTTTCCAAATACATGAGTTTTTTTGCTCTACATCCAAATAGGGAAGCTATTAGACTTTTCCTTTTTTTTTGGACATGACCTTTTTTTTTTTTTTTGCATACATCATAGACTTAAAAGACGAATTGATTACATAAAATCAACTACTCCCTCACTGAGGGTTTAAAACTAGTCTAGGAATTGCACAACCATTTCTATCTCTACTTATATTATTCCACAAGTAATCTGGAGGATCTTCCAATACGCAGGAATCTTCGTGCAATTCTGCACTCCTTATATCTAAAAGATCCGTGCACATATTCGCTTCGCGATAAACGAATTGCTTTTTGAACCTTGGACAATTCTTTAAGATCTCTATACAATCACGCCAAATATGACAATTCCAACTCTCAGAACTACCACCGCCCTTCACTAGCGCGTGAAGTTCTCTCGAGTCGGTTTCGACATACAGTTCTTTTATGCCTCGTCACTACCCATCTCAACTTATAATGTAGTGCTAATACCACATAATGTGAAGGTGATTCCATCACACATGGCCCAGAAAACCCAGCTATAAACCCTCCGTCCTCACACTCTTTCCCCTATGTGGAAACAAAATCGCTAGCTAGTTTTAATGTTTCTCTTTTCAACCCATCCAAACGGGTAGGAGATCCTAGATTTTCAAATAAGGTCTCATTACTTCTAAACCAAATCACATTTATAGCTGCAATAAAAATAATTTTCCACTCGATACTACCATACATAACGCTTGACTCCAATTGGCCACCTACCCAACTTTTCATAATTGCACCTGGAAGCCCCTATTGTTGCTGCAGCAGACCCTCACTCGAAGCCCCTGTTGTTTCATTCATAGCAGTCTAATAGGGCTGCTTCAGGTGGCTCGGTAGTTCGGAAGTTCCAGCAACAGCTATTTGTTGCAAATCAACATACGAGCAGGGAGGACCACCACTGTAATTTTCTATAATTCCCGTTATCGCAGGTGAGTATTCGACTTGATCTTGGAAACCAGTTCCTCCTTCTTGCTTTCCATCCAACAGTCCTATTTCGCGCCATAAAGTCGTCGGGATCTTACAGCTAATGAATTGATGTCTCCCTTTTTGTTCTACTTTTATACTCTTAGAATACATCATTTTAGGTGAATAATTGACTAATATGATAGACTTTTAGTGTCGTTTCGTTATATTTCATTTTCTTTCCTTGGAATTCATTATATTTCATTTTTAAAGCTTTTGCACGCTAAATGGTTTGTTTTTAGTGAAAAGTTGTAGGTCCATGGATGCTAGGGAGCACCAATACAAGGATATGAATCGAGAATAAAAGTCTTAGATCGAGTAGAGAAGTCAAAGGCGAGAAAAGATATCCCGAAGAGTTGACTAGGAAAGATGCAAATCTTGAAGGCTAATAGTAATTGCTGATTTTGAGCGACTTAAACATGGAATTAGCTTTTGGGTCATGAAATAGGTTTTATTCCTTATTGAGTTAGGAAGATTTAGCAACTGAAATGGGTGAATTTGGAGTTGATTTGAGAAAGTTAAAGCTGTTTTACTACAGGTTGCACATCAGTTACGGGATTTTATTTAAAAGATTGGACTTGGGCTTTTTAATATTTCACTAATTCACTTAAGTAATAGCCCAAGTCCGATTTTAACCTTATAAATAGACCTTTGGACTTTTATTTTAGGAAGAATTCATTCTACGCTTAAATTTGAGAGCTAAAGTCAAGAGCAGAAGGCAGAAGAAGGAGCTAAAGGTGATGAATCTTCATTATTCCACCAGAAGTCAATTCCTACGCCCCAACTAGGTTCTTTATTTTTATACTGTAATTTGAGACAGTGAAGTCCTTTTATTTTATTTTAGTTATTTTTTTGAATATGAACTAAACAATTAAGTACTTGAGAATCGCAATTATGGGTTAAACACTTATTTATTTTAATTGATGTTTTTCTGAATTTGGGATAGTTGAATTTAATTTAATTTGGGTATTTCGTATTGACTATTATCGCATGTTAATTTACTATTTTTATTCTGGCCAGTTAAAAATAGGATTGAGTATTTAGGCTATTCATTATAGTGACGTAATGATCACCTTGACGGGGGGCTTAAATACAGACCTATGTAATAGCCGTTGGTATTCGCCAATGACCTTGACAGGATTGACTAATCAATAGCCAATTGGGTAAGAGACTAAAACCATTCGAAAGTAGGTATAAACGCCCTGACGGGGTCTATAATACCGTAGGATATCTTTGTCCATCCTGACGGGGGTTAGGAGGAGTCCTGAATAATACATAAATACCAATTTAGCCCTTAAACGGAAGCATTAATTATATAAATATAGGTAGATCCCTTGCGAGACTCAAGTACCATTCTCATCTTGCGTCTACATCTTTTTCTTTGCATTATTTTATTTCCGTTAATCATTTTAGCACTTTATTTTCTTGCATCACTAGTTCATAAACAAAACCAAACAAAAAGATTTATCCATTTACTTTTATTGTCATATAACAATTATCCTCACTTATTGCATAACATTCTAAGTCATATCCATCCGTCCCTGAGATCGAAATCCCGTTTATCGGATATTACTTGGACGACCGTACACTTGCGGTACGTGTATTTCCTTTTTAGGGGTGTTATTTTATAACACACCAAGAGACATCATGAATACATGAAAGCTATTTTCTTTTCCAGCTCCACATACGCTACACTCATCACTCTCTATTACATTCCTTCGAGCCAAATTAGTAGTTGTTGGTAGGCGATCATGAACCAACCTCCACAACAGTAATTTCGCCTTCTGTGAACATTTCGCATCCCAATTTTCCACTTAAACGTAGCAACAGATGTATCCTCATTAATGTGCGCAAAAGCCGATTTTACCTAGAAATGTCCCGAAGATTCATGTACCCATTTATACCTCAATTCTCCCGAGCTTTCATCTTCTACCACCCCATTCCAAAGTATCTTAACCCCATCTATTATTGCTCTACATACACTTGAGTCATTTGGCTTAGGTAGCCCGTTTTTGAAGTATTTGTTCCAAAAAAAAATCCACCCATGCGATTCGTTGATTTTGGAGAATTTTCCAACCCAGCTTTGCCAAGAGGGCCAAATTGAAATTCTTTGCACCCTGAATTTCTAACCCGCCACTCGACTTTGGTTTACAAATCTGATCCCACACAACCCAATGTATTTTCCTCTTTTCATCCAAAGATCCCCAAATGAAGTTTCGAACTATCTGATCAATTTCATCACAGACATATACATGTAGCTTCATCACTTGCATTTGATAGGTAGGCATTGCACAAAGTACCGATTGAGTGAGAGTAACTCGTCCAACAAGAGATAGACTTTTTGCCTTTCAAATCGCTAGCTTTGCCCTCATTCTCTCCATAATCTTTTTATAAAAACCTTTAGGAAATCTACCCGATTGTATTGGCGCCCCCAAGTACCTTCCAAAAGAATCACTGATACAAAAACCACTCACCCCATCTAGTTCACCTTGCAACTCCATAGGTACATTTTTGGAGAAATATATGAGAGATTGTTCCGCGCATATTGTTTGGCCAGCCTCTGTACAAAAGATATCCAATGTCTCTTGGATTAAGTTGACCTGTGGGCTGTGACAAGGAAGCTTCACCAAATAACATTATATCGTCTGCAAAAAATAGGTGAGATAGTTTAGGACCACTTCTACCCATACTAATCGGTTTCCAACTACCATTCGAGCATAATTCTTGAATCAAGATAGATAATTGTTCCATACAAAAGATGAAAATGTATGGCGAGAGAGGGTCCCCTTGGCGTATACCTCGAAAATATTTAAAGGAGGGGAGCGGTTCACCATTCCACAAGACTCTTATCTCATTTTCAGCCATACTAGACATTATAATCGATACCCAACTTGCCGGAAACCCTTTCTTATTGTATCTTCAATAAATTCCTAACGAATTTTATCATAAGCTTTCGCTAGGTCAATCTTCACCGCCATAATACCTTTTTTACCTTTCAGATAACGCATTATGTGATCCACCTCCCTTACTAACACTATATTATCCGTAGTGGACCTTCCAGGTAAGAAGCTACTTTGACACGGTCCAATTATATCTGCAAGTAAGGGGCTAAGTCTACTAACCATAGCCTTCATAACAAATTTGCAAGGAGAATTAATTAGACTAATTGGTCGAAATAAACTTACCCAATCCGGATCTATAACTTTCGGAATAAGGTGGATAAGTGTTCCATTCAGAATTGGAGGAAGACAACCTGTAACAAGTGATTCCTGAAACATATCTTCAATCGCAGGACCAACTGTTCCCCAACACTTTTGATAGAAATCAACCGACATTCCATCTGGACTGGAAGCTTTCATCAGATTTGACTGGAAAACTGCATCATGAATTTCTTCCTTTGAAAACGGGGTATTTAACGCTTGGGCCTCCTCCTCTCCAATGAATTTTACTTGAGGAAGGGAGTAGATTCCAATATTATCTTCAGGTGCTTTATATAATTTCTCAAAGTAACCCCACACCAAAACTTTAAATTCCTCTTCATCTTCAACCCATTCATTATTATCTCTCAACAATCTAACACATTTCGATTTCTTTTTCCGTATAATTCTTGAAAGATGATAATAACGTGTATTCTGTTCCCCGTCTTTAATACAATTTCTTTCGAATTCTGAAAACTCATGACTTCTTCTTGTTCTAACGCATTCTAATATTCCATCGTTAACCTGTGTCCCAACTGACGAAGGGAGGAATTATATGAAATTTGCAAGGATCTTTGAATTCCATGCAATCTTGCAGCTAAAATACGCTTCCTCTTATGAATATTACCAAAGCTTTCAACTTTCCACTTATTAATGTGCTTTTGAATATCCCCTACACCTAAACCAACACCAACCTTATCGCCTTCCCATTTTCCTTAATCTTGGAACCCCTTATGGAGACACCAAGCTGCTTCAAACCAAAATTTTCTAGGGTGTGTTATCGTTTTTTGTCTCGGACAAATTTGTATCGGAATCGGTATGTGATCGGAGTGTACTCGAGGTCGATGGACCACACGCTCTCTCGAAAACAAATCTAACCATTTTGAATTACCATAATCCCTGTCAAGTCTCTCCATAATCTGTTGACCTGTATTCCAAGAGTCACACCATGTAAAACGCGGCCCTCCGAACCCCAAATAAACTAACCCACAAATTTCCCTCCAATCCTCAAACTTCTCCATTCATCTCGTTACGCCTTCTACACCTCCTTTCTTATCCTCTTCTTTTATATTTGGTTGAAATCTCCCGCTACTAACCAAGGAATAGTTAAGTTGTGAAATGCTTGGTATAATGCATTCAATAACTTCTCCCTTTCCTTATAATGAGTGCACGCATAAATCGCTGACAAAATCCACGTCTTACAGCCCTTCTGACTCACTTCCACATTAATTACTTTCCTCCCAGGGGACAAAACCTGAAACGAAACATCTGAGTTATTCCAAATAAGCCAAATACCACCCTTGTAACACTCGGAATCAACACTAATAGAGTTATATTTTTGTAGAGAATAAATAACTATATTCACATTAACTCCGCTCACTCTCGGTTCGACTATTACAGTTAGCCATACTCTATGATTAGTCATCATATCTCGGACTACACGGCGGAATCTCGGTTTTTCCGCTCCATAGCAATTCCAAACTAAAATATTCATGGGATGTTTTGAGAGATCCCAATTATTCTCTGCATCATCTAATGTACACATCATTAATAACAATAAAATGATAGAGAAGGGGGATACCCGAATGCGTGCTAGTTTAATGACACAGACATATCCTCGTCATCATTTGCTCGATAAAAAATCACAGCATTTTCTGGTGAGATAGGTAGTTGGGATTCGAGCATGAGCAGGTCCTCTTCATTGCTGATGTGGACAGCTCCACCAGGTCCTCGGTCCCGCTCCAGCACTACTAGAGTATTTGCGGCTCCAGTAGGTGGTGAACTCACAGACGCACAGCTCCGAGCTGTTGTGGAGGCCCATTTGACAGTAGTTAACTGCCAATTGTGTCTTTTGTGGATTTATTGGAATGTAAAAAATTTGCAGAAAGGTCCCTCGAATTGTTCTTCTCAATATCACTTCTTTCTTTATTATTACCCACTTTTGTACCTACTGTTACCGCCCCAAGCTACTCCCCTCCATTCCCATTATTTCCTGACTTGTTCAAAATTGCACCATGGTCCCTGTCCAGACCCGAAACACTCGCCTTATCAGTATCAATACTTGATGAAAACTCGCGGATTTCCAACACAAACTGAAGGGTTCTTTGTTTTTTGAAATTCGGCACTACTATAATTTTATATCCGCTATCACCTTGTGTTTTACCTCGCTTTTCAAGATTGACAGCTGCGTTTTTTCCTTTGCGTTGCTTAGCACCCGAATCATAAGATTGTCCTCTATTCTGAAAGTTCCTTCCATTTCTACCTCACATGTTCAGATCCACTTCTTCCACTGTTAGCGCTTCAAAGCGAGATCATAGCACTTTCGTGCCATTATTTTTTTGCACATTGTTCCCGTTATTTACCCTTCCTTTTCCATACCCTCGGCTATTTCTACGGACAATCATCTACTCCCCGTACTTTTTTACTGGGACATCACTATCCACCGCATTCAAATTATTGGGGTTTTGTACCGTATTATTCCTGCCATTAGTTTCAGTGTTCATCAGTGCATTTGGAGGACAATTTTATTTCCGATGGCCGAATTTACCGTATCCATAACATATAAGGTGCAATCCCTCATATTCCACCTTACAAATATCTGAACCAATATGTACCTCTGGTTCCAAAGGTTTTCTCAAATCAATCTCTACTTGGTGGGAGCAAAGGTGTGATAAATAAATAGATAAATAAATATAATAACAAAGGACACACCCTTGACTACCACGAGAAACTCACTGCAAGTATTACAGACCGTTTGCAAGTGTTAGTAAGTACAAATTCGTTCGCAGGGATTTGATCTGTTAGATTTACTTATGTATATAAAGAAGTGTATGAGAAATAACTTGTTTGATAAAAAGACAATAAAAGTAATAATATTTATTTGGTTTTCAGATTTGGAAGATAATAATGCAAATAAATAACTACTAAAAGAATGGAGATGAGAAATATAACTTAGGTTTCCTAGTATGCACTTATCCAATATTCTAGTTATAAGGGTGAATAAAGCTCTTTGATAAATAGTCAGGATTCTATATTTCTCCTAACACCTTTCCGGGTGGACTTAGGTGGCGACCTCACAATTACCAAGAGAATTAACTAAGGTGCTCCTACTCCACTAGGTTCTTAGAGGATCGGTGATCAAATCAAACCCTAATGACTATCTGGTTAGGCAAGCCATTCCGGATCACTACCGCAAACTAGACGATTATGTGGTGTTTCAATAATTAGACACCCCTTCCGGGTGACCATCTAACTACTATTAATAGGGTTGTCTATACTCATGCACTAGCAAGAACTACGGTCAATAAAATCAAAGCGCATTAAACAAATATATGGTTAAGAAGCTAGAATCTCTTTAAAAGGGTTTTCCCAAATAATGTAAAAATAATAAAGAATTATAATTCAAAGATTATACATATGCAAACCCAGGCTATGGGAAAATTAGTTCATATCTAAAGACATAGAGATAAACTACGAATAGAAGTAATTAGAAACAAAGACAAGCTAAAGAATCTAATACAAATTACCCTAATGATAGAGGGAGATGATGGAGAAGAGGAGTTTGCTACTTCCCTACTTCTTGTCTTCTCTCTACAGGTCGTGTTGCTTCTCTTGAATGAATTCTATGATACTTAAGGCTTAGAACTGAGCAAGGGCATGTTTATAGTAGTTAAAGGGTGTATTTATAGAAGTATAGAAAGACCTAATTCAGATTTCTTGGAGTAGTAGGAGGCAAGCAAATTGGACTTCTCCTCCAAATCAAATTCGTTTCCTAAAATATAGGAGAAGGGAAAAACTGTTGTTGTCTTGTTCTGGTAGTAACTTCTTCACTATTGCTCCGATTGATGCGTTCTTTATATCGAAACTGGTCGTTTCGGAAAGCTCTACACTTTGTTTAGACCATTCTTCCGAATTCCCAGCCGATTTTAAGTTATGATCACTTTAGTGGACGTGTACTTGGCAACTTTTCTTTTCCTATTTTATCTTTTCCTTCCTTTATCTCCAATTTTCATCCTTATCTTCTTTCATTTATCTCTTTATAATTGATTTGACATCTAATTAATTTTTGTATATCTTTAAAGCTTCACAATTAACAAACAATTAAACCAAATATGCTCTAAAAATAATAAATCATCAAATCAAGACAAGTAATAGGAAAATATAATAATATGACTAAAAACCGAGTATTGATTATCCTAATACACCTAAAATGATGTTTCCAACATAGATTAGTTCATCACAATTAGGGAGACATCACTACTGCAAGCCTAGCATAGTTGCCCCTAAGTCTCCCTTTTGTAAGCGAATCAATCTTAACTCTTTTTCCTAATTTGTCCCATATCTTCCTCAATATCCTCGTCGCATAATTATGTATACAAACATTTGAAATTCTCACCCATGCAGTTGTTGTAGAATTGAGTTTGGGATTGCATTAAAAGATGGTGTCTATTCGCGCACAATAAGATAGTGATCGAGTATCATCCATGGACATCCTGATATAGCGAAATTAAAGTCCTCCCTTTATGTGAACTTAATCATATAGTATCCGTACCCAACATCCACTAGCTCCAAGTTACCATTAGGATTCCATATTTGACGTAGCTTGGTTGAAAGATAAGTAAAACCCACCTCTCTTCCCAAAATCCTTACTACCACAGTATTTCTCCATGAGCAAATTCCTTCTTGTATTTCATCTCGGGTTCTTAGTACCGTCGGAATAGTATAATTAATTATCTCAACATCATCCTCTACCAACTCTTCTAATTCATTTATTTCATCTTCTCCAGATATTTGTTTGCCCTTATTCTCTTCCTTATTAATAATTTCTGGAATCACTGAGTTGTTCACAATCAAGGTACCTTTCCATCCACCCAATTTTAAGACCGGGTTACTGCCTCTCCTACCTGCACCTGTCGCATTATTGTTTTTTGGCATGAAGGTATTGTTCGGAGGTTCGGCTTGGTGATCATTGGCGGCGGATACCATGATGTTCCCTACACTCATTGAAGAATCTTTGTCAGATTTTGCTCGTTGTCTCTTGTTCTATCGCATTACATCTATCGTATCCATGAGGGTTGTAAACTCTTCTGCTTGCTTATCTTCCATACTTATATCGTTCGGTTGTATTGTTGCATGGTCTGCAGTGGTGTCCCTAGTGCCGCCTTCTTCAGGCGGAGGTTGTGCGGCCGGCGGATTCGGTGGTGGCTGCAAATCCATTATCGGCAGTTGAGAAGTGTTATTTAGGATTTTTAGGGTTCCGTTAAGTGAACTACTATATGTGAGTGTGAAGAAAAAAATATAGGACATGACTTTTCCCTATTTGGACTTCATCTTAGATGTAAAATTAAATGCTAGTTTCGTCAAACGGAAACTTAATAGCGTGACAGACCTTGCAGCAAAAACAGCTAGACGAAACTTGGACACGTCTAAATGGAATAACGGAACTCTTAGTGATTATTATACTTATCTTAAGTCATTGTATAAACGATCATAGTTTATTTTTCCTTGAAAAAAAAAAAACCTACCCATGAGTAAAACACTTTTTCTTTTCTTTTTTGTCAAAGAGTAAAACGCATTATAACCGCACAAAATCTAGGAGCACTGTTAAGAAAATGATACAACCTTCTTTTCCAAGTCCCATTGGTAATCAATTTTCATCTCAAAAAGTCACAGAATCTCCGCAACCTACTTAAATGAGCAATTTGCCCGTTAAAAAAGAAGCCATTCTCTGTTTTCATTTCATTATGCTTAATTTTTAATTGCCACAACATCCCAAGCCCATGGGCAAGAGTAAGACTAGTGTTGTTTGCTTAAGCAATAACTACAGTGATCTCAAAGCAACTAACCCAAGTTAAAGTTACTAATTAAATCCATAGTACCTACTTACAAACTGCTTATGAAATCTGTCCCATAAAGATCTAGGACATTACATTTATTCTCTTTGGGGAGTAGGGGTGATTTTGTACACTAAGATGCAACAAGAAAATGTGGTAGGAATACTTAAAAAATGCATTAAAATGCATGACAAGTAAAACAGCCGCTCAAAGAGCTAACTTGACGAGTCCGCCGAAAAGAAATGGCTTTTTGGGAGGAGGTTCTCGAAACTTGACGAGTTTGGTTCGTTAACACTGAGCTTCTCATTTCTTGTGCCTTCTTCTGTGCTGATCTTAGTTTTTTCATAATCTTCTCCATTGAAGTTGATCTCTTTTTCTCCAGTTTCATCTGAAACATACATATATATAAATAACACTAAGTATGATATTAGTAAACAAGCAAACTGGAAAATCTGAATCACCTCGAGTTTACGCATTGATGCTTCAGCCTTGGCTTTTTGCAGGTTTTCCCATGCAGAAATTCTAGCTTCCTCCCTTCTGATACTGAGCCACGTAACAATATTTATAAACGACTTCTAGATTGAATTCGAACTTAAAAAATAAAAATTAAAGAGGAAATTAATAGTCATACGTTGTAATGTTGTGTGATGTATCTGAAACATCCCAAGAAGGAGCAGGAATGAGAGACTTATTTTTCTTGGACCATCTTGTAACAGTGACACGTTCATCAACTTGTACATCTCTGATTTCAGATCTAGAGGAACGAAAACTCTGTAACTCTACTATGGGAAGTATAGAAGAAGTTCTAGTTGTAGGTGATGAAGAACAAGGACTGCCTTGGGGACTCATTTGAGTAGCCATATCCCTTCTTGAAACAGCACGAGATACATTCTTCCCTTCATCTTCATCTTTAATTTCGTCAACCTCAACTCTCTCTTCTACACATTTATATATCATGATTATTAATTAGTTCATCGCAACTTGGCAATATATTTTTTAATTGATAGCACTATACCTTCCTATATTTAAATTTTTTGAGTTAATTGCATTACATATAAGTTCCTATACAAAATATAGTTGAGTTGTGTATAAACAATACTTACCAGAAACAAATCAACAATGGGTAGTAGCAAATTCATATTAAAGATAAGATTAATCAAGAATTAATTCTAATGTCCGTAAGTTAGATGAGTATTTCCCAACCGGATTTATTCATAAAAGGTATAATGATCATTATTTATCAATCAAGATCCTATGTGTAAATATTAATGATTTTTATTTTGGCTTCGAATATTGATGGATAATATTAGGTCCCTTATGATTAATTCATTATTTCCTAACCCCATTAAATACCTATCTGTAAATATTGATGAATTTTTTTTTTTTTTTTTTTTTGCTTTTCATATTGATAGGTATTACTCATTAAATTCAGTTCTTCTATGATCAAGTGCAGGTTCCGTGAAAACACAGGAAGGACCACAAGGTAGTTTTAATAAATTTCTAAAAACTAGGTGTTACACGATTAAGATGCCAACTTATCTAAAAGTTAAAGAAACGTAAGGTCTATAGTATTTACATTACTGAAGTTTGAACTAGAAAATACATTATCTTGATGCATGACATGAACTCATAATGGTGTAAAGCAGATAGAAGAAACAGTTGGAACAAAAAAAAAGATAGAAGAAACAGGACAGTATTAATAAGAAACAAAATAAAAAAACACTTAGAACATATATCCCTCCCCAAATAACTTCAGTACTATTCTAAATGACCAAATAGATGGAGAATATAAATGTACCTTGTGTCCCAGGCAATGATAATTGACCAACCAGTTCAGAATATCCATGTATACTAACTGACCTTCCCATGCAAGGCTCAGCCCGCCCAGAAAAATTCCCATCACTCGCATGGCCCGCATACCTAACTGATAAACCATCTCCTGACATCACTCCGGCAGAAAACGGGGAATTTGCTACTAAAGTACCTGCATTTCCTCCTTCAAACATAGGCATTGCAGGAGAATACATTGAATAATAAGCCACTCCAGGAGGGCCAAGGGGCCCACTTTTTGATTTTGGCTTCCTCTGTTTATCCTGAAACGAGTGTCTCATATTACCATCTCCTGAAACTGGGCTTATAATCCACCTCTCTGCATCTTCCCATTTTGAAGGTAACACTCTTCCGTTATTGTACGGTAACAATGCAGTGTTCACGTGCTTTCTGTTATTATTACCGTTTGTATGAAGTGCTACACGTTCTGAGCTCCACCCTTTTTGAATCCCAACACTTGTGTGCCGATAATTCGGAGTTCCCGGACTCGGAAATACTCCGGTTTGACGAGGCATAACTGGTGACTTTTTCACTACACCAAGTCTTGGTGAAGAAGAGTGTGGAATGTTAATCGAAGTGCCGTTTAAATCTAATGAAGCGGGTCTTCTTCTGTCTTGCTTCTTCAATAAAGCCTCGGATCTTGACCTTCGATCTTGACACTCTAATTCAACACATGAATTGTACTAGTGAGTGATTCAATTTTGCATTCGAGATATAACAACTAAAATTTGTAATGAAAAGACGATACCTCTTAAAGCTTGAGAAAATGAACTCCTAGCAGAATCAAGCTCCTCGGTTTGAACCACAATGTTATCTCCTTTTCGGACTGCTAGTAAATGAAGGGCAAACTAATGAGCTAAAGTTATTTTAAAATTTAAATATTTTAATGTGATTCGTAGCATATTTTTAGCTTTATAAGAAGGGGTCCAGGTGATATGAGGGTGTGAGAGTACCTTTCACTTTTTCCTTTTTGTTAACGTGACCAGTCTTGTGTACAACTGTGGTGAGTTTATTTGGATCTAGATCTGGACCCTCACGGTCACGGTACTCATGCCCTGCCAAATGCTGCTGTTTCAAAGTTAAACGTTTCAATTTCTCTACTTTCACACCTTCTGACCAACTTTCGTATTTAACAACTAGATTTCCATCATATAATTCAACAACTCTCTTTTTCCACCGTTTCCAACTCATAACACGTACGTAACGTGTACATCAATATTTATACACCTAAACTCAGATTCCATTCCCCCAAAAAAGATTAATCGGATTTATTACACCATTGGTCCTTGTATTGTGTAAAATAGCAAAATTTACCTCTGTTTTCAAAAGATGCCAAATATACCATTGTTATTCTCGAAAATAGCAAATATACGTTGATAGAGGGGTGGATTTGCAACTTTTGTATATAATGTAAATCTGACACCTTATCAAACACCGGGTATATTTTGCAATAAACAGGGACCAATGGTGCAATTTACGAAAGTTAAAATTTAATGTGAAAATGATAACTGTAAATTAACAACTTAGTTAATAATCAAAGTATCAATCAACATAAATGTACACATATTTTATATATATAAAGATAATGAACTTTTTGAGAATAACACTTCTTTTCTGCTATAGTCTGATGAAGTGATGTGGAAATTATATTTAACAATAATAGTTATAATTACTCCTTTCGTGTTATAATCTGATGAAATGATGTGGAAATTATAGTTTCTCATTAAATTAGTTTTGTTTTTCATAACGAACGAAAAGAATTAAAAATAAGTGTGTATCTCAAAAGATTAATTATTTACACATGCAATCGCAGTCAAACTCGATGTGTACATTATGTACATTGTTAGCTACGATTCCACAGCCACATATACACTAATACACATAAGAAAATGTATGTAAACGGAAGTAGAAAAATGTAAAAAATGTTGAAAATATGATAAGAACAGTACATGAGAAACATCAGATGCGGAGGAGGAGCGTTCAGCACTACCGGAAGTGGAAGAGAAGCGGCTAAAATTGGAATCGGCGGTGAAAATGACAGAGTCCGGGCTCGCATCACGGGCCATAAAGCCCGAGGAGAATGATCTCCGGTCTCCAAACCCTATCTCCGGCATATCTCGATATTATCACAAGCTTTAACTGAGCACAGAAAATGTAGTGGATTAATAAGCAGCTAGCTTAATAAAAGCTTTTGTCATAAGCTCTTTTGGGACGGAATAGTATCTATATACGTGTGTACTCTAATAAGCTCTTTATGGGGTTTGATAGAGAGAGAGAGTTAGAGGTTGGTGCGGTTAATGATGGGTGTTTTGTTTGTTAAAACATAATTACAAGAGTGAGATTCTATAATGCTCTATTCTCAAAGTGTTCTTGACTTGGAAATTTGACTAAGAATATTTTTGGAGTTGAGTATTTGGATGTCATACAGTACTTTGACTGGGTCCCACTGACAGGTTTGATTGGTAGATGAGTATTTATAGTTGGTTGCTTTGGTGTATTTATCTTGCATGGCTTTTAGTTCTCTACGTTGTGACTTGACAAAAGCATTCTAATACGAGTGAACTTCTTTGTGATATTTTTATAATTTTATTGGTCGGATTGTGTGATATCAGTCTATTACCCCCTTATTTAAAAAAAAAAAAAAAAAAGTCTATTACTCTTTGAGAAATCTACTAATTATAGCTTATTTTGAAAAAGTTTTAAGTTATAAAGTCTAATTTAAAAAATACTACTTTATAAAACTTAGTTATTTATTCCCGATTGAGTTTTTCTCATTTCTATCTTTTTCAATTTTTTTTTATTCGTTTTTCTGACTTTTTTATTAATTTTTTTTTTGAGTTTTTTTTACTTTAACTTACCAGATAGATTTTTTTGTAAATTCACAAGGGTACAGACCTACATCTTTTATCGGTACAGACGTAAGTTTTTTTAACGTTTTTAAGGTGGATACAATGAATTTTTTGTTTATGTCCAATATCCTGGTTTTGTCCAAGTTCATGGGGTTGTACCCAAGCCCAATTTTTGTCCATGTTTATGCCAATATGTCAATTATTCGTACCCAAGGGGCTGTACCCAAGCCCGGATTATCCGTGTCATTTTTGTCCAATGTCAAACTTTTAGAAAATAAGTCATTGAGTCCCCTTGTGTCTATACCCTATCACAATTACAAGCTTAGATATTAAATAAAAAAAAGCCATGTTGGGTCTGAACACAAAGTCAAGCGCCCATGAAAGAAAACAAAAAAAAACCAATCCCATGAAAGAAAACCCCCCAAGTCCATGAAAGAAAAACAAGGGTCTGGACTACTTAGTGCTGGACTACAGAGGGTTGTACTACTTAGGGCTGGACTACAAAGGGTTGTACTACTTATGGCTGGACTACTAGACTACAAGGGGTTGCTGCACTCAAACTGTGCAGACACGATTTTACAAATCTGACCACGTTTAAAAAAACCAAATCTGACCCAACCACAAACTGGGACTGGAGAATGATACGATGTGGCGGCGTTGAGACGGCGAAATCAGAACGCTGGAGGAGAACGAAGATCTGGACAGCGGTTTCATTGGACTGGTGGTGGTGCTGCGTCACAGCGGGTTCTTCTCTCGCTGCAGATTCGTGAGGAGCGTTGATGTTGGTGTAATCAGAGCGAGGAGCGAAATCAGTGCATCGTTAGGGCGGTGAAATCAGAGCGGCGTTGGTGGTGGTAGTGCGTCACAGCGGGTTCCTCTCTCGCTGTAGATTCGCGCTGGTGGTGGTGCGCAGATCTGGGTCGCAGTGGGGGTGGTGAGAAGGTGAGGTGTTGCAGTGGTGCAGAAGGTAAGGTGTTGCAGTGGTGTAGCACGAATCAGACCTGGCGGCAGTGGGATGGTGGATCAGGTGGCTTCGCAGCAGTGGAGAGGTGAGAAGGTGGATAGATGTAGGGGGAGAGAGGCGGCAATGGTGGGAAAAGGGAGGGGCGGTAATGGTGGAGAGAGGGGGCGTCACAAAGAGCATAGAGAGCAAAGGTGGGCAACGAAAGTGGGCATCAAACCCTATAGGGTAAAATGTTTTGGGTTGGTTTCTTTTCAGTGTATAAGAGAGGGGGAATGGTGTTTTTGGTTTTTTGCTCTACACTAGTTAGGTTGTAATGAGGTATATGGGGGTAGGCTTTACTATGTTAAGTTATATGTTGTGGGGCTTTAATATTTTGATATTCTAAGTGGACAAACATTTTGAAATTACATTTTTAGTAAGTGGACAAACATTTTGAAACAGAGGGAGTATTTGTTTTTTATTTTCTCAGCCCTACTATGTACTATTGGATAAGAGTTATAGTATTATCTACATACCAGTGGATATCCATTGAAGTCTAGCTCCCGAGGGCATAAAAAGATCTAAGTTTTGAGTTCAAGTGAAGAAATTATGGGTCGTTCCGCAAGATGACGTGAGTTGTCTAGTTTCTATGAAATTTCTTGTGGGCCAAGTTTTGAACTAGTTGATTCATGGGTTGGCCCATGAGATAGGAACATGAATTTTCACACTATAAATTATAGTTTGCACTACTTTATACTCATCTTATCATTATTCAACACAATAAAATAAAAGAGGAGAAGCCAACAATATCATCTTTCAATTATTGTAATTCTTTTACTTTTATTTCATTTTTAATTTATTGATCGAACTATTACTATTCTTAACTTTATTTTTTCGTGAACTAATCTTGCAATAGTTTGGGATGGTTCCTTATGAGCCCTAAAATTATGAATTTGGGTTTTTGCTAAAGTGATGCTTATTTATCCATATATTTTATTATATTCTACGAATTTGCTTGTCGTTACAAATACCACACAATTCATTAGCCGGAATTTATAAATTATACACGGGAGGAGGATTTTGATAGTCTATATGCGTCCTAGAAGGGGGGTTGAATAGGACAATAGAAATTAATCGGCTAATTTTATTTCAAGTAAATAAAATTAAAAGCTAATTTGAATCCTATTGTTTTAGCAAACTAAATAGTAATGAACTAGATAATCCTAAAAGACAATATTATCAAACTATTCATGTAGGCATTTTATCAAGCATATAGAGCGTGGAAATGTAAAGAGTGTAGAGATAGAATACGATACACAACGATGTATAGTGGTTCGGTTTCCCTACATCCACTACCTAAGGAAGCCTCCTTAGGATTTGCAAGATTCTCCACTAATCTTCGTAACTCTTAACCGGGTGAGATTACAAACCCTTACAACCACTTCAAAAACCTTTGAAGGAAAATACACTTGTGTTATCACCAAGACAAGGAACCAAGCATAAAACCTATGCTCACACTACTCTCTTAATCTATTACAAGAACTAAGAGGAAAGGGGAAAAGTGTTTAGGGGTGCTTTATAAAAGCTTTGTAACTAAACTCCTAAATGAGTAGATATGAACTAAGTAGCTTCACAATGGATATGACTTGAATGCTCCTTTGAAACCTCCTTGAATGATAATATTAATTGCTCTTAAGATTGGTAGATGGAAGGCTTAAGTTGTGTCTTGAATGAACTCCATTTTATAGCTGAAAATATGGTCCAACGGTCATAAGGCTTCTCTCTAACGGATCTATTTTATCTCCAACGGATATAAGCTTTGTCCTCTTGTAATAGTGCAGAAAACCCTCTCGTGCGGTGTACCGCGGATATGGTCCAGTGCACCGCGAAAACGTTCGTCCAGATTTCAAGCTTACTGACGGACTACTCGATGTACCGCGCCCCTGGTCCGTGCATCGGTCCGGTGTACCGCGCCTTTGATCCGGTGTACCGTGCAATTTTACTAGCTTACTGACGGGCGATCCTGTGCACCGCTCCTCTGGTCCGTGATTCTGCGGTGTACCGCGGAGCTGTTCATTTGAATCTAAGCTAAAGTTCAAGGATAAAAACACAACTAATCTAATGAGGGGTTTTGGAGAACATTTAAAGAGATACCAAAATGAATTTTAGTTTAAAAGATGATTTGTCGAATATTAAAACGGGAATAAAACAAGGTGAGGCTAACAATCTCCCCCTTTTTGATATTTGACAAATCATAAACTTTTGAAGATGCCTAAGATTAAGTTTTGAACAAAAACTCCCCCTCAATCTAATCACTAGAGTTTTTATAAAAACTCCCCCTCACAAAATGCATTTGAAAAAGTTTAACTAAAATTTCTCCCCCTTTGTCAACAACAAAAAGAACTAATGATACGATTTTTGAAAATTTTAAGGGGTCAAAATACATTTTGAGTAAAACAAGGACTAAGGAAGTAAATGGATAACAATTTAGAAGCTTCAAGGATCCTATCACATCAAGAAAATATTAGCAACAAGAGAATATACACAAAAAAAGCACTAAATAAAAATGCAAGAGGAGAAGGTTAGAGAATTTGCATGCCAATCTCACACCGAATTTTCTCAAAAAGATCTTGGGGTAATGGTTTAGTAAAGATATCGGCTAGTTGATTTTCCGAAGTAACAAATTCAAGTACAATATCCCCTTTTTGAGTGTGATCACGGATAAAATGATGGCGGATTTCGATGTGTTTTGTTCTAGAGTGTTGAATAGGATTTTTGGTAAGATTGATAGCACTAGTGTTATCACAACGAAAGGGAACACGATCATACTCTAGGCCAAAATCTAGTAAGGTTTGTTTCATCCAAAGAATTTAAGTCACACAATTTCCGGCCGCAACATATTCGGCTTCGGCCGTGGATAAAGCAACACTATTTTGTTTTCTACTAGACCAAGAAACAAGGGATTGACCTAAGAATTGGCAACTACCACTAGTACTCTTCCTATCAAGTCTACAACCGGCATAATCGGCATCCGAGTAACCTATTAGCTCAAAAGAAGTAAATTTGGGTACCAAAGTCCAAGACTAAGGGTTCCTTTCAAATACCTAAAAATACGCTTAATGGCACTAAGATGGGATTCTTTAGGAGAGGATTGAAATCTAGCACAAAGACACACGGGGAACATAATATCGGGTCTAGAAGCGGTTAGATAAAGTAAGCTACCAATCATACCTCGATATACTTTCTCATCAACATTTTTACCATCTTCATCTTTGTCTAATTTTGTGGATGTGCTCATTGGAATTCCAATTTCCTTTGCATCTTCAAGTCCAAATTTTTTGATCAATTCTTTTGTATATTTGGCTTGATTGACAAAGATGCCATCC
Source organism: Nemophila menziesii (assembly GCA_029959085.1). NCBI lineage: Eukaryota > Viridiplantae > Streptophyta > Magnoliopsida > Boraginales > Hydrophyllaceae > Nemophila > Nemophila menziesii. The sequence goes on along the minus strand of JARWIR010000013.1, from coordinate 12,210,844 downwards.
TTCATTTGCTTGATTTGAAGTCCAAGAAAGTAATTCAATTCTCCCATCATGCTCATCTCAAATTCCTTATGCATGCTTTTAGAAAAATTGTCACAAAGATTTTCATTAGTAGCACCAAATATAATATCATCCACATAAATTTGAACAAGAAGGATATCTTTTGAAGACCTTTTTATAAATAAAGTGGAGTCAATATTTCCTCTTTTAAAACCATCATCTAATAAAAATTTGCTTAATCGTTCATACCAAGCACGAGGTGCTTGTTTTAAACCATATAAAGCCTTTGAGAGTTTAAAAACATGATTTGGAAATTTTGGATCCTCAAAACCCGGTGGTTGTTTAACAAAGACTTCCTCGTCTATAAAACCATTTAAAAAAGCACTTTTGACATCCATTTGATAAAGTTTAAAATTCATATAACAAGCAAAAGCAAGTAGCATACGAATAGATTCAAGTCTAGCTACCGGAGCAAAAGTTTCATCGAAATCAATACCTTCTTCTTGATTGTACCCTTGAGCAACTAACCTTGCTTTATTTCTAGTAATGATGCCGATGTCATCTAGCTTGTTGCGAAATATCCACTTAGTGCCAATAATAGTAGGGCCAATTGGTTTCTCCATTAATGTCCAAACTTTTCTACGCTCAAATTGATTTAATTCCTCATGCATAGCGTTAATCCAATGATCATCTAACAAAGCTTCTTTAATATTCTTGGGCTCAATTTGAGATAAGAATGCTTGATGAGCACAAAGAGCAATAATACGAGAGCGAGTGGTAACACCTTCTTTTGGATCACCTAGAATTAATTCACTTGGGTGATCTTTGATATGTTTCCAACACCTTGGTAAATCCGTACTAGCTTCATTTAATACTTGATCATTTTCCTTAGGAGGTTCTTCATGAGATTTTAATTCTTGAGTAGGAGATTCTAAGGGTTGATCTAGTGGAGTATCTTCATCAACATCTACCACTTTCTTGATACAAAACGGATTAGTCTCATCAAAGTCAACATGCATAGATTCCTCAATAGTACGAGTACGTTTGTTGAAAATGCGATAGGCTTTTCCTTTAGTGGAATAACCAAGAAAAATGCCTTCATCCGATTTAGCATCAAATTTTCCCAAATAGTCCCTAGTGTTTAGGATAAAACATTTGCACCCAGAAACACGAAAATAAGCAATAGTTGGTGGTCTACCATTCCAAAGCTCATAAGGGGTTTTCTTAATAAGGGGTCTAATAAGAACTCTATTTAACACATAACAAGCCGTATGAACGGCTTCACCCCAAAAGTATGTAGGCAAGCTATGTTCTTTTAGCATTGTTCTAGCCATTTCTTGTAGAGTTCGGTTTTTCCTTTCCACTACCCCATTTTGTTGGGGAGTTCTAGGGGCCGAAAAATTATGCTCAATCCCAAATTCATCACAAAAATGCACAAAAGGAGAATTCACATATTCACTACCATTATCACTACGAATGCATGTAATAGAGTAGCCTTTCTCATTTTGCACCTTTCTACAAAGTTTTGCAAATTCATTGAAGGCATCACTTTTTAAAGCAAGGAACATCACCCATGTATATCTAGTGAAATCATCAACAACAACAAAGACATATCTAGAACCCCCTAGACTAGTTACATCAACGGGACCAAAAAGATCCATATGCAATAATTGAAGTGGCCTAACGGTGATGACCTTATTTATGGATTTAAAAGATGAACGATGTTGTTTACCAAGTTGACATGCATCACATAATTTATCTTTATCAAATTTATGAATAGGCAAACCAACAACAAAATTTTTTCTAGATAATTTTGAAATCAAATCCATGCTAGCATGCCCTAAACGTCTATGCCAAAGCCAACTATCATTTACCACGGATAAGCATTTAATATGTTTAGACATAAGACTCTCAAGATCAACAACAAAAACATTATCCGATCTTTTTGCAATAAACATAGTATCTAACTCATCATTTTTAAAAACAACACATCTAGATGCTTCAAATTTAACACTAAAACCAACATCACAAAGTTGACTAATACTAAGCAAGTTAAAAGAGAGACCCTCAACAAGTAACACATTAGAGATAAGTAAAGAATTCATATTACCAATGTTACCTTTACCCAAAACGCGTTTCTTAGTGTTGTCGGCAAAAGTAACTCTATCACCTTTTGTTTTATATAAACGTGTAAATAATGAAGGATTCCCGGTCATGTGTCTTGAGCATCCACTATCAAGGAGCCATATATTTTGCTTCTTGATTCTCAATCCCTACAATCAAAAATAAATTAAGCTTTAGGTACCCAATTAGGTTTGGGTCCATGAGGGTTAGTGGATTTTCTTTTTAAGACCCATATAGGCCTTTTCCAAATTGGCACAAGAGATCCCAAATCCAATAATTTACGATAGTAACAATGAGATGCATCATGACCAAGTTTTTCACAATAGGTGCAAGTGATAGAAGATTTTGAAGAAGATGGAATTTCATTTGAAATTTTTGATTTTACAAAAACATTTTTCAAAGGTTTTTGGTGAGTGAATGGATCATATCCAACACCACTTTTTTCACAAGCCATTCTTTGAGAACCTAAAATCAATTCCAAATTTTCTTGCCCACTAGTAAATTTTAAAATAATGGCATTTTGATCAACAATCTTTTTCTCTAACAAAGTTTTTTCTTCCAAAAGATTTTTCTCAATAAGATGAAGTTTTTCATTATCATCTATACATTCATCACAAAGATTTTGACAATCTTCCAAATCTTTCAAAACCTCTTTAGTTCTATTTTTCTCAAATTCTAAATCTTTTGTTAAAACCTTGTTTGTTTCAATAGAATTTAAAAAATCATTGTAAAGAGAATCAAATGCCTCATGAATATCTTGTTCACTAGCATCATCATTAGTTAAAGAGAGTTTAGATTTAGGAGTTACCTCTTCATGATTTTCCATAAAGGCAAAGTGAGTTGAACCGGTATCATCATCTGAAGAAGCATCTTCATCATTTTCAAGTTCTCCCATAAAAGCAACAAGATTGACGTTTTCGTTATCACTTTCTTCTTCCTCCGAATTTTGAGTATCCCAAGTGATATTAGCATGCATTGCTCTCTTAGGTTTTTCCTTTTGAAGAAGAGGACAATAGGTTTTGATGTGACCAACTTTCTTGCAATGATAGCAAGTGGGTTCATCTTGTTTGATAGCTCTATCATTCTTCTTGTAAGGTGAGGAAGAACTTCCTTTCTTAGCAAAGCGTTTGTATCTCATGAATTTTTTCATATCTCTTGCTAACATAGCCACTCCTTCATCTTCACTAGTTTCTTCTTCATGTGAGTTATCTTCTTCACTTTCCTTCCTTTCTTTTCGTTCTTTCAACTTGGAACTCATGGCATAGAAAGCAATAGATTTCTTAATCTTCTTCTCCTCATCATCTCTTATCTTTTCTTCTTCAAGCACAAGCTCTTCCGTCATGAGGTTGCAAATGAGTTCATGAACCGTCATTTTTGAAAGATCTTCAGTGTCTCTTATAGAGTTGATTTTTGATTTGTATTTCCTTGGAAGAGCAAATAAGATTTTTCGGCATTGTTCTTTGTTGGTGTACTCTTGACCAAGAGTCTTCAAGGTGTTGACAATGTTAGAAAATCTTTGATGCATGGCATTTAAGGCTTCATCGGGCTCCATACAAAATAGCTCATACTTAGTGATAAAGAGACCAATCTTAGTTTCTTTGATATCTTCCGTTCCTTGATATGATAGCTCCAAGAGTTGCCACATTTCATGAGCGGAATTGCATTCACTAACTCTAGCGTATTCCGTGACACTTAATCCATTAATGAGGATGTTCATAGCTTTGTTGTTTTTGGTGAGTTTAGCTATGTCTTGATCATTGTAATCATCTTCATCTTTCACCACCGTACTACCCGTAACATAAGGAATATAAGGACCCTTCTTGATAGCAAGCCACAAAAAGTAATCAATTCCTTTGACGTGAATCTCCATTTTCTTTTTCCACCCAAAGTAGTCTTTTCCTACAAAAAGCGGAGGTCTAGTAGAACATGAACCTTGCGGTTGATTAGAATCCATATCGTATTAACTCTAGAAACGATTAAGTACAATAGAGCTAGGCTCTGATACCAATTGATAGTCTATATGCGTCCTAGAAGGGGGGTTGAATAGGACAATAGAAATTAATCGGCTAATTTTATTTCAAGTAAATAAAATTAAAAGCTAATTTGAATCCTATTGTTTTAGCAAACTAAATAGTAATGAACTAGATAATCCTAAAAGACAATATTATCAAACTATTCATGTAGGCATTTTATCAAGCATATAGAGTGCGGAAATGTAAAGAGTGTAGAGATAGAATGCGATACACAACGATGTATAGTGGTTCGGTTTCCCTACATCCACTACCTAAGGAAGCCTCCTTAGGATTTGCAAGATTCTCCACTAATCTTCGTAACTCTTAACCGGGTGAGATTACAAACCCTTACAACCACTTCAAAAACCTTTGAAGGAAAATACACTTGTGTTATCACCAACACAAGGAACCAAGCATAAAACCTATGCTCACACTACTCTCTTAATCTATTACAAGAACTAAGAGGAAAGGGGAAAAGTGTTTAGGGGTGCTTTATAAAAGCTTTGTAACTAAACTCCTAAATGAGTAGATATGAACTAAGTAGCTTCACAATGAATATGACTTGAATGCTCCTTTGAAACCTCCTTGAATGATAATATTAATTGCTCTTAAGATTGGTAGATGGAAGGCTTAAGTTGTGTCTTGAATGAACTCCATTTTATAGCTGAAAATATGGTCCAACGGTCATAAGGCTTCTCTCTAACGGATCTATTTTATCTCCAACGGATATAAGCTTTGTCCTCTTGTAATAGTGCAGAAAACCCTCTCGTGCGGTGTACCGCGGATATGGTCCGGTGCACCGCGAAAACGTTCGTCCAGATTTCAAGCTTACTGACGGACTACTCGATGTACCGCGCCCCTGGTCCGTGCATCGGTCCGGTGTACCGCGCCTTTGATCCGGTGTACCGTGCAATTTTACTAGCTTACTGACGGGCGATCCTGTGCACCGCTCCTCTGGTCCGTGATTCTGCGGTGTACCGCAAGACTTCTCTGGTGTACCGCGGAGCTGTTCATTTGAATCTAAGCTAAAGTTCAAGGATAAAAACACAACTAATCTAATGAGGGGTTTTGGAGAACATTTAAAGAGCTACCAAAATGAATTTTAGTTTAAAAGATGATATGTCGAATATTAAAACGGGAATAAAACAAGGTGAGGCTAACAGATTTATAGGTGGAACTAGATAATTTATGTGTTTCTTTCCTATAGAATCGGTATATCATAGGAATTTACATAGTCGTTATATGGATAAATTCATCATGCGCCTAATAAATTTATAGGACTATCCGGGAGGAAGACCTAAATGAAAAAGGTAGCACCCTGATCACCCGGGAGAGGTTCAGGTGGGTTTAGAGTCCTAGTTAACGCGATTATTTAGACATCACCTTCATTCAACTTAAGCCTAATTTGTGAGATTTTGGTGAATCGGTACGTCCAATCTAGTTTTATCTCCTTAAGTATTATCTTATTTGAACTATAATCCTTTAATTATTAAAAAGATATTTTTAGTCCTTTAATTGTCTATAGAAATAATATAATCTTTTATATTTTATTTTTATTGCATAAAGATTTATCCAATATAATTAAATGCATAATCTTTAGACTTACAATCCCTTTAAAGAAGAGATAAATTACTACATTTACGACTCTTAATGATCTGTACGATTGCACTGGGCTACTTTCTTAAGTGTTTAAATCACCTCACACTCGAGGATACATCAACTATCCTCGATGCATGTGTCAATCATGGCTTGAATAACATATTTGGCCCAAATTTCACGACTTGTATTGCACCGGAGAAACATGTGACCGGTGGTTTCGACAATGTTTAGACAAATAGTACATATCTTTGTATCAACACAATTTCGTTTAATCAAATTATCCCTGGAGGGGATATCTTCTCCAAAACATTTTTATATGAAATCTATGATTCGTTTAGGGAATTTAGCATACCATATAAGTTTCAAAATATTAGTTTTAATTCTCTAGTGAGTAATAACTAGGCCCTGATTTTCCTCATTCTCTTTTTGAAAATAACATTGTGACCAGTTTTAGTTGTGAAAATACCAGTGTTAGAATGAGGCCAAATGATGGAATCACTAGAACTAGTGTCACAAAGAGGAACCATCAAGATCTGATTAGATGTATATTCTTCAAAAGATCATGAATCTTGTTTGTATCTCATTCCTTATAAATTGGGTGGATAAGTTTACTAATTATATTGAGTTGGCTACCATTATTGGTGGGTGCATTCTCGTGGACAGAGATCTATTTTTAATTCAATCCACATATTGGTAGGATTTCCATTTCCTATTTAGTTCGAAGATCGCCATTTAATAATACCACAACCAGCTAGAATAATTGTCCATGCTCAAGACCTTATGGTCTTAAGTTTAGAATCCTAGAAAGATGAATTGAGAAATTAAATCCCTTTGAGGATTTTGGTCGCCAGTAAATCTGGATTGTTCATAATTATTCAAGCTTAGCTACCTAGCAGAGACTTTTTCATTTTTGGGAATTCTCAAAATCCAAAGTCATTATCACATTTAGATGTTGCAATTTTGTCCTAGGTAACCCAATAAATTTCCATTTATTGGAAGACCCCTACCAAAACGTAACTAAAATAGTTGAGATTTTTTTACAATAAGTCTTAGGAAGAAGAAAAATAGTCATGTTATTGCTAACGAGGGATTGAGAGACACCTTTAATCAACACCTTTTTCCCTCCGTTTGAAAGTAACATCTTTTTCCAATGTTGCGCTTTAGAAATAATTCTGTCATACAACTACTGAAGGGTAGCCATTTTGGACATGTTATAAGACATTAGAATTTCGAGATACTTACCAATGGAATTATCTCTTCGTATATTCACCTTAAAACTAACTAGGCATGAGAAAACATCATGTTCGGTCTATTTGATCTACTTGATCCTCTAAAACCCTACCCACACGATCGGTGGTCGAGGAATATGGGTCTATACCAGCTCCTAGTCTTACTAATACTCGTGGACTTGGACCTATAATAGTCTTTGATGTTAGTAAAACCTATTCTATCCAGGCTCGCCCCCATATATCTATATATATTAAATTACTTGGCTTGTCATATATAAGTCCATCTAATATGTTTTTGTTTTTATTTAATATGTTATATTTGTTGGAGGTAGGGTGAAATGGATTTTGTTGAAATAGTAAGAAAGTAACCTCTTGACCAACTAAATGTATTCACTATAATTTTGAGTTTTGCAACTTACCTGCTTTTCTTTTATTCAAAAACAGCTTACATGTCTTTTGGACTAGATTGGGTGGGTATCAAACCGATAATCTTACTATCAATGTATATATATTAATTACTATATATATAATTATTAAGAAATACTAATTTAAAAATGAACATCGACAATAAATTCGGCAATGAAATTTAGATCGGAAACGAAAAAGTTTCAATTTTTAATTTCTAATTTCAATTTCTATCTAATTTTTTTATTATTTTTTTGAAACATTCGAAAATCGGAACATGAAAGTATTGTTTTGATTTTGGAATTTTGGATCAGAATCAACTATAACAGAAAATTTCATATATGATTTTCATCTTTAGTTTCAACTCTAATTTATTAAGATAAGATAAAAAAATTAAACTACTAAGATATAATTCAGCCGATAAAAAACTTTATTTTAAGATGTTGACATTTGCATATGTTATATGAAGTGTGTAGTGTTATGAAACATTATGGACATCCAATCCAGCCCAATAACTTAGAGTCTAGCCCACGAATACTAAGGTTTAGGGTTTGCATATTTCCTATATATATGGCATCTAGACATTGTATTAGACACTCTTATTCTATCAATAACACTACTCTCTTCTCTCCATCTTTATCTCTTGTTTCATTTTATAACACGTTATCAGCACGCTAGTCTCTGCTACTCAATATCCTGGTAATTCATTATTTTTATTAATTTTTTTTATATTTTTTCTTCTCGATTAATGTTGATCGAAAATACAAAATTCAAATGAGTTTCACTATTGTGAACCTAACAAAAAAAGAAAAAGTAAATCAAAGCAAAATCAAAGTTTCACCGCGTTGAACAAAAAAAAAATCTATGTGTTTTGCTTTAAATCTTCATAGTTTCACTTCAGTGAATGAAAAAAAAAATTATTTCTAATTCGAATATGATTTTTTTGAACATACATTCTTTTACAAAAATCCTACGATTTTGGATGCAAGATGCATCCAAACAAAAGAAAAGGGATGCAAGATGCTCTATGTGTTTTTTTAAACGCAATCGCTTATTTACTTTTTAATGAAAAAATACCATGAGATGTTCCTTTCTCATCGGTCAACAAAAAAAAACGATTTTTCTTTCCTATGAAAGAGATAAAATGTGAGGTAATAAAAGATTATCATGCGAAATTTATTTCTCCTCAGTCAAAGATAACATGCGTGATAATTTTTTTAATAAATCTTACGAGTAATTTACTATTAACAATGCTTTGACACAATGATAATCTTGGAAGATAAAACACGCAAATCTTCATCAAACAGAAAAAATTACATTACAATCTATACAACATAGAAAAAAATATCCACAAGATGGAAAAAAATATATCAATTATAATCTTTCCTTATACTACACTTTTATAAATGGAAAAAATTGTACCTAATTGAAAGTATATATCGAGTAAATAGGGAATATACATTAATTGTATATGTATTTTAGGTTGATATCCTTTGATATAAGATAACCTATACAAAATAGAAGAAAAAATATATATTTACAAAATGTAATTATTTGGATATATCCACAAGATGTATGATATATTAAATCGTATGTTATTTACATTTTATAAAAAAGGTTGATTATTAGATCCGCTGATCTATTCCAAACAAAATGAATTTTTTATCAATTCAAGACAAGTGGAACAAAAGATCCTTTGATCTATTATAAATGGATGTGATATTTCTTTTCTCTACTGTTTAATAATCGTCGGTATTTTGATTAAAAAAAAAGTTTCACTATGTGAAAGAATAAAATGATGTATTTTGATAAAAAAAAGTATTATTTCATTGAAAAGAAATATTTATATACTTAACTAATGGTATATATATCAAATTTTATATAGGGTATATAAATCAATTGTATATGTATTATGTGAATATCTGTCGATATCACATTACCCTGTTTTGTTAATTATTCATATGAGATATATACACGAATACCTTTCGATATCATATAATATTTTGAAAAATTAATTTTATAGGGCATGTACACAATATATGTATCTTGTGCAAATATTCAGAATATGGCATAATCAGTCAAGTGAAACTTCAAAAAAAAAGGTGAAATTATAGCTATTTTATATGAATCTTTTATTAATTTAGGAAAGAGATTTAATTTCATTGATTTACCCTTTAAAATAAAAAATTGAGATTAAAAAAGCCAAGAAAAAAATATACTTCTTGTATTTTGGCTTAAATTTGAAGTTTTTTTTTTCTTCGTGTAGTTCATATAATTACAAGATCACAATCTAATCTATATTCTTTCCCTCACCAAGAGGTTCGAGTTAAATTTTCTTTAGATGAATAAAAATCACATGACCAAGTAGCTTAATCCATCACCCAATAATATATGTAAATTCATTATCATGAATATAAACATAATTATAGTATCACTTATTAATGAGTTGAACGCTTTAATCATTAACAACCTAATGAAAAATGAGAATACAAAATGTTTGAGCATGGATCGATAATAAATTTTAATTATCAAGTGAGTTTTGATATCTTGGTTATATCTTAGAAAAAATATTACTCAATATCATAAGCAATTGACAAATTTAGGGGAAGATATGCATGATCTAGCAGAATATATGTTTTCTCATATGTAGAGAATTGCTAGATAATCAATTATGAATTTGTCTTTTATGACATAGACTTGTAGTTTTACATAATTGTAACATTATAATAAAGTCCAACTATTAAACATGAATATTCATTGTTCAAAGACCAATAATATTTCATTTGTGTATTATTTCTTTTGATATATACTATAATTGTTCTATTACAATACAAAAAATTAAATCATGAGTAAATATGAAATATACGATTGATCTCCAATAATTTATATGCAACTTAGACTTGCAAGCTTGGAGAAAATTATTAAATTGAAATATTTATAAATTAAAGTTCTCATGACAAGAGGGATAGCTGATTATTATCTATAAAATGCACTATAATCCTCGCTAATGAACTATGAGCTCAAATTTCAAAAAGAAATGCATTCAATTATTAAAGTGACTAAGTCACATTTCAGCTTTAAAGGCTCCTGCTCCTTTTGATGGAAATTCTATTTCAACGCATATAACGTGGTCGATCTTTCGATTCCAAATTTATAAAGTTGAGCAGTATGAGCAAGTTGGCACTTCTACAAGTTTAACATCATTTATGATAAAATAAAGTAGATAATATAACTGAAAAGAAAATATAATACTCCTTTTAGAGTATCAGGTACCTAATTGAGAAATTGAAATTTAAATATCTCGTTCAGTTATACTATTTCATAAATATATGGAATCGAAAAATACATTGATCATGATAAAATAATATGCGCAAATGATCATATAAAAGCGAGGATCTTGAATTTAACTCTATTCAAAATGTTGACAAGTAATAAAATTTTGGCCAAATATAGAAAGACGCTTCAGGCAGATTCATACCCATATGGTAAATATGAACGTATGATCTTATATAACCTGAAATTTCATAAACGACTTCCGTATGCGTCTAATGTAAACAAATTTATCGATATAAAATTCATATGAAAGTCCTTAAAGGACTAAAAGCGCTTAAATATAAATCCAGGATATATAAATTAGAGTGTCATTATCTGTTAATTGTCGTATATGTTGTCATGTAATGTGTCATGTATATTTATGTGTTATTTTATACATAGAATATGTGTTTATATGTGATTATGTGCATGAAATATTGTTACTATTATTTGCACATAATTGATTCTTGAATTTCATATCTATGTTATTTATATTTGTACCATTCCATCTGTCTATATATTGCTTAATTTGAAATATGATGATGATTGATATTATATGAAGATCATATTCTAAATTGAAGATGGTCATCAATATGCTCACATGAGGGGGAGATAAAAACGCATTGCACTCTTTTTTCCTTCATCAAGATTTTTCCCACAGGGTTTTTCTGAGAAGGTTTTTAACGAGGCAGAATTGGAGCGTAAAGATATCGTACTCTTTTTTCTTCACTGGATTTTGTCCCAAAGGGTTTTTCCAGAAAGGTTTTAACGAGACATATTCTTAAGGATTGAATATCCAAGGGGGAGTGTTATGAAACATTATGGACATCCAATCCAGCCCAATGACTTAGAGTCCAGCCCACGAATAATAAGGTTTAGGGTTTACATATTTCCTATATATAGGGCATCTAGACATTGTATTAGACACTTTTATTCTATCAATAACACTACTCTCTTCTCTCCATCTTTATCTCTTGTTTCATTTTATAACCGATAGGTGTTTTTAGCCTATTTTTATTGGACTTCATTTTATATTAGACTTTGTCTTACTTTTGGCTTTGGTTAATACAATGGCGTTTTGTTTAGCTCTAGATATAAATATGGTGGGTTGATCTTAATCAATTTCCACGGTTGAAATTAAATCCTTTATTTTGACAAATAAAAGGCATAGGTTTTCAGTAATTTATTCATTTGAGACTTCTCTCTTTATTTTGTATTCTATTTTCAAAATGTTGAATTTAGAATTTCATAGTGAATAGATTTGTAATAAATAAATCTCATTGTAATCTACATTGTAATATCATTTTCACAGTTTTGGCGGTTAACCAAGCCCTAGCGCCTAGGTAAGATTATGCAAAGATTATGCGGTTTTGAATCTTACCATTTAATTTTATATATTTAGGAATATGTATAAAGATATTATAACTATTTAAACTATTTAAGTCGTAAAATGCATGTGACAACACTATAGTAAATATAAAGTAATTATAATATCAATTAAAGAATTTTCGAAAGTAAGAAAATTAAAAGAAAAGCATAGGCGACTATTTTTTGCCATTAGTCGGCGTCTAGGCGAGTTAGGGTTTTGCGGGTCACACAAAATTTGATTTTGTTTATTTCAACTCTGTGTATTCTTGAAATACACAAATCTCAGAATTGGGCTACGCACAGATATCGGATGTGTGTATTCATGGAACACACAAATTTGTGTATTTGTGGAACACATAAAACTAGAATTTTTGTATTCCTGGAATACACAAAACCTGATTTCGTTTGTACCAATTTTGTGTATTCGTGGAATACACAAAACTTAGAATTGTGTATTATTAGAACGCATAAATCTCAGATTTGTGTATTCATGGAACGCATAAAACTCAAATTTGTGTATTCATGGAACACATAAAACTCGAATTATGTATTCCTCAAATACACAAAACTTGATTTTGTTTGTACCAATTATATGTATTCGTGAAATACACAAAACTCAGAATTGTGTATTTTTGGAACGCATAAATCTCAGATTTGTGTATTCATGGAACACATAAAACTCAAACTTGTATATTCACGGAACAAATAAAACTCGAATTTATGTATCCCTGGAATACACAAAACTTGATTTTGTTTGTTCCAATTCAGTGTATTCCTGGAACACACAAATCTCATATTTGTGTATTCATAGAACACATAAAACTCAAATTCGTGTATTCATGGAACACATAAAACTCGAATTTATGTATTCTTGAATACACAGATCTTGATTTTGTTTGATCCAATTTTGTGTATTCATGGAACACATTAAACTCAAATTTGTGTATTCATGGAACAAATAAAACTCGAAATTATATATTCCTGGAATACACAAAACTTGATTTTGGTTGTACAAATTCTATGTATTCCTGCAACACACAAATCTCAGAATTGCGTATTCATAAAACACACTAAAACAAATGGGAGAAAATTTCAAAAAAAAAAATCGGAAAAAAAATCCGAAAAAAGAATTCGAAACAAAATATTTAAAAAAAAGGATTTAAAAAAATAATAAATAAATATTATTATAATTAAAGTAATTAATTAATAGGCCTATCGGTATTTTTGTAATCTTCTAATTTTTTTTTACTTAAGTTGTAATTAATTGAGAATTCTTACGCTCTCCGTATAATAAACTGGATGTTATTCCTAAATTATAATAAGAATTATTTTAACTTTTGTAATACTTTAGTCAACGTAGGTTGGTTAAAATTTATAATTTACAGTTGGTTTTGAAATTCTTGGTTGATTTATCTCTTGGTTTTTGAGAGATGAGTGTAAAAGATAAATTTGGACATAAGTGGGGTATTAACTTTATAAGGCTAAATGAACATACCCCTTTAAATTATAAAGCCTTCAGTAACTACACACTTAAAACCCAACTAGAAACTACTTAAAAGGCCAAAATACCCCCACCCAATATCCCTACACAGTGAGAAACACAAATCCCACCCCCCAAACCAATTAAAGCTCACGAACCCAAACCAACCCCCCCCCCCATCTGCTCCTCTCTCTCTCTGCATAACCAAAACCACCCCCCTCCCTGCTCTTTTCTCTCTCTGCAGCGAAGACCAGCCTCCCCTCCCCTCCCCCCACCACCATCGAACCTTGTTGTTGAACCTCCTCTCCCTCTCCCCTCATCCCGATGACAACCACCACCGAAACACTCCCCACCTTCATCCCCATTCCCTGCTTCATCACCACCACCAAAACTGCACCACCACGGCGCTGTGACGCACCACCACTGCACAACCAGCGAATCAAATGGATCCCACTGCACAACCAGCGAAGCCACTAGATCGACCATGGAAGCAACTAGATCCACCACCGAAGCCACTGTTGCCACCAACCAGCGCGTCAGATGGAGACCACTGTTGCCACCCAGTCCCTCTGCACCGCCGTTCTCCTCTCCTTCATCTCTGTAAATAACCCCACCACCCAGACCCTCCGTTCGTGGTCAACCTTCTCTTTCCAGATCCTCCACCGTGCAGCAGATCCAGCGCCCACCACTGCTGTTGTGGCGCACCACCACCACCACGAAGCACTTCGCCCATCACCGTCACGGGTACAGCCCCCCTACTGCAGACGAAAAACCGTTGTTGTTGAAGAGACCCTTCCCTCGCTGCTGCTGTGGGTCTCACCTTCGCCAGTCGTCATCGCCGCTGCACTCGAAGACCGCCATCTCGATCTGGATCTGGTGTTCTTTTTTTTATTTTTTTAATGTACTGCTGCGTGTTGGTCCAGCCCCAGTAAGGGTTGAATCTGGGTGATGGGGCCAGCCCAGTGTAGCCCAATGTAGATGCTGTTTGTAATGGGGCTGTATTGGGTCCAGCCCCTTCTAGTTGTTTGTAGGTAATGGGGGCTGGCCCATTATAGTGTAAAATGTTTGTAAGTTTTGTTGTTCATAAATTTTGTTGTTCAAGGGTACAGCCCATTCATGTAAATTGCAGCAATGTATTTTTAATATTAAGTGTGAAATTGATCCAATTAACTATTTGTGTCGTGATTTTTGTTTCCTACATGGGCACTTTTCACAATATGGGGCCAGACCATATACTATATAAAGACAATAAAAAACACAACAGATAATTAGAAAAAGGAATAAAATATGAAAACGTAATGGGTCTGTACCCACCGTAACCAGGGGTAAAAAGGTCAAGAAGGAAACCAGAAAATTAGAAAAAGGCTTTATAAAATAAGTTTGTTTAGTTAGGCTTTATTTTATAAAGTTGGTCAAATTTTGGCTTCAAAATGTATTTTCCTCTATAAAAGTGGAAGAGTTATTCTTACTTTTTTTTTTAATACATGAGAGAGCCACTTGGACTCGGAGTCATTTTGACTCAAATGAGATTCGATCCCAGGACCTCTTGGTCTCTGCGGAGTAGCCTAACCACTAGACCAACTATCGATCTCAAGTTATTCATACTTGAATGTATCGTGAACATTAATATATTTGTTAAAATAAAATTGTGTATTTTTCTCGATTTCCGCATTTTTGTTATATTCTTTTTCTGAAACCTATTTGAAAATTTAACGAATACTAAACATATTTAAAACATAAGATTTGGAAGTTCTTTGAACAAAAACACTTAAGAAGTTTCAAAGTTGTATTAAGGTTTTCTTAATAATCCAACCAAAATTATATAAAAGAAAGAAAAACAGTGGTAAAAATTAAAATATAATATGGTAACTCTTATGGGGTCTCTAACGTCAAGTACGTAGTATCAAAGTATTAGTAAGGAACATAGAGAAACCTTCTCTCTTGAAAGCTTCATTTATTAAGATGGAGCAGGATCTGTAACTACATCTCGTGCATATTGATTGATATGTATGTCATCTAGTTTGCCTGGAAGCATCTGGCACCATAGATTTCTTCAGGTTCCTGGTTGCTTCTGCTATTGCATACAATAATTGCATTAATAAATAAATTGAGAACCCACAGCAAAACTCTCCTACCACCACTATTAGTATGTGTATTGGAAAGAATTTGGCTTCTTATGAATTTTTTAAATTAATTTTACTCAAATTGTTTTACAATTTTGAAAAAATTGAAAAATGTGAATTTAGTGTTGTAAAATTTGGTTTTGAAAGGGACGATAAAACTTTCGGAAAAAAAAAAGGGACAATAAAACTTACAAGGGACAGTATACACACACCAATCAAGTTTTACATTTAGAATCTCTAATTAACAAGCGAAAGTATTGTTATATATAAATGCTTCAAATCAATTAATTTAACCATTTTTTAAATAAAGATGACAGAAAATAGAAACTATTTATATAAACAAAAATATCTTCTAGGAGGAAGAAGATAGCTTGGACAACAAAATAATAAAATACTAAAACAATGTTGAGAAAACCCCAATCAAAAATCAAAGTTGGGACTTAAAGCCCTTTACAATTCAATTTACATCTTACTTGATAAACTACTAATCATTGTGATCTGAATATGTTAGATCAGTAGTTATCACACGGATATCCTCAATCATTGACAATACTTTCCACTATAATGCAATAGTGGGTGAGAAAATAGCTTAGATTATAACTTAAGTGGTACAGTCAATCTCCTAATTAAAATAAGTTACTAGTAATTCACACCTCATGAGGTTACTATCTGCAAATGCACATTGCATTTGCAAGTAATAAGTAATAATAATATTGTTTTCCACCGAGACTATGATGATAACTTAGATTCGTGTTTTTAGGAAGCGTAGATGATTTAGTTGTTACTACTAAAAAACTAAATTTAAAGATATAGTTGTTTGGTTTGTATAATTAAAGACTAAGATGCAATAAAATTAATTAGTTAATAATTAAACTAAGAGTCAATTACCCAAGAGATTTTGGGGAGTATCTTAGTGTCACATGGGAATTAAGTGATTTCTCTCTTCTACTTAGAGACCTCAAAATTGACAAATGTCATTACTACCCTTATAGTGTATATATGAAAAAAATAGATTATTCTCTCTCTTCTATTACCATTATTCTCTTTCCTCCATTACCATTAATCTTTCACCTCCTTTATCATTTTTTCTCTCTCCTCCTTCATTAACAATCAATAGTTTCCAGCTCCGGCCACAAACCACCGACCATCTCCGACCACCGCCGGAAAAAGTTTTGAGCATATTTTACTGAGTATGGAAAAAGTTCTAAGCATAAAGTACTGAGCATGCACGTATTCTCAGTAACTTTATAGATCATGCTTGTATGCTCATTTCACAAAACTTCTGAGCATTTCACAAAATTTCTGAGCACAAAATTAAAACTTCTGAGCATTTCACAAAAACTTCTAAGCATTTAATAAAAAATCTGAGCAAATCACAAAACCGGCATTTCACTACTTTTCTGGAAAAAAAAGTAATCTAATCTAACACAAATTTATTACAATTCTGGAAAAAAAGTAATCTAATCTAGCTTTGTGATGTGGAAACGAACGGCGTTGCAGAAGGCAGCCTTCTAGAAACTTCTAAGCGCAAAACTTCTGAGCGCAAACTTACTGAGTATGGTTTGAACTTGCTGAGTATGGTTTGAACTTGCTGAGCATGGTTCGAACTTACTGAGATAGTTTGAATTTGTTGAGGATGATTCGAACTTGCTGAGCATGGTTCGAACTTGTTGAGCATGGTTCGAACTTGCTGAGCATAGTTCGAGGACATGAAGATTCTGGAGATGGAGTGAAGAACAACTCCGAGAAACGCCACCTCGCACCACCACTACCTACAGATCTGAATCTGTCCACCTTCGAAGCTTGAACATGAACGAAACCGAAATCCATGGCAGGTCTGAGCTCCAACTTCACGAAGCTTGAACACCTGCGGACCAAATTTCGTAACCTCCGCTGCACCACCTCGAACCACCACGAGATCTAAGAAGAGCTTCGCTGGTCACTAGTGAGGAGCTCAAGGAAAGGAAAAGCGGATCTGCTCGATCTCCGATGGCTTCCATTACTGCAACTCAGAAGGCTTCTTCTTCGGAAATCTTCATCGCCATTACCAGCTGAGCTCGATGGCCGGAGTTGCTCGATCTCCGACGGCGGATTCTTCTTCTCGAGATTGATCTTTAAATGCCATGGCTGCTCGGAGCTCAGAGGTCGCTTTTTTGGCACACACCATAGCAGATTCGGTGAGAGAGAGAGAGAGAGAGAGAGAGAGAGAGAGAGAGAGAGAGAGAGAGAGAGAGAGAGAGAGAGAGAGAGAGAGAGAGGAGGAGGAAATATAAAAGAGAGAGAATAGATTTTAGGGTTTAAAAATATTTCTAAACAAAAAGTAGTATATATAGGAAAATAAAAAACAGCAAGGGGTATAATAGTAATTGAGAATTTAGGTTTATAATGTTAAAATTGGTTTGTGGCCTTTAGTAAGAAGAGTTAATTCAGCCGGTGTTGTTGGGTCTTTGGGTGGTGTCTTCAAGACCTCTTGGGTAATAATATCTTAAATTAATAACACAAATAAATAACGAAGAGATAAAAATATGAGAGTATATCTCAAATTTGTTAGTATTCTCCTATCGTATTGAGTCGGTGAATCTAGTTATGAGGGTGGGCTGGGTAACAATACTAATCTGGATTCTACCTTCCTTCTAACTCCCATCAGGGTAGCTTAGAAGGTTGGCTCTACAATTACTAGAGTACTCGGTAAAGGGATTCTACGTAAATATCAGCGCTGAAGGTAATTACCCTAATGATTATTCGGCTAGTCATACCCGTTACGATCACTAACGTTCATCGGACGTAAATAAACTATTTTGTTCTCAAACCCCCCGTTAGGGTGACAATCTAGGGCATCAAATTCAATTTATATTTGATCAGGATATCAAAAGATATATTAAATCAATTAATAAACAACTAATAACAATTACCTAATTCAATTAATCATAAAGTTGTCCCAATTAGCATAAATAATCATCAAAGCGGTATTCAAGAATCATAGATAATCGCAAACTCAAGTTAAAGAAAATTAGTTCATACTAAATGTAATAATCTCTAAGGATAAAATTATTAGAATCATGTTCAAGACAAGAAACTAATACTGAAATTACCTTAAGGTCGATGGTGGAATGGTGTAGAAGTGGTGCAAGAGGCTCCAGCTTCTATTCTTCCTTCTCCAAGCGTTCTCCTCTTCTCTTTGGCGTTTCCAATGATGTAAATACTGAATGGAACAATTTTCTAATGTTAAAGATTCCAAAATATTTTAGAAGTTGTGGGCCCTTTTTAGATGGCCCAAGTCAATCCAAAAATATTTATAGAATGAGAGTATTGTTCGAGCTACAATAGCTGCAACTTTAATAATTTAACTCCAAATCATGAACTGTTAACTCTCACGAGATCCTTACTCCAAGTGCTATCCGGTTAGAATGTTCAACAATTGCACGTGGTAACTCTATCTTATCGATTTTCAAAGTTAGCCGGTAAACGCTCTCGTTTTCCAAAAGTGCCTTTTTGGTCCTTTAACGCCTTGGCATGGGTTTGACCTTCCTTTCTTAACTTCTTATTCGCGGCTTTTCCAAAGAAGTAGCCGTCTCCTTCCTGGTAATCTTCTCCCTCCTCAGCATCTTCATAAATATAATTCATATTTTTATCTCCATCACCATCCTCGTACCCCGTCCCATAAATATTAACCTCGTCATCGTTTTCCATATTCTCCTCCTCTTCAGGCTCCATTTGGGAGTCAAAATCATTATCATCTTCGAAATATCAGGTTGATCTTCAATGGGTGAGCTATCCTCGCCTTTTCCTTCTTCTTGCTCATTTTGTAGGGCTCAAAACTGGTTCTCAAAAATAAAGCCTTCTTCCTCTTCTACTACCCTCAATTTTTTAAATGTACCAGAAACGGAGAAAGGTAAATCGTATAATATGTCTCCATTAATTGATATTTTCATCCGCTATTACAACTTACTGTTATTATATAATTACAAGTAGGGATGTAAACGAGCCGAGTCAAGACGAATACTAGATGTACAGGCTTGTTTGTTTAATTTCTCGAGTCGAGCTCAAATTTAAACGAGTCGAGTCCGAGCTTCCAATGATCCAAATCATAATTGTTAGAACTTGTTTAACTTATAAAACAATATTTTTTAGAGTCGAGCACGAGTTGTTCATGAACAATTTGTTTTTTATGATTGAAATGAGACTTTCATGAGTGCGTGGTATGAAAATATGAAACATAACATTAATGAAAAAATAAATGTCTAAAGAAATTAAAAATATCCACTTTGATTGAAGGTTTAATAATATATTTATAAATAGATAATATATTAATTTATAATTCATAATTATAAACAAGCTCACGAGTCGAGTTCGAGTAGAGTCGTTTACTTATCGAGCTTAAAATGGAGCTTGAGCTTGAGCTTGTATATATTCGAGCCGATCTTGAACGAGCTTTTGTCCGAACCGAACTCGAACTACTCGCGAGAGGCTTGGTACATTTACAGCCCTAGTTACAAGCAAAACATAAGGTGGTTTTTTATGTGATTAAATTTATAGGTGGGGTTTAATTAGTAATTTTTCTTATTAATTATATGTAAATTAAACTAAAAAATATATTGGGCATTCGAAATCGAAACACGTTCATTTTCATTTTTGGTTCATGGTGGTGTGCGTTTCTGGTTGAGTATTTTTTAGGAAAGTGGTGGATATGTTCGGTGAAGGTGGGCAATTGTCCATCCTGTGTCGCATTGATCAGCAAATTGACTTGTCGAAAAGAAAACATTAAATGACTGTCTCGTGACACGAGCTGGGCCCACTCCAACAAACTGTTGTAGGTGCACAACCTGGATTCAAGCCGGTCAAACCGGGCCATCTTGTGAAAATAATAGTAGTGTTTGTTGAAGGAATTAAGGAAGGTCGTGCATCATCATCATGAACATGGATACAGAATTATTCTATCTAGCTAATAATACCCCATGTAGATCTTGTGAAAAATTATACTAATTCACATGTTGCCGCTTTATTTTAATAACCAATAATTTCTACGTACTATGTGAATCTTGTTGGCCCAAAGATCCAATGACAAAGCTCACAAATGTAAGAAAGAAATAGCAAGGATGGTTGGAGTAATTCCTTTAGTTTTCTTGTGATATATTAAATATAATGTTTTAATAATTTGGTGATCACGTAATATGAACGGTACAGTTTAAAGAAAATTTTGTTAACGAAACTTATGAAACAATACTGCTGAACATGCATATGTATACCTCTTACGTATCATGATGACTGATAAAACTAATTGCTCAGACACAGATATTATAGTGTGTTGAGTTCTCTAATAATACTTTGAACAAAAAAAAAAAAAGTTCTCTAATAATATGGTTGACAAAAAAAAAAAGTTCTCTAATAATATCAAAAAGAGGATGCTTAGAATATGTTTGAAGCAAAACGCGTAAATAGAGTATATTAAAGTAGGTTGATCAAACACATGAAAGGATCAAATTACAACGAAGATGAAATAAAGAAAATTAAAACAAACTAAAACCATGTCCAAAAAAAAAAAAAAAACAAACTAAAAACATAATAATAGAAACTAAAGAGAATAATCCATATAACGCAAAAAATAACGAATTAACGGTTCCATCATAGAAGCAATTTGGCCTGAATGGTAGACCACTAACCGTCATTATAACTAAGCTACTAGATAAAAACTTTACGAGCCACGAAATGAGAAACACATCATTCGTTACAAATATCACAAATAAGCACTGAGGACTACGACACGCCAACAACCATTAATCACAAGTATACCATCCAAACTCCACGCACAATTAGTTAATGCTTACTTAGCATCGCCTGTTCCTGAAGCCCTAGTGCATATTAGTCGGTACATAAAGTCATCAAACACAAGGCTGTCCCGACAAGAGTTGATATTAACATAGACACAAAGCAAAATTACAGAAAAAGTTTACAAATTAAGAATTCCTAATAACATCAAAAAATTTGGGGTCCGAAACGGTCGCCTCTACACCCTATTTCGGACCCTCTTCGCCTTATTATCTATTCAGTTGGATTATATACTTAAATTCTTTCTAAAATAACTAATTTTTAATTTGTAAACTAGCACTAGAAATCAACATGTATAGATTAAAAAAATTAGAAATTTAGAAATTCAAAACTAGACTCCAAACAATGCTCAAGATCATCCAAGAACTTTCTACCGCTCCTAAAAGTTAAAACATACCGTGGATTTGGAATCTCATCCAATAAAAAAAATTGAGTTCATGCTTTACTAGCAAAGCGGACAAACTAACTTGCCTAACAAGACTTATATGATAAAGCAAAGCAAAAACAAAAACAAAGAGGGACCTTCTTTACCCTTTGTAATGTAATGAAGGTTTGATCTTCAAACTACCATCTTAAGGTAAAAATGTATGGCTAAGTTAGCGAACAAGGTCTAAGATTAAGCCTTTTTATTCTTAAGTTTGAAACTAAGATCTTCTTTCTGATATGTTACATCTTGTTCACTCAAGGTAGGAACAATCAAAAACTACACTTTCCTAGTCCAAAATAGTACTCTCTATATGGGCCATAGGCAAGACAAGCAGACTGCTTCGCTTCTTTCGTCTGATTATAGGAAAGGATATGACCTTTAATTGAAAGATCAGCCTTCTGGCTCTCTGTTTTCACACCGAGATTTATTTGCAGATGAAAAGATGTCATAAGGGATTCTTACTTCCCAAACAAACCCTTCTGCAACTCTATATAAACGTTACTTTATCAAGAATACGCAAGAAAGTGATACTAATTTTTTTGCACGACGATAAGACCATATCAAGCACATACATACCATGTTACTAGTGACCAATAAAAACATAACATATTATTTTTCTTCTTTATACCCTTATATAATTCAATTTCACCAATCGATCTAGTATACACGCGAACTAGCATATTGGATTATATTAAATATATAGGGGGTAATTGATAGATAAATTTTAAGGTTTTCTTTAATTTAATTTTAATAGTTTTTATTCTTTTTTGGCCTTTTGGATAAAATGCAATAAGGTGGATTGTTTCGGTCTTGGAGAGGTGTGTTCACGACCCATTAGATAAGAATGACATGTTATATCTATCAAGCATGGAAGGTGCCAGACATCGACTCTAGTAGTGCAGATAGGGTTTGTAAAATCCTAGAGGGGGTGAATAAGACTCTTATCTAATAAATGTCTAATTAAAAAAATAAGGAATCATAAACTAAGTCTAATTGAGGTGAAACTCATCTATGAGGCAAACTCTTAAACAATGATACTGAGAGTTGTTCTTAAGAGTTTGTTAAATGCGGAAGCTAAGTGTTACAGTAAGGAGCAAGTTATAATGAGATCAATTCAACTATACTAAAGGGAAGGTGATGACTGGTCTAAGGGTAAGGTTCCTAATATGGTTAAAACACTAAACTATGAGGACCTATATGCAAACTAGAAAAACATAAACTAGTGATATAATGATCCTCTAGAGCATTCTAACAAACACTAAAGGATTAACATATAAGTAAAGTTTGATAGAAAAGCAATTAAGTAAGTACAATGCAAGCGTAAAGTAAAAGATAAGGATTAGAAGATAGGCGAGTGTTTATAGTGGTTTGGTTTCCCTATATCCACTACCTAGGGTCATCCTCATAGGATTTTCAAACTTATATTTTACTAAGCTTTCCTGTCTCTTAAAGGTGAGATATAAACCCTAACACCGAGGTTTTTTTGGGGTAAACCACAACCTAAAATTGAGGTTGTTCCGAACTAAACTACAGCCTAAAAACTCCCTAGACTTTTGCTAGCCAAGTTACAACCGACTTAGAAAACCCCATTATGCTCATCTAGGCACAAGTTACAACTTCCATAAAAGGAAGCCTTCTTCTTTTTCTCCTAAACTCTAACTGACGAAGTTATGTTCTAATCTAGAAGAAAATTTAAAACCCTTGGTGGTTGAATATTACAATCAAATCGAATTATTTCCTTAATGAGTTGGTGTGAAATAAAGATCGTGAACTCCTTGTCGAGTTGATACAAAGTGAAATATCGATATGATCTCCTTTTAAGTTGAATGACAAGTGATCGTTTAAGATAGACTCCTCTTTGAGTAAATTTAAAGTTGACGTTTGTATTTTAATCTTCCTCTTGGATAGATATGAAGGTGGAACTTGGAGGAAGAACAAACAATTCATTAGACTCACATTTATGATATGAAAATGGAAGAACACGCTAGTGAATTCCTACATGAAGTGTAGGATAGTGTATGGTTGAATTGGTGCTTCAAGATGTGATTTTTTCCTTGAAATATCTCTTATATATAGAAAGAGGAATGCCCCCAACAATTATCAATGGCTATTTTTTCCGAGTACACAAAGTGGTCGTTTGATGATGTATTTTTACACTTACTCAATGATCTCTTGCTCCGATGAAAAACTTTTCTAAATGAAAGTTGTTGGAAATGCGATTTTTAGGAACCTGTAAGCTCAATGAAAGAGTCAACTATCAATGTATATAGTTTAATGTCAAGAAGGGTGCAAGATATATGATATTTTAATGAGCACGAATAAGTGTGTCTTATCATAACTTTTAACCTATGAATGATTGCTCGAATGGAAAACTTTTATACATTATATTTCTTGAAAATGAAGTTATGAGAGAGTTTGTATTTGATCTCGAGAGCCAAATCATAACACACACAAAGATATGACAAGAATAATCCCAACTTCTTTCTTTAAGAAAGATCTCGTATTACCCAAAAACGTTATACCGTTTTGATAAAAACGGGTATTCATTTTTTACACCAGGGGCTATATTTCACGTGGATTTCTTTCTCCAACGGTTGGGAAGGCATAGGTTCTATGAAACGATATCATTGAAGTGGAAAACGTCATACCTCTTTTAGCCAAGAAACGGGTATCCGTTTTCGGAAAAATATTATGACCAGGATGTTACACTTGGATTTACACAATAACGTTATGTCGTTTTTAACCCTAAAACTGGTAAACATTTTAATGTCATTTTACCTTGCTGATTTGTGTTGAAGATAGTAATTCATTTTCCTGACTTCTTGATCCTTCATATAAGTTGTATAAAACAAAATTCTACAATTTTAGTACAAGTTAATAATAACAAGGTAATAGACATAATTATATACAAGAAGGGTTTGTGTTAACTAAGAAGTGTCATGTCATTTATTCAAGTGATATAAACTTCCTAACACATAAGAGCGGAACCAGTGGCAAATAATAAATATAGTGGTGCTCATCTTGTGTACATGACCATCCTAAAATGAGTTGTGATAAAAGGTTTTTTAACTCATATAGGTGCAAGATAAAGCATCTGATGTGTTTCTATATGTGAAATCAAATAACAATGTAGTATACACATTTAGAGGGGTTACGTCTTTAACTAATAATATCGAGAGGTGTTCTATAACCAAACAATCACATAGACATAGAAGTGTGTTAAAATCACCTATGTGCACATATAATCAAGATGAAAGAATGAAAATTTATATAAGTAAAAAATACATGGATGTTTTGACGTGTAAGATGATCTAATAAAGTATACAAGCAAGCTCTTAGTTGAACACTTATGCAAAAGCAAAGCATATAACAAGTTATAACCTAGGGAGTGATCAACTCATGTGAATGCCTATATAACAAAGATTATTATGCTTGAGAAGAGTCAACTAATGGCAAATGATATGTTGCAAAAATAGAGATATGTAATCATGTAATTTAGCAATAATTAGCATGTTAAACACACAAATATTTGTCTCATAAAAATACTCACAAGTATGGAAATATGCTAATAGGGTTCATAAAATAGCATTGGGTATATCTAGTCTGTCAAAAACAACTACTAATAAAGGAGGTGTTAGTTCTAGAAGGGGGTGAATAAGACTCTAATCTAATCAATTACTGATTAAAAGTTAATTACTCTTAAGTCAAGGTACATAATTTGAAACAAGTAAGAAAAAAAATACTATAAGATGTTCTTAAGACTTTTGTTAATGTGGAAGCAGTGTTTTAGGAGGTTTAGAATGCTAGTTTTGGATATTAGGAAGCTAAGGCTCAATGTAAGATAGGAAAAGAATGAAGAGGCTAAAGCTAGTATAACTACTACTAAGGAACCATCTACCTAAGGGAAATAAGAAAATAGTTTAACTACTAACCAAGTTAGTCTAACTTAACTAAAATTCTAAGGTTAGGTAAAAAGACACCTAAGTGTGATAAGTGTTCTCTTTAGCTTTCTATCAAACCTAAAGGGAACTAAAAAAATGAAAAAAAAGTTTGATAAGCAAGTAAAGATAAATAAAGCAAGTGATAAGTAAAGAGATCTTTTTAGTAAAAGAGATCTTATTTATTATTGGAATCTCTTCATTTGTAGGCTGAGCAACTTTTAGCCGCCTTTCCAAGATTTTTTTTTGATCTTGGAATGGATTTTTTGATCCTAAATAAGATTCCATAGAACAAGGGGCTGGACATGAGGGGGAGCCATGAGCAACATTCTTATTCAAATAAAGTTGGACACTACTATTTTTAAGACTAAGTGACATTATTTAACTGTACGTTACCACTAATCAAGCAAGTTCAAATAGAAAGATCATAACAAGCAAAATCAGGAACATTAATAGATGCTATTTTAGCTCGTAAATGAGGCTCAGAACAAAGTACAAGCCTCTCACTATTTCAAACTTTTTCCAAACTGAATTAGTATTAAAGAAGGGTATTAGGAGGTCTATAAATCCCATTAAAACAGGGGATCTAGCACTCTATATTCAAATATAAAATCCAACCTAGACATGAATGTTTTAATTTTAGACTATGGTGTACTAAATATTCAAGTTCTTAGTACTTAGAAAAAAGGCAATACATCTTTATCAACAACAATTCATCAAACTTCTTCTAGTCAACCACCATACATAAATGCTGGACAAAAATGAAAATGATATATCAACTGACATAATAATTATAAATTTTTTTTTGGTGAACACAATAAATGTTAGATCATTACTCTAAAATTAAAGGAAAATAACCAATGTGGTCCAACACAACAACCAAACACTGATGATCGGTAATTTAGACAGATTAAAAAAATCTTAGAACAAACCAAATTTAGTTTAAAACAACTGTACATATAATCATTCTCTCAGTCTCACACACAAGAAGAAGAAGAAGAAGAAGAAGGGACACTGAAATATGCAGTAATAGCCTTCAATCTTCCATTATAGAAAGCTTTTTCCACCTGCAATTTAAACATAAGGTAAAGGTAATTAATCCTTTTTCACTCAATCAAGGGATATTATAAAAATAAAATACCTCAACTTCCCATGGAGGATCCACAGATAAACACAACTCTAATAACTGATTGATATCAATATTTTTTGGAAGAAACATAACCACTTGCGAAGCTATTTTCCTTGCAAGTCTAAACATTTCACTCCTGGAATAATAATAATAATAATAATATCAGAATTCAGAACAAAGAAACATATTATATACATACATACCCACTACATGGCTTGAGCATAGTCTCGATATCAAATTTCTCCACCTTCGAATAATCAGGTCCTCCCCAAGGTGGTGAAAGAAACACTACATCAGCCTATACAACACCAAATATACATATAATCTAATCTAATTAAGAAATTAAACAAAAAAGTCACAAAATTTAATTAAATATGAAAATTACCTTTAGAGTTGGAGCTAAACGAACAAAATCCCCAATTACAAACTCTATTGAATCACCAACTCCATAGATACTCGCATTATGCTTCGCATACTCGATTTTCTTCGGATCGATATCGATCGCAATTACATTATTACCCCTGACACAAGATCCACAGATTTAGTTTACTATCATTGACACCAGAACACAATATTCATTTCAGATCTAGAGTTCAGAATATCCAATTTTAGCTTATAATCATAATAATCGAGGATCGAGGATCAAATAAAGTAATAATCAAACTTACCTAAGTGCAAATTGAATTGAATTTCCTCCAACTCCAGAGAAACAATCGACTATTACACCGGTCCCACAACACAAAGCATGATGCCTCGCTAACTCTTCCGGCGTAACACTAAACCACCCTTCTTCATCCATTTTTATTCCTTCATCGTATTTTGAAAACAACTCGTACCTTTGTAACCAGTATTTGTTTATTCTCAGAGAATATTTCTCCATTGTCTCTTCGCTTTGAACCTCTGTGAGAAAACACACTCATTTAATGGTACATATATCCTAAAACTTACGCAATTATTACGTAATCAAAATGGAAATTAATTAATTCTTTTAAATAACTCGCCTTTTTAAATATTAGAAACTAAAAAACTCACTAAAAAACAAATAACATATCGTGAAGAGTGTAATAACCTTGGGATGTGTTATATAATTTGACTCTCCGGGATTTCTTTTTTTGTTTTTTTATTTCAGTGTTGCAAAATTCATCAGGAATAAAATCACTTTCTTCAAACTCATCAAACATTTGCTCCATTGGTCCTTCCTCTGGAGAATCAAGAATTGGTTCACTATCAATAAGCTGATCATCAGTGATTAGTGATATATAACCTGGTGGTGGGTCCCACGTAGATTCGTGTGTAATAACATTACAAAAGTATAAACTCTTGTAAGAATCATCCCAATATGCCCACCAATCTCCATAAACACCTATACAATTAGTCTCAACCGTATCATAATTAACTTCTTGTATATATTCATCAGATAATTCATCGATATTATGAGTCATGGAATCTCTTTCTTCATTAATAGTTAAGTTAAGTGTATCAATTGAAGCTGCAATATCACAGCTATGTAAAGAGTCTTTCGTCTCATTTAAAATGGCACATGATTCAATCTCGGTCTCACTCACATTAACGTGTGGGACCCGTTTCGATTTCTTCTTTATTGAATCTTTTCTCTTTCCTCCACCTTTCCCACTTTTTTTCTACAAAAGAAATAACATATTAGAGTTTTGAAATTCTCCATTAATGTTGGAGAAATATATGTAGTAATCAAACAAGAAAAGGTGACATTATTCACCTCCTTATTTGTTTGAAAAGACATGGGTAAACCCAAATCATCCATTAGTTTTGAAAGTTCTGTATCTTCTGGTAAAGAGTAAAACTCTGCAAATAAAAAGATAAAAACGCTCTTTTGGTACTTCTCATTTAAACTTATAATTCAAATGTTATAATAGGCCCCAAACACACCATCCAATAATTCTCACTAAAATTTTAAGAATTATGGAAAAAAGTAAAGCAAGACTTACCATTGAGCTCCGAGTCAACTTTATCATCACCAAATGGTTTCTGCAATAAGAAAAAGATGTTTAAAGATGACATAAAATAGTGCAAGAAAACTCATTCAGTTGAATTCATATTCACTAAAGGGTTTATTGCAACATTGGTCCATGTGTGAAATAGACAAATATACACATTAACTTTTTTTGGTCAAATATATAAAAATAGCAGATACAGCACTACATTAACGATTCAAAGCTCTCCTTCAACAAGTGTATATATTCAATTTTTTGGAAAATTGGTGCAATCAATCTCTAACTCAAACTACAAGTTAACTATATTTCATAATAATATCGGATTATTGTTAATTTTATTAAGAAGAGATACTTACACAAGTAGTAGGTTGATCAAGCGACCCTTTCCGAACCAATCCTGAGCCATCATCCCTATACAGTAATCAGCTTTAATATTAAAAAATTCAACGAGGAAAGATAGAACGATAAAATGAAAAGGGGTTTACCATAAATGGACACTAGTGAGCTTAACGAGAGAACCGAGAGGCTTGTTTGCTTCTGCTTTGTTATCTTTTTCGCCGTTTGGTATCTTCATTTTGTTATTTCAACACTTCGCGGGGCCGAGAGACACAGTGACCAACGTTTGAACTGGGTTTTTTGGGATTTTCTGTTTAAATAGCAAAATCCTTCTTAATTATATCTTTATGAGCCAATTAGAGATTAATGCCTATTAAAAAATTTATTTAAAAAAAGTACCTAGAATAAGATTTTTTATAGAAAAATGCCTCATCCCAAACTACCCTTATAATTAACAATTAAAAAAAAGAAAGTAGAAAAAAAACAAAACAAAAACTAATAATCACACGCGCGCGTCCGTGAAATTTTTTTAAAATCGTCATAACTAATTCTAAAAAAATCAAAAAAATAAAAAATTATATATTTGGATAAAGCAAATTAATATTTACGTCTATGATTTTTTTCAGAATTTTTTGAATTTTTTGATTTTTTGAATTTTTTTGAATTTTTTAATTCGCAGAAAATGGAATTCCATGTTTTAAACATGGAATTCCATGTTTAAAACACGGAAACATGGAATTCCATGGAATTCCATGTTTTGATATAAGGAATTTGTTTTCCGCAGACACGAAATTCACTGTTTAAAACATGGAATTCCATGTTTAAAACATGGAATTCCATGTTCTACGAATTAAAAAATTAAAAAAAAATCAAAAAAATCAAAAAATTCAGAAAATTCCGAAAAAAATCATAGACGTAAATATTAATTTGATTTATCCAAATATGATTTTTTTCGATTTTTTTGATTTTTTTTGAATTAGTTATGGCGATTTTAAAAAAATTTCACGGACGCGCGCGTGTGATGAAATTAGTAGTAGGTGGTGGTGGTGGTGGTGGAGGCGGTGATGGTTGTGGTGGTTGTAGTGGTGGTGGTGGTGGTTATGATGGTGGAGGCGGTGATGGTGGTGGTGGTGGTGGTGGTGGTGGTGGTGGTGGTGGAAATATCCTATTATTTGTTTAAGATTTAAAAATAAATATTGTATTAAAAATAAAATAATATATTTAATAATAAGGATAGTATAGGTATAAAAAATATAAAGGGGATGTTTTCTATAAATAATTGTTCTATTAGGCATTTATCTCTAAATAAGAAAATTAGAGGCTTAAAAAAATGAAAGGCATCATTAAGAAGGCATTTATCTCTAATTACCCCTATCTTTATTGGGAAATAAAAAAAATTTGTTCATTGGAGATAGAAGTGAAAAAAAATAAAAAATTATGAGACCCCTAAAGAGAAAAATTGGAAACGAAATTGGAGACACACTCAAAGAGGAAAACTGGAACCAAGACATATTATATTGTTTAAAACCTTTTTTTTTCAAATAATTGTTTTTTAGAACCTGTTAATGCTAAGATTTGAACATCTATAACGCTCTCTCGCCTCTCTCTTAGTTTAGCACGAACCTCTTGTCATCTTATCTTCTCGAAGTCGCCTCGTCTCCTTCATCACCTCTGTTGTGGTGGAGGCTCACGCGTAGACCAAGTAACCAGGCTACCCTCCTCTTAGTATCGGGATGGGTATTTCGACTGATGGCTCTCTAGGGCTTGACCTAGGGTTCGAACTCTATAATTTGGGGAAAACAAAAACAAGCCCTAATCAAAGCCTATTAGAGCCACAGAGGCTGATCGGCAGCGTGAATGGGAAGACCAAGGCTTATGATGATAATTATCTGACAGATTTGAAGCAAAAAAATTGGTTCTCCCATTTCGATTCCGAAGGAAGGGAAACTTATCGGGTTTATCAAGGTAAATTTGTTTTTTAATTTGTCTCCTTTCTTTCTCTTTGTTGTAGTGTTGCAGAAAGGGATTGTTAATCGCCAAATTCTAACATCGGGGAGGCAAAGAGACTCACTTGTAGAAGTAATTAAGGCACGCGGGAAGGAGGCTATCAAGGCTAATGATTTCGTTAGAAAGCTTTTTAGTTTATTATATAAGAAGGGCCATAATTATAGTATGGGGAAGAGGGCTAAAGACTGCGCTGCAACATCTTGTTATCCTCAAGAAGCGCATGACTCACCTCGGCTAGAACAAGGTGTACCAAGGAAGAACAAGAAGAAGCCTACCAGAAACCAACTATATAATGACACTAAGGTTAAAGTCTTTTCATCAATCAATCTATTCCTCCCTACTTCTCTCAGTTTCTTATCTCTTCTCTACTCTCTTCAAACCTCCCGGCATCATTCTATTTCCTTTACCACCGCTGCTACTAATTGTCACCTCTTGCGAGGTTTTGTGTCTTTGTGTATCTGTGCAGATCCTACTATGGCAACTAGAGATTATCACGCGTTACCAATAATCCAACTCAATGATCATAAGGCCCGAAAACTTGGAGTCATTGACATTGGGTTAAAAGCCAGACTTGCAGAAAGCATGAAGGAGGAAAAGGCAATTTTACCTAGGGTTGTGGGTGATTCAGCTATCTATGTTGTTCAGATGAGGAAGTTTATTGACGAGTGATGGGGTATACAGGGCCACTATAGGCTCACAGATGTTAAAAACAACATGTTTAAACTCTAAATCTTTAATGATAGAGAGTTGAAGCGTGTGTGGGAAATGAGGCCGAGCTTGTACCAGAAGATGCATGTCAGTATGACAATGTGGCCATTAGTGAAAGAGTTTAAGGATTTATCTATAGACTACTCATCTATATGGGTACAAATCAGAGGTCTAGCCTTTAAACAAAATAATTTAAACACTGTCAAGGCGTTGGAGAAGTGTTTCATAAGGATTGAAGTAGTGGATTTCCCAACAAATATGAACTGCGACATCAAAATACTGAGGTTTCGGGCCAAGATTAACATAAAGTACCCCCTTCCTCCAGGTACTTACCTTTACCAAGAAGAAGGTGCAGCCTGGGTTATCTTCCAGTACGAGAATACTGGATCTCTCTGCTTCAGATGTGGGAAAATTGGGCACCAATACGTGGAATGCCCAATCAAAAAGGTTAAAGAAGTGGAGGATATTGATGAACGACGAAAGGTTTCCTAGAGCATTGATAACGTGGCTAAATTTCCCCCTTTTAACCCCATATATGGTTTACACTTGAACATTAATGGAGAATTTACAATTTTTCATTATAATGAGAAATTAACTAAGGTTGCAGGTCAAACTTACAAAAGTGCAGTTATGAACAGAGGAATCCAGATTAATAAAGGAGGCAACGATAATGGAAGCAATCTCAAGTACATTGCAAAAGGTAGCTCAAGTAGAGGGGCAAATCACAAGAATATGCGAGAAGAAAAGGACAAAGAGGACCAGGAGTGGGAGGCGTGGAACAAGAAAATGCATGATTTAAGGAACGAACTACATGAGTCCACCCAGAAGATTGAAGCATTTAAGAGAACTCATGAAATTAATGAAGATGGTGAGGAAGGAAATGAAGGTGATATACGTGCTGCTCTCATGGCATTTGAAGAAGAGATGAGGAAAATAAAGGGCAAATAGGTGGCAAGCAAGAGCAATACTACTGACCCGACAATGGAGACATCCTCAAACTTCCAACAAAACATCAAAAGGAGGAGGGAAGGGAAAATGGGGGGGGGGGGGGGACAGAATCGGGTAACAACATTGTAAACTCAAAAATGGCGGGTAGCTTCAAAAAACTTAGGGTGATAGACTCGATAGACTCTATAGAAAACTTTGTAAACAATAATCAATTTAGTATTTTGGAGAGTGAGAAAGAAGGGGAGGAGAGTGTTGTGTTTGTTAGGGAAGTAAGGAATGAAACTGATAACACATCAAAAATGGAGGATGAATACGACTCTCAGTTCGAACCAGAGGAAGAGAAGGAGGGGAGCTACGAGAACAGTGAAGGGAAGGAATGGAGGCGGCAACTCCAAAAAAGCCGTGACTTTTAAATGACGACGTTATTCTGGAATGTTCAGGGTATTCGAGCGTCCTTAACATTAACCAGAATTAGCTCGATGGTTGCTTAGTTTCGTCCTAAGGTGGTTGCTTTTTGTGAAACAATGTTGCGAGAGGTGGACTCTCGTGAGGTGGTGGCTCGTTTTGGGTTCAGTAATTCATTTTTTGTTGAACCTTCTGGAGTTTCTTTTCACTCTAGAGGGTTTATGGTTTTGTGGCAAGCTGAGGTGCAGCTTGAAATCGTCTTTAGTTGTAATTTTTTCGTTATTGCTTTAATTAATGAATTTTCTTTCTCGTATTACTTAGTTTTCATTCATGCCCCTAATGATTTTAATCAAAGAACAGAAATATGGAATGAAATAACGAGATGGAGTGAAGGAATTGATAAACCATGGATGACTATGGGAGACTTCAACGAGATATTAAATATTAACGAGAAGAGAAGCAGAAATAAAGCTAACATTGATCACATCAACACTTTCCTCGATTTTACTCACAAGAATTCTTTAGCAGAAATAAATTCTAATGGGTGCTTCTTTACTTGGTCTAACAGGGTAGAAGGCGAGAAGAATGTAAAAACAAGAATTGCCCGAGGAATGGCAACATATGAATGGATGGGAAAGTTCCCGAGGTCGCATATCTACGTCCCTCCTACTATAGGGTCGGATCACTCACCCCTTATACTCCATTATGATCTTAACATGAATGTAGGAGTCAAATACTTCAAATTTGAAACTAGATGACTTGATAATAATAATTGTAGAGAGATCATTAATAATAGTTGGAATATTCCCCATGACCAAATACCAGTTCCTAATTTCATTAAGAAGAGAGAATATACGAAGAAAGAACGTTCTAAGTGGAGCGTTAAAAACTCTAAAAACCACGAGAAAACTATAAAAAATTTACAAGATAGACTTATTAGTATTAATTGCAATAACAAGAATGAAGATACTACTAAAGAAGAGGATGATGTTAAAGAACAAATAAAAATAGAATATGAAAAAGAGGAGAAATATTGGTGTGATAGAGATAGACAAAATTGGTTAGTTTATGGGGACAAAAATACTAGATTTTTTTACTTATCCACTATTAAACATAGGAAACAAAACCGTATTACTAGGATTAAAGATAGAGATGGAGTATGGACAGAAGACTCAGAAAATATAAAGGAATGCTTCCAAAATTTCTATAAAAATTTGTTCAAAAATAAAATAGGCACTGAAGAAAGCATATATAAGGCCATAGAGTACATTAAACCCCGTATCACAAATGAAATGAATTTTGAATTAACCAAGAAACCCACTATGGAAGAAGTAGAGAAGGCGGTTACGAAATTATCTGCCTCAAAAGCTCCTGACCTAGATGGTTTGAATGGTAAGTTTTATAAGGAATTCTGGGACATTATTAAGGATGACGTTCTTAAAATTATCGAGGATTTTTTTAACAATAATTGTTCCCTCGAAACGATTAATGATACGCTTATTACTTTAATCCTGAAAGGAACAATACATGAAGGCTGGGGTGACTTCAGGCCTATTTCTTGTGTCAATTTCATATATAAAATTATTACAAAAATTCTATCTAACAGATTGAAGGAAATCATGAACACAATTATATCTCCCACTCAATCAGCTTTCATCAAAGGTAGGGCCATTCTAGATAATATTATCATAGCTCAGGAAATTTCTTTTTTTATGAGCAGGAAAAGAAAAAAGAAAAAACATATGGCAGCAATAAAGATTGATATGGCCAAAGCATACGATCAGGTAAGATGGGATTTCTTGTTTAAAGTTTTGAATAAACTTGGTATCTGTGAAACTTGGATTAAGTGGATGAGAAACTGTATCACTTCAGTTTCCTTTTATCAACGTGATTATGATTATTTGTTATTATTAATTGCTTGTGTATATAGCTTGTTGGGTAGTATGGGCTGCCTAATTTGTGATATACACTTATCTAATTTATTTATCGATTTATGAATGTTTAATATATAATTCTGACTTATAACAGTTCAATGACAGCGTCTTAAATACAATTACTGCCCCTAGGTTAAAGTTTTCATATGACCATTATTTATTTTCTCACTAAGTCAGTGGTAGCTCACCCCCCATTCCCCACCTTTTTAGGTATTAAATAACTTAAGGATTTGGATAGTGGTCCGTAGCCTAGGATAAGTTCCACAGGAAAAGATAGAATTTTGTATTTTATTAGTTTGTATTCATTTCATTTAAATTGGTGTATTGTAATAAATAATTATTTATTTCATAAAATGTAATTTTGTCTACAAATTAGTTAGATATAATTATCGTGTTTTTCGGGGCGTGACAACATATCCCGAGGAGAACCACAAAGCCAAGATGCACTGTCGACCTTCAATGCCTAAATATCCACAAATAATATCCTTAAACTCCTAAACATTTTTCAAGAGAAAAAAATCTTCCTTTTTAGGGTGCCACTCTAAAAAATCACAAGTTTGAAAATATTCTCCATGAATCCATCTAATCCAAAGTGAGTCTTACTTGCCCATAATATTCTAGAGCATTTGTAGAAGTAATGCTTTATTTCATGCACCTAAATCTTTCAATCCGAGCCCATATATAATTGGTTGCCTATGTTTATTTTTCTATAAGATATTAAGATTTTGGTGACCAAATTCATAAACTGGGATAAGAACAGAGCTCAATCATTTTACAACCATTAACATATGAGAATTCTTCTCAATGTTAATTGAATAAACGGATCAATTAAGATTTTGAAAGTTGTGAATGAAAATTTAGTTTAAATCTTTATATTTATAGATCTACTTATTTTAAAAAATAATTAAGAAAATTATAGAAATTGTGAAAAATATTATGCTACACTAAAGAGTGAAATAAAAATAAGAACAAAGAACTATTTCTGGATGAGTATGAGAAGTTTAAAATAAAGATACTTGATATATATGAAACTTGGATAGAAATTTTAAGATATACTATTTTGACACTTATTTTCACTTACGTACTATAAATTTTAAGTTATATTTTAAAAAATTATACAAATAAATAACATAAAAATATTAATATAATTTATATTTATGATAAAATTATTAATATATATTAACTTATGATTAATTAATAATATTTATAATTTATATCGAAATAATGAAAAAAATCAACATTATTTATAATTATTAATCAAAATAATGATAATAGAATTCGTTAATTTATTTATATTATACTGAACAACAATCCTTTTGTCCACTAGACTATTCATGAATTGACACGGTGACCCCCGTATCCTTACACATGTTTTGATACCTTTTAAACTTTTAACGATTAACGCCCAAGAAACACCTTAAGTTAGAATTAATTTTCCTCACCCTAATCATTATTTTTTTGTCCATAAAAGACCATATACATTTTGTTTTTTCCTTTTCTTTTCCATAAAAAGAGCCATTTGAGTTATGGGAAACTTCCCAAAACATAGATTTTGAGTTTTGGGAAGCTTTCCTATAACTCTGTGTTCTTTAAAAAATACAGTGCATTTTATGGGACAGGGTGTAAAGTGGCAGGTGCCTATGGGCATTAACCCAACTTTTAATCCATCTATTTTTCTCGTTAGCTCATTGTTGGGTCATTTTAAATCAATAAAACAAAAAATACATTACATATTTCACTATTTAGCCTTATAAGTTAAAAAAAGTCCAAATCCCATTTAGATAATCAACTACATTATACGTCGATTATCAACGATTGAATACTAATAGGTATTTTCGGTTTTTATTTTCTATATTTTTCAATGAAAACGTATTTGGCTAGAGAAAATGAAAACACTGCTATATTGGAGAACGTGAAATCGACGTTTTCGTATTTTCTGAGAATATTGAAGAGAAAACAAAAATCATTTTCTAAAAATATAATCTGAAAATGAAAACTAAAAATATTTTCACAAACCAAACAGGGTTATTATTTCTTTGAACCACCTTTCTGTTTATTTTTAATTTCATAACGTTGAAAAAAGTAAACCAGATGAGATTAACTCACTAGTCAGGGTCTTGGTCATCCAATCAAGTGGTGTAGGTTTGAACCGAGTCAATGACTCCGAGTCCAAAGTGGCTCACCTATGTAACAAAAAAAAGTAAACCAACCCTACCCCCTCTTTCCCCAAATACATTATTTTATTTGCACCTACCTCCACACACCCACCCGCATTAGTTAAACGCATAGCTTTTAAAAAATCACAACAAACACCCAAAACTTTTTTTTTTTTGCACACACCTCCCTTTTCCAATCCAAAACCTGCCCCACTCAGCTCACCCACAAACCTACCCCACGACATAACCCATCTCACTTTCCCCCACCGACCCAAGTCGTTTATTTTAACTCAAAATGCAAATAATCAATAAAAA
This sequence comes from Nemophila menziesii, assembly GCA_029959085.1. Classification (NCBI taxonomy): domain Eukaryota; kingdom Viridiplantae; phylum Streptophyta; class Magnoliopsida; order Boraginales; family Hydrophyllaceae; genus Nemophila; species Nemophila menziesii. The sequence goes on along the minus strand of JARWIR010000013.1, from coordinate 12,173,096 downwards.
ATTGCAACAAAAAAAATATCATCGTATGCAAAACTTTCACCATTGGTCCCTGCGATATGCGAAATTTACACCATCACGCAACATGAAAATCATTCTCCCAACAACACGGGTACACCTCGAAAACTTATGTTATACCTCAAATATTCAAAACATTTAGTCTTAGAAAAAGGGATCCACTATATTTTCTAACCAAATTCATATCATAATATTTTTAACAAATAAATTAACGATTTAAGATCATAATGAAATTGGAACAATTATAAAATCAAATATAATAAAATGTAATGTGATATTAACTATCATGATCACACAAGTATTACTTGTACTTCGACTCTAGCAAGAAGGACCCCATTGTTGGGGTCAGCCATCAAGGAGAGCCCAGCTAGGGGTTAATATCAAGATGGATTCCAGCTAGGAGATTAACATTAATGAGGACCACAACCACCACTCAGATGTCTACTCCGGGAGGTAGAGTCATTTAGAATATCTCCAACTATGGAAGCCCAATACAAATCCGATCGTGAAACCGGCCAACCGACGCCGACTAGCGGGGACCAATCCACAGTATTTATAGGGTCAAGCGAGAAAAAATTTAAAAAATATGAGCCCCTTCTTACAGGGCATTCTAAGCACTAGGTGTTTGGTGGTCCTTTGTGTGTTCTAAAAATAATGCAATAAGTAAGAGAACCACAACCGCAAGTGTACGGTTGTCCCAAGTAATAATAGTGATAACAGGATCGTTCACAGGGACGGTATGGTTAACTACAATGCTTATCAAGTAATGAATGGTTGCACTTATGAAAGCAATTAAAAGATTTAATAGTTGATTGGTTGGTTTGTATTAATGCTAAGTATGAAAGACTAAAGTAAAAATGCAAATAAATAATAAGACGCAAGTAAATGAAGGTAAGACGCAAGTAATGGAAGGTAGTACTTGAGAGACGCAAGGGATCCTCCTAACTCTATTTCATATCATATATTGTTTAAGGGTCAAATTGGTCAATTAACATTGGTCGGGATTCAAGAGTCTTTGTACCCCCGTCAGGGTGGACTACAAAGCTATTCTAGAGTGTCACTAGTCACGTCAGGGTAAATATAATCCACTTTCGAATGATTAAGCTAGGTTACCTCATTGGCCCTAAGATTAATTACGTTCGTCAGAATCAAATAATTTATATGTTATATTGAGTAATTAAGTCCATACCTAAACCCCCCGTCAAGATGATCCACACGCCACATATGTGGAATAGTTTAGATACTAACACATGTTCTTAGTTAGCTACTCCAAAAACAGTCAATAATCACCAATTACAGAATAATGTAAAAGACCCAATTCGATTTAATTAATTAAAACCCAAATTCAAACATATGAAATTCAATAGTTTTAGGACTCACTCATTAAGCATTCTCAAGTACTAAATGGATTTAGCTCATAATTAAAGGGAAAACAAAGACTAAATTAAAAGAAGAATTCATATTGTTTTACAGAAAGAACTTAAAGAAAAACCTAATTGCGGAATTTAGTTAGCTGTGCGTTGGAGATATAGACCGTCTCCAGTTCTCTAGCTTTCCTGCTTCCTTGCCTTGACTTCTCTCTGATGTTTTCTTTTGTAAAAAGTGAATTGTATGTAAAATAGAAGTCAAAACCCTTATTTATACTTATGAATTCGGCCTAGGCCTTTAGGTTATTAATTAAATGAAATCATAAAGACCCAAGTCAATTATCTTAGCCCAAAATCCCGTAACTGCTGCACCACCTTCACTAAAATAGCTCTAGCCGATTCGTTATAACTCCGACTGACCTGAAATCACTTGCTAAATTTCCGTAACTCGATAAGGAACATAATCTCTTCAGAGGTCAGCGGCTAAATCAACTCATAAGTGTCTCGAAATCAGCAATCTTTGGCCTGTTTCCAGATTTGCAACTTCAAAATATAATTCTTTTCGGGATTTATCTTCAAGGTTTGACTCCATATCACGATATTTGACTTTCTTATCGGATTCCTCTTCTAGCTAACATTCAAAACCTACAAACGTTTCACTAAAATACACAATATTACGCGCAAAAGCTTAATAAATAAAAAATGCTAGAAATAAAAGAGGAAATTCGGATTATTGCATATTTAGTCCAAAAGTCTATCAAAACAAACGAATAAACACCAAAAATGATGTCTCCCAAGGGCATAAAATTAGAACATTTAGGGAAACATCAGTGTTTAAGAAACTCAAACTTCTGACCATCCCACTTTATGATGGCTCAACCAACCCAAATCACCACATCAGTGTATATGAACAACATACCTAATTGAGGCACCACTTAGTGTTAAGTTTTACCATCAACTACGTCTTGTAAAGAGCAATAAAGGTTCACCAAAACAACACCTCAATCGATCACCAATTTTAACTAACTCGTCTTACTCATGAAAACCAGCTTGATGGAAGCCAAAAGTCAAGATGATCTCCTCGACCCTTCTGAACATCTACCAATAAAAAGGTGAATGCTTACACCAATACTCCCACCGGTTTGGCAACACGATTTATGAAGAAAGATCTTTATTTAAAAGTGTAAATTATAGGCCTATATATTGTTGTAATGACAAAGTCATTACCATGATTATCGCTGATCTTATTAAACCGGTCTTGGAAGACATTATTGATATAGCGCAGACTGCATTTGTTTCCAGATAATCGGTGGTCGAGAGCATTCACCTTATGCAAGTGCTGTTTAGAAGATACAACAATAATAGTAGTTCACAACGATGCGCTATTAAAATTGATTTGTGGCTTATGACTCAGTTTCTTGGGAATTTCTTCATGAGGTTCTTAAAGGTCTGAAGTTTCCGATTAATATATTATTAGGATTATGGAGTGTGCAACAACCCCTTCTTATTCGTTGAGGAATTTCATGGCTTCTCCAAGGGAGAAAAAGGCTTGAATGTATTTGAAAGTCCTAGAGGGGGTGAATAGGATTACTAATAAGATTAATGCCTAATTAAAAATCTTTTGGATAATTATAAGTTTAAAGAATAACTTCTAAGTCAATATATATCAAACGCTAAGGGATCATGCAATAGGGTAACTAGGTTTGATATAAATAGAAATACGAGCAATCAATAAACGATAAGTAAAGAGATAAGGGATAGAAAGTACACAACGAAGTATAGTGGTTCGGTTATCCCTACATCCACTACCTAAGGAAGCCTCCTTAGGATTTCAAGCTTTTCACTAAGCTCTTGTGTCTCTCTTAACCAGGTCGAGAACACAATAACCCTTACAACCACTTCGATACCACGAAGGAAAAACTCTTGTGTTATCGCAACACAAGGACACTGAGTATACTCCGTATACTCAAACATTCTCTAAATCTATCTATTACAAAGACTAGAGTTAAGAGGATAAAGTAAGTGTTTAAAGGGTGAAACAACTTTGCTAACAATCTCCTAATGAGTAGATATAACTGTAAGCATGAAACTTTTCTTGAGTAGATGGACAATCAAGCTTTTTGGATTAACTCCTTAATTTAGTAGATTAGACAAGTTGATTGATCAAGCTTGGATTGATACTTTGATAGCTTGAAACCTCTAATGGATGTATATGAACGATTAGAATTGAATTGGTAAGAGGTAAGTGATAAAGCTCTCTTTTATAGGCACATTCTGCCTTCTGACCGACTAGCCGGTGATCTCACCGGTATACCGGTGCGGTTTGTCTCTTAGTCCAACGGTTGGATCGACGTGGCATTTGACCGTTGGGAAACACCTCTCTTTCACCGGTAAGCCGGTCTTGTAGCCGGTAAGCCGGTCTGGTTCTATGAATAAAGCTTAAAAGTGGTTTATATATTAAGATAAAAACAATTAGAGAATGTATAAACCATGTAACATGTAATGCACTATTACAGGGATATTAAAACGAGATTTGGCAAATATTAAAACAAGATTAAAAGGACTTTAGGCCAACAGTATTTTGAGACTTTTGAAGAAAAATACGAGTGTTGGCTTCAAATATCACCTGAAATGCAAGAAAATCGAGATGACACACTTAGCTTATGTGCCATCTCCATATTATACAACTTTCTTAAAATAGTTGAGTATCCCCATATTAAGAACTTTTCAGGTTAGTGGATCCAAATCATCTTTAACTTATAGATCTTGTGAATACCCTTAATAACAAGGTAAATTAGACTAAGAGTTTAATTAATAACGGAGAGATATCCAACTATTTATACACATTGACGGTTTAATGACTACAACAAAAAGAAAAAATGACAAAGAAAATTAACAACCGTAGAAGAGTAACCATCACGAATCATAAGAGGGTTGCAGAAACGATCACATTAGTTATAACTTATCGGAATCTGGATCGACTTGACACTTTTTGAATGAACGAAGCTCAATATCCTTTGTACATGGTTAAACGAGATTTTTGAACCCGATTACCATGAGCTCGACAACCCATAAAAAGAATGACCAATACCGAGAAATTCAAACAGATTCGATATTGTCATTTCCATGGACATCATGGCCACAACACGAATGAGTTTCATGACCTCGTAGTTGACTTGAAGAGATTACACGGTGTGGGAGGCCTCCCACCTCTAGTAGGTCAGAAGATAAAGTCCAGAACGACACCCCATGCATCCATAAAAGAACTCTCTATATATGGAAATCTGAGACCCAAAAGATAAGGATAAACACTCTCAAAGAGGTTGTATTTGATCACAAGGCAGATGCAACCAATCGTGAGAAAGTCGCTCTTGAGGTCAAAGTGATCACAAAGATCGTAGAAACATGAAGACGGGGATGATCGAGCTCCATTTCAAGCAAGACTTCCACATTGAAGTCAATATTACAACCGTTGAAATAAGAAAAGATAAAATATTTAGGGCTCGTTTGGAAGTGCTTATTTTAGAGTAAAAAAGCGCTTTTGCAATAAAATTCAAAATTTAAAAAAATTATTAAAAATAATTTTGAAATCTAAAATTATTGAAAGTGCTTTTTTCAAGAAACACATATTTGGTGCTTCTCAGAAAAGTGCTTTTCAAAGTAAAAAAAACTCTTAAAATACTAAAAGCACTTTTAAGTGCTTCTCCAAAAAAGCACTTCCAAACGGGCACTTAATTAGGCATTAGATGTCAAAACCTTTAGAGATTTTTACCCAACAAGTCTTGAAGAGCCCTTCTCAAGTCCCAAGCACCCCTCTCTAATCAAATTTTCTTACTTAAGTCCAAGATTTTACACTATAAGCCAATATAAGGCTTTAATTATTAAATATTATACCCTCCAACTACCCCTGCATATACTAAATAAAATCATCATATAAATTATAACGACACAAAAAACCCTAATTTCTATTCTGCCTCTCTCACCTTCTTCATACCCCAATCCAGCAGCAGCACATCTAAACTATAATACTCCATTTGCAGCCAATTCCCAACCCTCCGTTCGCAGCGACACCCTAAAGTCTTCATCCATGGAGCCTTTATAGCCTTTTCAGTGTTAAAGCCTGCGTCCACGGAGCTTAGAGGATTTTTGTAGCCTTTTTTGTCCAAGACCCGTTATATTTTTTGCATCCATGGTGTTTTTTGAGGTATGCCATTAATGATTTTTCAAAGCGTGAGTTTAAGCTCCAGATTTGATTTTCAAAAAAAAATGTAGATTTAGGCGAGCTGATTTTCGAGAAACCATGGAAATCGATTAAGCTTCGCAACAGATCGGAGGTTGTGAGCTTGATCTTTGTTCTTGGTGGATGTAGTTGCAGATCAACGATGTTGACTTTCTAACTTTTTGGTTGATGTGGCTGCTTCTACTTCTGCATTAGGAATGGATGGTGAGGTGGTATAACCTTCAAAAGGAAGCCAAGTCTAATGTGATGGTCACTTATTTTTGAAGGCAAAAAATTGAGAATATACAACCTCCAGTATATCTGTTTTTTTTAGGATCAACAACCTTTTTTTATTGTGCTTCACTGTATGTAGTATTAAGTAATGGCATATTTGAGGGCTATAGTTGAGTTGTAAATGACACTGTATGGATTCGTATGCTTCATTGTTTGCAGCAGTTCTTTTAAGTATAATTGTACTAGATTTTGGGGTATTTATTATATACGGTCTAAGGGTGGAAATCGGAAGGAACAGATCAGAAAAAGGGTTTTTCGGAAAAATTCCTACTTTTTTCGGAATAGATTTTTCTGTTCCAATTCCTATCCAATTTTTCGGAACTGGGAAAAATAATTCCGAATTCGGACTTTCAGAATTTGCCGGAAATTCAAAAATTTCAGCACGGAAATTTCAGAATTTTTCGTTCGGAAATTTCTGAATTTTGGTTTCGGAATTTCGGAACTTTGGTTTCGGAAATTACGGGATTAAGGGTTGAAAATCGGAGCAATAGTTTATCACTTACACGAATATAGTTAAAAACAAAACTTATAAAACTTTTCATGTAAAAGTAGTTAAAAAGTTTAACTTATAAATTTCATGAACCATAACAAAAACAACATAAATAACATAAGTAACAAAAGGTAAAAAGACAGTAAAAGTAGTAACATAAGTAACAGAAGGTAAAAAAATAATAACTGTAAATTACTTTTCAAATTACATAAAAAAACAGATATTGGGCTTCAGTGGGAAGGTAATGTGAAATATGAAGAAATGAGTTAGCCTTATCCCTTAAGTTTTATCAGTTTATTGTTTTTCTTTATTTTCCTAACATAAAAAATATATTACTATGTTTCAAGTTTTTAACGTTTACATTTTCTTTTCTTCTTTTGTTATGAAATTTTTTGGTAGAGTATATTTTTTTTTATATTAATATATATAAATTTATTTAATATAGGAAATGTAAAATCGGAAATACAATCCAGAAATAAAAATCGGAAATATATTTCGGAAATAAAATCGGATCGCAGAACCCGGAAATTTCGGAAATTTATATGTAGTTCCAATTCCGATCCGATTTGTTCTGAAAAATCGGAAATCGGAATTTCAGAATTTCGGAACCGTAAAAAGTTGTTCCGAAATCGGAATTTTCGGATCGGAAAAGTCGGAAATCGGAAATTTCAGATCCGATCTACACCCCTAATACGGTCCATAGCATAGGTGGGTTTATAATATAAGTTCTCCCACCTAACTAGTAGTTAGAAGCCCGACTAAAAGGGGTAAAAACCCAAAAACGCCCCTTCCCTATTAACTACAAAAGGAAACCCAAAACCAAAAAACCAAACCCCATTAAGAAACAAATCTGTTGGCATCCCTCCTCTCTCTCTTCTCCATTTCGAACCTACCCTTCCCCTCAAGAAAACCCACCTGCCCCCTTCCCGTCGCAGCCTTGCAGAAGAAAACCACCAATCTACCTTTTTTCATCGATTCACCTTCCCACAGATCCACCTTCCCCCCTCTTCATCACCATCACCATCGCCAACATAACCCAAAACCGCCGCCGTTCGTGGCCATTCTCCACCATCTGAAACCGCCGGCGTGGCCATTGTCCTGCTCACGAAACCGCCGCTGCCTGAAACCTTACGCAACCACCATCACCATCTTTACCCTCGTCATATCCACCCTTGTCATCTCCACCATCCACCATCCTCAACACCCAGATCTCACGTGGAGTTTAACATGGACCACTATGAAATACTAAATAAAAAAATAAACGACGTAATAAAAAATTACAAACGCTACGGGTCAATACCCATCGCGGTTATAATTTTGAACATGGCTGCGAGCGGTTGTGGGTCCGTACCCACCAAAGAAATTAGAAGATTCTTTGTTCAAACCAAGCAAGGTAAAAACGTAAAAAACTAAACCAAAAGATTAGAAATAGGCCTTAAATAGAACAAATTTCCAGATAAGATTTAAAATGACATTGGAAAATGTAGGCCTTATTTTGTATTTTTCTCTAGATTTTTTTGTACATAATAGTTTTGTTGTAGTTTTTTAATATTATTTCTATCAATTTATATAAAAGTTGTCATTTATTTTTTATAATTTGGTATAATACTCAATGTTTTTAGTAAAACTCAGAGAAATTAATGAGTATATTTAGTAAATTTAGTGAAATATCGTACTCCGTGTTTTTCATACTTAGTAATATTATCCGATACTCAGTAATTTATCGCGACATTGAGTAATTTTATCTGATACTCGAAAAAATTCTCGATACTCAGCGTAATATTCTAGTACTCAGAGAAATTTTCTAGTAATTAGAGAAATTAGGTGGCGACACCGATGGTGGTCGGTGGTGATACTCAGTGAGTTGATACTTGTTGAGTTGGTAATCCATACTTATTGCCACTTGTATTTTGTCATTATGTAATTTTTGTTTTATTTGAGGGTATTTTAGTATCTGGTAATTCATAGAATTGGACAATGGACTCTTTAAATAAGAACCTAGCCACATGTCGTCATTCACCCAAACTTTTATTTTAGTGCGACCGCCCAATAATTCACAACTTAACTTTCTGTATGACAAAAAAAAGGTCCAATAATTTTTACAAAGGGTTAGAAATGCGAACAGTTTTATTCAATAGAGAAATCTATTTTTTCTGATAAACTTAATGTTATCCAAGATATTAAACTACTTTCAGCAACTAGGTAGCTAGTTCAACCTTTATTAAGGAAGAGTGTGGATGTGGCGGAAATGTAAAATCCTGTACACTTCAACCATATGTCGAGACACTTTAACGGTTGAGCAGATGTCATTGCAAGAAATGTTAAGCGGAGGGCCAAAAGTCAAGTGTTGTCTACGAATATGGATTTGCGGTTTTCAAGACCAAGGATCGAATGATTATAAGGGTTCGGATTCGTAACATAGTTTGTAGAACAAAAAAGAAAAAGAAAGAGTTTATTTTGTTTTAGTGTGACCGTCCAATAATTCACAGCCCAATTTCTTAGATGGTTATACCCTAAACGTCGTATTGGGCTTAACAAGCAGACATACGGCCCATTCTTCCTTCCCAAAGCTTCAACACTCAACTGAGCAGAAAAAGTGCACAAAAGAGAAGAGAAGAGAAGAATATGGACGTAACAATGGCGGAACCAGGTGAAATACTGCCGGATCGTAAGATAGACTACACGACGTACGATAAGCTACAAGAGACCAAAGCTTCTGTTGAAGAAATCGTCTCCACGATGTTGGAATTAAAGAAAGAAGGAAAACCTAAATCTGAGCTCCGTAAACTCACCACTCAAATGTTTCTCAATTTCGTCACTCTCCGCCAGGTCATTTTCTATTTATTGTACTTATTTATGCCTATCTGTGAATATCATTCTGTAAAATGTCTGTAAATATTCGTTTTTAATTTCAATTTACTAGTTAAAATGACCTTAATACGTGTTTATGCTATTACGTGTATGCAATTTCTGGAAGATATTTATTTTTTACTTCAATTTTTCAGCTGAAAAAACTCATTGTTTATGTAGAAAAATCAATGAACTTTTCATTTTTATGTCTAGATAATCAAATAAAGGTTAAATCGTTTATGTGTATACATCTATCAGTTCAATAGAGCTAAATGTGTGGTTAAATGTAAGATTTCAGTTAGAATTTCTTAAATTTGGGGAAAATGAGCTAGGTTTATTTCAAGTTTATTTTAAATTTGAATTTTAGATTATTGAATTTGTTATATTGAGAATATATGTGCTATGAACTATGAACAAATCTAAAAATCTTACTTCAACTAAGTCATAAACTCATGGTGTTCTTTATAACAGGCAAATCGAACAATCTTGCTTCAAGAAGATCATGTTAAATCAGAAACAGAACGAGCAAAAGCACCAGTTGATTTCACAACCTTACAACTCCACAACTTAATGTACGAGAAAAACCACTATGTCAAAGCAATCAAAGCTTGCAAAGATTTCAAATCCAAGTACCCAGATATTGAACTTGTGAACGAAGAAGAGTTTTTCCAAAATGCACCTGAAGAGATTCAAAACTCCGTTATATCCAACGATACTGCACACAATTTAATGCTTAAACGCCTCAATTTCGAGTTATTCCAGCGCAAAGAATTATGCAAATTTCGCGATCAATTAGAACAAAAAAAGAAATCTCTCCAAGAAATCATCACAAATCGAAAGAAATTCTTATCAAGTCTCCCTTCAAATCTCAAATCTTTGAAAAAAGCATCTTTACCCCTACAAAACCAATTAGGGATTTTACATACAAAGAAACTAAAACAACAACAATTAGCTGAACTTCTTCCACCTCCTTTATTTGTGCTTTACTCTCAATTACAAGCACAAAAAGAAGCTTTTGGAGAAAATATTGATCTTGAAATCATGGGAAGTATTAAAGATGCTCAAGCTTTTGCTCGACAACAAGCTAACAAAGAAACAGGTCAGTAACTTCAATTTTTTTTTTTACTTTTTAAGATTTTCGATTACTTAATATATAAAATTCGAAACTTTAGAAAGCTCGAAACTAGAAGATGATATACCAGACGAAGAAGATGATGGACAAAGAAGAAGAAAACGTCCAAAAAAGGCAAGTCTTGACCAAACAGGAATTTATCAAGCTCATCCACTTAAAGTTACCCTTCACGTAAATAACGAAGATTCAAAAGATCAAAACCCTACGAAACTCATCACTTTGAAATTCGAGTACTTAATGAAATTAAGCGTTGTATGTGTTGGAATCGAAGGTTCACAAGAAAGTCCAGACGAAAATATTTTATGCAATTTATTCCCTAATGACACTGGACTTGAACTTCCTAACCAGGTTCTTATCAATTTTTGTAATATTTTAAATAATTATTCTTTTCCTTACTTTTCTTAATCTTTTTCAGTCAGCGAAACTTTGTATCGGTGATAATGTTTCGTTTGATGAAAGGAGAAGTTCACGTCCGTATAAGTGGGCCCAGCATTTAGCAGGGATTGATTTTTTACCCGAGGTTTCTCCATTAATGACAGGTGGCGATACATCTAACCATACACAAGTTTTATCCGGGCTTTCGCTTTATAGACATCAGCATCGAGTTCAAACAGTTGTGCAAAGAATTTTATCACGGAAAAAAGCTCAGCTAGCTCTTGCGTGAGTGAGAAGGGATTTTTTTAATATTGTAGTAAAAGTTGAATTTAATGTTTTAATATTTCGTTTCTCTTAATATACGAGTTAACGTTTGAATAATTACATCGATGAAGCGTTTTATATTACTGAAAAGAGAAGGAAAATGTGTATATTTTGTTAAATGTTATTATTTAATGAACAGGGAACAGATTGATTTGATAATGAAGCTAAAATGGCCGAGTGTGAGTAACAAAAGTGTTCCATGGGCTTTACATGAACCTAAGTGTAGTTTGCATAGCTGTAAGCTTGTGATTCGCTCAACTAACCATGGTTCAAACTCGAATTTAACTGAAGGAGAACAAGTTTCTTCTACTTTATCAGTTGTGCCTTTAAGGCAAGAAGTGGAGAATAATAATAATAGGGAAGATGGGGAGCTTCCAGGTATGAATTCTGTGAGTGAAGTTATGATTACGCCCTTAAAGGATATAGATGTTGAGCATTCTAAGAGGTTAAGTTTGATATCGAAAAGTGTTACTCCATTAAAAATGGGGAAATCACCTAGTCTTAGAAAACAGGAGGATGATTATGATCTTATTCTTGATTCGGAAAGTGAAGTTGATGAGCCGGTAAAAGACGAAGAAGCCCCTGAAATTGGAAGGTTTTTATGGGAAGAGTTTGGAGTTGAGGAGTATTGTCTTGTATTAACTAGAAAGTTGAAGAATGATGGAAGGAATATGAAGTTAGAAGCTAAGGTGGGTCCCATTTTCACATTCGATTCTTATTTTATCATCTCTTTTTACTAATTTTTACGTTTCTTACTCAGGTAAAGATTAGCAAAGAGTATCCTATAAGGCCTCCGCTTTTTATACTATCCCTTTACAGTGCATTAGGTGGTGAAAGTTATTCCAAGGTTGATTTATCTGAGTGGTATAATGAGCTTCGTGCTATGGAATCAGAGGTAAGGACTTTAATTTTTACTAGAATAGATCAAAAAGAGATTTTATTGTATAACATTATGTGTGTGTTTTTCAGGTGAATGTGAATATTGTGGAGTCGATTGATTTGGATGAAGAAAAGTGGGTGTTGAGTCATCAAGTGCTTTGTTTAGCGATGCTTTTTGATTTTTACATGGATGATGGGTATGTATTGTCTGAGAAGAGGAAGGGTAATTCGGTAATTGATGTAGGGTTGTGTAAGCCGGTTAGTGGTGGATTGATTTCGAGATCATTTAGAGGAAGGGATCGTAGGAAGATGATTTCTTGGAAGGATAATATTTGCACACCTGGGTACCCTTACTAAGTCAACTAACTATTTTGTCATGTTTGTTTTATTATTGTTGTTAAAATATCCATTTGGGTTTTGAATGTTGTATGTACTCAAATCTAAAAGTTTTACATGAAACAATGTTGGGTATATGAAGTTGTCCAAGTTTTGAGGCAATGAAGAGTGGTGGATATTTCGTAATATCTTTATGTAGAAGAAGAATATTCCACCAGAGATACCATTATGCACTACGTGCTTCACAAATCTTTTAGCCAACTCATTGACTAGTCTTTCCTTCAACACTAAGCTGACATTATTATGAATTTGTCCTTTAGCAAAACTTTGTGCATCCTGGGAAACCTGTGACGACCCCAATTCCAATTCTACCAAATTGAAGGATGTGGGAAATATTACTAATTTATTAAGTGGTGTTGTGGTTTACTTAAAAATCTTGGGTTCACCATTGAGATAGTAGAAAAGAGTGTAAGTGGATATTTTTTTTAAACCTATAGGATTACCAATTCTAGTTCTACCACATCGAATTTGGAAATATTGTTAATTTATAAAATGGTCTTATGGGCTTAGCAAACATCTTACTCTTTCGGGATAGTAAATATTTTCCTTAAGCTCATAATATAAACTGCACTCTCGCACTCTTGCAGGTTCAGGTTTGGAGACATGACTTAACCCTTTCTCATAGTCATAGTACCCTCTCCAAAGTTGTTTCAGTACAGAATTAACAACACACATATGAAGCATATACAAACTGAAAGAGTTGAATGCATGTATATTTACACAACAAAGAAAATACAAAATAGAAATAAACCAAATGTCTCCTACACTGGGGTATAGCATGCATATGAAAGAAGCTGTTTTAATTAAAACATACTAATCACTCTCAGTTAGCTTCCAACAAAACTCAAAACATGGTAACAACAACCTAACATCTGTACTAGAATTCTTTAAAAAGAAAAACATTCCAAGGTGTTAGAGAGATGTGTCTTCTTAGGGTGTAACACTTGATGGTGGATAGTACGAGGAGAATTCCAATAAGAGTGGGTGGATCCGTAAGTCCGAACACCTCTCCTCTCAGAGAAAGGTGTGGGCCCACCTCGCTTCTAGTATGTACAATGACCATCTTATCTACTTTTACTATACTACCCATTGTAAGCTTCTTCAAACCATCATCATTACCAAGGACTTGTCTGTGTCCGTCTCAAGCATCGCCTTTTCTCTCCACCTTCTTTCTTCTTCATCTCATCCACCTGTCATCAATTATTCAGCTAATTTACAAAAAAAGGTCTAAACTCTTTTATTTACCCTAAAAATAACAACATTCTCTACCTGATTCTTCTGCATTTCCATCAATTCTACCTACACCAAACATAAATAAATTCTTTTATTATCGAAAATCAAGATTATACCATATATGTCGAAACTTACCTGTCTCTTCATTAATTCTTCATTTTCTGCTTTTAGTTTCGCAACTTCTTCTTCCAACTCCATAGTGTACGCCTACAAAAAAACACAAAGTAAATTTAAATAAAATATATACAAATCTTACATAATCTCGAATTACAAAAAAGCCACCTGTTTTCGAGCACGTGATCTAGCAGCTGATTCACGATTCTTGATCATCCTTCTCTGTCTTCTTTCAACAACTTTTTCCAAACCACTAGATCTCCTACTGCGTATACCACCATTAAACACATACGGAACAGGTGATACAGAGGATAAATCCCCATTACTCTTCCCAAGACCATCCGATGAAACCGCAGGAGATCCAACCATCCCTATCCCTCCACCTGGCACTAGATTACTATTCATCCCTTGATCAGGAATCACAACTAATCCTCCTCCGTTACTTTGAATACCCATGGAAGTACCATACACCATACCTGGCTGCTTAGGAAATAGCGTGGGCTGATTTTGCTGACTGGATCTTGCCCCATTTACATTCAAGGGTAAATTAGGTATTTGAGTAACAGTACCTGTTTGTTGATACCCAAAACTCAATTCAGATTGATTTACACCTTGAGATAAGTCACCAAAATAACTCGGACTATTATTATCATCATTACTAAGATTATTGTTTTCAGATAATTGAATATGATCCTCTCGTACAACACCAGCTCTAACCAAGAATTCCTCAAGTGTAACCTCTCCTAAAGTTTGTTGTCTATGTGGCATATTTGATCCTCCAGCTCCATCTCCAAACTCTTTAGACATATCTTTCCACACTTCATCCACTGTTTTAGTACTCAAAGTCCTTGGTAAAGTCAACGACCCTTGCCTTGCTAAATACCCACCACCACCACCACCACCTCCTCCTCCACCAGTAACCCCACCACCACTATTACCATTACCTACCATAGTTTGTGTCTCCTCAGCACTCCATATACTCTTTAACAACTCATCCATATTCATAGACCCAAAATCCTTCCCTATACCTCCCATCATACTGCTCTGAAACTCCTCAAATGTAAGTGCATATACAGATGGTTGTCTCGCCAATGGATAATTATTCCCCGGTGGTCTTACTCCACCACCACCACCACCTCCTCCTCCGTCCACCCCAAGCCCATTAAAGTTCAAATTACTCCCCATTTTCTCCAAAGCTCACTCTGTTATACCTAATCACACCACAATTCTACTCAGATCAGCTTAATTTTTCAACTTCTTTCTAACTACACCAGCTTCTCAACAACAAAAACTATAAAAAAAACTAGAATTCTCCTTTTTCTGCTTTTAAATCAAACTTTATCTTAAAGCAATTATACTACATTAGCTTTAAAAATACTAAAATTTAAGCATTACTTACATGTAAGTATGTAACTGAAAACCCTAGCTTACTTTAATCGAAGCAAAGCAAAAAATTCATTTAATTTATAGAAAAAGATGAAAATATCTTCAAAGCATTGAATAGCAACTTAGCAAGAAGCATGTGATAATTAATAAAAGTAGGAGAAAAGATTCAAAAATATCAGACAACTATTTATTCAATGTTGATGAACTCTTGAAATTATTGCTATATTATAGACAAAAATAAATTTGTTTGAGAGGAAATATACTATACAAATATAGACATATATGAGTATAACCACGTATACATATTAATAAGTTTGGGCTAATTGCACTATTCAGTCCATCTATTATGCGAAATAACCAAATATATCTTTTTGTTTAGAAAAGTAACAAATATGAGCCCATCATTCTAAGAAGTTGATATTATATATGAAAGTATAGGTATAAAAAAATAATGTTAGTATAGGATTTATAATTGTTCTTGGCACATAAATTAAATTATATTTGAAATCGAACGTATAAAAAAGTTAGAATTTGATTCTTTTTTTTGGCTAGAATTTGATTTGGTTATAAATATATTACATTAAAGAAAATAAATATTACTCAAATATTAAATTTAAATGATCAATTAATAAAATTAATATTTATTAAGAAAAACTTAAAATATATAAAATTTGATTTTTTTTAATACATCAGTAGTGGAATTCGATTTTTTTTGTCACTACAAAGATATTCTAACTATTAAAACAATTATTAAATTCAAATTTTAAATTCCTTTCGTTAAATGATCATATTATATTTAGAAATATGTATTAATATGATTTTAATTCTAGGATAGACACAAAGAAGGCTACCAGATTTGAGAATATTTCTTATATGATTTTGTCTTTTAGAAATATATATATATAAATATATAAAGATATTTGGATTTTATACACAAACTAATATTTGATAATTCTTAAACATAAGGATATAGTTTTGATGATTTTGCATAAAATAGGGACTAATAGTTGCAAATTAATCTTCTACGTTTAAAATGGTTTTTGCCATTTTTGTTTGTTATCCTTTTTGTTTTTGGATGATAGGGGCTCTAGTGATTGACACGTTACCATATGAGAAGACTTTTATTAAAAGTTGGAGTATTTAGTAATAAGAAAAGCTTAATAATGGAAAGTAGGACCAAATGCGAGAAAACGTGGCCCAATGATGCTGTAGTAGGAAGGGTTTGGTGGGGATGGGTCAGCCAATCAGGGATATATAAATGGGAGGATCCGGACCGTCCACGTAGGCTTAGATAGATGAGGTCTAAAACCACTGCATATAGTACCATTTTTTTTTTTTGTTCAAATGCATAATAATATAGATAGTAAAAGACGGTTACAAGGTTTAGCCGACCCCAGAAGGTTCAGCTTCATTACAAATAATTGTGGCTAACTGGGGAGGAATACAAGTATCCCAATTACCAAACAAAGTGCTAAGGAGCTCCTGCTTGGCAACCCAGTCAGCTGCCTCGTTTCTACCCCTAGAAACAAAATGAAAAGAAGGGGAAGATAATTCAGCAAAATAATAAATATTACAAATAACATTTTTAATTGAATGACTCAACACGGGAAGCCCTGAAGAGAGAGGTTTCATGATAGTAGCTGAATCATTCTCTATTATAACGCTCCCAAAAGGAAATTTTGAAGCCATTTCCGTAGCTTTCAAAATTCCCGTGGCCTCTGCCTCTAACACCGAATCTGCTCCAACTTTCCAACTATTACCTGATACAAATTCACCATTAGAGTTTCTTACTACACAAGCAATTGCAGCTCCCAAATCCGAAAAAGCTGCATCACAATTAATTTTAAATTTATTTGGAGGAGGTTTTTTCCATTTATCCTTAAATTTAGAATTTTGTGAAATATTTCCATTATTAATGCTTTCTAATGGATTATTATTATTATTCCCAACTTTAATATCTAAAAAGTTAATATCATTTGGGTTTGTAATTTTGTAATATTCTTTCCAACATTGTACGGCCCTATTAATTGTGTTTAGGGGATCACATTTTTTACCATTATAAGTAAAGTTATTTCTATCTTTCCAAATTTGCCACATTATAATACAGATAAGTTCTAGTATCCTATCCGTATTATTAAAAAAATTTGCAATGTTCTGAACTTGATTTAATATCCAAAGATCTAATTTTACAGTTGATTCATTGTCTGTTTTTAAATTAAGTGGACTAATAAACCATACACTTTTAGCCCAAGGGCATCTGAATAGCATATGTTCTACTGTTTCAATATTATTATCGCATATTTTACATATATTATTTTTACTACATTTCCGATTAAAAAGGTTTTCTTCAGTGGATAATAGATTTCTAACTGCTCTCCATACAAAGTTTCTAATTTTTGGTTGGGTTTCCATTTTCCAAATTAGTTTCCAGAGTTTTTTATCCCTCGTAATAGAGGAAGTAGGCTTATCTTTATCTTTAATACCTTGGATTATAGTTTCATCTTCTTTCATTTTATGATAGGCTTCTTTGACTGTATATGTACCTTTTTTGCAATAGTCAATACATATTTGGTCTTCACATAATACTTTAGGTATTATCATTTTTTCTATTTTTTCTTTGATTTCTTTAGGATATATTTGGTTGAGTAAATCAATATCCCAAGACCTATCATTCTTAATAAGTTGGTTAACCCAAACAAGATTAGAATTTTTTGGCATAATTGATTGCTTCTCATTGCAAATCCAATTATGTTCATAAATATTGATATCTAAACCGTTGCCTAGTTTCCATTTTATATTGTTTTTAAATGTATCTCTACCTATAAGGATACTTCTCCATCCCCAAGATGGTGAACTTCCAATCTTAGCTTCAAGGAAAATATTATTAAAAGGAATAAAAAGAATCTCTTCTTCAAGGAATAAAAAGAATCTCTTCTTTATAGATTATTAAAAGGAAAATATTTCATATAGTACCATGGTACTCTATGGTTTTGGCATTTAGTGGTGTGTGGGAAAGAAATGCATTATTTATGGGAGAATTATTTAAGAGATTTATACAGATTTTAGACTTTTTTTTATAGATCCAACTACATCTTATTTATTTATATTGAAAACCACATATAAAATTTTACATTATATACCAAAGTTGTTAAAATTTTCCATATTCATGTGTATTTTTTGTTTTTTTATATATACTAATTTATTTATTTAATATTTTAAACTCTAGAAACTTTGGAGCCTACCTAAAATGAGCAGCCTCCATATGTAACCGCCATGAAACAGTACATCTCCGTTGAATTCTTCCAACTCTTCACCGCTCGCCGTTTGAAGCATGGCCCATCGTTCAAGCTTTTCGCCGTCGTTCGAGCTTTTCTAGTTATTTATCGCTCGTCGTTCGAAGTCATGGGCGGTCGAGTGAAGTGAAGTTCAGATCTGAAGTGAAGTGAAGACATTTGAGTAAAGTGAAACTTAGATCTTCGACGTCGTTCAAGTGAAGTGAAGTGAAGTCGTGGTCGGAGTCCGTCTATTCCCCCGCTCTCTTACACAAGAAAATCGCCAGTCTCCTGCACATATCTCCTTTGCCTGTATTCGTGGTTGGATTTGTTCGGTGGAGCTACTGCCCTTGTCGAAAAAATCTTTTTTGGTTTGCTAAATATTTTTTTTCTGATTCAAATGTCTTTTTCTTACTAGAGAATGAGTTTGCGGCATGTATTTTTCTTTCTTTTTATTTCTTGTTTTGTATTAATTTTTGAATTGTATCAATAAATTTAATTTAGTTTATGTTATTAATTTTTACTTTATATGAAAATAATTTTCACTTTTTAAATTTTTTTCTTGTTCAATTTTTATTACTCGGTGTTTTAGTATACATACTGAGTAATTTTTATATCACACTCAAAGAATTCACTGAGTAATTAGAGAATTCACTAAGTACTAAGAGATTTCTCAGAGTAGTGATTTATGTTGCTTAATGTTTTTACATAGTTTTTTGATGGTTAATTCTTTTGAGTATTTTTTGAGCTCGCTGATTATTAATGCAAAATCATTGAGTATTAATGCAAAATCGTTGAGTAATACTGATTATAAAATAAAATCACGGAGTATTAATTCAAAATCGTTGAGTATCACTGATTATAACACAAAATCACTAAGTATTAATGCAAAATTATTGAGTATCACTGATTATAACACGAAATCACTGAGTATTAATGCAAAATCGCCGAGTATCACTGTAACACAAAATCACTGAACTATAATACAAAATCACTGAGTACCACTGATTATAACACAAAATAAATGAGTAATAATTCAAAATCCCTGAGTGTTGCAAAAATAGAGCTCAAAATGCTTTGAAAATAGAACTCGAAATGCTTTGAAAATAGAGCTTGAATTTGCTGAAAAAATGGAGCTCGAAATGCTTGAAATAAATGGAGATCGAAATGCTTCGAAAAAGAAACTCCAAAATTTGTAAAGATGGCTTGACGAGAGAGAGAGAGAGAGAGAGAGAGAGAGAGAGAGAGAGAGAGAGAGAGGGCGGGTGGGGGGATTTGAGAAAAATGCTTCGAAAAAGAAGATAGAAATATGAATTTGAATGAAATGAATTGAAATAAATGTTTGATTCTCCTATATATAATCTAGAAATACTTTTTACCTATAAGGTTTTGATGATCTCTAAGTAGAAGAGTGTAGAGCCAAAGTCTCTTGAGCTATAAAAGTAGTCTCCAAGTCCTATCAGGTCAATCACCCATTATTGAAAAACTAACATGTTTGTATGTTTTTATTAGAGTAAATACTTCTAGTGTATCTTACCTATTTTTCTAAAATACATACCTTGACCCTTAGAATAAAAAATGTTAGCTTTTTCTTTTCAATACATAGATGGTCCGGGCCAGCTTGCGCGCAACATGACTAATCTCATGGAAAATATGCACGTCTCCTCATGCATATATCCTGGTAAATCAGAACTAGGTTACTCTTATTTAGGAAAAGGATTTGAACCTTATACCTCTCATTTCACATCCTTTTATTGCTAATTTCATCTATTTTTAGTGTTAATCCATATTAAATTATTTTAGATCATTTTTAAACAAAAATATTATACAATCACAATTTAATGAGATAAATATCATATAATTTTATTTTATTTTGATTTTTTATATACACACTAGGTGAATTTTGTATCCATAAAAATTTTAGGTTTGATTTATTATGTCTTGTTTTCCTTTCTTATTTATATTTTGTTTTATCTTTCCGTTTAGATTCTTGTAATAACTATAACAATTGCTGGAATTATGCCCTAACCCCGATCATCTTGTAATGGAACACAAATGTTTACTGTACGTGATAATAGTTATCCCTACAATATTGATTACTTAAATATATGGCAAACTTTTATGATTATGGTATTCATCTAAATAATATAAATGTAGATCCTTGATTAAGACACGAACTAGATATCATAAGGTGTTATGATAATGAGAATCGCTCATAGGACTTAATCTAAACTTGTTCTTAATCGTAGGATCATCGAGCTAGGACCTCGATAACCTTGTTGGATTAATATTTAGCTAACGAGTATTTATTGGATAAATATCGGTAGTTCTTGTTTACCGAGTTAGGTGCATAGATAATGCAGATAGAGATGTCATTATCGAACCGACTAAAGTAGAGATTCCTAATGGTTAATTACCTTGAATTGTCAAGTGAGTTAATCTCTATAAGAAACTTTATGCTTGTAATCCTTTGACCTGAGATCATCACTATAGTTGTGTATGTGCTTGTTACGTTATGATACTGGACTACTAGTGTGTCATAATGCTAGTCGAAAGGATATTAGAAATATCTAAGTATATATGCTCATAGGGATGAGTCAAGATGGAATCTGTCAACTCTACGTAAAGAGTTTGAGCTCTACGATGTCATAAGATTATAACGATTGTATTGAATCCTTGACCAAGGTGATAGAATGAATGAAGTAAGGAGTTTCTTAGGTCATTCTTCAATCGTTGATAATCGACGTGTAACGTAGTTTATTTTCTAATGGGGTTTGACAGTTATACCATATCCCACGATGATCTGGAGCTGTAAAGATAGAAGAATTATGTGTATGATCCTTTACCGGAACCTTTGCACAGAGTTACTTCACGTTATCCGGTCGTTTTGGAGTGTTGTTATAAGCCAACCAAGATTAGTAGTTATTTAAGTTAATGGTGGGGCCTAGGGTGTGATAAAATAGGATATAAATAAAGTGCAAAAACACCCTAGAACTACACGGTTCTGCAAGTATACAGATCGTATGCAAGTTTTAGATTGAGATTCGTTCCGCAGAGACTACGAAAGTTAGAAGAATCTTATGCAAATATCAAGTGTAAATAATTAAAGATAGAACAACTAAACGCAAATAAAAGTAAAGACAAATAAAGATGGATTGATAAGTAATTAACTAAACTAAAACTAAGAATTAAAAGACAGAAAATAAATACGAAAGAGAAGTGATATGAGAATATAGCTTAAGTTATTAGCATGTAATCCCCACTAGTTTTGCCGTTCTAAACATGTAAGGGTGAATTATGTAGTATTTCCCTAATCGGTCCCAATTCGCTATCGGTAGTTTCAAATAGGATTTACCTGTGTCAATAAGGCTTCCTAAGCAAACTTTTCCTGTAATTGGTAAATAGTCACAAAAACTAAACCATAGTGATTATCTAGCTAGGTTGGGTTGTCAGATCAGACCTAATACTAGACGTTATGTGCTAAACATGCAATTGAACACCGTTGTCAATGGTATCCTAATTACTAGATGGTAATTCTAATGGCGGCCGTCCACAAGAACACAGAATATAAATCCAAACACATAAACAGAGAATAAAAACTATAATTTTATTTAAAACATTAAATTCCCAAATTAGATAGATGTCAATCAAAACTAGGGTTCATACATATATGCTAAAACTCAAGCTAAAGAAATTTAGTTCATAAAAGAAAAGAAAGAAATTACAAATCTAAAGGTAGAAGAAGACATTGTTGATGAACAGATCCTTCCAGACTTCTCTCTTGTGTTGTAAACTTCCTCTTGGTTTAAGGTTTCACCAAGGATGATTTAAGAGTGTTAAGAGGCTGTATTTATAGTGTAGAGGTTGACCTAATTCGTTCCTTTAGAGATAACTTAAGTAATGGACTCCTAGCCCAACTCAAATTCGTAAGGAAATATAGATAAACACTGCTGCGCTGTTTTGAGTGTATCTTCTTCGTTATTGGTCGGATTGAGCTCCATAAGATACCAAAAGAACCGCAACAGAATTATCTTGACCCTTTAGAAGGAAATTACCAAATTCGGCCTATTTCTTAGGTAAAAACGCATATCTTTGGACGTGTATGCAGAATCTCAGATTTAGACAGCTTTTCCTTTTCCATCTTTTTAGCATTTGTTTCCTTATCTCCAATTTCCATGCAAATCTCTTTCCATAAGTTGTAGTATTTGACTTGGACTCTAATTAATCTCCATAATTATCTTTAAAGTTTCACACTAAATAAACAATTAAACCCAATATGCTCTAAAAATAATAATTCTACAAATCAAGACCCAAAATAGGAAAGTGCACTAAATTAAGCTAAAATCAACCTATAAACTAATAAATAAGCCTAAAATGATGTCTCATGAGTATATTTTATTATCACAAATGAGGAGACATTAGTTAACTAACATCGGTTTAACGATGAACCCACGTAGTCGCTCACTAACGAGTGCATTGATCTTGCTTCATGTTGTTAATTATTTTTTATTATTAGATAATAAATATTAATTCGCAAATTAATATACTATTATAAGACCGAACTAAGACAAATGAGAAAAAAAATTGACAGGTTTGTGGATCAAACCACGTACCTCCAATAGTGGGAAATATGTCACTAACCGCTAGGCTAGTCAAGTCATATGTATAATGTAAAAAGTCCAAGTCAACTTCACAAGTGGGTAGTGGTCCAGATTATTAGAATAATCAATTTTCATTATACGTTCTTGGCTTTTCAATTTTTTCTGAAGTCATTATAAGTATAACGAGGTTTCATTATACGTACAATTTTTTTTCAGTTTTCTCTCTTGAAGAAAACAAAAACACAGAAAGCAAAAGGTTTGTTAGCGTCCAAGTCATAATTGTTATGAAAGCTAAATCAAAGCTCGGTGTGCAAAGCGTGTAGGCTTCAAGTTTTTGAAGTTGAGTTAGTCAAGTTGATTCTCAAACAAAGCCTTAAGGCATGTAATCAAAATATTCATTTTAAATATTTAAATCGTGACTAGATTGTCTTTTTAGAATTGCAATTTAGAATTTTCCATTGTATTATATTTAAATATAATTGTAATTCCAATCCTTAAACAATACATCTTTCTCATCTATCTAGGATTGCAATCCTTAATGTTTATTGAGACTTTACTCATCTGGATTATAGTCGAAAAATATTTTTTTTTTTTGTCTATTTTTATTTTGTCTACTTTTGTTGGTATACAAAGATTAATAAAATATTTTTATACTTTTTTTATACAATTCCTTTAATTAATATACATTAGGTTATTTATTGTAGTACTTTTTTTATTATTTAATTAAGATAATATTAGAAAAAATAGGAAATAAGTATTTTAAGAATAAAAAATGTACAAATAATATTATATATTTTTTTAGATAAAAAAAATAAACGGAGGAAGTGCAATATATATTAAAAATAACACTAAGTGCCCGTTTGAGATTGCTTTTTAAAATAATTACTTAAAGTGATTTTAGATCCATAGCAATATTTTAGACTCTTAAAATCATTTTTAGAAAAAGCATTAGATTAGTGATTATAAAATAATCACTTAAAATGATTTTAGATGTCAAAATATTTTTTAATATTTTTTATAAATATATTAATTTTAATCAAAAAACGCTTTTAACTCCAAAATAATCAATCCTAAACAGGCACTAACTATGACACGAGTGTTTTTCCTAAAATTAATGTTTTTAAAAATTAGTATAAGTGGATGTGTTGCTTTATGTCATATTAAAGTTGCCTTTGTGATTACTGTTTTTTCTTTTCTTTTCATTTTTAGGAGCTTTTTCTTGAGTTTTTAGCCAATTAAGTCCACCAACCCAATTTCCCACCTCTATTAGGTCCAGTCCCTGATTTTTCCCCTAACAGGTCCAACAATTTTTTTAGTATCCCAACAATACCCTCCCACGAAATCAGAGAAAATCTAATCATCCCATTATTTACGCAATTAACTGATTCCATTAAGATAGCATATCTTAATGGAATCCAATCGGATTTCTTCTCTTCCAATCAACTATCTCTTCTGATCTGGAGTCATTAACGTTTGAATCTTCACATTTGGAATAGGAGAAGAGCTCCAGTATTGCATAATCACAGCTCCCGTCGGAGCTCCATTAACAGTTTGGAATAGGAGAAGAGCTCCATTAACGGGTTTCGTCGCCTTCCCAGAGAGATTTGGATCCATTAACGGCTAAGCTTCGTAACAAAAACAGGTTACAAATTAATCATTTTCATCCAAATCTGACTCCTTCACCCAAATCAGATTACATCTGTAACAAAAAACTCAGCCACTGATCTTTCTTTTCATCATCAATATAACAGGTTTGTGTAGATTGTTATCTAATTAATCCCAAACCACTGACCTATTATCCCATATCTAACTAATTGAGCCTCATTTCTTCGTCTTTTGATTGAAAAGATTAAAAGAAGAGTGCGCAACGATGGGGATGAATGGCTGTCAGTGTGATGCAGATGCACACCATCGATTTTGACAGAGAACCCATCAAAACAAAGCTAATAACCCACTGGTATATGAGTCTGAAAACATGTAACCCACCACATCTACAGGTTATAAAAACGTACCCCATCAATATGCTCATGCATACCATCAAAAATCAAACTTGGTAGCATTCCATGTACCACCATCTTTATCTGACAACCCGTTCAAGAAACAAACATTACCCATCGAGTTTAGTGGACAGCCCACCATCGTCCATTTGAACAAAAGTTTCCAGTTTTTCTTCAGTCGCTACATTTGAATTTTTATTAGTTACTGATTTTAATTTTTCTGGGTTATTGATTTGATTGATTGCATGATTTTAGCGGTTTTTGTTTGTTTTAATTTATTTGTTTTAATTTTCAACTGATTGCATGATTTTAGCGTTTTTCTTTGTAACAAATTTCCAATTAATGGGTAACTATGGGCAAGTCTGTCATTTGCGGTGGGCTGGACCTGATGGGCAATCACTGGTTACTTGTGGACTCTATAAGGAAATCATCCTTTTTTCTTTTCATTTTTAGGAGCTTTTTCTATACATTTTTGTTGCCCATAAATTATTTTATTTTATATAAATTTGTTATTATACAAATAAAATCCATTTATCAATCAAACTTTATACTATATGAAATTAAAATATTCTATAGCAAAGAAATCATTAATAATGGAATATGACGCGTAAAGATACATTACCATTCCATCAAAATCATGCCTAAAGAAAATAAAAAAATCCATCAAAATCCAATTTCTAAGCTTGTCCCCACTCACCGAGAATGGAAGATAATCTACTTACTATTCTTAAGGATTTATGATGAAAGATAAATACTAGTTGATTGACACCTATGCAAGAGACATATATCTTCTGCTTTAAGCTTCTTCGTGGTAGTCGGCATACTATGCGTTCAATTACGTCTAATCCTGACTAATAAAGAAAAGAAAAAACAATTTTATGTAAGAAGTAAGGACTATCATTACTTGTGTGTTTTGTTATGTTTTAGATTGTCAATTATGGTTGGTTCCATAAATGGAATGGTTGAGAGGAGACAATAAAGGACCCTTATTCGTCAGTATCTATGCTTGTGGTTGTGGTTTGGGATAAAGTAGTATTTTTTTTTTTTTTGTTCAAAAGGGATAAAGTAGTAGAGCCAAATGCTTCTTGCTAAATCCGTCCAAAGAATGCTTCTTGTTAAATTCTCTTAATGTCGACAGTACGGATTTCTTTTGTTGAGTGAACGGTTATATTAAAAAAAAGCCTATATAATGTACAAAAAGTTATTTACTTATGCACAAAAGTTTAAAATAGCAATAATAAAACATGATAATCTCTAACTATTATTCAAGCAGGATTAATAAAAAGCAATATCACATTTAAGTAAACCAAGAAAAAAACAATTAGAGAGAGATTTGAGAGGTTTCTCCTAAATCTATCTAATCTAGCACCTAACTTACAGATATTTTTTCGTAGAACTTCACTAAAATGAGGACCCGACTCACTCGTCCCAAGATCGAAAACTTTTCTCGTCCAATCTGGACCAAAGAGATGTTCTTCTTCTTTCCCACGCCTCCTCCGACAATGAGCCAGCGGACCTACGAACCTCACGTCATAGGCAAACCCGGATCCCCGGTCCTCCTTGGGCATGTCTAGCCTCACGCTAGGCCATAACCCACAGGAAAATGGACTAATTGGATCTTCTTCTGGAGAAATTAGGGAAAATGATAAGGAAGAACTAGTGGCACCCAAGTGTTTAACATAATTGCTAAATCACATGCTTTAATGATTGAGGAACCAAATGAAGTAGACAACGAGGGCAATTCCGTGTTAAAGAACGTGGTCAATTTAGGGCGTGAAAGGACCACCAAGAAATCCGTTAAAACCGGAATACTTGACGCCAATACTAAGTGCTCGGGTGATTCCCACTCAATGTGTGAAAAGAAAAAGAGAGTAGACTATAAAGATAATCTTTTGAATAATAGAAAGACATCGGTTGGAAAGGAACTTAAGTATATTTTCCGGAAATTCCTTCATGAGGTATTAAAGAGAATATATTTTTCCTGAAAATTTTGTGAATTGTGTGGCTTGTGTTTCATCTCTTTACTATTCGGTGGCTATAAATGGAGAAATTCATGGATTCCTTAAAGACAAAAATGATTAAGACAAGGTGACCCTATTTTCCCTTATCTTTTTATCCTTTGTCTTAGATACTTCTCTAGACTTTAAAAAAAAATATGAGCATTGATTTCAAATATCATCCTAAATGTGAGAAACAAAATATCACACATTTAGCCTTTGCGGATGATTTAATGCTACTTTCAAAAGGAGATAAAGGTCGATAAAAAGTCTCTTGGATAGCTTAAATACCTTTGGAGATTGGACTTCGATTAAATGTTGAAAAGTCTAATATTTAATTATTGGGGTATCAAATATGATACTGAAAATGGTTTGACACCTACACTCTTGGAAAAAGGTGTCATACCTTTTCGTTATCTTGGGGTCCCGCTTGGCTCTTCCGTTTTGCTTTCAAGAGATTACAACCCTCTTTTTGACAAGTTGGAATGTTATGTGAAATCTTGGAGAGCTTTTCTCTTTCTTTTGCGGAGAGATTGGAAATAATTAGGCCGTTCCTCTAAGGGGTTATTTGGTTTAGTATATTTCTGGTTCCGATTGGTGTTCGAGATCGTGATTAGCATTTGACGGAAATTTTATTGGGAGAATAAACCTCCTCAAGTTAGTTGGAGCAAGATTTGTATACCAAAAGATGAAGGTGAACTTGGGTTAAAAGAGTTAGAAGCATGAAACAAAGCAATACTGTTAAAAATGCTTTAGAAAATTATGGAGAAAAAGGATTCACTTTGTATTAAATGGATTCATGGAGCATTTTCAAGCTTATGGATTTTGGAAATGGCACCCGAAAAAGGGTGATTCTCCTTTATTGAAGAATGTTTGGGAGTTAAATGATGTTATTTGTGCGCCGTTAGGAGTAGAAGGCCGGGAGAGTATTTTGGCTTTGTTGTTTTCCTTGGGAAATGCGCGTCACATTACACATGGTATATCAAGTAAGGGAGTCTATTCTTTACATAAAAAACCTTATGATTTATTTCATCAGATTTTTTTTTATTAAACCTTGGGCGAATATTATTTGGGACTCGTGTGTATTTCCTAAACATGCAATTATTGTTTGGACAACTTTGAGAGAGAGGCTTAATACTAAGGATCGCATGACTTATTTGGAGTTGGATCCTCTTTGTAATTTACGTGGGGAAGATTCCGAGTCAATAAGCACTTTTTTTATTGTGCTTATTAGAGGGATATATGGGTTGAGATTAAGTCTTGGATAGGATTGGATAAGGAGATGAACACGCTTCTAAGTGCTTTAAAATGACTTAAAAAGCTTAAAGCTAGAGAAAATTGGAGGAAAAAAACATGGAAGATTGGATTTGGAGCTACAGTGTATTGTATTTGGAAAGCGAGAAATCACCTAGCTATCTTAATCTAGAGAAACGGTTACCAAGGAAATTAAGCGGTGCGTGTATTCCATTTTATTTTTCTTGTGCCCTCATCATTCGTTTATGGATGATAGTGGGAGATTAGCTTGTATTAGTATTAATATGAGGTAGTTGTATTTAGCTTATTTGTTTCTATCTTTAGCCTTTTGGCTTTGGTAGGTAACTCTCTTGTATAGTGTACAATTTTTTATTAATACAACCGTTTACCTAACCCAAAAAAAGTATTGATGAAAGAACAAAATGAATAATATAGAATATGTGCACCACTTAACCTTCTCAACAACCGTTTCTCGAGAAGTTGAATCATATCTCATGACAAGATTATTCCTTGTTCTCTATGTCAAACGCGGTAACCTCAAAAACTATCCTCCAAGCCTTTCTTCTCAATTTTTCTCGAGTTTTAAACTTCTTAAGTAAGTCACTACAAAGCGCTCAAGAGAGTATTCATTTCTTTATCAATACCCAACCACTTTTTTATCTCATCCCAAATATTTCTAGCATAAGCATAATCAAAATAAAAGTGGTTATTTGACTCAAAGTTTTCACCACATAATATACAAAGTGGATTCAACTCCAAATAATACGATCTTTCGCTTTGAATCTCTCCCTCAATGTCATCCAAACAACAATGACATGTTTAGGAGTGACACAAGAATCCCAAATAATATTTTCCCAAGACCTCACAAAAGATCGACGACGAAACAAGTCATAAAATTTCTTATATAAAATATAAAAATCCTCACTAGATACCTCATAAATAATAGGATGATCATTTTCCAAGGAGAACCACCGTTCCAACAACTCTCTACCATCAACACCAATGGACACTCGAATCACCTCCTTAAACTCCGAAATATTATTCAATAAAGGAGAATCCACCTGTTTCTGTTTCTACTCCCAAAAACATACATTTTGAAAATACTCCTCATGAATTCATTTGATCCAAAGAGAGTCTTTTTAGCAACAATCTTCCAAAAAATCTTCATAAATAATGCTTTATTCTAAACACCTAACTCTTTCAAATAAAGACCACACTCCTTTTTCGGAACACAAATTTTGCTCCATTTAACTTGTGGCGCGTTTTTATCTCAATAAAAATTCCTAAAAATGTTGATGACATGATCACGAACACCAACCGAAACTGAGAATATAGTGAACGAAAAGAAAATGATACCTTGATAGCCGATCTAATATGTTCCAATCGACCCGCGAAAGAAAGGGAAGAAGCATTCCAAGATCTTACATACCCCTCCAATTTGTCAAAAGGAGGTCTGTAATCTCTTGAAAGCAAAATGGAAGAACCAAGAGGTACACCTAAATAACGAAAAGGTACCCCTGCTTTATCCAAGCGTGTAGTTGCCAAAACATTCTCAAACTCTTCACTTTTGACCCCCATATAATAAATACTCGACTTTTTCATATTTAAATAAGACCCAAACAATCACCAAAACTCTTCAAGCTATCCATAAGTAGGGATGGCAATGGTTACGGCTGAAAACCGAAACTGAAGTGAATTACATAACCATGGTTATAACCATTAGGTTATGATTTTAAAAAGTGTAACAGATGGTAAAAACCGTTAGGTCATGGTTTTAGAGACTAATAAAACCAAATAACCAAAAACCATTTATTATCATATATCTATAATAATCTAGGTTATATATTGAAATTTTTTAAAAACAAAATCCAAATATTAGATTGAACCAACTAAATAATAAATATGTAACTTAATCAAAGACAGACACAATATCTTGGAGATTTTTCTTATATGTCTGATTTTATTTTATAAATATTAATCAATTTATTAAATTATTATTTTATGATGGTTAAATACCTTGGAGATTTTTAAAATACATATAAGAACCATTTTGAACTCCGAATTTTTGATTTTTACGAAATAGTGATCCACTTTTATATAT
Source organism: Nemophila menziesii (assembly GCA_029959085.1). Classification (NCBI taxonomy): domain Eukaryota; kingdom Viridiplantae; phylum Streptophyta; class Magnoliopsida; order Boraginales; family Hydrophyllaceae; genus Nemophila; species Nemophila menziesii. The sequence continues at coordinate 12,142,800 of JARWIR010000013.1, read as the reverse complement.
ATATATATATCAAATCTTTTTTTTCCAATTTAAACCCTATTTTTCATTTGAGTAATGATATATGTCACCCCTTTTCATGTCACCCTTTTATCACCCTTCTATATATATGTACTGATTTCATTGAATAGAAGATAGAGAAAAATTAAATAGGATAGAGAAATCAATTCATTGGTCCATATAGGCATACACATAGGAGGTGATAAAAGGGGATACAAAAAGAGTGACAAATACTATTATTTTTTGAGATTATTACCCAAAGGGTCTTGAAATCACTACACCGTGACCTAACAAGACCGCCTCTTTTGGCTCTTCTTACTAAAGGCCACAAACTAATTTTAACACTATAAGCCAAAATCTCAATTACCTTCTTACCCTTTTTTATATTTTAATTTCCTATATATATAAATATTTATCAAGAGAAAATTAAAATTCTAAACATACACTCTCTTCTCTCTCTCCTCTATTCTCTCTTTTTTTTTTTCTCTTAAATTTCTGACGCAGCAGCTTTGTAGATCTGAAAAAATTGACAATTATTTCCAACAACGAACTAGAAAATGAAATTAAATCACATCTGAGTTGTCGAAAATGGGGAGGAAGAAAGGAGTTGTGTTCGATGAGGGAGCATCAGATGGCTTTGACCCGGCGGATCCGTACAAAGACTAGGTAGTACCTTTGACGCCACTTGCGGTGTCGGATGGAGAAGAAGAGCCGTGAGAAGATGGCGGCGGTTCGAGACCTCCGGTGAGCTGCCGTTCCTAACCTCCAAGAAGAAGCGCCGTGAGAAGATGGCTGTGGTTCGAGACCTCCGGTGAGCTGCTTCATGGATCTGGGTCATCGAAGACCTGATAATTGAAATCCATGGATAAAATGCTTAGATCTGTGAAGACAAGACCGATCTAGTTTGCTTAGACCTGATAATTGACCCTCGATCTAGTTTCTAGTTTGGTGGTGGTGAGTTTTTGCTCAATCTGCAAAATCAAATCTGAGTTTCCATCAATTATGCGTGTGTTAATTATACCTACTTTGCTGAGAATACTTTATATGCAGCGTGGGTCCCAAGTGAGTGTGTTAATTATCTATTCAATTATCATCTCTGGTCATAGTTGTAATCCGAACAAAGCTGTACTCATCTAATGGAATAAAAGGAGTCTTGTCCAAAAAAAAATGGAATTAAAGGAGTTGCAAGTAATATGTTTTGGATGCTTATAGGACACGCATTGATAAAAGTTACAAGGAATTAAAATATTACCAACGGAGCAAAGTCAAGCATCCGTGATAATTGTTTTTAGTCTTCAAATTCTTTTGGCTTAATGCAGCAAAGTCAAGTTTATATTTCTTTTGCATTTTTTTATTCTTTTTCATTGTAATATTGCTATTAATTGTTATATAATGTTTAAAATTATTCAACTGTTTTGATAAAATACTCCATAAAAATCTAAAAAACTTATTGATTTTTTTTCATACTCAGTAAATTTTTTGAATATACTCAGCAAGTTACTAAGCACGCTCACCAAGTTACTGAGCATGCTCAGCAAAGTTACTGATCAAACGAGCATGCTCAGCAAAGTTATTGAGCACGCTCAACAAGTTATTGAGCACGCTCAGCAAGTTACTGAGCACGAGCATCCTAGGCTCAGTACTTTTTCCATGCTCAATCCCCCAGACTCAGTACTTTTCCCATACTCAGCACCCTAGGCTCAGAACTATATTCTACGCTCAGAACTTTATTCTATGCTCAGAACTTTATTTTATGCTCAGAACTTTACTTTACGCTCAGAACTTTACTTTACGCTCAGAACTTTATTCCATGCTCAGAACTTTTTCCGGCAGTGGCCGGAGGTGGCCGGCGGTGATCGGTGGTTGTGGTCGGAGCTGGAAATTATTTGATAAAGGAGGAGAGAGATTAATGGTAATGGAGGAGAGAGAGTAATGGTAGTGGAGGAGAGAGAAATAATCTATTTTTTTGTCTTATATGCACTAGAAGGGTAGTTATGACATTGGACATTTTATTGGCCTCTAAGAAGGAGAGAGGAATTGACTAGCTCCTAAGTGGCACATTGATTTTTCTCAAGTCTCCTTGGGTAATTGACCCATATTTTTTTCATTTTTTTTTTCTGACAAATAAATAACATCTAAGTCATGACATCTTTGACTAAAAAATGAAGTCATGATACCATCCGATATCGCTCAAAGAGGTATAAATTTTATTTTATTTTTTGACATGGAGAGTAAGTTCATTTCTGCTTAAAATATTCTTCAATTTTGACAGAATAAATATATAAACAAACTAATTTTTTATTGGAATAACCCACGACAAAGTACGAAATATATTTCAAAAAACTTCAAGACCAATAAATACTTAGTGAGTCACTAATGGACCCAACTGATTGTCACGATCTTTTGATCTTTGATATCCATTGATCACGTTATTCGAAACTTTCATACCCATTGACCTCCTCAATCATTTGAGCTTATTATTTATTTATTGAACTTAGCAACCAAGATTCCTTCCACAATTTTTTCCCCTTCAAAATAATAGTTGTTCATCTATTAAAAATATAACTTTAAAATAACTGTTTTCAAAAATATATTATATATTTTCTGCCAACTGTTTCTACTATTTTTATTAAAATATCATAATTATGTTTTTAATACATACGCCGATCAAAAAAAAAAAGTTTTTAATACATACGAAAAACATTTTAATTACAGAAAAATAATGATTATATTTTAAATTTTTATAAAAGACTCGAAACATAATTATTTAGATGCAAAGAGAATACAAAAAAAATCTTTTCTTTTTGGTCAACTATTACAAAAAATTAGGAAATGTAGTTGTAACAATAACAACCTTGAGCCTAAAACCTAAGGAACACGCGTCAAAATACCATTTAAGTCTCACTAGTTTTGTATCATTAAAGTTAGAGTAATGATATATATCACCCTTTTATGTTTCACCCTTATATCACCTCTTATGTGGAGGTTTTAAGCACTAATCAAACCGTTTCTTTCTCCTAATTATGATTTTTCTCTCTCTTTTATTTAATTCCACATAAGGTGACATATAGGAGGTGATGTAAGAATAAAGCAAAAAGGGGTGATATATAGCATTACATCATTAAAGTTATTATATTTGCACCTCATACTCCTACTCAACAATCTTACATAAGGAGTGTATTCAAGTTACATATTTATGGTCTGAAGTGTTAGATAGGAAAATGAATACAGAATGAAATAAATGACTATAGAGTAAGGTGTCGTTTGTTTTTTAAAGTAATAAGTGCTGGATGCTGAATGAACATCTGAATAGAACTTATTCTGTTAAGAGGCAGTGTCTGAATGATTCGGATTTAGTTTGAAATCTTAATAAAACAAACCCATTAAGAGGCATTCAGATCTGAATTGGACAACAAACAGTCTTATTGATCCAGTGTCTTAATGAACCCGATTAAGACCTCATTAAGTGCAAACAAACACCCCCTAATGCTGGATATCACCCCAAATCGCATCACTCTTTTATCGCCTCCTAGGTGGACCAATCGTAAAGGAGAGAGAAAATAAGGAAAGAGAAATCATGTGATTGATTAATTTAAAATCCACCTAGAAGGTAATAAAAAGGTGATGTGATTTGGGGTGATATCCAGCATTACTCTTCACTATAATATATAGATAAAATTGAACAAAATATACAAACAAGAATCGCTCTTATTGTTTTTTTCAAACATATCAAACACTATCTTTGTTAATTCTCACATACCCCAATCCCAAACCTCACCACAGACTTTCCCCCTTCCCCCAATAGAAAGACAATCTCTACTTTGTTGAAACCTAATCCAAAAAGATCATATATTTCAACTTTAATTCATATTATGCAATGGTCCAAAACAATTGTTATTACAGCATACACATACATAACTCTAAGAAGGTTAATGATTAGTCCGGGAAGGGCTAATACTCAGGTGAGGGTGGGAGGCTAATATATAAGGCGGGGGGCAAATGTACAATATTCCACCCCGGTATGATCCTAACCCAGAAAATAGTCACATTTTGATAACCCAAAAAATTGAAACTCTATGTATGTATGTATACATCACAATGTTATTTCAGTTCTTGTGGTCTCAATCCTACTATAGGACCATCATATCGGTTAGCTGAAAGAGAGGGAGACCTACTACAAATAATACTCCCACTACATTACAAACAGTTTCAGATTTTGTACTATTAAAATTGAAATAATCAAACATAGAACCACTAATATAACATCAATAAACAAAAAAGACAAAACTGAAGTAATACTTTTTCATCTCCATTCTATTTTTCTGTTAGCCAAAAATAAACCATACATTTATTGAGTAAAAAATACACACATAAAAAATTCTAATTATAATTAATCATACACGATATTACATCTGACAAATATAACTTTGCACCAATAGTCCTCCACTACTAACAAAACCATTCCCCATCACAACTTAAATGTACACCTAAATAATTACCTTCAGTCTTTGCGTCTAGGTCCCTTAATATGTTTAATGATAAAACTTTCTGCATAGAGAGGATATTTTTTTCTAATCATCTCCCTTATACATTTCCAGTATGAAAAGTCTATTAACTCCCCATCTTTGCGTACTATGAATAAACATCGTGATCTCTCGAAATTAGGATGATAACCAATCTGTAAATCCATATCAAGAAATTAAATGAGCAAATATTAACACTAACAAGGGCAGTTTCGGAAGAGAGAAAAACCGTTATGTAATCAACTCCATCACCAATTTTCTCTTCACATTTGGGATGATATGGAAGCAACCTATCTAGAATTGTTCTCTCATGTTCAGGACTTAATCTATCACCAGATTCATATCTGCTTATAAAAATTAATACAAACGTATCAATATAGAAATATTAAGCAGCTAAGCCACAGTATAATAATATGATAAGATTGCAAATACGAATAATATATTTTCGATACAAAAATTTCAATTGAATATTGGAATGGTATGTTTGCAACATTCTTAATTATATGTAACACATCAAATCAATAGTAACACAGAGTACATTTGCCTATTTTGAAAGAATCAGGGACTAATGGTGCAATTTACAGTTTACCTTCCAGGAGTAAGAATCATTCTCACAAAATTTACTAACGGAACCGTGTCCTCTAATATCCGATCCTCCCAATCCACCCACTCTGTCGCAGGTCCGTCATCCTCCTCCTCTTCCACCTCTTCCTTATTTTCCTCTACCACCGGCCGTGACACCACCGGCTTCCTCAATAAGTCCGCCCCGTATGAATAACCATGGCCGCCAACTGCCAAGCAGCAGCGGCGCAACCGCAAAGGGTAAACAGAAATTGAAAGAGAGGGAGGTGTTAAAGAGATAGGGTTTCTTTGTAGAAAATGTAGTTGGAAACATTTATAAGGAGAAGTAATTGAAGCCATTAGAATAAATCGAAAAAATTGTAATTTAATTAATGAGCTTAATCTTCAGCTTCACTATACACAATTATCGTAATTAAGATGAGCTTAGGTATATATATATATATGAAGGGAGACTGCAATGAGTGTCTAGTTTAGTTGCTCTGTTGCTTAGGATATTTGCAGAACTGAAAAGACGACAAGTCAGCTAAACTGAAAGCGATATTTTGGTCCGACGGGCTAAAATGGGTAGGTGGGATAAAACTTAAATTATAATTGTACATATTATTGTTAGAGCACTAAAACCTCAATAATACCAAATGTATGGGCTGGTTTCAGGTTCAGACAGCAAGTGTTCTTTTTTGTGGACCACAAATGTTTCCAAAGAATTTCAGCCCATGATCATTTTGAGTGTCCCTTTTTAACACCTAACACTATAGCCCAATACAATATAGCGTCATGTCCTCTATTAGCAAATCTATATATGTCCATCCAATTATTTGGTCGTCTCTAATAGAGAAAAATACTCTTTTAGGCATGAATTTCAAAAAGTTTATATTTAAAGTCTCAGTTAAAAAAAAATTCTATAAAATTTCTATACCAAATTTTTTGGTTTTGATTTTTTACCTTTATACCTTTTTTACATTCATTTCCATTTAAACTTGTACCTATTTTTGTAAATTACCCAGTGATGTACGTATATAATACATATCAAATCCATTTCATTATACAGTGGGTATAGACCCACGTCGTTATACATTGTTATTAAGTCATTTTTAATTGATATAAACCCAATTCATTCTTGTCCATGTCAAAGTCCAGATAGTAGTCCATGTCAAAGTCCAAGTGGGTACGAACCCATTTCGAATAACAATAAGTCTGTGTACCTAGGCGGTATGTACCTAAGTCAACCAATAGGTAGATGGGTACGCACCAAAGTCAAACAATAGTTAGATGGGTATGCACCCCAAGGCGAATAATAGCCAAACAGGTACACACACAAGGCGAACGATAACAGGTGTGGACCAGATGGGTACGCACCTAATTAGACCATCTCTTTACCCTCACATCTATTCATTCCCAACATTGGAACTAAAACGAAACAGAAAAAACTCTTCACACCCGACACTGGACCCGAAATTAAAAACATATTTGAAAAACAAAAGTCTTCACACTAGCAGCATTGAAACAAAAAAATGAATTTTTTTACACTCGCTGCATTGGAACAAAAAATAAAACGGAATCTTTTCACCCTCGCATCATTGGAACAAAGAACAAAAAGAAATCTCTTCATGCTCACCACTGGAATAAAAAACATTCTGATGAGATTAGGTTAGGTTAAAATAAATTAATTTTATACCTTCATTTGGGTTCTTTGCCTTAGCCGATTTGATGATAATGGAGAATGGCAGCGGTGATTTGGATACGTACCATCTCCAGCAGTTGTGCCAAACTTCTCACACGATAAAAGCCTTACAACGACGTTTGATGATGGTGGAGAATGGTCAAGGAGGCGGCAACACTTGATGAAGGTAGAGAATGGTCAAGGCAGTAGCGTTTGAAGATAGTGGAGAATGGACCAGACGGCAGCGCTTGATGAATGTGTGGAATGGTCCCGACGCTTGATGGAGGTGGAGAATGGTCCAGAGATTTCTTTTTGTTTGGTATTCCAATGCGAGAGAGAAGAGAGAAGGTCAAATCTGAGGTCCACTAATGACAGGGTTTTCTTTGGCAGTGGAGGGAGACGGCGTGAACATATGGTCCTGGCGCTTGATAAAGGTCGAGAATGGACCACGAACGACGCCAGTTTTTCTTGTGCAGAAGAGCTTATTGGTGGGAAGGTGAGATTTGAGGGTGACGGGATACGTTGGTGGGGAATGGTCCACACAACGTCGCCGGTTTTTCTTGTGCAAAAGAGCTTGTTGGTGGGAAGGTGAGATCTGGTGAAGAGAGAGAAGAGATAGGAAAGGTGAGGTATGGAACGAGAGAGGAGAGAGAGGGAAGGATAAGAGCATAGGGTGGGATCCGACCCATTATAGGGTTTTTGTTTTGTTCTTTGTTTTTACTATAAATTGAGGGAAGGGGGAGGGTTAATTGGTCAATAATTAGTGTTTAGTTGTGATCCAGTTAGATACTAAATGGAAGGCTTTTGGGAGTATTGCAGATAGGCCCAAGGCCTTAAAAAATAGTTTTCCCTCTCTAATATAAATAGGCTTGTTTGACAAAAAAACGAGGCTTGGATTTGGTAATGATATTGAGGAAATAAACCTTTCAATCGATATATAGTATATACACATAAAGGCAGAAAAAAAACGTTTCTTGACTTATGAAAAACTCACCCATAGTACCCAAAGGAGATGCACGGGCAAGTATGTTGTCCTCTTTAATAGAGTCTCGGGGGAGGTTATGTATTTGGATCCAAAAAATGGTTTTAGGGAAAATCTAATTTGTTAAAATGGATCTTTTGGTTCCAGAGAACTATATAATGACCCTTAACGATCCAAGGGTGATTCTCCCAAGTAATGATGTGGTTCTTAGCAAAGTGGAAAGCAATAATTAACATGTTAAGTTTCAATTTCTTGCAAGTTACGGGACCAATAAGGCCCCAAAGATGATTCATCTTCTTCTTTGACGTTGGAACACCGATCTTGTTTTTTGCTAGAACCATCGCTTCGAAACAATGAAGTGGAAGATCAGGGTCCCTATAATAAAAGCGTTGGAGTCTAACGCCTAATGCCTTAGGCAATATCTTAAAAAACTTGGGTTTTTTCGACCTAGATGGTTTGAATCTATTAGATGGAGTCCTTTCCAACAAGAATGATTTATTCTGTAAGGCCCTTGGGATAGTAATGGGGTGTTTGTTTTCACTTAATGAGATCTTAATCTAGTTCATTAAGACACTGGATGGTGTTGCCTAGGGTGTGATAAAAATAAGATAAAATTAAGCCAAGAAACTACGCACTCTCACCCTAGACAGGCACAGTACTGCAAGTATTTCAGGATGTATGCAAGTTTTAGTTAGTAAGTTGAGTTCGTTCTCAGGGACTTAAGTGTGTTATACGCGTGAGTAGGAATTACGAGTAGAAGTAAATAATTAGAAGACAATAAACTAAAGGGAACATATTTCGAAAATAGCAAATTAAACTAAGAAAATAAAGACAATAAAATAAAAGATTAAGAATATGAGATGAGAGATATAGCTTAGGTTTTGCTAGTATGCACTAATCCTTCTAATTCTATCTATAGATCTAGTTTATAAGGGAGAATATTAGCTCTTGTATACTTAGTCAGGATTCTAAATTCCGAGGTCTCAAATAGGGTTATCAAACGCCACTAAGGCCTTAAACAGAACACTACAATCATTGGTGATATGGTGATTAAAACAAACCCTAATGACTATCTAGTTAGAATCATGTTTTGTCAGAACTAATATCGACACTAGACATTATGTGGTGGTTCAATAGTTAAACACCCTGTCAAGGAGACCATCTAACTACTATTAAAACAATCCTAAAGTGATCAATTCTAGGAAAGATAATAAATCAAAACACATAAACAAATATAAAGTAAGTAGTTAATATCAGATTAAAACATATAATTCCCAAAGAAACTTAGATAGAAGAATTAGAATTCATAGTTTATACATTATGCAAAACCCAAGCTATGGGAGGTTTAGTTCATACCTGAAGGAAATAAACTAAAAGAAATTACAAAAGACATCATCTTGCTCTCTACAATAAACTGGAAGAATAAAACCTTAAGAACTAATTACTATGAGGCAAGGATGATTTTACAAGTGATATAAGGGTGTATTTATAGGTGTTTAGAAGACCTAATTCGTTTTCTTGAGGAAGAGATAAAGTATTGGACTCCTATCCCAACTCAAATTCGTATGGAAATAAAGATAAACACTGCTGGATCGTTTTGAGCATATCTTCTTCGTTATTGGTCGGTTTGAGCTCCATAAGATACCAAAAGAATCGTAACAGAATTATCTTTGTACCTACGAAAGGAAATTACCAAAATCGGCCTATTTCTTAGGTAAATCGCCACTTCTTTAGGCGTGTACTGCAGAATTCAGATTTAGGCAGCTTTTCCTTTTCCATCTTTTTAGCTTTTGTTTCCTTATCTCCAATTACCATGCTAATCTCTTTCCATAAGTTGTAGTCTTTGACTTGGACTCTAATTAATCTCCATAATTATCTTTAAAGCTTCACACTAAAATAAACAATTAAACTCAATATGCTCTAAAAATAATAATTCAACAAATCAAGACTCAAAATAGGAGAGTGCACTATTTCTCAAGAAAATCGACATTTATGACTTCTAAAACACTAAAAATGATGTCTCATCCTAACATTAATCTATCACAAATGAGGAGTCATCACTGGATCAATAAGACTGTTTGTTTTACCTGTCCAATTCAGATCTGAATGACTCTTAACGGGTCTGTTTCATTAAGATTTCAAACTAGGTATGAATCATTCAGACACTACCTCTTAACAGAATAAGTCATATTCAGCTGTTCATTCAGCATTCAACACTTATTACTTAAAAAAACAAACGACACCTAACAGAGGATGATAATAACGAGCAATACTTTACGGGTTGGCGAGGAAAAAGGCATGACGCTAGCGACAATCTAAATACATCTCTCTTAGTCAAAATATCTCGTTAAACATAGAAAAACGTATTGCTCACATTTTCGTTAACCCTGTCATCTCTAAATCTTGGTAGCCTTCTCTATATATTCTTTTCCCAACAACGATGATAGATAATACTTGTGAAAATAAATTTATGAATACCAACTTTTTATAGTTTCAATAGTTGTTATATTGAAGACTTAAACGCAATTCAGGACCTATACGAGAAGATGGGGGTGCAGTCTATTTCAAAATTGGAACTCTTTAGGAAACTCATAAGCAAAGTAGATTTGATAAATATGCCAACAAATGGACATGTTGTACTTGGTCCAATAAGTGTGAGGGCTCATATATAATCCTCCATCGGTTAAACATGACCTTGGGAAATATATAGTGACTTGAATCCTTCCATTATTATGTTCCCATACCACTCCAATTGGCCCAGACCACTCCCCTTGGTCCTCTACCATTCAAATCTTGGCCCTAAGGTAAAACAAAAGTGTTTCCAAATTGAACTAACTTGGTGTGATTCTAAGGAATGTGTTCCTGTTATATGTTAAACCCAAGGTTCTCGAGCCACATACCATTTTCACCATACAAAAAGAATTTTGGGATACCAATTGTATAGACCGGTATGACGACGATCATCGAGATGCCAAAATTATTCAAATATTGGGTAACCGATTCAGTGTCTTATCTTAGCTATTTTTTGTCTTTGATTTATAACTTTAGAGCATTTATTATGAAACCCGGTTTCCTATAGAAAAGCAAATTAGGGGGACAATGTTTTAAGGTCGTTATGCCGATCTAGATTTGTTTCAACATTTAATGAAAGAATGGGTCTTTAGAAATTTGGGGGTATTAAATGGATATATAAGAGGGATTATTTAAAGCATTTATTCAATTCTTCAACCACACCATTTACACATAACATTCAAGCGTCAATCAAGAGATCTCGAGCAACTCAATTCAAGTTCTAATCTTCATTTTCTTAGCTTGACTTCATAGTTATAATTACTATACAAGAGAGATTTAAATCAATTGTAATACATATTAAACACTTTAGTCCTTTTTCTCTAGATTAGGCATTGTAGTTCCAAGGTTAGAGTAGAGAAAAGTTTCCTTGTGTGAAGTGGTTGTGGTTCCCTCGTGTTGATACGAATAGATGATTTTGATTGAGCCCAAAAAAATCACAGTTGTGGGTTTATGGTAATATATGTAAATATCAACTGTAATCGGGTTTTGTTTCACAATTATGATATAAGACACTTTCTTGAGAAGTTTAAAAATCATAAGGTATCATTTCCTTAAGTTGTGGATTAGGCCCTCGAGAGTTCGAAGTACTCAACAATACTCGTGTACTCTCCATCCCTAACTCTTTAAATATAGCACTTTATATTGTTTTGCATGATTGTTTATCAAACATATATATATATATATATTGTATTCCCCTTATGTTTGACTTCCTAGGATAAGTTTCTCCAGCTTATAATTGACTTCTTAAAAGTTTTCAATTAGGATTAATCTTGATTAGTGTCCAATTCACACCTTATATGACTTACAAGTGGTGACCAAAAATGGGTGGTTGAACATGGTAGTGGTCGGAGGTGGTTGTGACAAGAGGTGCATGTGGCTGGAGTGATGGGCGGCCATAGGGGGTGGTGGTCAACTATTTGTTTAATATTGAAAAATAAATAAATATTGTATTCAAATTTAAATAGTATATACTTAAATAAGGGTAGTTTAAGTATACAAATATAAGTCGGATATTATTCAAAATTATTTAGTTTAATAAGTCATTCAAGTAAAAATATACTAACGTATTAAGAAATAATTAGAATTTTTAACCGGAATGTTCTTGGTCATTTACCATATAAATTCCCCATCATTCTTCAATACTTTTCAAAAGGAGTCCACGAAGAATAGAAGATCAGGAGATAAAGCTAGAATTAAGTAATTAGTTATTTAATTAACATTTTATTAATTGTACTTATTTTTTAGTCAACCCTAACTTCCTTCTTCTTTATTTCAAGGGGGAAAAAGAAGAGAACAAAAAATCAAAAATTATTCATTATTAGTATTTTGCTTTTCATCTCCAGTACGAATAATTAGAGTCCACCACTTAGGATGGCGATCTAGGATTATTGTAGACCTCTTACAATAATTAATTAAACATTAGATTTATCTTAATTACAAGTTGTACTTTGTTATAATTTTTTGTACGTAATTACATCTTCAAGAAGAATCCATAGAGGATCACCAAAGGAGAATTAGTGGTTAGACAATTATAAGTCTGTATTAAATGGCATGATAAGACAAGTGTCTAAAGTGATATTCTAGGTCATACCTGAAGGATCGGATTCTACGATGAATACAACTTAAACAAATAAGGAAGAATTTGTCTGGATTATCTTAAGCGAGAGAGTGACTGACAACCATTGCAGAATTGTTCGTGTGCATTCAATTCTACTACCAGGCAATAATCCTTTTTGATTTAACAAGTAAATTAAGGTTTTATCATTAAGTTAGTTATGCATAAGATTTTATATGGTTTAAGATTTCCCCATTTGCACTCACCCATAAGATAAGCTTTCTTATCTTTAATTACTACAAATCTTAAACTTTAATCAACAAATACATAGTATATTCAGATAGATAAATTAGCCAAATACCTCAGTTATTAGTGGATCGCCTCTTGGTATCACTAATTCCCCCTAATAGTGATTTATACATGATAATATCACGTTATATATCCCCATTAATAGTGATTTTGTAAGGAGTCAACGATCACATTCCCCCTACATCTTCAAACGTAAGTAAATAATTCCAATTTATCAAGTAAATTCTTTTCAACTCCTTATTTCCCACAAAAATTAGACACATGAACGATAATTTGATTATAGAATAAGATAAGGATGAGAAATACATACATGGCGTAAGAAGAAATATCATGTATACCGACCTTTATACAAGTTTCCTTACCATTTTTTTTGTTGGGATATATCTGATTTCTGTGTTTTAGGATCGTATATCGAAGATAAATGAAAAAAAAATACAAAAACTTTAATGAGTTCAAAAAACAATGTCTATCTCCACAGAGTAATTTACTTTAATCGTTCACATTATAATAACTTGATTTGTATAGAATAATCTGAAATCCTCTCACAAAATAAAGAAGAACTCTTACACTGATCCAAAACTCCAACGACGATAAGATAGATGCACACTTTAGTTAACTATTCCATTTAATTATTTACTCTTGAAAGTTTTAGTCTTTTATTTTCTTCTTCAAATGTATAGTGCCTATTTATAAGCTTTCAAACTCAACCAAGTAACGACTATAGTGACTTTTGAAAAAAAAAATCTCTTTCAAATCTGTCATCAATATACAAGATTATTGTTTTTTGAGCAAATTTTGTTTTAATGCCATTATCAATGGCCTAAAAATTATTTATAGGCCAAACATTTTAAAAGTACCGTTTTCAGGCCAAACATATTCAAAACGTCCATTTTTAGCCATTTTACTAAATTCATTAGATATTTCATAGATTTTAAGGGCAATTTGGATACTTTAAATATAATTCCTAGTTTATGATGCATCCAAATACATATATATAGTTTGTTTAAAATGTCCAAATTGTCCTTAAAATCTATTAATTATCTCATGAAATTAATGAAATGGCCTACAAATTGGCGATTTAAAGAGGGCGTTACTTATAAGAGTCTCAAATTCAAAAATCTAATTTTTTAAAGGCCTAACTAAAAAATCCTATAAACCCCTAAATCTAATTTTCAGGTTTTATTTTTTACCTTTATACCCCTTTCTTAATTTGTCGTTTGGTACGAACCCAAGAAAAGTTTGTACCCTTTTTTATATTACTACTTAAGTTATAATACTATCTGGGTACGTACCTATTTTCCAGACTAGTACGTACCCATGTTCGTTTTATGATTGTTATACAATAATTTTTTATATAATTGCATGATAGGTCCCGGATGGCATTTGTGTATAAAATCAAATGGTTTTTGTCCATGTCAATGTTAATGTCTGTGTTGGGTATGTACCTAGGTTGTACGTACCCAATTCAAAATAGGAGAAATGAGTATGTATTTATTTTAGATAACCCGATCCGAACTACCGTGTCAAGGTCCACTGGGTAAGTACCCGATCCAACAACTATAAACACAACAAATATCATAAGTAAACCAACCTAACGGGTATGTACTACAACATTGGGTACCAAACATTAAAGTTATGCATTTTTCTCGATAATAAACTGAAAATGCGTACCCAAGATCCACTTGGTACGTACCCATACAAATTCACTGGATACGTACCCATACAAATCCAATTGGTGTTTGTCCTAAATAAAGTCTATGCCCGTGCTAGGAATATACCCAGCTGGGTATGTACCAGATTCAAAGTTTCTCCAGCAGTTAGACCATCTCCGAGAGTTGTGTCAAACTGCCAAACTTTACTGCAAAAAAAATCAAAAAGAAAATCTCTTACACTCGCATTGGAAAAAAAAACAAAAAACAAAACTCTTCTCTCGGTGGAACAAAAAACAAATAGAAATCTCTTCACAACTTGGTGGAACAAAAAACAAATAGAAATCCCTTCACAACTGGAACAAAAAACAAATAGAAATCTCTTCACACTCGTGGAACATAAAACAAATAGAAATATCTTCACACTCGTGGAACAAAAAATAAATAGAAATCTCTTCACACTCGTGGAACAAAAACAAATAGAAATCTCTTCATAATCGCACTAGAAACAAAAAACAAACAAAAATATTTTTCACACTCTATGGAACAAAAAACAAATAAAAACCTCTTCACACTTGCATTGGGAACAAAAACGAGAAAAAAAACAAAAGCAAAGAAACGTTTAAATATTTTACCTTCATTTGGATTATTTGCAAGCCGCTTGATGATGGTGGAGAATGGTCCACGATAGCGCCGACTTTCTTGTGCAGGTTAGCGACAAAGTGGAGAATGGTCCACGATGGTCCCAATTTTCTTCTATAGGAGAACGGCGGAGTTGAAGAGATGGTGGTGGAGGATGGTTCACAATGGCACCAGTTTTCTTCTGCAGGAGAGCGACAAAATTGAAGAGATAGTGGTGGAGAATGGTCTAGGCGGCGGTTCATATCTAAGGGAGAAGAGATTTCATTTTGTTTGTTGTTTCCGTATTAGAGAAAAAAGAGAAGTACGAGAGAAAAGGGGAAGAGAGAGAACATAGAGAGTAGTGAATCTGATTTTCGAACCCTAATAGGGTTTTTGTTTTTGGTTTTACTTTTTAACGGGTAATAGAAAGAAGAAGGGGGTTTTTGGTCTTTTTCTTTTTAATTGGGCTCTAATAGGATAGTTAGATTGAGGGTTTTGTAAGTATTTTGTAGTGGTCTAAGGCTCTAAGCCTCCATTTTAAATACGTTTGGTCTGAAAATAGTACTTCTAAAGCGTTTAGTCTAAAAATATTATTAAGATATAGATAATAGCCTAAAAATGAAATTTGCTCTTGTTTTTTAAAAAGAACAAAATATTTTTAATACATAATATATTAGCACTCCAAAAGTTTAGTTTATCATTACCTTTATCCATATTAGCACCTCAAAGAGTTCATTTTATTAATACCTCTATCAATTAATCCATTTAAGGTTTTTTTTTTAAAATCTTTCTTACTTAAATGGAAAACCTTGGTATAACCTAAATCGTCAAAGATATTCAACATTCGCATGTAAAAAGAAAATCAATTGATCTTTTGAATAAAAAGGAGTATTCATATTAAACATACTTTCAATTTAAATTAGAAATTGATCATTCATGTTCTCAAGATATTAAAATATTGTCGAGAAGTCCCAAACTCCTCTTAGGGACGAATCCAGAAAATAAATTAAAGGAAGACTTGAGATATATGGGAGTTCGAGGTCAACATTTTTTGGAAATTCTTAAGATAAAAATAGTATACATTAATACATAACCACCATCCACCAATATCAAAATACACATATGAAAATAACCATTACGTTTCTCGTCTCTTTAATACATGAAATTATCAGTTAGTATTAACCCAAAAAATATACAAACAAATACCATTAGATTTAATTTATATAACATTATTTTATTATATTAATATACCATATGATATATTAATAGGGGCAATGAACAATTAATTACACGGAGTGTAAAAATTTTCAATTAGTTACAATTCAACTTAATTCCTACTTAAGCACAGAAAAATGAAAGATTACAAAAATACCTATAATTACTTACTTTAATTATAATAATATTTATTTATTTTCATTTATTTTTAAATTTTTTTTCCGAATTTTTTTTGAATTTTTTTTTTCCGATTTTTTTTTGGTTTTTTTTTCGAAATTTTTTTCCCCGGATTTTTTTTCCCGATTTTTTTTTTAATGTGTTCCATGAACACACAATTCTGAGATTTGTGTGTTATAGGAACACACGAAATTGGAACAACCAAAATCAAGTTTTTTGTATTCAAAGAATACACAAATCTATTCTAAGATTTGTGTGTTCCCGTAATACACAATTTACAATGGCTTGTGTGATTTCTTCAGCATGCTTATATATAAATATTCAAAAAAAATTAATTATTTTTTGAAAAAAACTACATTACATATAATGTACACGCTCGGGGGCTCAAGTCCCCCGGGCTAAGGAAGATCCGCCTTTTGACATTGGAACAAGATGTGATATTCTTAGCAATTCTATTTTATAATTATGTATATATTTTTTAATGGCTCTGTTTAGTTTAGTTATGCAAGTTGCAAGGAAGAAATAAGAATTTGCATTTACTATCGGCTATTGTACTTATTTTAGTCTAGATCTTGGATCCAGTACGATTTCTCATCAATAGACAAGGTCTCCAACTATTATTTGTGATCATGCATACTTAACTCCATAATAAATAAAAATAGTGGGCTGAAAATTGGAATACTCCGAAAGATATAGAGAATTTTTCTTGAGAAAAGACATAAAAAGTTCAGTGAACCTTCTCATGAAAGGATTCAATGAAACCGGAGATCTTTAGCTTTGACCAAGAACAGTAGAAGAAAGAACCAAAATGAATGAATATATATGAAGAGGAGATGAGGTGTACATCCCTCGTGCATGTGTTTGCTGCAGAAATCAATAAAAAGCTGTCACGTTAAATGCCATCTAATATTCAGACCATTTTTCTGGTAAACTAAAACACTCGTGCACGTGCTCCTGCTCTTGCTCGACATGCTATATACAGTAGAACAAACATTACATTGGCCTAGAAACGATGGTTTGTTCCTTGTCAATCACATTCATCCGCGTCGGTTGGACTTGTAACTTTTTCGTTAAAGATAAAACCAGGGCCGGCCGTGATATTTTGGGGGTCCTAAGCGAACTTACAAAATGAGGCCCTCTACATAAATAAAGATATTATTACTATTAACGTGGTTCAAACTCTAGATCTTATAAACAAAAACATGCCACATTACCACCAAACTAACAACACTACTTTTATATAATTATTTAATTTGGGGATATATATATATATATATATATATATATATATATATATATATATATATATATATATATATATATATATATATATATATATATAATATATTTAGATGATCGGAGGCCCCTAAAAACGTCAAAAAATCGGGGGGCCCTAAGCGGCCGCGTCTTTTGCTTCACTACAGGACCGGCCCTGGATAAAACTAGGCCCATCCCCATAATCTGGTAAAAACAGTAAATTTTATCTAAAATTACTGAAGTACTAATTTTTTTATAATATCGTATATCTTTTGTTGTAATATTATAAAAGAACTATGAACACAAAAACAAGAATAATGCACTACAGAAAAGATAAATAATCACTACAAGAAATAGTATCATAAGGGACGAAGATATTGCGGCAACACTAAAAATTGCCTTTAATGATATTTTTAAATACCAAAATGGCCTCTAATTATATTTTAGCGGCAATATTTGCTGCTAAAGATAAAACCAATAGAGGTAAAAACAAATAATTTGCTACTAAAAGTATCTCTAGAGACGAACTTATAGAGACGAACTAATAGAGACGATCAAATAGCGGCTATTAGCGGCAAAATTAAAATTTTTAGTGTTAAATTTTTTACCGCTAAAGATACATTTTCTTGTAGTGAATATATAAATTTATCGTGATTTGATAAAATCTATATTTGTTCGTTGAACTTGGTCAAAAATATTTATTCTACTAATAAATGTTTTAAAGTACAATAGTAGTCTCATAATATTTCAAGAGAAATGATATATACCATCCAAATACCACCCATGACGTGGCGTGAATTGGATGACAATAAATCGTTAATCAAATCAAGAAAATAGATAGATTAACGAATTATAACCAACCAATTCACGCCACGTCATGGGTGATATACTTGAGTGGTATGATTTTGGGTGGTACATATCATTATTCATGTTACCTAATATGTCTATAGAATCAAGAAGTTACATGAGAATGATTTACCACGCTATTACAAATAATTTTGAGAGAGAAAGAAAGAGAAAGAGGGAGGGAGGAAGGGAGGAAGAAAGAGAGAGAGAATGAATCATATAAAAAAGACACGATTTTATATGGAATTGTAGGGCTTACATTTTAGTAGTTCATACAATATCAAGATTAAGGGTCATAATTTGTCCACATCACCTCATCTCTGATATAAAACAACATTGTTTAAGTACAGGGTCTAATTAAGTGTCAAAAAGTAGTTTAAAACATTAGAGACATATGTGTAACACTTAATAATAACATATAACAACATTTCCACCTTGAAGTGTTCAAGTCCAAAATCTTCACCAGCACATTCCAATACTAGTGGTAGAACCATCTTCATTGCCATCATAACTCAAAACAATCAGTCAACCAATAAACAACAAGTTTGAGCAATACTTAAAGGTGGTGTTAGTAACCAACTTTGTGCCTATGTTAGTTGCATTTCTTTTAGAAGCAATCTTTAAGGATTTAACTTCATTAGTAGCAAAACTAATGAAATTTGATAAAAACTTTCAGTATAACCTTCGGGGAAACAAAGCCAAGCAGTAAAGGGGCACCCAATGAAGTAAGTCCTCGCCTACGCATTAAGTTAGAATGTATCAACAAGAAACTGATGGTAGAATCATTACAAGTCAAATCATCCCCTCAAAGCCAAGTCAATCCTCGGGAAGAGGCAATAACAAAGAAAAGAGGTAGGCGAAAGAAGAAACACTTGTATATCCATCCATTCTTACCAATTCTCACAAAGTTATTATATGACCAGAAATATGCAAAAAAGAAACAAAAGGAAAAGAAATCCACAATTGAGCCTCATGTATATTATGAGTTGGGAGGTCTTATTTTAAATATCGGGCTCCTAGGGAAAAATGTGAAATTGCTCTAGGAGCTCCGAAAGTGTTGTCGACAGATACTCTCGAAGGATCCCCGACTCACATGTTTGAGAATTCGACATTAAATCAAGCATCCGCGGGAGTGGTGAAGTCCAAGCAAATGAGAACAACAAGCTCGGGTATGCCGAGTGCATAAAAGATATCCAGCCTTCTTCTTTCTATCACGGGTCGGGTTTGTTAACAATTTTGTTTCCTTATCGACACACCAACTCCCAATATTGGATGTGACATCGGCTAAGCTCAGCCAAAAAAAGGACCTGAAACATTGTTGCTTTACCACGTCGATACTATTCAAAACGGGGTACTAGGGTTGTAAATGAACCAAGACGCTCGCAAGCAGCTCAAGTTCGACTCGGAGAAAAGCTCATTCGAGATCGGCTCGAATATAAACAAGCTCAAGCTCCATTTTAAGCTCGATAAGTAAACGAGTCTGCTCGAGCTTGGCTGGTGAGCTCGTTTAAAATTATGAATTATAAATTAATATATTATCCACTTATAAATATATTAATAAACCTTAAATATCAAATTGGATATTTTTGATTTCTTTAGACATTTATTTTTACATTAATGTGATGCTTCATATTTTCATACCACACACTCCATCAAATACCAACCGTTCATGAAAGTCTCATTTCAACCATGAAAAACAATTTTTTCATGAGAAACTTGTGCTTGACTCTAATAAAGATCGTTCTACAAGTTAAAAAAAACAAGTTCTAACATTTTTTATTTGGATCATTGGAAACTCAGGCTCGACTCGTTTAAATTTGAGCTCGGCTCGACTTGATAAATTAAACAAACAAGCCTGTACATATAGTATTCGGCTCGGCTCGACTCGTTTACAGCCTTACAGGGTAGCAAACACTTTGCCTTCTTTGGTATCCTTACAAGAAAGCTGGGGTAGCCTCGACTATAATTGTTTCTTGGGCTAGTAGTAAGTCATATTTTTCCGATAGTTTGAAGGTTTGAATATGATGGTTGATTTTTCTACCTGAATTAACAATGACTATCTTTCGAATCTACCAAAACAGTCGCAGATAATACCCTTCGGCGTGAAGAATGCTAATAATTTTGAATTAAAGTTACCCGCATTCAAAAGGAAACAAAGAAGATAATAAAGCAAAACCAAGAGGCTCAAAGATATAGAAAAGTAAAAGATCTTTACCAAGAGAATCAATAGTTTCGACATAAAGAGGTATCGAACATCATTTAAGAGAAGATTCATAGCAGCTGGATAGCTTACATATAAGCCCAAGGGTTCTCAATATTGTCGGGAAAAAGTAGGGGTGGAAATCGGCCGGATCGGATCGGAAAAAGGCTTATTCGGAAATTTGCAATTGTTTTTCCGGAAGAGTAAAATTCAATCCAATTCCAATCCAAAAAAATTGGAATTTAAAATTTCATTCCGATTTCGGAACACCCAGAAATTTTTGGAATTTCGAAATTTTCGAAAATTCTTTACTTTATCAGTTTAATTTTTTTAAAAAAATCTTTGGTACATTTATTTTCAGAATTTTAGGAAGATTCGCAATTTTTTATATCCATTACCCTTCTTAATAAATTAAAATTTAATAATTTTTATAAAATAAAATAATCAAGTGAAAATTTTGAACATGAAAAAAATTATTCTAAATTTCTAATAATCCGTCAAATTAAATATGTGGTAAATTATAGTCATATTCTTAAAACTAAAATTTTATCAATACTAAATCTTTAAATATTCAAATCTTTTTAGGTAACATTCACCATATGAAAGATGAACAATGAGATGATAAAAGTATTAGTACAAATATATAGACAGAGAATTTTGTACAAAAGTCAACATGTAAATTAATATATGGCTTGCTTTTTAATAATATGTGTTTGAAAATTTACTTCAAATTAATATTATAATATAAATTTAACACAAAATATAAGTTTATGGTGATGGGATAAAATAGTAGTGTTGTGAAAATGGTGGAATAATATTGGTTTCATAGAAGAGATGCGTGTTTGGAAGAGAAAAAGTTATCTAACTTATAATTCCCCAAATTATTTGGTTTAGAGTTTGTTTAGGGTATATATATATATACTGTATATAACAATATTTTAAAATATATATTATTTAGGAAAAATATATATATATATATATATTCATATATATATACGGTATATAACAATATTTTAGTATTTGGTTATCTTTGAGATCTTTTTAAAGAAATAAGATTCCTACTAGTTTCTGTATGACAAAAATCTAGTCTCCAAAACCCTATGTGTCAATTATCTTTTAATCTTTTGATTTCTCACTACAAAAGATTTGTGACATCTCCATGCACTGAAAGAGTAATATGATATACCAACAAAATTCATACCTTCCAATATAACACCCATAACGTGGTGTGATTTAATTAGAAATAAATTATTAATCAAATTGAGAAAATAAATTAATTAATAATTTATTTTAATTTAAATCACATTATGTCATAAGTAGTATATATCATTACTCCACTTATTATTTGGGGTATAAAGAAAAGTCACTAAGAAAAATATGATGTTTTAGCATAAATATTTAATTCCTTTTTACTTGTTTTTACCCCCAAAAAAGAAAAACATTTTGTTTCGAAACCCCGCCGACAAATAGGATAGTTTTACAAAAAAAAAAAGTCACAAATAAAACTCTTTGGGTGAGTGACATGACAGTATTGAGTTAAAAAAGGGGCCCCAATAGCATTTACTCTACCATAGCAAAGCGAAAATATAGGCATCGGTCTAACTGTCCGGCGACAGCATTCCCCACAATTATAATTTAATTAATAAATCCCCCAAACATTTTCTGCACTCTCACTACCCCTTACGAAACAAAACACCAACACATGACAGCCCGCCAGCCATGATCCAGCCTTGCCACTTCTCACCACCACCACCTTAATTTTACTACACATGCCCACAGCCCACCCATTTTGATTTTGTATTTATTTCATTTTTTTTTACTATTTGAGAATAAACGTGAATAAATGAAACAATTATTTCCACACTCCACTAAACGAAAAACTAATTGTTCCAATGCTAAAAGAAAACAAAGTTTCTCTTTCTTTTGTCTCGAACTTCACAAACAACTTGACTGTCAAGATTCTCCAAGTAAAAATAAAAATCCTCATGGATCAGCTTTACAAGCAGAACTTTCCAATTATTAGCTGTAGATGTTTTTTTACGTATAAAAAAACACAGTCTTCACACACTTCATAATCCATCCATAAATACAATACAAAACTAGCATTTGGATCTCCAAACACACATCAACAATGGAAGGGAGTGACCATGGTCATGGTGGTACTGTAAGAATAGGAGCTGCTAACATCAAACACCCTGATCAACCCTTCAACTTAGAGCCTGATTTATCAATTTCTTCACCAGTAACTAGGCAAAAAGCTGCTGCAGCGAAGCAGATTATTGAAAATCATTATAAGAATTATCTACAAGGCTTACAAGATCGTAAAGATAGGTAATATACAGAGGTGGATCCAGAAATGTTTCTCGTGATATTGTATAATGTAAAGAATTTTATGTGGTTGTTTTTTCAGGAGAAGAACATTGCAAAGAAAGGCACAAGAAGCTCAAGTACCAAGTGAGGAACAAGAGAAGATGCTGAGGAATTTGGAGAAGAGGGAAACTGAGTTCATGAGAATGCAGAGACATAAAGTTGGCGTTGATGATTTCGAACAGTTGACTATCATTGGTAAAGGTGCATTTGGTGAGGTAATTAATGTATATACAAGATCCAATTTTTATGTTTGATTCTTTGGTATTTTCATAAGATTAGAATCTGATGGATATATGCTAAGTAAGGATGGCGATTAGTTTGATACTCCCATTTAACAACTGGGAGTTTCATCATAAAACTAACTGTAATTAGTTTTAGAATTAGGGAAGAAATCTGTGGCGAATCCTACGTCAATGGGGGCTGCAACATGCATTGGCTTCGGGGTGAATTGGCCAGTAGCTTTTTAGATTTTATGTAGAGTTGATAATATTATTTCAAGTAGCAAATAAAATATACCGCATGATCAATATTATTTAATTATAAATCTAAATATCATATTTTAGAAAAAGTTCTAAATCAATAAATACTATGATATGTGTGATAAAAGTTCGAATCCCCTTCCTAACGGGTATAAATTAGGAAGTACAAGACTCGAACTCCTTTCGGAACATGGGTAACCTAGTTCTTATTTACCTGGGAATATATATAGGAGGCGTGTATATCTCCGTGGGATTAGTCGTGGCACGCGCAAGCTGTCTGGATCACCCACATAAAACAAATCATATTTCCATTATTTAAATATTCACGTTAATTGTAATTTTTTTTATTACAAAGGAGGTCCAGGGACCATTGGTCAATAACCCAAAATATATCAAAAATTAATCTAAAACATCATTAATCAAGCCAGAGTTGTAGACAACCCGCGGTGTCTTCCGCTCCATCCGATCTCTTGTTAATATACTTCAAATCCTATCTTGTGGGTCTTCAAGCAATGTATATTCCTCATTCCCATTCAAACCTGCCCGAGTTAGCCAATCCGCATAAAAGTTAGCTTCTCTATAAATGCACTTTAACATAAAACCGGGTTACACGCCAAATTCGAACAAATATTACGTATCCAAAGCCCCCCTGGTCCTCTCCCATCCTTCACTCTCTATATTGCGTCAATAGCCTCCCAAGAGTCCACCTCCGCCACCACTTCTTTAATTCCCATCTCCTCTACTAACCGAAGGCCCTCGCAAAGTGCGATCAACTCAACAATTACCGGAGTTTCCCGCCCAATCTTCATGTTAAAACCCCTTACCCACTCACCATTATAATCACGAATGACTCCTCCCCCTCCTCTCGCTCTACACCCTCTGTTATAGCTCTCATCTGTATTCAGTTTTAGTCCCGCTTTCGGTTTTTTCCAACCCACTAGCATTACAGATGATTTGTGACTACAGACCATCCCCAGTAGCTGTCCCCAACTTCGACAATATTTGGTTTCTAAATACGTAGCCTTCTTGAGCAATAACAATCCCATCGGAAAGACCCCATCATTAAATATCACTTGATTGCGTTCCCTCCATATAGTATCGATTAAAGCCCCAAAAAATACACTCCAAGGAACACCCTCTTTTTTTTTGTCAGATTAAAATAGTATTAACTACGAACGTTTATACAAGGAACACCCTCAAACAACTTATTATTGGATAGATTTCTAGCCCACCATTCTAGACCTGCTGTCCCTCCTGTCTCCATTCGCCATATCAAGGTTTCTCGACTTTCGGAATCAGCTCCCTGCTGGACTTGCATCGTCAACTTATTTAGACTATTTTTATTCGGGAAACATTAAGTTTAATTTCATGTTAATATTTAAATAACCGATTCAACATAAATAACATAAATATTTAAATTAATAAAATAATAACAACTTAACTTTTTTGTGGTGCTTTCAAACTCTAACTTTAATATATAATTTATTTATCTATTACGTGAGTAGTTAATTCTTGTTTAAGGTAAAAAAATGACGACGTAGATTTTCACGACATTCGAAAAAAAAAATCTGAATACCCGTATTACAAAAAATTGTTTACCTAACGTTTTGATTTGGTTCAACCGTTGGTATTTGTCATTCATTTCACGTTAAATGTTTACTTAACAAATACTTTTTGATAAATAAACAAAAAATAGAAAAATTAAAGAGTACCTAAAGAATTTGAAAATAAAAAATAAGTACCTATATAGTCAACACTTAATGGTTAATTTGACTACGAGGATTAATGATTAGAACAAATCAAAATATTGGGTTGGTAATTTTTTTTTTTTTTTTTGTAATATATAGATATTCAAATATCCTTTTGCAAATTCTTTGGATATACACAATATTTTTTTTTTAATGTAATAGCTATCCGGTTAGGTATATAATGGATTATTATGTTTAAAAAAGTTATTGAATCGCCTTGGCCAGTTAATCGATCTAGTTAGGCGATTGTAGTAGTGGCCCTGTAATATTGAGTCAAAATTTCCACTAACATTAAACATTTTCCAATTGTTTTTAGGCAAATGCACATAAAGATTAATTAGAATTAACTTTACGGACTTATAATTTATGATTCCTGATATAGTGATATGGGAAACTGAAAATTGCCAATTTAAATGGATCATACCCTTTAATGAACTCCGGGCATTGCGAAAGTTTTGTGCACTGAGTTACGCTTTATAGAATTAGTAGCATATATACTGAAATATATATTTCTTATGTACAGGTTAGGCTATGCCGTGCTAAAAGTACAGGAGAAGTATATGCTATGAAGAAATTAAAGAAATCAGAAATGCTTAGCCGTGGACAGGTTGAGCATGTCCGGTCAGAGAGGAATTTGCTCGTGGAAGTTGATAGTCGATGCATTGTTAGACTTCATTATTCTTTCCAAGACTCAGATTTTCTATACCTTATCATGGAGTATTTACCCGGAGGAGATATTATGACCCTATTGATGAGAGAAGATGTTCTTTCCGAAGAGGTTGCTCGTTTCTACATTTCCGAAAGCATTTTAGCTATTCATTCAATTCACTATCACAACTATGTACATAGGTATAAAAATTCATGAGCTTGCTTACTTGTCTTCTTCAATTTGCTTTAGTTTAGTTTCCTAGAGTTTTTTTTTTGCTTACAGGGATATAAAACCGGATAATTTGATACTAGATAAAAACGGTCATTTGAAGCTTTCGGATTTTGGGTTATGCAAACCGTTGGATAATAAATACTCCTCATTATTAGAAGATGGAGATTTTATGAATCAAGAGAGTGAAGGGAATGAGAAGGTGCCTGGGTTAATGCCAAAGGAACAACTACAACAATGGAAACGTAACCGTCGTGCATTAGCATATTCTACTGTCGGAACTCTTGATTATATGGCACCTGAGGTTTTGTTGAAAAAAGGATATGGAATGGAGTGTGATTGGTGGTCACTAGGGGCAATCTTGTATGAGATGCTTGTAGGGTACCCTCCTTTTTGTTCCGATGATCCAAGAATGACATGTCGCAAGGTAATGTTTTCTTAGACCTTTTTACTCTTGCTAGACCTAATGTTTCATTTGTTAATCAGATAATCAATTGGAAAACATGCTTGCAATTCCCTGACGAACCTAAAGTATCAATTGAAGCAAAGGATCTGATATGTCGCTTGCTCTGTGGTGTCGAAACAAGACTAGGGACCCAAGGAGTCGATGAAATAAAGGTATCAACTCTATTATTTTCTGATTACATTCTTGTGATCAATTTCTCTTTTTTTGTATTGGGATATCAAGTATTTTAATCCATTTTCAGGATCATCCATGGCTTAAAGCAGTTAAATGGGACATGCTTTATGAGATGGAAGCTGCCTATAAACCTACCGTCAATGGAGATTTAGACACACAAAATTTTGAGAAGTTTGATGAAGTGAGTTGCTCTATACCATACATAAGTAGCTTAAAAATAAACATTAAGATAAAAAGTAGAGACGTTATTTCTAACTCAAGCTTACTTTTATTCGCTGATAGTTAGAAGGTACACCCACGACAGGACCAAGAGTTGGACCGTGGAGAAAGGTACAATCTCAGACCACCATGATTTCAATCATAATTATGATATAAAAACTGTTATCTGGTGATTTTTTTTCCAGATGTTGACATCCAAAGATTCAAATTTCATTGGATACACTTACAAGAAATCTGATGTCTTAAAATCAGTTGGAACTTCAGGTTCTTAATGCAATAATAAGACAATTGATTTTCTACTCATATAAATAATGATTTGATGCAATCTTCTCTGATAATAGGTATTGATATTGCCTCGAATGGAACATCAAAGCCTCGATCATTGGTATCATTGTTTGGTAGGAATTTAATTTTAAGGCTCGGGTTCACCAGATTTGTTAGGTGTTACGAATAATTCTTAATCATACATCCTCGTGTTGTTGCAGGACATGTAGAATTGCATGATGATGTGATCACAGAAGATAACAAAAAGTAAACTAGCTGATTTTCAGTCTCCTTTCTTGATATCAGAGTTGAAGCTACCTTATTATGCGTTCGATAGTAATGCATCAAGACATAGTCGATTTTCAAAGTTTGTATCATTGTAATTTTAAGCATAATTAATTTGTGTTCCACGATCAGGCAATGTATAAGTAAAATGTACAGTCGAGACCATCATGGCGATGTATTATGTGCAATAAATCAATGGTTTTTTTTGTTAATGGATCTATCTTTAATTAATAGTACAAAAGAGTGATGGCTAGGATGAAAACCTTTTCTCGAGAATCAAATGGAATGCAAGAGCACTCATCATTTCTAGGAAATATGAACGATTTTCATGAATGTAATTAGAATGAAGGAAAGAATGGTACATCGCCATCTATTGGGCCCACCTACTCCTAGAGATGTTGAATTGGAAGATCTATCTTCGATTCTCAACATCTTAACGCTCTTTTTTTTGGATGAATGGTTATTGTCATTATTGGTTTAGCTAAAAATAGATCTCCAATAATATGTAATGCCGTAATGGTAACACTCTCTGGTACTCCTTCCGTCCTAAAAATAATGTCTACTTTACTAAAAATGGTGTCTCAAATATAATGTCCACTTATAAATTTCAAGACATTTTATTCCACCCTTTTTCCATTATTACCCTTATTAAAATATTTAAATTTATGTTTCTAATGATTATTTAAAATATCAAGACACTTTATTATTTAAATTTGATACTAGTGGTAAGGTTCAACCTTTAATACTGAAATTTAAAGATTTCATTTTTTTAAGTCTCATATTTTTCTTAAACATTTTCATAAATATAGATGTGACTTTTTGGCTAGTTGTTTTAAATGTAACTGTCTTTCAAATAACTGGTTATCGAGGATTTTTTTCGATGGTAATTAAATCTGGGATTGGTTGAACCTTTTGTAATTTCTTTTTTCTAAAATATTTGCTCTGGACAAAAAAAAAAAATACAAAGAGTAAAATAAAATAAAGCAGTAGATATTATCTATATAATGATTAATTAAATTTGCAAGACTTATCTTTAAGATCCTCCTCTACTAATTAGGTTCCTATAATAACTATATCAGCTTTTACTAAATTTTAGTTTGACAAGTTTAAATCTAATTTTTCGAATCTTCAGAATTATATGCCAAATGTTTACTCTTCTATATCTCGTATCTTTTTTTTTCTCTTTTTTGATAGTGTGCAAAACATCCTACCAATAAAGTATATGAATAATGGAACTCCAATCCTTCTTTTTTTTTATGTATGGGTGTCCGGGCTAGTTTACGCGCACCACGACTATTCCCATAGAAAATATACTCGCCTCCTCATGCATACTTCCACTTAATCAGAACTAGGTTACCCATGTTCAGGGAGGGGACTCGAACCTTGCACCTCTTGCTTACCCCCTTGAAGGGCTCAAGAAATAACAAGGCTGAGGGGGTTCGAACCCTGTACCTCCTAGATGAGAGACAAAGTCCTGGCCATTGAGTTAGTCTTAATGGTTAACTCCAATCCTTCTTACATATGATGCATGCATTGTATCTATCTTAAATCAGACAAAGGTCAAGACCACAAAGAAGTGTGTCTCACGATGACACTTCCACAATTAAGTTAATATTGAGACCAAGGACCGATGATAATATGTATATATGCAAAATGAACAGTGTAAGGATATAAGTGATACTCTCTAAACGCATTACCAAATATATTTATAGATCATAAATACCTCAATATACATTGTTGAGATTTTGTTGTATCCCAATGGGGTGTTCGGGAGGTTGAGTCCTCGAGCGTATAGTGAAGTAATACGAAACTCCTTAGGTATTGTTCAGAGATTCTCTCAAACCCAAATCTTAAAGGAGACATACTTCGTCTTTATATACGAAGACAGGTCATAGATGTCACGTTCGACGAAGCAAGATCGAGCCTATTGATACCCCATTGATCTTGGATGGGCGGCTGCGACGATTATCTTGAGGTCCAACCAAAGAATTCATTTGTCATGAGCTATGTCTATACAGGTGAAATTTATAAATTGGCCGCTTATCACCATGAGACACGTGTCATCTTAGGATTGGTGAGTAGGGCATGATTGTTGCGGCTTTTCTGATGAACCACGTGCGTTGTCAAATGGGATTCTAGGCGTTAGGCTATTATTTCCTTGGGGAGACAAATCATCATTTTTTTGTATGTATATACACACACAATATTTTTGTCACAAATCATCACTCAATCCTGTTGCATTCCTTCCGAGTCTTTTCTTTCCATGCATCCACTTTCTGTATTTTCTTACAAAAATTATAAAGTCACCAGGCACAAAACACCGTGTTCATATAGGATCCAAAGAATATCCTAGGTTGCTCGCCTTCCTCCTCGTCCACCTTCACGACATGTCCGATCTCCTAGTCGGATGACATCTGTAAAAAATGAACCTTCTCCCAAGGGCTAGAACGCTGAGGTTGGCGTTGATTTGAGGGAAAAAAGACAGATATTCTCTCGAGATGTTCCATTTAACTCAGAATTTCAACTAGCACAGAGGGCCTCTTAACCCATCATGGTACTATTCCCTTTACCTCTATG
Organism: Nemophila menziesii; assembly: GCA_029959085.1. Lineage (NCBI taxonomy): Eukaryota > Viridiplantae > Streptophyta > Magnoliopsida > Boraginales > Hydrophyllaceae > Nemophila > Nemophila menziesii. The sequence continues at coordinate 12,112,696 of JARWIR010000013.1, read as the reverse complement.
CATTTTGATCCTAACTTTCCATCTTATATGCTAGATGACAAAACCACAAACATTCAATGAGGCTATGTCAAACCTTGATTCCCCTTACTAGAAATAAGCGATAAATAGTGAGATAGATACCATTATGCAAAACCATACATGAGAACTAGTGGAACCACCTCCTAGGATCAAACCACTTGGATGCAAATAGATATTCAAGAAACTAAAGACCGATGAGTCTATTGAAAAGTAGAAAGCTAGCCTTGTTGTAAAATATTATAGTAAAAAAGGACTTGACAATTTTGACACCTATTCTCCAATCACGATAATATCATCCATTCAAATGTTAATTGTTATAGATATACAAGCTCGAAATTCATCAAATGTATGTAAAAACAACTTCCTAAATGGAGAACTAAATGAAGAGATATACATGGAACAACCTGAGGGTTACGTAGTTCTAGGTAAGGAGAAACAAGTATGTAAACTTGTTAAATTCTTATGTGGTTTAAAACAGTCACCAAAGCAATGTCATAACATATTTCATAGAATCATGATCTCGAATGGTTTCAGGACCAATGAATGTGACAAATGTGTTTATGTAAAACAAATGAGAAAGGGTATACCATTGTATTTTTATATGTGGATGATATGTTAATAATTGAAGTAACAATGATGTGATTACATCCACCAAAAGGATGCTTTTAAGTAATCTAGACCTTGCGAATGTTATTCTGGGTATCAAAATTCTTCGAACATCTAAATGTATTGTACTATATCATTCATACTATATTGAGAAAGTATTAAACAAATTTAGTAATGGAAACACAAATATCGCCAAGACACTCGTTGATGTAAATTTGCATCTTACTAAGACCATTGGTGATACGATCAACCAACTAGACTACTCTCGGGTTATCGGGAGTCTCATGTACTTAACAAACTGCACTAGGACAAATATAGAGCATGCAGTATGCAAGCTAAGTATGTTTACACATAATCCAGGTACGAACCAGTTGATTGTTATTATAAAAGTTCTAAGGCATCTCGGAATACACTATGAATAAAGGGTTGTTATATACAGGAAAGCTAACTGTACTAGAAGGATACAATGATGCAAACTGGATATCAGACTCCATATACTCAAGATCCACAAGTTGATTACTAAGCAAACATGCATAGACATATACACCATGAAATCTGAATTTATAGCTTTAGACAAAGTTGTCGAGGAAGTCAAGTGACTTCAGAACTTCTTAGAGCCAAAGCTTTTGCTAGCTAACTGCATACATTGTGATAGTTAGAGTGTCATTGGTAGTGAACTGAACGAGACATATAACGGTAAGTCTTGACACATACGTCATAGACACAATACCGTTAGACAACTGCTTCAAACAGAGTTATCATTGTTGATTATTCGAACAAAGGATAACATAGTGGAGCCACTGACCAACGGTCTACAAAGAGAGAATGTGCGAGTATTGTTAAGGTAAATATGTCTAAATCCTATAAATGATGAGTTTCCATGATAGGAACCCTACCTAGAATAGTGGAGATCCCATAGTCTAGGTTTAAAGGGAAAACTGTATCATGAAACTGCAACTTGGTTTGATGCAGTGTGGGAGACCTCCCCAAACCATACATAGGACAACTATAGACCGTGCTACGTGTAAAAGTGAAGGATAAGCTAAGCTTCTAATTGGTCTTGTATTTTCGATAACATGAGATAGAGTTTTGCAGAATATTCTCGACAAGAGACCACTTATATGAATAACATGGGTTGGGCCGCCCTACGAGAACTTTTTTAAAACAAAATTCTCCGACAGTTAATTATGAAATACCATGAGTTATTTAGGGCCATAAATGGACACAACTGTGAGAACCAAATAATGTTTGGAAGAACATTATGTAAGTTCTATTGATTGGCTTACACAAATGTTGAATAGTTCAAGACATAACGTTCAATGGTTAGCAAGTAAATCTGATTACCTTACCAAAGAAATCAACAACGTAGTACTATATTACGCTTCTCTCTCGATCTCTCTCGTGTTTAACCTTATCTTGCATATTTTGTAGTTGGTTAGTCAAAATTGATTCATGTCGCGTTTGTTGTTCAAATGGATTTTTACCCAAATGTTGACCGGGTTGAAGATTTCTTGATTAATACGTCTATTTGATTGTAAAGGTTAACATAATATATTCACTTGGTTAAAAATAATTTGAAACTGAATCATGAATATTTGGAGAAAATAAATGAATAAATGTTTATTTATTTTTGTATATTTTTATATATATAGTAAAGGTGAAAGAATTAAAAAGAAAAAAAATATTCTTTTATAATTGGACCAAGCCCAATACTTGTTTAATTTTTTTTCATGTGCAAGTCTTTAGTATTAACATTACGTCAGACATAATTGTTAATATGTTCTAAATACCAAAAGTCTATTAACATCGGACCAAACCCAATAATTATGTCTTTTACTAACAAAAGTATCGTTTATTTAAAATACAAATCACAACCATATTTAATGGATGTCTAACCACCTATTTATTTTCAATAATTAGTTGGTCAACTCAAACATTTGATTCATTCAATTTTAAAATGAATTAAGCATTAATATTTTAAAAAAGAGAGACTGAAACTAAGCAACAATATTAAGTTTGTTGAAATTTTGAATTTTTTTTTGTATTTGTTTCCTTCTGAATAGTTTTGTCGTTGTATCCTGGTGGTTGAAAGCAACAAATATATAACACCGATATGTGATCTAATTACCTTTCAAATATCGGATTCAATCTGAATCTCAACAAATAATTTTTTTAATTATTTATATTGTTTTACATACAAATAAATTACATCCGAATTTTAGCTAGAACATCACTAATATTCTACACATAACCCATCGGAAACAGAAGATTGCATATTTCATGTTAATTACAACCCACCGATGTAAACTAGCACACCACTAAAATTCCACACATAACCCATCAACTCTCATAAGCCGCTCTAGTGCTAAAGGAGGCACTACTCGCTCCCCCTTTCTCACTGGACCATTCATAAGTATGGTCTTAGCTTTTGGAGTAGATAACATTCTGCAAAAACATGGATAAGGATACTACCAAGTAAAAAAACGAAAAGAAAATTAAAAATAGTTACCTCTCAACCAATTGCACCATGGCAGCTATGACAAAGAAAGCTACCTACAGGTCCACCATTATTACCTGATGTGAAAGTGGAAACAGATATAAAATGATATATATGAATTGAGATAATTATGGAAGAAATCTGATAGGATCAATTAACTATATGGGTAATGATGGTAAATCTATTAAAATGCTTGATCTTTCTGGGGTGAAATAATAGGCTGGACTCTTTAGAAGTGGGTTATTGGGTTTGTGGACCTTTTAAATTAATATCTCTATAAATTAATTGCAACTTCATCAAATATGATTGAGAAAAGCCAAAAAAAAAATTAACCAAAATTATAAATAATTTATTTAAATCTTACTATAAAATATGCACATACTAAAAAAAAAAAATATTAAATCTAATTTACAATATGATAAAGTATTTCATACCTTTTTCATTCTCTTTTGAAATGTTATGGCCAACGATCACGATCTTGATAAAAAAAATTAACAATATGTTAGGTAGGTGAACATGTTAATCAACATATTTATTATTAATTATATTAGATATAATACGATAGTATGTTCCAACAAATTAATTATGTATTATATCTAATATTTTAATGTATTTCTTATAAAAAATTGTAAAATTAAGAACATTAACTATTTGCATATGTACGGTAGAATATTCACATGTTTCAAGTAGATATTTTATTGATTGCATGTTCAGATTAGTGTCCGAGTTAAAAATCTAGTTTGAAAGGTGTTAATTTTAATTAAATTATAAAACAAACCTTTTATTAAAATTTGAATCTTGATTACTTAACAACTTATGCATTTGACTTACCACTAGATTTAGAAAAGTATTTTGATTATTTTGAACACCAAATATTACTTAATATTCAAAAGGTTAATTATTTTAAAAAAAAAAAATACATATATTCTTAAAAATCTCAAGATTTGGGTAGACTTGAGCTTCTGAAAACCCCACATAAGTTCGCCACTTGCTCGACATACACACAAATACACATATATATGTATACTAAATTATAAATCATATAATGTAGGAATCAACTTTATACATTACCATACACTTTCTTCAATATATAGTTAAATTTAATATAAATTTATTTAAAAATTATAAAATATAGTCGTATTTCAAGTTAATTTTCTATTATGTAGAAGTTTATAGATGGGTCTCCAAAACAAGATATTCAATCTTAACAAGTTTCTTTTGAATTTAGAAAATATTAATATTATTTTTACACCTTCCTAAAACATATTTAATTTTTCAACTTTGTCACTAATATAAACATATTGTAAATAATTCCTCGCAAAAATAATCTTAGCTTATATTTTAATCATATTTAAGAAATGTAATTATGAGACTGACGATAATACTTTGATAATTATAATTTCAAAATATGGCCAATTTCAAAAAAAAATTGTAACTAAAGTAATATATTTGTATATACACACAATATAATCCATAGATCAAATATATTTATTTTAAGAATCACGATTTAGAAATTTTTAGCCTAACTTTGGGATACAGTGTGATTCGTCTAATTATTATTTTTCTTTGGGAAAAATCATGAGTAAAAAAATTACAGGTCATCCCTTTAATTATGTGAATTTTTTTGGTAAATATAAGTCCATACCGATTGAAAACCCAGAATCCCTCTATGATTTGAAAGATCTTGAAATTAACTCATAAATAGAAAATACAATCATGTATTAACAATATATATATATATATATATATATATATATATATATATATATATATATATATATATATATATATATATATATATATATATACACACTTGTTCTATAATTGGTTAAACTGTATCACCAACTTTAACTTTCTTGCAAATTAAGGACATACCTTATAATTTGAAACTATCGATCATCTTGATCTCCCTTTGAAACTTTAGATTTATCAACAAAATATAATAATTATATATAATCTTTATTAGTAGAGAGAACAGAAAAAGAAGTATTGTTATATTGAAGTCAGATCAAGATCAAATTCAAATGTTGAATACATATATGAAGCGAGAGATATAAAGAGAGAATTAGGTAGATTGGAAGAGGATTACGGCGGAGAGTAGGGTTTTGATAAGAAAGATAATATTTTGTGTGTTTCAAGGGCCGACTATTTGGGAAATCCACCAAGATAGTCGTAGTTGTTGATATTTAGTGGATATTTTATTTGGGCGATAACCCACTATTAGCCCATTACCTATTAGAAGCGTTTTATGATATTACCCAACGTAATATAAATATGTATTGGGCTTAAGGAATATATGATATAGCAGTTTAAACTATTTAATGTCAGGCTTAGGGACTAATGAATTATAGGATGATAGAAACTACAAAGCCACATTCAACTTTACAAATTGGGTTATAACTTCGCTAAGTTTGTGGGGGTAACAAGAAATATTTCATAGCTCTATTATTTTGATAACTAGTCTTATACTCTCCCCAAATCTTAGCGCCTAGTGGAAACCTCATCCTCACATAAAAAAGGACACAATTTTGGTCCCAATTGGAGACGGAGGAGACCCATTTTTTTGCCATACTAGAGCAAAGGAAGAAGTCACTTATTGTTCTAGGAATCAATTTTTATCATATATTTGACACTTGTACAACAATAAAGGATCTCAAACAAACGATACACGCTACAAAACAAGTCATACGAATCCTCACCGTAATTTTGTTATATTCTTTAACCAACATCAATAAGATTTTGGATGTTACGTGATTCCTTATATGAAAGTATACATGAGTATGATTATACCGGATTTTGAGTTCTACTGTATATATTTATGTGTAATTTGACATGTCTTTGGACAATTATCTAAGTTTTGTACAATAAGTCAAGTCAAACCATATTTCTATTAAGTGGATTGAAGACATGAACGGTGAGTTAAAATTTATGCAGGACAACATTATATATTGGGACATTACTATATTACATGAGGGTAATTCTCAATTGATATCTAAGAACAAGAGGGATTCTAAAGGTAATGTCTACATATATAAGTCTCACCAAGGTTTAAAAGCTTCACTCAATAGACAACGATTGACTTTATAGAGACATACTCTCTTATTTATAGGAGTGACTACATTCACATCATTATGGTTATTGGTGCCAGTTATGATTTAGAATTACACCAGATAGATGTTAAACCAACTTTTCTCAATCGACATTGAGGAAATTATCTATATACTGCAACATGAAGAAAAAAAGGCTAAAAACATCAAAACACCTTGTAGTAGGTTGAAAATGTCCATTTATGATTTGAAACAAGCTTCCCATATTCAATGTTATAAAAACCAGTTTTGAGAACTAGGCGGTCGAACGGTACCTGTCGCCCAAGCGGGATTACTTTGGGCCTAGGCGAAATTAAGCAACAACCTTTTTTTATATAAAATAATTATAATTTTAAATGTTTATGTATAACATTTTTAATTATATAATTAGTAATTATTACAATTTAAACTATATAAATAAACAAATATGTTGTAAATCTTAATATTTTTTTACTTAAAATAGTTTTTGAAACAATATGTAAAAGAAACTAGTTGATGAGAGGCTATATGGAGATAAGAAGAGTACATTATTATATATGGATTTCCATCTTGCTTTGAGGGAATGGACAAGCCTTTATATAAAGAATTATGAAACTATCCAACTACCCTACTAATTACATAATAAGTAGGATGTTACAAAGGATAAATGTGAAGATTACAAAGGTTCTCCATTACTCTAGAATAATACCCACATTATAATATTTCATAACACTCCCTCTTGGGTATTATTTCAAATACGCATATGATGTTGCCTCGTTAATGACATGGATCTAAACATGCATGGTTATAAAATGACATCCCATCGGATTTTATTCTATTATTGTAGTTTTGTCTATCGCAAAAGGATGGATAGTGGTTTCATTAATGGAATTGAATAATTTGGTTTTGGCCCCTACAAATCATGGAAGGGGAAAAATAGTGGTTTCAGGAATGGTGGTACTCATATCTTGTTTGGATGAAACCTTTACACAAATTCTCCTTTTCCATTCGCTAGTTATTTGGTGGAAGAAGATTATCATCGCCTTTTTCTTTCATTTAATTATGTAATCAAAGGACCTCACAGTTCAATTATTTACCTCTTGAAACCAAACAAAGGGTCGGTGTTCTCATTTATCATTCTTACCTACAGATCCGAAGCAGGGTTAATTTTGGTATCCGAATCATGATAAATTTTGACAAATTTTATTTGGGATATCAAATAATCATGATATTACATATGGTTGAGATGATGGGTTTGAATATTCCCTTAGGCATGTTGATATTAAAAAATGGAGTTTCTTTTTACACGTTACACAAAAGAGAAATGATATTTGTCACCCTTTTTGTATCACCTTTTTATCACCTCCTACGTGTATGCCTACATGTACCAATGAATTAATTTCTCTATCCTATTTAATTTTTCTCTATCTCATATTCAAGGAAATTAAAACATATATATATATATATATATAGAAGGGTGATAAAAAAGTGACATGAAAAGGGGTGACAAATATCATTACTCTACACAAAATTATGAATTTGACATGTGTAGTTTTTTATGAAGAAATTGTTGAAAGACGTTAGTCAATCCTCTAAAGTGGCTAGGTGGATAGATTATATTCCAGTGTGTAACAGTTAAGGGGTTAGGGAACCCTTGAACAAAAAGATGTTTAAGTCCCTTTTGAAGTGTGATGTCTCTATTTCTTGTATGTGTATATCTAGAGTTTGTAGGAGAGACGTTAGGTCTTCACGCCAGCTTAAAATATTCAATAATGTCCACGTTGTAGAACCTAGGGGAAAAGTATTTAGGTCCATGGGTAAACTTCTTGATTTGAAGGATCATATTAAGCTTAGTGTCGTTAATTCTTGTAATTATGTTGTAATTTCTAATATTGGACAATCTAGTAGTATTTCATGATATGTCGTGTTTGTTCTTGCGTCAACAGATATTAAGAACGATCAAAACTTTGTGATCAACTTCCCAACGGAGATAAAATATTTCTAAACCAGTGATTCTCGTTGACGATTTCAATGTCATTGCAAATAATTCAAAAAAGTTCGGGAAAACTGATGTTAAGTTGGATACAATTCTTTGATTTTATGAATACACCAATGACAATGAACTCATCGATAATCCTCTGAATGTATGTTATTTTATGTGGACGAATAAAAGGGAAGATAAGCAATTAGTCAAAAAAAAGGTTGAGCATTGGCTAGCAGTGAGTGGTTGATTCTTTATCTGAATACCATTATCAAGGTTTCTCCCACTATCAGATTGGACCGCTCACTACTTATCATTAATAGGAGTGTCAACGAGAGGGACCATAAAAGATGTTTCAGGTTTAACTATATGTGGCATAAGAATAAAAAATGTAGGGAATTTTCAAATACTCATAAGATTATCTTTATCGCATCGGTTGAATTTAGGAGTTTCACTTAAGAAGGATGTCACATGCTTAGCTCTCTCAAGATGGAGTGAAAGAATCTTCATCAACAACATGAAACTTTTTATCAAATACCAAAAGCTTATTGCAAACATTTAATACAGTACTTAGTCGTACAAAATCAACCTATTAGTGTGCAATATCACTCAAGAACTTGAGGATATGTGGAATAAAGAAGACGCATACTAGGTCGAAAGAGCTGTGAATTTGTTTATTAAAAATGGAGAGAGAAATAGGAGATTATTTAACACCATATCTCTTATGATAGGAAGCATATACCGTATTTGTCGACTTAAATATGCAAATGGGTCTTGGACGAAAAATTCAAAGAGTCTTCAAAACATGTTTATCAAATACTACGATGAGTTGTTCTCAAGTAAACCTTTTGAGGGTTTGGAGAAGGTAACCAGTCTTACTCCTTGCAAAATTACTAGTGTGATGAATGATGTCTCCCAGGCAACCAAGATATGGAAAAGGTAAAAAAAAAAATTCAACATGTCTGATACTAAAGCTTTTGACCCCGATGGTTTGTCGGGTAATTTTTATCAGGAATTTTGGGATATTATTAAAACAGATATATTTGCCTTGGTTCTTGAGTTCTTCAATAATAATGTTTCGGTTTATAAGATTAGTGATACTACTGTTATCACCCTTATTTTTAAGGGAGTGTGTCAATAAGAAGATAAATATTTCAGGTTAATCTCATGTGTAAATTTTTGCTACAAATTACCGTCAAGATTCTCGCACATAGATTGCAACCTTTAATGGATGAGATCACATCTTCAAACCAGATAGACTTTATTAAAGGAAGATCCATTCAAGATATTATTCTTATTGCTCAAGAGATTGCTTGTTTTCTAAAACAAAAGAGAAAATCAATAAAGTTTTATGCAACAGTCAAGCTGGATATGGGAAAACCCTATGACCAAGTGAATTGGGAGTTTCTCATTGCGGACATGTCAAAATTTGGATTATGTAAAAGTCGGACAGACTATATTCATTGTTGTATATAATCCATATCTTCTCAAATCAAATTTATGGTGAAAGACTTAAAAAGTTCCAACCTTAACAAGGTCTCTTATTCTCATTTATGACGGAAGACCTTATAAGGTTACTTAATCATCAACGAGAAAGAAGGAAACATTAAAGGTAACTCTCTCGTGAGGGCTTATCCTAAGCTGACCCACCTTTTTTATTGCGAACGATGCATTTTTCTTCATCGAGATCAACAATAAGGAGAGTAATGTGCTAAGAGAACTGATTCTGAATTATTGTAATGCTTCCCGTCAAATAATGAACTTCAAAAAATCTTCCATCTACTTTAACAAAGGGAACACACGAATATCTTGTATCTCAAGTATCAAATTTCCTTTAATACAAGAAGAACTGAGCGTGTAGGGAAATACTTAGGAATCCCACCCAACCTTAAAATAGTTAAGACGGAATTTAAATTATATCAAAGATTGACTCCTTGAAAAAAAATCCAATTGGGTCTCATCTCTCTTATATGAAGGTGGCAAGGGAGTTCTAATCGTAGTAGTTGATGTCTCGTCATATGTGATACATTTTGATACACACGAGACATCATTTCGGGAGGGGGGTGGATGGGTTTGAGACTGAAAGTGAGATTAATTCCCGTTATTTGACATTATTTGAATTTTTAGTTAATCCTTGCAAATTATGTGTCTATGGAAAAAATTGGGATGATTTGTGTGTTAAATGTTAAACTAATAGGGCCACAAATGATACGAGCACCAACTATGAAGCTAAGAAGTCAAGGAGATAGTAAAAACCCTGAGGCAAGTCACAAAGATCCCGATAGAAGTAAAAAAAACCAAAAGTTTCATTAGAATTCAAAACACAAATGCCAGCAAAATATTATCGTCAACTTAGAAAAATCACGATAATTAATTTGAGCAATCTTTTCTAGCACAAGGTAACCCTTTTCTAGCGACCACATATCAGTCGACAAAAGTTATGGAAATCTAACGACGACTCTGTTGGTCGCTAATTACGATATCCTTTACCAACCACTTAAGTGATTGCTGAAAGTAGGTGGTCAACATAGTCGCAAAAAGATGTTTCTAACGGCAAAACACTAGCGATGAATCTTTGACGGCCACCAATGCAACCGTAAAAGGCGATACTTGTAGTAGTGCAAATCCTATGGGGGTTATCAATCAACTACCACGTATACAATAACAAATCCTCTTACATATTCATAATTTGCAGATGTACTGAATAGGTGAATAGGTTTATCTGTTTTCATCCAGTCATATATAACATGCTTGTTCATTTAACAAATCTTTATTGGTAACGAAACGCTGAAAACATTCCATTACAATAAAATGCATAAATAATTGATCTCAGTGTTACATACACATACACATATGGGTTAGCTTCAAATTGAGTAGCTCCCTCCAGCCGTGAGTGAGACTTGCTGTAACACTGTGAAGAACAGTTTTACTCGGCCGCGACATGTATCAATTGATAGCGCACGACCAAAGATATTTCTATAAGATTAATAGCCGAAACAACAGAAAATCTCTGTGTCAAAGTTATTAAACTTCGTATTAAATTACTCTAGTTTGTTTATATATATGGTTTCTTAGTCAAATCATGTGTTAGAAGAATCAATTAATCGACACCAGAATATAGGCTACAAAGTTCTACGCTTTGGAAGCTACATTATTCTCAGCAACAATTTCTGTATACGAATATCTTTTAGTAGGTACAACCTGCAGAATCATAATATTAGTCTCCAAATGATTAATTAGGTTGAATTGAATAATAAATATGTAGTAGCCACATTACTTGATCATGGTTTGGAATCTCAGCCATCTTCATCCTCTTTGAAGATCGACTTCCAATTTTTTTCTCGTCATCAATAAAATTCTGATCTGTCCCTTCTGATGAGATAAAATTGTTTTAGTTACAACATATATAAACAACTAAACAAAAAGTAAAGGAAAAATTCAAGGAATTATGTTTAAGTTACCATTTTTATTCTAGAAGGATAATAATTTCATCTCTGGAGAGTGAAGAGTAATTGTTGAGAACTTACCTAAAGATAGATCTGAGCTACTCAAATTTGATTTATTGTTTTCTTGAAAGGATGGAGATGTTTTTGAATGCTTTCTAAATCCCGATCTAGAATTATGTAGATGATGGATAAACGCTGCCTCCATAGAATCCAGAAACAAACTATGTTTTGCATTCGTCCATTTCCTAGGCTCCGATTTTTGTGTGTGAAATTCCTGAGTAACAAACCACATAAGTAAGAACTATCTTTAACTGGTGACTTTCTCAAATTATCTCGTCATGTTTGAGCTGAAATTGAAATCAATTAAAGAAACATAATTAAGCAAAATATGATTAAGGATCTGTGATTTGTAGTAGCTTTATATTAACGTGTTTTAGGCTTTATAATTCTAGATTTGTTCTATTTTCTTAGTGATCTAGTCATATAATTGACTCCGGAACGTGAAACCGCGGAGCTTTTTTCGACTAAAACCTAAACAAATTGAATACATATATTCTACTTTCTCTTACTCAAGGAATTAGAATTCAAACCAATAACAAATGGAGAAAAATTAATAAATAAACAAAATAACATTTTTAATATCTCAATTAAAAGAAGAAAAGGTAAGTTACCATTAGAACCGAAGTCTCTTCTTGATCAAGAGAGTTTCTTTCATGATTGTCAGCACTTGATTCCGGTACAATTGACGCGCTTTGAGACACCACTTGCGGTGGTGTTTGTGGTGGTGATTGAGCTACCATCTTCATAATCTGATGGTTTTTTTTGCACAATTCGTTCAAAGAAAAAGATGCAAAGCTCTCGTCCGGTGAACAGAAAAGAATAAGATATTTTATTGATAGTTGTTTAGAAATGATAATATTATAAAGGAGAACTTTATCTGTTGAAGAAAGGGTTGCCAACTAATCACCGCTTTTACACGTGGCTGGGGCCACAATTCGGGTGAGATATTATTTTGTGGCTATCAAAAATATCTAAGAAAATATCTATCTAGTATATATTTTTTTTTGTTCGAAAAATATCTATTAGATTGTTGACTAGCATCCTACTTTAACTGAATATCTTGCGCGTCATCGTTTAAATGGTGTGTGTTTGACAAAAAAAAGAAAAAAAAAATTGTGAGTACTTTTGTCATATGGCATAAAGCCCAACGTGCTGCTGCTTTCTGTTTTGGGTCCACATTTGTGGTATAATAAGCTTCACGTTGCATTGAAACTTACGGGACACCCCAATTTAAGATATTCTACTAGGAAATAGAACCTATTGGTATTATCACGATACTACTTTAAACCTTCACGTTTAGATATTTAAGTTGGGGGAATTATAATATACACCCCCACGACATTGTTTCTTACAAACAAAAGCCCCAACCCAATTACCTACTAATTAGTAATCCTACCCCAACTACAACCCAGTAAAAGACCCAATAGCCCCCTTGCCCTCTTATACCTATGCTGAACCAACAAAAATCAAAAACAAAAATCCTAATTAGGTTTTTTTTCTAAAAATCCTCCACCTTCTGTATAGCCTTTCTCTCTCCACCGCAGTGCCGCCGCTTCCACCTTCCTCCTTCCTCTTCCCCTACCTGCAGACCCCAGCCCCACCTTCCCACCACCACTGCGATGCCCTCCTTCCTCCCCACCGTGCAGAATCGCGAACCACCACCACGCCAAGATCCCACTACCGTGAACCACCATATCTCCACCCAGGCGCTGCAGATTCGCGAAGCAACTGCAACAGCACATCAGCATCGAAGCCACAACAGCAGATCCGCCGTGGAGATGAAGACAGCCTTGGTTCGCGCAGATAGCCGCCGTTCATGAGGTTAGCCGTGTAGATCCACCGTCTTTTCTCTCTTACCTCGTACCTGGACATCGAGCTCTGCAGCAGCGACGCCAATCTCAAGCTTCGACGCCACCACCAGCGACATCTGCCGCTCCCTGCACCAGCATCTGCTCCGTCGAGCACCATTCCACCACCACCGTCCCCGATCTGCGTATACCCACCACTGTCTAGTCCAGATCCACCTTCGTCCCAGACGTCATTCACCCTGTCCAGTCCAGATCCACAGCGCCCTCACCTCGCTGCTGTCGCTGCTGCTCTCCGTTCGCACCACCTCCGCCGGTGTCCATCAATCAACGCACAAGAAACACGCCGCTGTCATCTCCGGCCTATCGACACCAAGAATTAGGGTCCAGATTTTTTTTTGGTTACAGATCCGACCCATTACATTTTAATAAAGTAATATATATATATATATATATATATATATATATTTTTTTTTTTAAATCTGTTTTGGTCCAGCCCAATATGGGCTATACCTTGTTCGTGTCTTTCTTTTTTAAAACAACTTTGTTCTTGGGTCCAGACCGTATTGTCCAGCCCCATTTGGGCTCTTGTCTGTCTTTTTTTTATTTAAAAAAATATATATTTTGGACCAGCTTGGTTGATACGCACTAATGTCCAGCCCATTGGTGTCTATTCCCCATTAATTTATTTTGTCTTGTCTAAAAAATTGGGTTGTTTATTTTTATTTTTTGAATCTAAAAACTAACCCTTCATTTTTTTTCTTGTTTTTTTGTTTTGTTCATTCTATTTTCTACTGAAAAAACTAGTCCAGCTATATTGGTCCAGCTATATTGGTCCAGCCACCTTGGTCTAGACATTCGGGTTTATACGTTATGGGCTGAACACTGGGGTCTGTGGCACGAGCAATGACTGGGGAAAAAATAAAAAACAAGGACAAAACGGGCTTGTGTACACACCCCCTTGGACAAAAACTTGGAGAATACAGACTAATTGGACATATAAAGAACTACAAATTGGAACTAAAACACCTAAAAACGTTTAATAAGAACGTGTCTATACGAAATGGTCTGTACAATGTTGGTACTTACCTCCGCGTATGTATCGAAAAAATACCAGTTAAATGAAAGTAATAAAAATTCAGAAAAAAAATGAATAAAAAAACGAAAAAGGAAATAAAAAAATTGAAAAGGGTAAGAAGGTAAAAAAAGCTAACCAAAAAATTGAATTAGGCCTTAAAAAGAATTATTTCTTAGATAGGCCTTAAAAACTCTCTTTGGTTAGGATTGGGCTCCAATTTGTAGATTCCTCATTTAAGTTATCATAAGAGAGAAAGTAAAAAAATTATAGAATTTCGTAATTTAGCGCATTTTTTCACTTTTTCACCATGGATCAATCAACAACACATTCAAGATCAAACTTAAACATCGTTTGATACTCTATATCAAACGATCTTGATCTTGAAGATACGCATTCTTATCACTTTATAGCCACCACCAAAGAGCCCCCAGATCCTGGGAACATCACATCATGAGTAAATTCGGACCTTCGGTCTCCTTCGAATGTAAATAATTTCACATTATTTCATAACTTAGAGGAAAATGGTCTCTTTGGCACCTATTTGGTGTGTTCACATATGAACTTGAAGACTAGCTTTTGGCTTCCATTTTTGATTCTTAAGTCGATCCCGGAGCACGAGGTTTCCCCTACCCTTATATTGCAACTCACTAAAGGCAACAAGGTTGCTTTTCTTGTACCCGAGCCTAATCCACAGTTGGTGGCTCCCTCCATTACTCGACCGAAAGGCTTCTCGATTGAGTCTTGTAATTCCTTAGTTTTGGGAAGCAATTTAGCCTTAGTGGATTCTAGCTTGGAGATTAATACATAAAATGATGCTAAAGAAATCCAACTTAGAGGATTAGAGAACAGTATGAAATCCATCACAATCTCAATCTTAAAATTGGAGTTGGAACAGATTCCATCTCAGTCTTAGAATAGACATGGGACGATATCCATCTCAGATTAAGAATGGAAATGGGGAAAATTCCATCTCAGTCTTAAAATTGGAGATGAGTCAAGTCTTATATCAGTCTTAGAATGAAGATGAGACAAATTTCATCTCGGCATTAAAGGGACAAATCTCATTACGTACACAATTCACAACAATAATTTAATTCCTATTTATCGAGAAGAGTAAATGACACTTTTGCCCCCTGTGTTTATACCCGATTGACAGGTTGCCCCCTAACTCTTAAAATGCGCCTAGATGCCCCCTAAGATTTGTTTTTGTGACCCGTTACCCCCTACTGCGTGTTCCGTCCATTTATCACCGTTAAAAGTGACGTGGCAATTCCACGTCACATTTTTTTTTTTTTTTAAAATCCAGGTGTTAATTGCGTTTTTAATTAACTTAACCCTTATTTTAACAAGGGCAAGATGGGGAATTCACTAAAGGCTATCCTATATATACCCCAAAAACACTTTAACATCTTAACTTAACCAAAAACGAAAATCAAAAGGAGAAAGAGGGTTCGGTTTGGGGAAGAACTCGAAGAACACCAAAACCCTAGCTTTCTACAGTAATTCGCGTCGAATCCTCCCAATACCTTCAACGTTGATGCCGATGTCGCCCCTTAAAGCCGATAGCGCTGGTTCTTCTTCGCACTACACTTCTCAAGTCCCCTATTGCAGATGCAAGAAATTAGCAAGGCTTCACACCTCTTGGACAGATACGAATCCTTGCAGGAGGTTTTACAGGTGCATGTATTGGGGGTGTTCAATGGATTGCAAGTTCTTCATGTGGTTGGATGAGCCATTGCCGGAGGCTACTAGTTCGATAATTCGAGGGCTTCTATTTAAAGATTCCAATCACTGTCTTGAGAAAGATGCAATGGAGACGAAGATGAACTTGTTGGTCTCTGATTACGGAGATATGATGCTGTTAGAGAAAAAAGCTTTTGCAGATTGGAAGCTTGAACATGAGAAAGTGAATGAACTGAACACACAGTTGGTTGAATTGCAAGAAAAAGAACAAGTTGCCTCAAAAGATTTGAAATTTGAGCGTGTGAAAGTAACTGTCTTGGAGAATGAGGTGCAACGTCTTAACATATCGATGTACACTATATCTCGGGAAAACAAGTTTCTGAAATGGACCTGCTTCATGATTATATTCCTCTTCCTCTCCATTTTGTCTTGTATTAGTGTGTCAAAGAATTAGAATGTTGTTGGAGGTGTATTTTGGTGTAGCCAGAGTGATGCAGCAGGTGGTTGCAACTGATGGTGTTTTGTGTTTGATTGATCATTTTGTTGAAGTTTGCAGCTGTTGGTGTTTTGTGTTTGTTTTATCAGTTTGTTGAAGTTCTAAATCTGGTGTAATGTGTTAGTTTTCAGCTTTGTTTGTAATTGACTGTTTAACTAAAGTTTTTGGTTTTAGTTGAATTGGATTATGAAGTTGTTGCGGTTTGTTTAAGTTGTGTTTTACTGTGCAATGAATATAGTATGTTAAAGAAACACTTAATGGACAATAGAATCTAATGCAATCTAAAAAAAGTAGATAAAGATAACAATAAAGTGCTGGCATTACATAGACCATAGCAAAAAAAATATTCAAAGCATCCACTTGTGCACTAGCATACAAAACACCACAGACCTGCAATAAAGGCCTTACCAACAAAAAAACAGTATTTAAATACCACCTACACCTCATACTAGAAACCCTTAAAAACCACATCCTTGCTGCGTGAAGATCTACTTTTACACAAAATAAAAGTCACAAAACACAGAAATATAAAACACTCAAATCTGCAGAATTCTTCAATCTTTAGCTTCTTTCCTAGTTTTTACTGAAGAACTGGTGGCTGCCTTCCTCAAACGAAGTGCTTCAGCAACAGTTACATACTTTGGATCACCCTCTCGCATTACCACCCCCTGTTTATGCTGGATTACGCGCCGCTTTTTCTCTGGTAGTCTTGTGTCTCCTTCCTGGTAGAATGATAAAGAAGAAGTTAAGCATTCTGTAGTATGTAATGGTGTAAAAAAAATCAACACATGGCTAACCTCAGGTAAACTCCTTTTTGAACCTGATTCTGCTGGTGGTTTATCATGTTTGAACCTCACCTACATGGTAAACAAATAAAAGCATTCAATAAAGGTATCTGCAGAAGGTCTTTTTTGCAAAATTTTGTAGATCCAGGGGGCATTTAGTCACTGAAATAAAAGTCTAAGGGGTAGTTAGTCAAATCATTATATACTTACCCCTGGGATGTTCCTTAATGAAATCTTCTTTTTTTGCTTAGGGGGGGCTTTCTCCTTTGTTTTGTCTATGCTAATCTGCTCACTTGTTTTCTCATTCTCATTTGTTTGTGCATCCCCAGCATTTTTATGCTTTGCTTTTTCCAATAGTTCTGTCAACTTCTCCATCTTTAC
Organism: Nemophila menziesii; assembly: GCA_029959085.1. Lineage (NCBI taxonomy): Eukaryota > Viridiplantae > Streptophyta > Magnoliopsida > Boraginales > Hydrophyllaceae > Nemophila > Nemophila menziesii. Next base: position 12,094,795 of record JARWIR010000013.1, on the reverse strand, counting down.
CTTCTGCATAAACAAAGTAAGTTATAGGGGGTAAGTAGTCAAGACATAAACAATTATAGGGGGTAAGTTGGCAAAACATAATTAGGTATAGGGGGTAAGTAGTCATAAACCATAACTTTAAAGGGGGTATTAGTACAAACCTTTAAAATTGATTTAGGAGGATTATTTGTAGTCTTCTGTTTTTGTTTCCCAGATTCATCAACCTGTAATCATTATTCACATAATACAATGTCTTATAAACAATACCTAATGCAAAAAATAGTTTCTATTTCAATAATAATGACCTCTAATGGTGATATAGGAGCAACAGAAGTATTTCCCTTTTGTGTGCCTGGTTCATCTTCCTCTAAAGATATAGGCATTGTGCTTGAACCTCCTGAAACTGTCTTCAATCCTTGATCCTTAATTCTACTGCTTTGGCGTATTGGTTTTTCCACTGCTTTGTCTGGTATGCGCATCTTTGGTCTGGACTTAGGTGGACTATCAACTACTGGCTCATCTGATCTGTGTACTGGAAAGCGCATCTTTGGTCTGGATCTGTGTGTTGAATTATCACCTTCCTCCTGTGATGTTTGTCCTGGTAAGCGCATCCTTGGTCTGGATCTAGGGGGTGAGTTAACACCTGAATCCTTTTCCTGAGGTAAGCGCATCTTTGGTTTTGATCCTCTGGTTGTCTTAGCAATTGTTTTTTTCTCTTTGTCTTTCTCACCAATTGTATCTTTTTTTGTCACATTAAAATTTTCAGGCTCAGATGGAGTAGATTGTGGGTTAGAAGGAGCAGAGGGTTGGACTTCTAACTCATCAAACATTTTGTTAATCATCTCATCTGGGGTCTCATCCACAGCTGCATTAACACCAACACCCCTACCATCAGCTACACCATCTTCCATAACTTCATTGTCACCAACACCCCTACCATCAGCTACACCATCTCCCATAACTTCATTATCACCTTGAATATCCTCCAATCCTACTGTTTCCTGTTCTGTAGTACTTAAATTTGCCTTACATGACCTTTTGTTATGGCCTTCTCCCTTGCAAATTGCACATTTATGTGAAGTACCTTTTAGTAACATCTTTTGAACACCTTCAGATGTTCTTTCTTTCCTCCACTTTTTAACCTGGTCCTCATCTGCCTCCTTAGTTCTTGCCCTTTTGGGTCTGCCAACCAACTTAAAAGCTACTGGAGGTTCTACACTTACAGGCCTTGTACTAGGCCACATCTTTGGTCCATTTATAGGGTATATCATTGGTGTATAAGCCTTCATATACGTCACCTTTGAGTAGCATTCGTGGACATAGTTTTCTGGGTCTTTACCTATGTATTGAATACTCGCTATCGCATGAAAGCAAGGTATCCCAGATAGCTCCCACCTCCTGCAGGGACAGCTATTTGTATCTAAATCTACAACATACGAATCTGTTCCAAGGTTCCTTACTTCAAATTTCATTTCACCGCAAAACACTGCATGCCACTTTCCACTGTTTGTTTTACCTTTATTCACCAACTTCCTAACCTTAGGACATAGATCACCTTCGTATTTTGTCATCCATGCTCTTTTAGACTGAAGCCTTTTCAAACTATACATCCTGAGACCCTCTAGTATGAGGATGATAGACTTGTCCCTGAGCAAAAAAAACCTTTAATGTCAGTTGTGTAGGGGGTAGGAAGTAGTAATTATCTAAAACTAAGTAGGGGGGGAAGTGGTCATTATGTAAAAATAAGTAGGGGGTAAGTAGTCATTATGTAAAACTAAGTAGGGGGTAAGTAGTCATTAAATAAAACTTTATAGGGGGTAAGTAGTCATTAAATACAACTTTATAGGGGGTACGTAGTCATAAATTAGCACTTTATAGGGGGTAAGTAGTCATAATACCTGACTTTTTTTATGGCATTGTTATAGCTTTCACAGATGTTGTTAAGTAGAAGATCACATTTTGTAACAGTACTAAAGTGAGACCTTGTCCATGTCTTGGGATCTAAACTAGATAGCCAATTGAATGCCTCCTCATTCATGTTTTTAATCTCAGCCATGACCTCATTAAATATGTATTCTGTGGGGGCCCTATCAGCTTCCCAAACTTTGTCTTTTAAGGCCATTCCAGGATGTTTGATTTTGAAATTATTGTAGAGATGCCTTACACAATGTCTATGTTCAATATCTGGAAGCATGTCACTCATCACTTGAAGCAAACCCTATACACACATACATTTAGAAATAAATTCAGTGTTCTAAAGAAAACAATTTAATTAAGCCAGTGAAGGATAACCAACCTTTTGTCTATCTGATATGAAAGTCCATTCTTCTTGATTAGTAATACCAAGATCTTGTATCAACAGATTAAAAAACCATCTCCAAGAATTGCTATCTTCTTTCTCAGCTACACAATACAAAATTGGGAATATACAATTGTTCCCATCAATACCAACTGCTGTCAAAATTACACCAGGATGTGGACCTTTCAAGTGACATCCATCAACCCCAACAACCTTTCTACAACCCTCTAAAAATCCCCTTCTACAACCCTCTAAAAATCCCCTTCTGCAACCCTCTAAGCAAACATAAATTCTTTGAAATCTTTCTACTCCAGTTACCTCATCAGTAGTTGTTTCAATTGCTACAGTACTTCCAGGATTACTTCTTCTTATTTCTGCTGCATAATCATAAAGTTTTTTGTATTGATCTTTGTATTCAGCCTCAATCATACTTTTTGCAAGCTTATATGCCCTGTAGCATGTTCTGGTACTAACATTAACTGAATAATCCCGATGCACTAACTGTTGAAAGTCACTCACATTACTGTAGAGGTTCAATCTTATCATATCTTTAAAAGTATTTGCCAAGAACTTTGCAGTAACATGCTTATGGTTAAGGTTTTTACCACAACTATGTTTATTACATAAACTCATTATCACCAGCCCACCAACCTTTTCTTTATGTGATGCATATAAAAACCACCCACATCCTGCTCCTTTGCAAACAACTCTAATCCGATTCCAATCGTTCTTCACAAACTTAATGTTGACCACCTTTCTTATGGCATGTGTTCTTACTGCTAGTCTAAGATCAGAGGCATTCGCAAATGTCAATACTAAAACAAATCTAGGCTTCTGCATATCTATACTCGCCTTAAATAGGGGGTATTTCATCTTTTTCTTGCGCAACTTTTTATTTTTTCCATCTTCATCTGTACCAGAAGAAGAACTAGCTGTACTCAGATCTTCGGAATCATGTATATATTCATCCGAATCTGTCCCACCACCAACATCATCACTATCGCCTTCAGAAGCATCTGCATCATCATTTTCCACATTCATTCTATCCACTTCCACATCCGAGTCAATGAATGTATTATAATCCTGGTCGTCATCACCCTCACTCAAATCGATGTCGCTATCTATTATATAATCGTCATCAGTTGTGGATTCTTCATCCACATCTTCATCAGGTTCAGACAACTTCTTTTTCTTTTGAGAACTATCTTTCCTACAACCTTTATTGTAACTCTCTCGTTTGGTACCACTAGGGCCCACTCCTTCTACTCTTGTTCTTTTTATACTAGCCCTCGTACTTTTCTTGTTACCTACTGTTTCTGTTTTCTTTACTTGTGAACTGGTTTGTTTCTTCTGTTGTTGTATAACCAACTTCTTCTTCTTTATGACATTAGCAAGTAACTCATTATCACTTAACTCCTCATCCACATCTTCTTCACCATCAGCTTTGTTAATGACATTATCCGAGTCATCTGTTAGGTCTTCATCTATAAGCCGGAAAGGCCTCAATGGAGATTTATGTTTGGAACTCCTCGTAGTCACATTATCTTCAGTGTTCAAAGCTTTCAACACTTTATCCAACATATCATTAACAGACTTCTCCTTCTCTCCTATATCAGAGAGTTGTTCTTCCAAACTGTCATCCCCTTCCTTCTCATTAATTTGTGTGCTTTGTTCTTCAGAAACAACCTGAAACAAAGAATGAAATATTTAGGGGGTAATTTGTCAAGCATACGAAATAGTAAGGGGTAAACTGTCACACAACCTTTGTCCCGTCTTTGCAATTCTGGTCTTCTTCTTCAACATTACTATCATCCACTTTATTATGGACTTCATCAGCAGTCTGAGATACTTCTTCACCATTAACTCCTTCCTCCTTTTCACCTTCATTGTTATCACAAGTCTGAGCTCCTTCTTCAGAAACAACCTGAAACAAAGAATGAAATATTTAGGGGGTAATTTGTCAAGCATACGAAATAGTAAGGGGTAAACTGTCACACAACCTTTGTCCCGTCTTTGCAATTTTGGACTTCTTCTTCAACATTACTATCATCCACTTTATTATGGACTTCATCAGCAGTCTGAGATACTTCTTCACCATTAACTCCTTCCTCCTTTTCACCTTCATTGTTATCACAAGTCTGAGCTCCTTCTTCAGAAACAACCTGAAACAAAGAATGAAATATTTAGGGGGTAATTTATCAAGCATACGAAATAGTAAGGGGTAAACTGTCACACAACCTTTGTCCCGTCTTTGCAATTCTGGTCTTCTTCTTCAACATTACTATCATCCACTTTATTATGGACTTCATCAGCAGTCTGAGATACTTCTTCACCATTAACTCCTTCCTCCTTTTCACCTTCATTGTTATCACAAGTCTGAGCTCCTTCTTCAGAAACAACCTGAAACAAAGAATGAAATATAAGTTAAAGAACTGAAAGGGGTAAACTGTCAAATGACTTTCTACCTTTAAACCTTCTTCTACAAGCTTGTTTTCCTCTAAGCTTTTCACTTCATTACAGTTTTGAACTAATTCTTGTTCATCTACTTCTACTTCATTAACATTAACTTCTTCTCGCTGGTTAACTGTTTCTTCATCCTTTTTCCACTTTAGTAACAAAGGCATGAAGATGGGAGATTGAAGAACTTGGTCATCAGGGCCTATGGGATTATTCACAACGTAAAGGTCCACAGTTACGTTGTTGTCTGCGATTCTACACATCTCCATGCCTTTGTCCTCGCTATCTAAACATACTAAACCATCAGGTAGATTTGAACCCACTTTCAAATAATAAACATCAGAGTAACAAATTACACCCAATTTCGAAAGAATTTTCCTAAGAACTGGTATACTAAACTTGTCATAATGACAACCGTCAACGTACTCTATGCTCACTTCATGATAGCAACTCTTATCTTCATTAAAGAACCCACCGAAGTGAATCCTTAGTGCGAATTTATCTGTTAAACAAGCAAATTTTAATTGAATAGATTAGTTACCAAATACATTAAGAATCACAAAATGGAAAAACAATAATCAAACTACGGGTATGGTAACCGAATCCCGTAAAATCTGCTATTATTACTAAGAAAATCCCTCAATCCACGCGTGATATCTATGTATGTAATAAATTTAGTACAAAACCCTATATTTTGGGGTTAAAGGATCTTAGCCAATGAGCAAGGATTTAGGGTTAATAAATAAACCCACTTACTCCATTGATTTGCCTGCGCCATTGATCTTCTTCAAAGCACATGAACTTTGCTTTTCTGGGTTTGGATTTGGTGTTCGTCGAGTTCTTCAAAAATCCCGCGCTCCTTCAGTTTTCTCCTTTTGATTTTCGTTTTTGGTTAAGTTAAGATGTTAAAGTGTTTTTGGGGTATATATAGGATAGCCTTTAGTGAATTCCCCATCTTGCCCTTGTTAAAATAAGGGTTAAGTTAATTAAAAACGCAATTAACACCTGGATTAAAAAAAAAAATGTGACGTGGAATTGCCACGTCACTTTTAACGGTGATAAATGGACGGAACACGCAGTAGGGGGTAACGGGTCACAAAAACAAATCTTAGGGGGCATCTAGGCGCATTTTAAGAGTTAGGGGGCAACCTGTCAATCGGGTATAAACACAGGGGGCAAAAGTGTCATTTACTCTATCGAGAATTAAATCTCACATTTATGCATCATATTAAGACTTAATTTCCTATTAATTCTGAACTCTCATAAACTTTGTTGGGTCATGCAAGAAGATCTCATCTCAATCTTATAATGGAGTTGGGACAAATTCCTCCCCCCTCTCGATACCTTCGTTGGAAAAGGAAAATAATTTTTAGCCCGCCCCCATGTTGAGAAAGAAAAAAATCAAAAAAATTGCCCCATAGCCCATTCACCCCTGAAAAAAAAATCCAAAACTAAAAAAATTCCTACCAGCCCCACGTTGGAAAAAGAAAAAATTATAAATTAATATTTGCCCCACATGCTCATTTATGGAAAAGAAAAAAAAAATCTTAAAATAAAAAAATTTGCACTATCGGGCCCCCTGTATGAAAAGAAAAAATAAAAAATTTAAAAATGGTCCCTAGTCCCCCGATTCAGGGTGGCTATCGGTCATTTTCGGACCGGTCCTTAGCGGACCTAGGCCTTACCGGTCTGGTTCGATTTTCAACCAGTCCGGTTCTTGGTTAAGATTATGGTGGTTACGAACCTGTAAGGAGAACCGGTTCAGGTTCCAGACTGGGTCTTACCGGGTCCAACTGGTTTTTTATTTTTAATTGATTTAATATATAAATAGAGTTTTTTTAATACTTTTTTATTTTTTAAAATTGATTTAGTATATAGGTAGAGAGTTTTTTTTAAAGATAGTTTTTAAAACATGTTTTTTTTTTTCAAATTTGAGTTATATTTAAAGTGTAATAGGCAAACATTCAAGTGGGGTAACCCCAGTATCTAATAAAAAGATAAATATAATTACACTATTGTAGGAAAAGCCTAACTAAGATACCTAAAATACTCAAGAATAAACAATTTCTTCCCTTGAATCTTGTTTGTAATTTGGGACCTAATACCATTGCCAACACTGGGTCACACACCAAAGTAAAACGTAACAGTTTTTTTTCAAGATGGATCCTATAATTCATTCATACAACTTGCAGCATGCAAAGGAAGCCTATAATTCATTCTGATCCTGATGCATATGATTCCCCATTTGGAGAAAATCTTACACAATATACTGGACCATGGTGAACCTTATTACACCCTACAAAATACAAAATTACATCATTACCCTTATATTGTAATTACTTCAAACATAATATCAGGACCTACCAAATTCAGCTCCCGTGTGGATATATACATATGCACCCACATATATTCTCCTCCATCAATAAACTTTTTACCATATTTTGGCTCTAACGAAGCTGATTCCACATTGCTAGGAAAATCATAGCTTTTCACAAGGTCATAACTGTTACACCATAACCCATAAATGTAATTAAATTGCAGGGACCTATGATGCAAATATAATTTGAGAAAACTAACTGATTAGCATCCCAAAACTTGACACTAGATCCATCACAAGTTGTCATATATCGCCCATCTAAATTCACTTCAGCATTTGTTACAAGAGATTTTGTCTCCAGTGTAAGATTTCCCACTTTTCACATCACATAACCTAATATAGCAAGAATAAATACTATAATAGTAACAAATAAATATTATATTCAACCCAACACAAAAAAGAAAAGAAAATATACCTCACCCCAGCCTGATCAAGTACATGAGTTTAGTTTTCAGAAAATATACAAAAGAACCCCATAATTATTTTACAAATCAGAAACTTAGCCCCAAATTATTTTTCCAGAAAATTAATGGTGTCGCCTAAGGTGTGATAAAATAAGAGATAAAATAAAGCAATAAACACCCTAGACTAAACACAGTACTGCAAGTATTACAGGACGTATACAAGTTTTAATGATAAAAAGATTCGTTCCTCAGAGACTTAGGTGTTATGCTTATGGGTTAATAAATCATAGTAGCAATTAATAATTAAAAAGACTAGAAATAAATATGATTGATGGAGAGATTAATGATTAACGAAATAAAATAAAAGTAAAGACAATAAGATAAATATGAGAGAATAAGATGAGAAAATATAGCTCAGGTTTTGCTCGTATGCACTAATCCTTCTAGTTCTTCTACTAGTTAATAAGGGTGATAATAGCTCTTAGATAAGTAGTCAGGATTCTAAATTCCTCCCTACCCCCGTCGAGGTGGACTAGGGTGGTGACCTCACAGTCACGAGGGGACTTAAATAGGGTGCTCCTATGCCACTAGGTTCCTAATGAGACTGGCCTTCTAATGATGATAGGTGATTAAATCAAACACTAATGACTATCTAGTTAGGCAAGCCTGTCAGGATCACTACCACACACTAGACGCTTATGTGGTGTTTCAATAATTAGACACCCCTTTCGGGTGACCATCTAACTACTATTAGCACAACCCTAAATTGATCAGGTTCAAGACAGACAATAAATCAAATCACATAAAACAAATATATGTTTAAGTATCTAGAATCAATTTAAAACAATTCTCCCAAAGAAACACGGATAGAAGAAAATAGAATTCATAGATTATACATATGCAAAACCGAAACTATGGGAAAATTAGTTCATACTAGAAAGAAATAAACTAGAAGAAAGATACATACTGTCAACTTGCTCTCTTGTATGATCTCTAATGATGAATAAAACTTAAGGACTAATTTTGGGAGGCAAGGACATGTTTACAATAGTTAAAGGGTGTATTTATAGAAGTTTAGGAAGCCCTAAAAAAATTTCTTGGACTGGAAGACAAGTAATTAGACTTCTAGTCCAACTCTAATTCGTAACCCTAAAATAAGAAATTGTAATAAACTATTGTTGTTTTGTTTTGGCTGTAACTTCTTTGATATTGCTCTGATTGACTCGTTCTTTAAATTGAAATTGATCTTATCGGAAATCTCTACAACTTTGCTTCAGACCATTCTTCCAAATTCCCATCCAATCTTGAGTTATAATTATTTTAATGGACGTAGCTGCTGGAATTCAGATTTACTTGGCAACTTTATCTTTCCATACTTATCTTTTCATTCATTTATCTCCAATTTCCATCTTTATCTTCTTTCCTTTATCTCTTGGAATTGATTTGGCATCTAATTAATTACCATATATCTTTAAAGCTTCACAATTAACAAACAATTAAACCAAATATGCTCTAAAAATAATAAACCATCAAATCAAAACAAGAAATAAGAAAATACAATAATATATGTAAAAATCGAGTATAAGCTTTAATAAAATACCTAAAATGATGTCTCCAACTAAGTTTAAATCATCACAAATGGGGAGACATAAATTAAAATGGAACACCTTGGCAATTAAATGTAACTTTGCAAATATTAAACACTTGCAATTTAAAATACTTATACAATGTAATCATAAAATTACTTAAGGACAATTTGGACCAAAAAACATCTCTAAATAGTTTAGGGACCATTTTGTAAATTTTTCCAGTAATATAATCATCATTTAACAAACTTAAAGAAGATGTTTTAAAATTGTTTTGGTCTAGTTGAACCCATTTTGCAAATATTTGAGGCAATTGTAAAGATAGTAATCTTATATAAATGTATTTTCATCATTTTTGTAAATAGGGTTTGGTTTGCATTTTCAGTAACTTAAAACCTGTCAATTCTTAAAAACCCGCAACTATTTCCGTCAATTCAATCCAAATTTCAACTACTTGATCTTAACCAATTCCCTCAATTCGCAAATTGGTATTTCATAGGGATCAATCTTGCAAATTCAACTAATCAAAGGGAACCCACATTGCCAAATTGAAAGAAATACATTCTCCACTATCAATTACAACCTCTTAGTCACAAAATGTTCTCAAATCATCTAAAAAGGCACCATTTATAACAATTTTACCCAAAATATGGACTATACATATATTTTTCAAAAAACACATGGCCTAAAAGTTCAATTTTTGAAAAATAGTTGTACAAATGTAAACAACTTCACCCAAAACAGGACTAATTTAGCACAAAACAATTATTTTCGCATAACATAAGGGACTACAACGACAAATTTAATAAAAACCAGAGAATTGATTTCCAAAATCGAGAGTAACATATTGCAGAAAATCCAAAAACCCTAAAAAACAGATCATATAAACCAGGTTTCAAAGCATTCTACTTACCAAAGTAGTCAATAAATAAACCATCAACAATAACTTCAATCTTCATCAACAGAACACAAATTCAACATGCCAGCAAGAAAAACCAAAGTAATCATCAGAGAAAACAGATAAAAAAAAACAAGTAAATTTAAACCTTTATTTCAGAACTTACATTATGATTTTCGAATTGAAATTTTAAAGAAAGAAGAATTCCATAAACCCTCGTAAAAACAGAAAATCAAAGCTCATCAGAATGCCAGAATTAAGTGAATAATTGAAGATTAAAGAATTAGACAAACCACCATAGCCAAGAATTAGACAAACCACCCTCCACCACCACCATAGCCATGCGTAATACGAACCCAAACCACCACCAAACATAGATTAATCAAGCCACCAACAATAAATCAAACCGCCACCGATTAATTTCTCTAGAGTGAAGATAAGAGTTTTATTTCAGATGGGAACTGAATGGGGGAGGTGGATTTGGTGAGAGGAATTAACGCGGTGCAGAAAAGGATAGGGTGAAGTCAATGGGGTCGGTGGGTTTGTGTCGCAAGAATGAATGGGGTGAATTGAATGGGGTCGGTGGGATGGGTTTTATTATTTATTGTTTTAATAAAAAAAATCCTTATCGGTCCGGTTCGTTCCAGACCGGTTCAAAAGTAGGTTTTTTTTAATCGAGAACCGGACCGCTATTGGATCAAGCGGTTCGGAGCGGTTCAAAGTCGCACCATTACGACGGTTCGGTCCGGCGGACCGGAGAACCGGAACCGATAGTCCAGTTGACCCCCGATGAAAAAGAAAAGAATCTAATTAAAAAATTTGCCCCTCCCGAGACCCCTGCTGGGAAATAATTAAAAAAAGAGCCAATTGTTGATTGATGCCTATTAAAAAACTTATTTAGAAAAAGGTGCCTAGGAAAAAATATTTATTGAAAACAGCCCCATCCCAAAATTACCTTTATAATTAACAATTAAAAAATAAGAAAAAAACTAATAATCACACGCGCGCGTCCGTGAAATTTTTTTAAAATCGTCATAACTAATTCAAAAATAAATCAAAAAAATCAAAAAAATAAAAAAAAATTATATTTGGATAAATCAAATTAATATTTACGTCTATGATTTTTTTCGGAATTTTCGGAATTTTTTGATTTTTTTGATTTTTTTTAATTTTTTTTTCGCAGACATGAAATTACATGTTTTAAACATGGAATTTCATGTTTATTTCACGGTTTAAAACATGGAATTTCATGTTTAAAACATGGAATTCCGTGTCTGCGAAAAAAAAAATCAAAAAAATCAAAAAATTCAAAAAAAATCAAAAAAATTCATAGACGTAAATATTAATTTGCTTTATTCAAAAATACAATTTTTTTAATTTTCTGATTTTTTTTGAATTAGTTATGACGATTTTAAAAAAAAAATCACGGACGCGCGCGTGCGATGGAATTAGTAGTAGTAGGTGGTGGTGGTGGTTGTGGTGGAGGTGGTGATGGTTGTGGTGGATGTAGTAGTGGTTACATACATGGTGGTTGTGGTGGGTGGTTGTGGTGGTGGTGGTGGTGGTGGTGGTGGTGGTGGTGGAGGAGGAAAAAGAATTACCCTATTATTTGTTTAATATTTAAAAATTAATATTGTATTAAAATAAAATAATATATTTAATAACAAGGGTAGTAAAGGTATAGAAAATATAAAGGGGATGTTTTCTATAAATAATTACTTCATTAGGCATTTTTTTATAAATAAGATTATTGAAGGCACAAAAAAACAATTAGAGTGTTTAATGAGGATGTTTTCAACAATAACCCCTTAAAAAATCTGTCTTTTTTCGGACCCTTTGCTGGAAAGAAAAAGATCTTTAAAAAAATAAAAATCCCGGCACCCCTCGTCCCTATTTGGAAAAATATATACACTTTAAAATTTCCCCCGGGCTCCTTTCTCGAAAATAAAAAATTGCACCGTGGGCTCTTCGTTGGAAAAAAAATCTAAAGTTAAATATTTAAATTTTAATCAAAAAGCGCTTTTGGCTCTAAAATAATCAATCCCAAACGGGCTCAAATTTGCTCTCTCCTGGTCCACCTTCTTGAAAAGAAAAAAAATAAAGAAATTTTTCGAAACCTTTCTCTAGAAAAAATATATTATATGATTTTTTTGTATTTTTAATTAATTAATTAATTAAATACTTAATATAATTATAAATTAATAATTATGAGATATGTTGATAGAAATAGTTTCCTCTTAAATCATAAAATAATATCAACTTTTTATTTATATTAATAGTTAGAAAGATATGTTGGTAACCACTTAGGATTAATTTATTGGTCAGGGTCTTCGTCATCTAATCTAGTGGTGTAGGTTCGAATTGAGTCAATGATTCTGAGTTCTTTTTTTTTTTTTTTTGACAAAGTACAAAAGAAAATTAAGAGGCTAATCTATTACTAAGATAATTTTCTGAACCGTCGATAGAGAAGTCCTTCCATCCTAAGAGGCTGATATTTCTTCTGACGCATTTTGCAAGAGCATCTGCAACTCCATTATGTTCTCTCCTAATATAAGAAATTTTCCACAAGGGGAATTCATTTCTCCATCCATTGATTTCGTCAATGATTGGGTTTAGACTCCAATACAGTCCACCCTTCTTATTAATTCCTTGAACTAGTTCAAGGTTGTCAGAGCAGAATAGGCTACTCTGAATATTGCTTGCTCCCGCTGTTCTGCATGCCAGGAGCAATGCCCATGCTTCTCCTTCAATACTCGATTTAACTCTACACTTTGTTGCTTTCCTTCTAACTATAGTTTTTTGTCTATCGACTCCAATAGCTGAAATTGCTGCTGGTTCCCATTCTTTTGTATACGAGGCATCGCTATACCACGTCATATCAGCCATTTCATCTATTCCCTGTTTCTCATTTTTTCTTTTTTCACCCTCCTTGTCTCCTAAAATAGTCAATTGCCCTCTTGTTCTTTTTTCTTCGAATAATTTCCTGATGGTCTCATTGGTGTTAAAAGTTATATTATTGACAGCCCATTTTTCTTTTTTAAAAAAACTTTTCATCCTCTCTTTCCAAAGATTCCATGCTGTTGTAAGTACAATTGCAACCACCTTTCTTTTGTCCCATCCATTTTCAGCATAGCTGTTTACAATATTCTTGAACCATTCTTCAAATGTTTCTCTGCCTTCTTTATCTATTTTTATTTGGAGTGTAGATTCAGCCCATACTTGAATACTAAAAGGACACCTCAATATAATGTGTTCAGTACTTTCATTCTCAGCCTCACACCATTCACAAATACCTTCTTCCTTGCACTTGCTTTTCTTCAAATTGACTTTGGAAGGAAGGAGATCATTGCAAATTCTCCAAGCAAAATTCCTAACCTTTGACTGCACATTGGCCTTCCAAATTTGGTTCCACAATAAGGTGTCATTCTCTTTCTCCCCCTTTCCGGATGATTGAGCTTTACTATTTAACTCCTCGTCTACCAATATGTGATATCCCGACTTTGTAGAGTAATTACCATCCTTTGAGAAGGGCCATACTAACTTATCATCCTTAACTGCTCTTGTTAGTGGGATTTTAAGGATTTCATTGACGATAATTGGGTCAAACATTCTTTTCATAAGTTCAATATTCCATCCTCTTTTACCTTCTTCCATGAGTTCGTTAACCCTTTTAACGTTCCAGGCTTGATAGTTTATAGGTTGATAGTTGCCGTTGATCCATTTATGCTTCCATATATCGACACTTCTACCATCCCCAATCTGCCAAAAAGCATGCTTTTTAAGAAACTGGAGGCCTTTATATAAACTTCCCCAACTCCATGATCTTTTATTTTTCAATTTTGTATCCCACATGCTTTCATTTGGAAAATAAATGCCTTTAAGAACTTTATAAACTAGTGAGTCCTTATTATTAAAAATTCTCCACGCTTGGCCAGCTAACATTGCCAAATTCATTTTTCCAAATTCTCTGAATCCCACTCCTCCGATTTTTTTTTATTTCGTCATTTTTCCCCAATTACACCAATGAATTCTCTTCTTATCTTTTGTATCCCACCAAAAATTTGCTACCAATGATGAAAGTTTTTTGCATAACGTTTTGGGGAATTCAAAGATTGACATAGCGTAATTCGGGATTGCTTGTAAGACCGCCTTAATTAATGTTTCTTTCCCCCCCTTCTGAAAGTAGAGATGCCGTCCAACTTACCGATTTGCTGAGAAGTCTATCCTTTATATAGTTTAAATTTTCAACTTTCGACCTCTTGAGCGTAAGTGGTAGGCCCAAATATTTACCCAATGAGTCTGTACTATTAATATTAAGTTCCTTCGAGACTTTCTCTTTTAGATTTTCTGGGGTATCTTTGCTGAACAAAATCGACGACTTAGCTAAGTTGACTTTCTGACCTGAAGCTCGACAATAAAGTTTAATTATCTCTGTAAAAGATTTCACTTCTTTTTCGCTAATTTTAATGAAGAAAAGAGCATCATCCGCAAAGAAAAGGTGTGTCAATTTTGGGCACTTTCTTGTAATCGAAATACCTTCAATATTCCCTTCTCTACATTGGTAATTGATGAGGCCAATTAAGCTTTCCGTAAGGAGTGAAAAAAGGAGAGGCGATAGTGGGTCACCTTGTCTAAGGCCTTGTTCTGGCCTAAATTTCTTCATTCTCTCTCTGTTTATCTTAATTTGCATGGATACTGTTGTAACACAGTTTTCCACCCATTCTATCCATCTTTTTGCAAAACCTAAAGCCTCCATAGCCTTAAATAAAAACTCCCAATTTACTTGGTCGTACGCTTTTAATGATTCTGAGTTCAAAATTACTCTTCTATGTAACAAAAAAATATATGGTGGTAAAGACAAAATAATAAAATATTCTCTACTTTGTGCTTTAAATAAGAAGATTAGTAATTTAAATAAAAATAAATTTAAAAATTGAAGTTTGGGAACTAGCTTCCTGATTTAATTGAGAATATTTTTTTAGTTATAAATATTACTTTTTTAAATGTTTGGATCCACAAAATTATTTTTCTGATTTCTTACACATTAGGTACAATTCCAAAAAAATATCTTCTTTTTATTCTAAAATATAGGATTTTTTTTCCTTCAATAATATATGAATATTTATTTTTCAAAAGAAAATATATTAAAGAACTAATATGAATATCAAGAACTCACCCCAGCTATATTAGTTATGATATTTTTCTGAATTAGTTTCATTATTTTAAAAAAAAAGGGAAAAAATTGGTTTCAACAATAGCGAAGCTTCCACAAGCAAGATCAATAGTTGGTCTAGTGGTTAGACTACTCCGCCAAGATCAAGAGATCTTGGGATCGAACCTTACTGGAGTCAAAATGATTCCGAGTCTAAAATGCTCTCATATGTATTAAAAAAAGGTTCCACAAGCAAATAATTGACTCATTAATAATTAAAAATAATTAAACATTAATATAATAATATAATTTGAATAATTCAATGATTTATTTAGCTGTTATTTTTTTACGAATATTAAATTTATTTGTGATCGAAAAATAACATTTTTTAAATTTATTTGTGCAGGATCAGCGTTGCAAATACGAATATCGGAAAATGAACCATGTACCATTGGGGACTGGCTTGTTAAAATCATTAATAACATTGATCCTGTGGTTTGGGAAAAAAGAATTGTTACGGCTTACCTCATGCTGATAATGTGGAATATATGTAAACAAAAAATGAAATGTATACACGAATTCGGA
Organism: Nemophila menziesii; assembly: GCA_029959085.1. Lineage (NCBI taxonomy): Eukaryota > Viridiplantae > Streptophyta > Magnoliopsida > Boraginales > Hydrophyllaceae > Nemophila > Nemophila menziesii. Next base: position 12,079,058 of record JARWIR010000013.1, on the reverse strand, counting down.
ACACTACACGTTGATACAGTATTCTACCTTACTAATATTACTATGACAGATCTTTTTGGACAGGAATGGACTGAGAACAGGGCACCTAATTCCGTGAGCGGTGGGCAACATCATAAGTCACCCATAGAACCAAACTTTCCAACAGACACACATGTGATTTATACATGTGACGCATCCTTTATTACGAGGCCTGAACAGAGTGGGATTGGGATAGTTAGGAAGGAGGTTGCTTCTAGTATCTGACAAGTCTTTTCATCTCCAGCATGGGCGGATTCGGCAGCTGAGGCAGAAGCAATAGCAGTGTACGAATCTACCAAGTTAGCGGCCCAGGACACGGGCAGGAAGACTCTTATTTGCTCCGACAACCTTGAAGTAATTTAAGGTATCAAAAAGTTGTCAGCAGCATGGTGGAAGAACAGACCATTTGTTAAGCAGATTCGGCAGGCAGCTGAGAGACACAGACAACTTTCTTTCATGCACATTCCTAGGAGACTTAATGGATGGGCTGACAAAGCGGCGCGAAACTCTAGACAACATATATCGCTGAGGGGGCATCAGAATCAACTAACACTCAGATTCAGAAGACTGGGTATTAGTTAATAAGGATATTTTGCTACGTTTTGTCCGGCCGATAAAAAAACATTTTTTAACATAATGATAATATTGATCTATTATTTAACTTTAATAGTAAATGATAATATTTTTTTCATCTAATATTTACTTGTAAGTTATAGTCATTAATTATTATTAATAATAATAAGGGACAACGCCCAGTTAATTACACGGAGAGTGTAAGAATTCTCAATTAATTATAACTTCAACTTAATTTCCACTTACGCACAAAAAATTAGAAAATTACAAAAATACACATAAACCTATTAATCAATTATTTTAATGATATAGACCATTTAATTCTTATATCTTTACTATTTATTATAATAATATTTATTTATATATTTTCTTTCACCACCATACCCACTACACCCCACCACCACTCCTAGGGGTGTGCGCGGGTCGGTTTTGTATGAAAAATGCTTAACCCACAAACCACGTGTTCTTGTGCGGATTTTGAAAAATAAGACCCGCACCCGCCCAATACATTACTTAAACCATTGAGTTTCGGGTTAGGCGGGTTGCGGGTGCATTGCGGGTGATTTAGTTCGATAAAGAAGACGAATTTGTATCCATATTCATATGGCGAGTCAAATTTATATTACAAATGAAAATTATAACGAAAAATATTGTTTAGGATACGCATATGCATTTCAAATCATCTATGATTAAAAGATATAAAATGAAATTTTAGAAAACTAAATATATGAATTGAACAAAGAGTACAGATAATACCATAATTGAAATGAAAAACATATTCATTAGATAAAATATTATTGAAATATTGAGGGAGTTCAAAATATTTTTTAAAAAAGGGGAGGAATAAAAAAAATGTAGAGTAAAAAGCACATGACCCCCACTATTTTATTTGAATAAAATGAGCAATACGAATTTTTCTAATTTTTATACTACAAGGTAATCGAGTATATGCGGGTTTGCGGGTTTCAAGTTTAAAATCCACAACCCGCAAAAATGTGCATATTTTTTCAAAAATGTAAACCGCAACCCACCCAATTAAAAACTAACCCGTATAATTTCGGGTTAGTGTGATCGGGTTGGTCGAGTAATGCGGGTTTTCTAACCCGATGCACACCCCTAACCACTCCCACCCACCACCCCCACCCCACCCCCACCACCACCATCCACTACCACCCACCCCCACAACCACCCCACCACCAATCACCACCAACTAATTTCATCACAAGCCCGCTTTCGTGATTTTAAAAAAAATCAGAACTAATTCTAAAAAAATCGTAAAAATAAAAAAAATTGCATTTTTGGACGAGACAATTAATATTTACGTCTATGAATTTTTTTTGATTTTTTTTATTTTATTTATTTTTAATTTTTTAATTTCGAACATCCGTTTTATGTGTTGCTAACAGATTTTTCAAATTCCACAACACACGCGTCCGTGATTTTTTTTTATAAAAAATCATAATTAAATACAAAAAAATTTAAAAAATTTAAAAATGTACTTTTTGACGGGGCAAGTTCATAGATACATCGGAGAATTTTTTTGATTTATTTTATTTTTAAATTTTGATATTAAGATTTATGTGTTCATACAACACACAAAAATATATTTATGTATTCCTGTAACACACAAAATTATTAAATCAATCTAACGCATTCTCTTCTTTAACAAAATCATTTTTTTCTCTTTCTTAGTGCCCGTTTGGGATTGCTTTTCAAAATAATCACTTAAAGTGATTTTATATCCATAACAATATTTTAGACTCTTAAAATCACTTTTTGGAAAAGCACTAGATTAGTGATTATTAAAATAATCACTTAAAGTGATTTTAGATGTCAAAATATTTTTTAATATTTTTTACAAATAATTTAATTTTAATCAAAAAGCGCTTTTAGCTCCAAAATAATCAGTCCCAAACGGGCTCTTAGTCACATATACAATATTTTTACTCGTTTGTAACTATCTTGATGTATTAACTTTTTGTCCAACCCTTTTTTGTTATTTTATGTGTTGTTGTATTACAGAAAACAATCATTTGTGTATTACAGTAACACACAAAAGAACCATACTAAACGCTAAACTCTAAAATTGTGTGTATAGGATACACATAGATCACATCGAAATGGATGTAAGACAAACACAAGTGTGTAAGTCAATTTGTGTGATGCTGGAAGTCGCAAGAAACAATTTGTGTGATGCAGAAACACGTAATAATAAAAAATATGTGTTGATGCAATACATAGTTATGAAGGTGGTGTGTTTAAGTAAGACACAAATGTTTAATTGGGAACGGGCTTGATGGGAAGAGAAAATGTAAATTTGTGTGTTGCTGTAATACGCAAATAATTTTTTTGTGTATTACTACAACACACAATATAACAAAAGATTGTTGGACAATGAGATAATATATCAATATATTAAAAACAAGTAAAAATAAGATATATGCAATTAATAAAGAGAAAAATATAATTTTGTTAAAGAAGGTAATGTTTTAGATTGATTGTATGATTTTGTGTGTTACATGAACACATTAATATATTTTTATGTATTGCAGGAACACATAAAACGGAATATCAAAATTTAAAAAAATAAAAAAAATAATTGAAATCATAAAATTCAAAAAAATCATAAAATGTTATAGACGTAAATATTAATTTAATTCGTCCAAAAATGCAATTTTTTTTTTTTTAGAATTAATTATACGTATTTAAAAAAATCATAGACGCGCGCATGTGATAGAATTAGTTGTTGGTGATAGGTTTAGTTGGGAATTAATTTCTTTAACTTGTAAGTAAGTAAGAAGTCAAAACCTCCTTCTTCTTTTTTGGAATGAAAAGTGTAAATTTGTAATTAATTGAGAATTATCCCATATAAGGATAAAAATGTAAGTTAAATATGCCAAAAATGATTTATTGGGAATTAAGTTTTTAATTAGTGAGTAAGTAGGAAGTAATTTGCTCCTTTTTTTTTTTTGATAATGAAACTTGTAGAATTGTAATTAATTGAGAATTATCTCTAATAATAATAATAACAATAATAATGATGATAATAATAATAATAATAATAATAATAATAATAATAATAACAATAATAATAATAATAATAAGGTACATAATACTAAATTAGTTTGATAATTATAATAAGAGAAAATTCATTTTTAAGGGGATAATCTATGACTATATTTAAATCAAATTTATTCAAAATTGTCATTTTAAAGTCGTTTTACAAATTTTATGAGATATTTTATAAATTTTTAAAAGAATTTGGATACTTTGAATAAATTATATCTTTATTGACTATATCATAAAGTATGAATTTTATTTGAAATATCCAAATTATTCTTGAAATGTATAAAATATCTTACATAATTAATGAAATGGCTAAAAAAATATATTTTAAATATGTTTTGCCTAAAAATAGTATTTTTGAAAGGTGTGATTCAAAATGGTTATTAAACATAAATAATAGGATAAAATTAGCTATTATTATAATCCGCGGAGATAAATTTAAAAAAAGAATATGTATATTATATAATTTGCTAATATTAATATTGGATCCTTCAATATTAAATAATTTTTTTTTCAATAATTTAAAGGGTTAATGCTCACTAAACTTATGCATCCTTGTGTACTAACCCGTAAAAAGACACGATCTTTTTACCATTTTTTACCACAACAGCCGTCATCGATCTTCAAACAAATTCCTTCTTACTTCTAAATTATTTAATAACACTATTAACGAACCTTCTTTATATCTACCAACAAAACTCAAACAATTGAGCATAGTCAACAAACTATACTAACTGCATCCTACCATCAGTATAATGCTTAAACAACATGTCAATAACTTTTAATTAGCATTTAATAGTTGTATAAGTATAAAACCCTGTTTCTCATAATTTTAAAAATGAGAGATTTACGATTTGAGTAGTAGAATGACCTTTGATTAGTAATAGAAGTAGTTAGGATTACAGAACAAAAAAACAACAAAAAAAAATAGTTTGAGTCCTAGGAAAATTCTCAGATTTAGAATTTGAGTTTTGGGAATTTTTCCAGAACTCAAACTGTTCTTCAAATCAAAGGTAAAAAAACATAAAAAAATATCATATATATTATGTTATGATACATATTCGTTGTTTATTACTCCACAAACATTAAAAAATAACTAAAACATCCAAACAAGATAAAAATAAAGCAAAAAAGAAGAGCATATTGAGTTATGTGAATTTTCCCATAACTCAAAACCTGAAATCTAGGAATTTTTTCATAACTCAAACTACTTATGTTTTGTTGCATTTTTAGTCTGTAATCCACAAACATATGGTATATATCATAATTATGATATATACTTATTGTCTGTTACTCACAAACACTAAAAAATAAATAAAATATATCATGAATACAATAATGAATGCAAAAAGAAAACCAGATTGAGTTATGGGAAAATTCGTAGAACTCGGAATCTGAGTTCTGGGAAGTTTCCAAAAACTCAAACTGCTCTTTTTTTGTTGCATTTTTAATCCGTAATTCACAAACTTATGGTGTATATATATATATATATATATATATATACTGTTTGTTATTCACAAATACTAAAAAAGACTAAAATATATAAAAAATGCAAAATGCAGCAAAAGAAGAAAAGAACAGGCTATGTCGAAATTTATCAGGGTCCTATAGTGCAATTTATTATAATTAATTAGATACATATATATTCATGAAATATCATATATATTATAATTTTACTTTTCACTTTATATTGATGTTTACATTTAAAGAGGTATTAAAGGGTTTAAAAACATGGATTCTGTTTGGAAGATGTGGAGAAGATCGACAGAGACCGTTGTAAAAAATGGAAAAAAATGAAAGAACAAAATGTATGATGCCTTTTATGCGTAAATAAATGATGTATGTGGTAAGGGGAATTAATTCTAACGTGAAGGGTTTCTTGGGCATTATTCCTAATTCAAAATCCTAACCATCTTTTTAGTTGATTAATAAAAAATAGGATAACACTGATTATTGGTAGTAATTTAGGCCTATTAGGCTTTTGGGCCTTAAGCTCATACCATCTGGACCAGCCCAAGCTTTGGTCTTTAGTAAACATTGTATCTTATATTAAAAAAAAAACGGGTCTTGAAATTAAACATCACAACTCTTTGCCAAGCCACCTTTTCATTTTCTATAAAGAGTTGGCCAACTCAAACATTTTATTCATTCAATTTTTTAAAGTATTAAACATTAATATTATAAGAGATCGATAGAAAGAAGCAACTATATTAAGTTCGTTGAAATTCTTAAAAATTGTGTGTCAGATTCTTTTGAATAGTTTTGTCGCTGTATCCTGGAGGTCAAAGCCAACAAACATAAGACACCGGTACGTGGCCTAAATAACTTAAAGACACCAGATCCAATCCGAGTCTCGACAAGTAAAGTTATTTATTTATTTACTTTTATACTATTTCTGCATTAGTTTTTATATTTTTTACTGGTTTATACAAATAAAACACAACAATTTTAGGTATTAGATTCACGTTTTATAAACCAAAAAACGTTTAATTTCGTTCATAAACTTTACTTTTGCGAATTTTCTGAACCTGTGTACACAAAACAAGAATATTACATTCTATTTCTTTTCTCTTATTCTGATTTCTAGGCTTGTGTATACACACTAGAAAGTTACTCGCTTATGAACGTCAGATTTCTGCTTCATATGGAATATGGGGAAAAATACTAAACAAAGTGAAAAGCAACCTGAGACGGGTAACAACTAAAGAACAAAAGTTCATATACCCACACCAACACCCATTGGACCAGGCGATAGGACAAAAAAGTTCAATGGTTCTGACTTTAAGATTCGGCAGCAAAAGATGTTATTCTACCTGACTACGGTAGTAAACATCAGATTATTACCTAATGTAAACTTCAATTCTCATACGGAATGTGAAGTATGTGTTGAGTCAAAATTAACTGAAAACCTCGTTTAAATCTATAGAAAAGGCTTCGGTACCTTTAGAGTTAATTCACAGTGACATCCGTGGCTTAAAATTTGTGCCAACAAGAAGCGAGAAAAAGTATTTCATAAATTTCATTGACGGTTGCACAAGGTATTGTAAAATATACTTGATTTGAAGCAAGGACGAGCCCTTAGAAGTATTTAAGCGATACAAAACTGAAGTTGAGAATCAACTAAATAAAAATATTAAGAATCTTATAACAAATAGGGAGGAGAGTATGTGTCTCTTTATGAGGAATTTTTCCCTGAACATGGAATCATCCATCAAACCACGAGCACCTATTCGTCTCAACAAAACGAGATTTTTGACCAAGAATCACACGTTGAAGGAATGATGAATGCCACGCTGATTAACTCAGGGTCGCCACAGAAATTGTGGGGAGAGGATTTGCTCACCGCAAACCACATCCTTAACAAGGCTCGCACAAGAAGATAGAAAAAAATCCTTGTGAATTATGGAAAATAAAACCACCTTCCTTCGAATACTTAAAAGTGTGGGGATGATTGACAAAGGTAGCAATCCCTACTCCTAAAATGGTCAAAATAGGATCAAAGACCATCGACTACATCTTTATTGGATATGCTCACAACAGTGCTGCATATGGATTCCTGGTACACAAATCTTGTCGTGTTAACATTCACGTCAATATGGAGATTGAATCAAGAAATGCACATTTCTTTGAAACAACTTTTCTGTACAATACCACACCAGAATCTGGTTCATTAAAAGAGAACACATGATGCAATTCAATAAGAGCAAGATCAAGAACTATTGCCAACCGAAGCAAAAACATGACAAATGTGATAATTTTATGATCTCGAATGGTTTCAGAATCAATGTGCGTGAAAAATGTATTTATGTAAAACGAATTGAGACAGGATATGTCATTGTCTGTTTATATGTGGATGATATTCTAATCATTGGAAGTAACAATGACGTGATTACATTCACCAAAAGGATGCTTTCAAGTAAGTTTGACATGAAATATTTAGGCCTTGCGGATGTTATTTTGGGTATCCAGATTCTTCAAACATCTAAAGGTATTGTACTATCTCAGTCACACTATATTAAGAAAGTATTAAACAAATTTAGTAATGGAGACACAAATATCGCCAAGACACTTGTCGGTATAAATATACATCTTGCTAAGAGCTCTAGTGATATGATCAACCCGTTGGAGTACTCTTGGATTATTGAAAGTCTCATGTACCTAACAAACTATACTACGCCCGATATAGCACATGCAGTAAGCAAGCTAAGTAGGTTTACACATAATCTGAAGAAAAACCACTGGATTGCTGTTATAAGAGTTCTAATGTATCTCAGATACACTATGAACGAAGGGTTCTTGTACACATGATATCCAGCTATATAAGAAGGATACAATGATGCAAACTGGATATCAGACTCCACCAACTCAAACTTCATAAGTGGATTCGTCTACATATTAGAAGGAGAAGTGGTGTCTTGGAAATCGACTAAGCAAACGTGCATATCCATATCCACTATGGAATCTAAGTTTATAGCTTTAGAAAAGGCTGGTGAGGAAGCCGAGTGGCTTTGAAATTTTTAGAGGATATTCCTAATTGGCCGAACCCTGTGTCAGCTCTCTGCATACATAACGACAATCAGATTGCCATTGGTAGGGCACTAAATGAGATGTATAATGGTTAGTTTACACACATACGTCGTAGACACAATACTGTTAGACAACTGCTCTCAAACAAAGTTATCACAATTCATTACGTCCGATCAAAGGATAACAGAGCAGATCCACTGACCAAAGGTCTACAAAGAGAGCAAGTAGGAGTGTTGTCAAGGGGAATGGGTCTTAAGCCTACGAAGTTGAGTTTCCATGATGGGAACCTTACTTAACATAGTGGAGATCCAACAATCTAGGTTCAAAGGGAAAATTGAATCATGAAACTGCAACTTGGTGCGACGCACTGTGGGGAGACCTCCCAAAACCTTTCCTATGACAAAATTGAACAGTGCTACCTGTAGAAGTGAAGGATAAGTTAAACTTTTAATGTTTCTCGTATCTTTTATAACATGAGATGAGGAATGCAGAATACTCTCGATAAGAGACCACCTATATGAGTAACATGGGTAGGGTCGCCCTACAAGAATTTGTAAAGGTGAAATTCTCCGATGATTATTCATGAAATATCAGGAGTTGTCTAGGACCGTAAATGGACACAACCGTGAGAACCAAATAATGTTTGGAAGTATACTATGTAAGTTATGTTGTCTTGGTTTACACAAAAGTTGAATAGTTCAAGACATCACGTTCACTAGTTAGGTAGTGAATCTGATAGCTCTTACTAGAGAAGGTTCAAGGCCAAAAGCTACCTTTCTCGATATAGTATTCTTCTACGCTTCTCTCTCTCTCTCTCTCTCTCTCTCTCTCTCTCTCTCTCTCTCTCTCTCGTGTTTAGAATTCTTATGCATTTTACTAAGGTGGTTAGTCAATTTCCATTCATGTGGGGATTGTTGGACAAATAAGATTCTACCCAAGTGTTGACCATGCTTATGATGATAGTCGGTGACTCAATTTAAATAATTGATTCGGATGTTGATACATTTATTCCCGTTATAACGATTAACATGATATATTCACTTGGTTAAAATCATTTGATGTAATTTTGAGAAATTAAAAGAAAAAAAATTAATAATATATGTTATTTTATTTTTTATTTCTTTTAATTATAAAGTAAAGCAAAAAAAAAACACTAGTATTGTTTGAACCTGGACCACCAAGCCTATTGGGCTTTTTTTTGGGTCGTAGCCTATTCAGCTTTTAAGCCTTAGGCTCATACCATCTAGACCAGGCCAAACTTTGGTTTGCCTTTAGTAAATGTTGTATCTTATATTGAAACAACATGTATTCAAATTAAACATCACAACCTTTTGCCAAGCCATTTTTTTATTTTCTATAAAAAGTTGACCAACTCAAATATTTTATTCATTTAGTTTTTTAAAGCATTAAGCATTAAATTTATAAGAGATAGATAGAAAAAAGTAGTTTTATTAAGTTCGGTGTCAGTTTCTTTTTAATAGTTTTGTCGTTGTATCCTAGAGGTTGAAACCAACAAACATAAGACACCGATATGTGGCCTAAATACCTTAAAGACATCGGATCTAATCCGAGTCTCGACAAGTCAAGTTAATTATTAACTTTTATATTATTTCTGCATTAGTTTTTTATATTGTTTTACTAATTATACAAATAAACACAATACTATGACGTTTCTCCGATAATCGCTTTTCAACCCGGATTTTTTTGTCAAAGAAAGACGTTTAGAGAAATTAGGGATTCAATCAATTTACTATAGGTTCATCGCGTTTCTTCTGCAATTATTTTTTCTCAAACGTTTTTCTTGAAATTATTGTTTAAAAACGTTAAAGAAAAAAGAATTCCTATTTATACCTATTTACAATTTTGCGCCTGTAATATAACCAAACAAATTACTCCACAAAGTACAAAAACAAACAATTGTCTTTAAGCCAGATTATTTCGGTTTAAACTCTTCACACACAATATTTGCGTAATCCTTAATCGCAACAAATTCCATATTAATCCCCACTTTATATTTCCTAAACATAGTGCCAAAAATAATTCAAATTACTTTCTTTTCCGAACGATGACTTGGTTTACGCCGACGGCGAAGGCGGTGGTAGGCCGATTAGCGACGCGGAGGAATATACCCAAACAATGTTTAACATATTCTAATCAATTGCGAAATAATTGCGTTCAGGTTCGGTGTTTGAGCAGCATTAATAAATCATCAATTGGTGGTGCAGAAAAATATAAAGATAAACTTTCACGATACGAAAGCGTATGTAGTAGTAGTGCGAGTTTCATTCAAAAGCGAGGGTTTTTAGGAGTCGGTGATGGAGATGAAGGAAACGTATTATCTAAAGTCTATGAAGAAAAGTGTGTTTTAGGGTATGTTCCTCATCCTTTATTGAGCTGAATTTTTATTAGCATTACTCAATTAACTCAATCTATTTATATATAATTATGTTTATTCATATTGTGCTTAACAATTAATCAGCTATTCATTGGGTGGAATCGAATACCATGGGTTATATTTGTTACCTTTTGAAACATTGGGTGTATTTAGCTATTTCATATAACATATGATGGAAACATACCATTTGAACAATACTTGTTAACTTGTTCTTCCTGTAACAAATGGCCCAGTGGTGCAATTTACCCATTCCCTTGGACAATGAATGTATTCATAGTATTCTGACATTCAGAATTTATTTTTTATTTGATTCCTCAATGTCACTTATAACTTTGATAATGTTAAGGTATTCACCGGAGCAATTGTTTTCGGTGGTGGCTGGTGTTGACTTGTATCAAGATTTTCTTCCATGGTGTCAAAGATCAGAGATAATGTGCAAAAACCCAGATGGATCATTAGATGCTGAGTTAGAAATTGGTTTCAAATTCTTTGTAGAAAGTTATATGTCACATGTGGAATTAAACAAACCGAATTATATAAAGGTAAGAACATAAATGTTATCTAAACAGATTTCTTTTTCTTAATTACATATTTTGCTCAATATGTTACAGACCACCGCATCAGAAAGCCGTCTTTTTAATCATTTGATAAATGAATGGAAATTCAACCCGGGACCCACTCCTGGAACCTGCGACCTTTATTTTCTTGTGGATTTCAAGTTTCGTTCACCTTTTTATCACCAGGTGTGTGTTTCTTAAACATTACATGTTCATTTAATAAATAAAATTTAGGAATATAATGATTTATGTGTCCAACAGGTGGCAAATATGTTCTTTAAAGAAGTTGTGTCTCGGCTTGTTGTGTCATTTAATGACAGGTGCCGTGTAATTTATGGACCAGGCAAACATGTTGTTAAGAATTCGTATGATCAGAGGACATAGAATAGAATTTCTGTTGGTGCTGCAAATTTTGATGATACCCCTTTACTTGACTTAAATTGTTAAAGTTGATGTTTTTTTAGGAAAGGTTAATGTTAGGAATAGTTACACAATTCAAATGGAGCTCTCTTTGTTGTGTTAATATCTACATGTCTTGTACAATTTTGTTTCTAATTAATGTTATGGTTTTTGATTCTGTTTAAAGTAAAATTAGGACAAAACCCAAAAAAAAAGAGATGAATTTTCAAAGACTCAGTATAGGAGGCTACGTAAGTGGATATAATATGTGGGAATGGTGGTTTTGTCTTTGATCGCATAATGTATGTGCTAGTGAAAGAGGGTGCAAACTGCAAATCCATAGGGAGGACCGACTTAATATCCAAAGTGCTGGACAAGCTATGTAAGGAGATCCATTTGTGACCATAAATCTTTTAGCCTAGGGTAGGGTGGGGTGGGGTTTGTAATTTTTTTCACTCACGTTTTCCCCTCACCCCAAGGTAGGAGGGGTTGCAACGCTCATGGTTCTAAAAAGCTAGGCGCTCGAGCACTTTCGAGCGCCTATATGGCTAGACGGCTCATTAATCAAAATTTAGACGGTTTTTATAACATTTTTATATTAAATATATATTACTATTATATTGATTTGAATAATATTTACATCATAATAGATCAATTTAACATAAATAACAAATACTTAACTATAATATAATAAGTCATTATTATTAATCTAAAATTGACTGATTCAAGAAATCTAGACTTGAAATTTAATAAATTCTACCATTTTTTTTCACACGTTTACACTCTAACCTACATAGTCTTTTTTTTTATATATTTTGATTATGTGTTGGGTTGTATTATATTGAATTAGTTACTTATGGGCTAGCATGTTAGGTATTATTTCGGTTGGGTGAACCATCAATCTCATTGGGTAGTTTATTAATTAGAGTATGCATAGACGAACATTCTAGCCACCTTCTAGAGAAATTTTAGGCGGATCGCACTTTGGAACGCCTATGCGACCTTGTTTTAAAACAATGACAATGCTCACTCCCCTGTCCACCCTAGATGCTTTCTTTCTTGTGCGGGTTAGTTAAGATATTAGTGTATGATTCACACAAAGAATTACTTTAAATTTTCTGAATAAGGTTTAGATAGGATATTTTTTTTAGAGATTTTGATTCAAAAGGGTTTGACACCCCCACCATTAGGGTTGCAAATTCACCGTTACACTCACCAAGAGCTAAGATTTGAGTTTGCTAAGAGTTTGTTTGAGTTCGGATCGTTAGCTAAACAATCAAGCTCAAGCTTTACATTCAGGCTCGTTTCCTTAACGAGACGAACTCAAACTTGTATAAGCTCGACTCATTAAACTCGTGAACAGTTTGGTAAGGGTTCTTTAAGATTACGCTAATAAGATTGGTAGATATATTCAATTAAAAATGATCAATATATCTATATATACAAAAAGTCAAAATTACATAAAACTTTTGTATAAGTAATTAATCATGACTAGAATCTTCTATATCTAATAAGTATTTTTTATTTTCTTCAAGTCAAATTATGTAATTGTTTGTATATTAGTTTCACTGAATTTAATTTTAAAACACTGAAAATTCCCTAATAAATAATAATATATATCATAGAAAAATAAATGAGACTTAAATGACCCTTAAACGAACCAAACAGAGTTGAACTCAAGTTTGGAAAAAATTAACAAATCAAGCCCAAAAAAGCTAAATTTTGGTTCGATTCGGTTCGATTCAAATTCAAACCAAGTTCAAACTCTTTAAAATATTACCGAACCAAACTCAACCAAGCTAAAGGTACAATCCATGGATCATCTACTTGATCCACAAATCCATTATAACTAGTCCTAAAACTATTTTATATACAAACAGATCCTTATAAAATATTTGATAACTTACTCTAGTAGTGGAAGATGTTCTTTTATTGGTATGTGGATGGTTCGGGCCAATTCGCGCATCCACGACTAATCCCATGGGGAATGTGCACGTCTCCCCATGCATACCCGTAGGTAAATCAGGACTAGGTAACCTATGTTCAAGTAGGGGATTCGAACCTTGTACCTCTCACTATATACCCTTTAAGTGCAAAATAGAAAGGTTCTGGCCAATTGAGTGGTGGAAGATGTTATTTACCTAACTAATCTACCTAAAGCAAGGAGTCCCTATAATCTAACCAGGGACTACATTTTATAGTGAACTGCAATTGTGGGTTCTTTTGTATAAGCCATGTCGAGAGTCCATTTATGATCATTATGAAGCGGGGAGTCCCATTTGGTTGGATCTTGAACATGTAAAAGAAATTGGGGACTTCATTCTATATAACCACTCATTTCTCATACGTAAATAAAATGGATCTGCAATCAATCGTGTAAATGAGGCTAAAAAAATTATTTTACAATACTTTCCAACTGGAATTTTATATTTTAGGTAGTAAACTAGTCTGAGTGTCACCGTACAAATTGTTTATTTATTTAAATTTTAAATCTTTCAACCTTAAAGTTTGACTAAACCCGAAAACTACTTGAAAACTACCTGAAACCGACTCTAATCCGATCAACCCTGATAAAAATACGTCGTTGACCAAAGTTTGACCGAACCCAAACCTGATCCAATTAACCCTAAATAGATGGTTAACATAGTGTTAGGGTTGGGTGGGAGGTTAAAAAGTAAAACCCACACTCATCGGATTGGGTAGTGTTTTTAACCCCCCGCGGTCGGATAGCTAACATATGTGTGCACCCCTACTATATATTACATTCTAAACTCTAAAACTAAATCACAAAAAACACTTCCAAGTTTGAAACCCCACTCTCATTCTGAAATCCTCTATCTTGCTAGAAAATGGAGTGTATTTGTGGTCCAAAGCTTGAGCAATGGGTGCTTGAATATAACTTCTTTAATGGAACACATATTTATAAAACAACTCTGTTGAATAAACTAGCTGAAAAACATGTGGTGGATTGAAGATCTTACGTTTGTGTTCGAAGACGCCTACATAGGTCGAAACTCAATCGACAAAGCTCAGTGGACAATGGAGCTCATGTTGTTTCTACTCACGTTGATGCCATGGATGCTGGTGGCTGAAGCAAAACGCCACCACAGATTGTTGTTACTCGAGATCTTTCTTTCTAGTAAAACGTCAAGCGTCATTATTGTTGGTATTCAGTGTCACCATTAATAGTTCTCATCGTTTCTCACTTGTCAATTGTATTTTGTCTTATATTTGAGGATATTTTTGGTATTTTGCAACGTTAGTGCCTCATTAGGGATGGAAATTGTCTAGTTAACCATAAATAAAATTGAAAACCATAACCATGTATTTTATTAAATTTCATAACCTAACAGTTTTAATCATTCGTTACACTTTCTAAAACCATAACCAGAACATTAGGTTTCGGTTTTTTAAACCAATATTTCAATTTTTAACCATAACCGAACTAAGTCTCACATATGCAAAAAAAGTAAAACAAAATCACACATATAAGAAAAATATCATATATATATATATATATATATATATATATATATATATATATATATATATATATGTATATATAATGTGTTATTTTCTCATTAAATTGTGTATTTGTTACTTAATTTGTTAAATTTAATATTGGTTTTTGGATTTGCGATTTGAATATAATATTTTACCTAAATTGTTATAAAATATGAAAAACATATAGAAAAATAGACGGATTTCAGTTATATATTTTTTATGTATATCTAAAATGTTAGCCTAATGGTTTTACCTAATGGTTATATATTTTAAAACCATAGCCTAATAATTTTAACCATGGTTAAACAATGGTTATGTTTCCTATCTACTTTGGTTTTAAACCATAACCATTTATTTTAATAAATCGGAAGCCTATATCAAAATAATGAGTAAGTTACTGATGTCTCCCCATTTGTGATGATTTATTATTAGTTGAAGACATCATTTTAGGCGTATTTATTAGTATATATGTCGATTTTCGCATGATTTAGTACACTTTCTTATTTTGTGTCTTGAATTAATTAATTATTATTTTTAGAGCATATTGGGTTTAATTATTTATTTAGTGTGAAGTTTTAGAGATATATGGTAATTAATTAGAGTCCAAGTCAAAGTCTAAGAGCTAAAGGAAAGAGATCAACATGGAAATTGAAGATAAAGGAAGTAAAAGCTAAAAATATGGAAAAGGAAAAGCTGCCTTAAATCTGAATTCCAGCACCTACGACCACAAATCAGCTTATATCTCAAAATCGGTGAAGAATCTGGAGAAACTATCAAGAGCAAAGTTAAAGATCTTTCCGAGACGATGAATTTCGAGTACTCATACGCGTCAATCGGATGAGTATTGAAGCTGTTATGACCAAAACAAAAACGGGGTTGATTCCATGTTTTTGGGCTACGAATTTGAGTTGGGCTAGAAGTCCAATATTTACCTTTTCCTTCAAGAAAACGAATTAGGTCAACCTATACACTATAAATACAACCTCTTAACATTAGAAAATCATCCTTGACCAAACCTTAAGGTCAGGGCGAAGCTTACAACAAGAAGAGAAGTCTGGAAGGAGTTGTGCATCAATTATGTCTCCTTCAACCTTTAATTTTGTAATTCTTTTCTTTTCTTTTCTTAGTATGAACTAAATTCTATTTAGCTTGAGTTTTAGCATATATGTATGAACCCTAGTTTTGATTGACATCTATCTAATTTGAGAATTTTATGTTTTAAATTGAATTATTGTTTTTATTCTCTGTTTATGTGTTTGGGTTTATATTCTGTGTTCTTGTGGACTGCAGCCATATAGAATTACCATCATAGTAGTTAGGTCACCATTGACAACAGTGTTTAACTATAGGATTAGCACATAACGTCTAGAATAAGGTTTAGATCTGACAAATCAACCTAACTAGATAACCACCATGGTTTAGTGTATTGCTATTTAACCAATTGCAGGAACAGTTTGCTTAGGACTCCTTATTGACACAGGTAAACCCTATTTTAAACTACCTAGCGCAATTGGAACCGATTATTGAAATACTACATAATTCATCCTTACATGTTTAGAACGGCAAAACTAGTAGGGATTACATGCTAATTACTCAAGCTAAACTTTCATACTATCTTCTTTTCTTTTCTTTTATTTACTTTCTGTCTTTAGTTTAGTAGTTTAATTTTCCTTTATTAAAAACCAAATTAAAATCTATCTTTCTTTCTTTCTCTTGCGTATTATTATTCTAGCTTAATTATTTGCACTTGAATATTTGCATAAGTTCTTCTTAACCTTCGTAGTCCCTGAGGAACGAATTCTACTTATTCGTTAAAACTTGCATACGATCTGTATACTTGCTGAACCATGCTCAGCTTAAGGTGTTTATTTGCACTTATTTATATCATTATTTTATCACACCTTAGGCGACACCAGTTACACAAATAACTCCATCCATATTGGATCGAAGCCACGGGCTAAGATTTAGCTAATTAGGAAGGTGGATAAGACCTCCACTGCCTAAAAAACGTCGTTTAACTTTAATTTTGCCACGGAATCGGGCACCGAGTTTTTGTTTCTATGATCAAAAAAGAAAGAAAAATGGGATAATTCCAATTAATTACGAATCCTCAAATTCCATTTCCAAAAAAAAGGAAGGGGGGAAATTCTTCCTACTTACTCATAGTTTAAAGGATTAATTCTCAATCAAACAATTTGTCATATTTACCTACCACTATTACCCTTAATGTCATTTTAATTATTTCTTTTTTATATTTATTATATAATATTCATAATATATCACTTATTTTGTTTTCTTTGTATTATAAAATCCGGCCACACCACTGATTACCACCACCACCTCATGCATTTACCACCGACTATCACCACCACCTCATACATTATCCACCGGCCACCACCACACCAACCCCACTACCCCCACCACCATCCACCCCAACCACCCACCACCCACCACCCCAACCACCCCAACACCCCTACCACCATTCCCACCTACCACCACCCCCACCCCCACCTACCACCATCACCACCATTATTCTCCGCCGACCACCACCTTCGCCTATAACCACCACCAACTAGTTCCGTCACCACCAATCACCACCAACTAAATCCATCACACGCACACGTCTGTGATTTTTTTTTAAAAGAATTCAAACTAATTCTTAAAAAAATTGTAAAAAAAAAAAAAATTCATTTTTGGATGAGTCAAATTAATATGTACGTTTATGGATTTTTCTGATTTTTTAAAATTAATTAATTTATTTTTAATTTCGATAATCCGTTTTATGTGTTGCTGTAACACACAAAAAAAGCTTTTCCAAATTCCACAACACGCGCGCGTCCGTGAATTTTTTTTATATAAAATTTATAAATAAATCCAAAGAAATCAGTAAAATTAAAAAAAATTGTATTTTTTGACTGGGCAAGTTCATATCTACATCATTGATTTTTTTGATTTTTTTTAAATTTTTTTAAAACTTTCGATATTCAGTTTTATGTGTATCTACAATACACAAAAATATATTTATTTATTCCTGTAATACACAAAATCATAGAATCAATCCAAAACATTCCTTTCTTTAACAAAATCATTTTTTCTCTATATAAATTGCATATACCCTATTTTTACTTGTTTGTTACTATCTTGATGTATTATCTTTTTGTCTAAACTCTTTTTGTTATTTTGTGTGTTGATCTAATACACAAAACAGTTATTGTGTATTACAACAACACACAAAATCATGTATTCCTTTTTGGTCATGCCCTTTTCAGTATGTGATTTTGTGTATCACATGAACACACAAACTGGTCGGTTTGACTGGAAGAGAAAAAATGAATTTGTATGTTATTGTAATACACAAATGACTATTTTGTGTATTATAGCAACACACAAAATTAAAAAAAAAGGGATGGACAAAAAGTTAATACATCAAGATAGTTAAAAACGTGTACAAATATTGTATATGTGACTAATAAAGAGAAAAAAACGATTTTGTTAAATAAAAATGCTTTAGATTGATTTTATAATTTTGTGTGTTACATGAATACATAAATATATTTTTGTGTATTGTAGGAACACATAAAATAACTGCATATACCCTGTTTTTTCTCTTTATTAATTGCATATAACCTATTTTTACTTGTTTTTTACTATCTTGATGTATTATCTTTTTATCCAACCTCTTTTTGTTATTTTGTGTGTTAATTTAATACACAAAACAGTTATTTGTGTACTACACCAACACACAAAATCATGTATTCCCTTTTAGTCATGCCCTTTTCAGTATGTGAGTTTGTGTATCACATGAACACATAAACCGCTCGGTACGATTGGAAAAGAAAAAATCAATTTGTGTGTTACTGTAATGCACGAATGACTGTTTTGTGTGTTACTGTAATACACAAATGACTGTTTTGTGTATTACAGTCGCACAAAATAATAAAAAAGGGTTGGACAAAAAGATAGTTAGAAACGAGGACAAATATTGTATATGTGATTAATAAAGAGAAAAAACGATTTTGTTAAAGAAGAGAATGCTTTAGATTCATTTTATTATTTTATGTGTTGTAGGAATACATAAATATATTTTTGTGTGTTGTGGGAACACATAAAACTGAATATCGAAATTTAAAAATAAAAATAAATCAAATAAAATCAAAAAAATTCTGTAATGTAGATATAAACTTGCCACATCAAAAAATATAATTTTTTTAATTTTTTTGATTTTTTATTTAATTATGATTTTTTATATAAAAAAATCACGGACGCGCGCGTATTGTGGAATTTAGGAAATCTTTTTTTGTGTGTTATAGCAACACATAAATTGGATTTTCGAAATTAAAAAATAAAAATAAAAACTAAATAAATAAATTCAAAAAAATCAAAAAAATTCAGAGATGTAAATATTAATTTGTCTCGTCAAAAAATGTGACTTTTTTATATTTTACGATTTTTTTAGAATTAGTTATGATTTTTCTAAAAAAAATTCACCGACGCGCGCGTGTGATGGAATTAGTTGGTGGTGATGGGTGTTGACGAAACTAGTCGGTGGTGGTTATGGGCGAAGGTGGTGGACGGCGGAGAATAATGGTGGTGGTGATGGTGGTGGTGGGGTGAGGGGTAGTGTGGTGGTGGGGGTGGTGGTTGGGGTGGGTGGTGGTGGTGAAGAAAATAAATAAATATCATTATAATAAATGGTGAAGATAATAAGAATCAAATGATATATATAATTAAAGTAATAATTAATAGGCTTATGAGTATTTTGGTAAACTTCTAACTTTTTGTTATTAATTGGGAATTAACTTGAAATTATAGTTAATTGAGAATAATTTTAGTTTTCGTGTAATTAATTGGGAGTTGCCCCAATAAAGATTACAATTATACTTATAAAATTTAATTTCATCTAAATTATTACAAATCTTCTTCAGGGGGTGAATGACGAATGCAACAGAGGTATGATAGCATTAGCGTAGTCGTTTTTATTGATGGTGGTATCTTTAGGCTAGTGTTATGTAATCATACACGCAAAGATCACACCTAAGGCTTTCACTTCCATCGGCGAATGAGCTTTAAATTTCCAAGTCTTCCTTTTTACTAGCTTTCCTCTTGCGTTCTTGACATAACAACCAACTGAACCAACCAAATTAGTCAAATTCCAACATACGTCACAATTAACATAAACATATCTAACAAAGTGGGGTCCAGTAGGGCCAGAGGTTGCGCTCATTATTTCCTTAATTATAATAAAGGAAACAGATTGAGCTGCACCTAAGTCAGTATCTGTATCAGAGTCTGGGACACCACCTATTATTCCTAACTATAAACAATTAATCGCACATTGGGTACATATCGCAACCATAACCCAGGGATTCAAAAAATTAACCCTGCATATTGTTATACGTATGAGTATCCCCAGATCTTAGGGCTAAAGCCTTGGCTAGCTCATCACAAGATCCATAAGAATCATAAACCGTAACCAAAGGATCGTGACAAGAACCCTGAAAAATAGCATTATGACGACTAATCCAAATTTACAACACTTAATGTGTTGCTAATAACATAATATCCTCCAATTTTTATACTCTTACCATATCTTTAGCATAGTTAAGTGAAAGGAGAATTGAACCAACAAACCTATAGGTAGAAAAATTAATCGTAAGATGACTAACGAGTCTATTCAATCACGTATATGGAACATATTCATCAGGAAAAAGGTATATGCTTACAATGTTGATTTTATCATTACCAAACCCAAACAAAAACGTGCTTGCACATCGCATGTCAGTAACTCTTATATCTATCTTTATATTATGACAACATGTTATGGTCGCCTTCCAAATGAATTTTTAATGTGCGGACTAATACGAAGACCCTAAAGAAAATTTTAGAAATCATTAGAAAAGACTAAATCTCCTCTCTAAAGCGTATGTTTCTATGACATATCGTAACTATTTTCATCCCTATATCTTGTTGAAGAATTAAATAATATTAGGTAATCTACAAGCAATAAAAATATCTCGTAAAAAACTACAAATATCTTTGTAAAAACCAGTTGTCGAGAAAATGCTAGGAGGAATGAGTTTTACAGATTTCATAAGAATGAATACGACAATGGTGGTGGCCCAAGCATGAAAATACTAAATAATCCAGATACACTAGCAACCAAACTCTTAATAGGTATTTACTTTCATAAATCTAAATTTGTGGATGTAAAATTAAGATATAGTCGTACATGGTCATGGACAAGTATATTGGAAGGTCGGGATTTTCTCCAAAAATAATGAGATATCTTAAATTGTAAATGGGACAAATATTGACATATGAAATCACCAATGGCTAGAATCTCAATGGAAACTGTTAACTTGCCAACTCAACTAAAAGTTTGAACTGATAGAAGAAGGCGGAGAACAGATTAATTGAGATTTATACTCCAACAACAACTAGAAACGTCGACTGGAACTATGTTGGAGACAGTATCACAAATATGGTATGAAGGATCAACAGAATGAAACACAAAATTGTTAGATAATTTTTGTCAAAGTCCGATTATATCACAAATTACTCGAATACAAATTTTACAACTTAAAGTTGAGGATAAGTTTATTTGGGCACACGCAAAAAATGGTGAATATATTACAAAAATAGGATATTAACTCCTAATGGAACAGGCGGTTATCGGTGCCCACAGACATCTACGGACAAGAAAATGCAAGGCTGATCTTTGGAAATGTATTCGGAAAACAAATGTACCTACTAAAGATAGAATATTTGCTTAGAAAGCTTGTAATAATGCTATACCGACAAATAAGAATCTTAAGAAGAGAAAATACACACTAATAAATGAATGTAGCTGGTGTCAAATGGAGCAGGAAACGGTAGAACATTTACTTCTCATCTGGGGCGGACCCACCTTAGGCCTAGGGGAGGCTCAAGCCCCCCCGAACTCGTAAATTTTAAAATACGTCAACGTAATTTTGACTCGAAAAATAATTAATTCTCACAGAAAAGTTATCTGACACGTGCATGCAATAAAAAGTATACAAGTCATTGTAACTTAGTGGTTTATTATCTTTGCATATTAAAATTTATCTTAGAGGTCATGTGTTCGAATCCTAGCCGGGGTTGATTATTTTAGAACTAAAAGCGATTTTCAATTAAAATATTGAATTTTTATATTTGTATTTTGATATTATTAATTATATGTTTAATTATCGTTTTTTTTACCTTAAATTTTTTTGAAAAGCGTTCATCCCTAAATTTTTGTATATTTCAAACCCTCCTCGATTTAACTTCTGGATCTGCCACTACTTCTCATATACCCAGCTAGTCAAAATATTTGGACAAGATCGTCTCCACAATTTATGATAGAGCCATAGGAGGGGAATGATTTAGGGACATGGTATTTAAAGATTACAAAATCATATGGAGATGGTGGTTGGCCAAGTAGAATTATCACATCATATATCATAACAATGATATGCAATATTTGGAAAAATAAATAAAATATAAGGTATATATGAAACTAATAAATTGGACTTTGATAAAACACTGAAATGATAAATATAATACTTCCTAATAGAGAGAGCCCATCTGAAGCATGTCATCCGAAACCCATCTCCTAATGGGCTTCCAATTTTATAGTGGCAACCAGAAAAATGAAGAAATCTAACAAATCCTACTAAAAGAACATTATTTATGATGTGGTGGTTAATTGCCACATTTTATATAGTGTCATTGTTGGTTCCAACATATATAGCAGATCAAGGTTGGTTATCATTAGAAAAGGTTTTGGAAAAAAAAATCACCCAAAAACATATCATTAAAACATTATTTATGATGTGGTGGTTAATTGCCACATTTGGTGATACCCAACATAAAAACGCAACTCAAGATTCACTTTATTTTAATTTTCATGAATATTTTGGTAGGTAACTATATTTTTGAACTGTTAATGGTCAACATTTTTTTATCCCAATTGCTTATTGCAGTTCATCACATTTCACCTATATAATATTACAATGTACACTACGCCCAAAAAAAATAATAAAATATTATACACTTGGACACCATGAGCGATTGCAACTATATAAAAGCCTCCACAAGCAACAACAATTCTTGTCCAAAAAAAAAGCAACAACAATTAAAAAATTTAGCATTATTTACTAGGTGGAATAAATTTATATAAGTAAGGAATCACATGAACAATATATAAAAACAATTGTTTCAATCAATCAGTTTAATGAGTTATGGATGGAAACCTAACCGAAGTCACAACGTTAAAAGATAGGAAACGGAAGTTTCGTAAATAATTGAAAATGAAAGTATTAAATCTTGTTTGGACTAGATAAAAATAGAAGAAAGAATTTTATTAAAAGATTACATATATTTGGTAGTTAAACTAAAAGAATAATGGAAGAAAAAGATTTTTTTTATAACTAAATAATTTTTATACCCTTAGTAATATATCTTATATATAAAAAATAAAGATAATTTAGATAGTATGACATAATAAAAGAATCTTTCTTTTCTAATAATAAAAAATTGAAAGGATTGAATATATAGTATATCAAGGGATTAGAAGAATCCTTTAATAAACTTTTCTCTTTAATTATTTCTAATCCAAACAAAGGAAGAGATTGTTATTATCCTTTCATATAATCCTATCCCTTCCAATCCTTCAATCCAAACAAACCCAACGTAAACCGAAAACTTACATTAAAAAACTAATATAATTATTTTAATCAGAAAATTTTCATGACATGGATTACTTGTTAATGAAAAAGATCAGTTAATAATTATTTATATGTGAAACAGCTAGAAAAAAACTAGTTCTCTTATCAATCTAATATTTTAATGAATTAAATTAACATCCAATTAAATATGAACAAACACCCAGGGCGGATCTAGGGATAAGCTAGGGTGGGCTGCAACCCACCCCTGCCTATGAGATTACAATACAATTTAGTTTGATTTTTTTTAAATAGGTAAAAACATGAATAAAAAAATTATAGCCCCCTTAATTAGAATAATAGCCCTTTCCAATTCTAAATTCTGGATACACCCCTACAAACACCCTTTAAATATTAAATGAAGAAGATCATTAAGTTAAATAAAATGCATAATAAAAAATAAAAAAAGTCCAAAATGCTTGACTGTTTGTCATAAAATTTATCTATCAGATATATGTTAAAAAAAAACTTTCCCTAATGATTTTTTTGGTGAACAATTTTTTTTTTCAACTGTATTTAATATTTGTAATAGTCAAAATATTATGAAAAATTAATTCGAGCTATTTTTTTTCTATATCGGAGAATTACTTTGAACTCGAAGTCATTGACTCGGTTCGAAGTTGTACGACTTAGAAGGAGAATCAAGACCCAACCCAATTGAAAATTCAAGCTCTTTCTTGACGGATAACTCGAGCAATGCATCAACCGTGGAGAAGATTATAGGAATACAACTTGGATTAAGTGTGAACTGATTTACCTATAGATTTTCAATTTCTTTCTCCTCCTTATCGGTTAACATAAATTATAAGTAGAGTGTAATATTATTTTATTAGTTTGTTATTAATTATTAATTATGATTAATTGAATTAACTGTTTATATAAGTATTTAATGTAAAAAAATTTAATGGACAACAACTATATGTGTGAATATAAATTTAGGCAAGAGTTTTCCTAGGTTCATAGTTTAAAGTTTCTTAATGCATCACCACTAATTTCACAAAGTATTCAAGTGTTTAACACTTGTTCATTTCAATTTACTTTAGTCTATTATAAGAATGAAGGTTACTCAATTGGAACTTGATTGAAATCACCACTGATTTCACCCAAGTTTCAAGTGGTTAACCTTTATTCTTACAAACTTATAACTTTATAATTGAAATGAAAAATAAACTTAGTGCAAGAAAGGTAAGTAATACGTAATTACCTGTAAAATGTAAATGGAGTAACAAATCAAGCTTTAAACCATCAAATCCAGATCAATTCCATTAAGATCAACAACAATTGCGAGATCATGCAAGTAAATCAAGGGAGCATTCTATTAGCCAATATTCAACCTCAAACGAAAACTAAGTACACAACATTAATCTGAAAACAAGCAAGCTTAGTAGTTATTACCTTTAAGTTGAGTAACAGAGCAAGAACACGTCCAATACCAACATCAAGTGAACAATAGAGAGACCATGAAAATAAACAAGGTAAACAATCTATTAGCCAATAGCCCAATATCAATTATCAAATGAAATTATAACTCATCACAAATTCCGTAAAGATTAATAAAAAAACACTTAGAATCTCAAATCAGTTTCGAGTAATGAATTGGAATACCAGATAATCCTTCAATAAACCAATTATTTGTTACTAAACCATAACAAATACACAAACAATCAATTAAAATTCAATCAAAATTACAAAAAATCAAAACACAAACCTTAGGGTTTCGAAAGGGTCTTTTAATGGATAATAAGTCACCACTGTGCCATATATAGGCTTCGTCATCCTCCAACCCACGAACTAAATCTCTAACCATGGTTAGATGATTAAACCCAGAACCCAAATGACGAGCTTTATCAAAGCAATAAATGCGACCCATAAAAATAGGTGAGAAGATATTAATGCGGTGTACAATATCGCTCAAAACGCCGTCAAGATTAGACGGGTAAGGAGAATAGCAGGGCTATGGTTTAGGGTTTTCGAGAGAAATCAGAGAGAAGGTGAGAGAGAGTGATGTGAATTGGGTGAGAGAACTACGAAGATTACTTTTCGCGTAACGAAAGGGCAAAACTAAAGGTCGGACTCACAAAGCGTATACAATACGCTCAACATATGTGTATTATTTTTATATAATTTGTTTATATTATATATATATATATATAAAAGGTAATAACGGGCCGGGTACGGTTTAGCGCGAGTTTGGCAAAGCCAAACCCATCAACCGACCCAATACCCAAATAATTTATTCTTTTGGCCCAATGGGCTCGTGTGGGGATCGGTTTGGATTTTTTCGGGCCAATTTTGGGTCGAATAAATCGGTTTGGCGGGTTCGGGTCCCGTGTGTGCAGCCCTAGTAATATGTACCACTATTTGTTTATTTTGCATGTAGGTGTTTGGACATTATTGCAGGAAAATGAAGTTTTTGCTAATAAATTGTTTTAAAAATAAAAGTCTCGAATCATTAAACTTTAGATAATGAATCTTACCTAATGAAGATTTGAGTATTTAAATATTTAGTATTATTAGAATTTCAGTTTTAATAATATTATTAACTAATTTACATCATACTGAATTTAAAGGTTTAGTGGAAACTTAGAATAATGTTTTTCATGTTTAAAAGTTTCCCTTGTATATATATACTTTATTCTTTTTTGAACTTTACCAACTTTTTAATCTTAACTTTTATGAATGGTAATGGATATAAATTTTCGAACTTTCCTAAATTTCTGAAAAAAATGTACCAAAGCTTTCTAAAAAAATTTAAACTCATAAAATATAGGATTTCTGAAAATTCCGAAATTCCAAAAATTTCCGGGTGTTTCGAAATCAGAATGAAATTTTGATTTCCGTTTTTTTTTGGATTAGAATTAGATTGAATTTTGCTCTTTTGAAAAAAAAAAACTAAAAATTTCCGAACAAGCTATTTTCCGATCTGGCCGATTTCCACCCCTAGATGTATATATCTAAATTTTAAACCATTGTTTATGGCTTTTGTTAAAATTTATTCTATTATAATCTCATTTTCTTAAAACAAAAGAAAAACAGAAAACTTCTTTTATTGGAAAAAAATTCTAAATACCATCATAGACCGTATATTGTGATTAGGGTGCCTAATATTTTTCTTTTTATATTAATGTCTATGCCAATTTTTTCACACCACTACTAATTCGATAGAAAACATACTTGACTTTTTATGTATATTTTTAATTAACTTTAACTAGGTTGCCTATATTTAGAGAAGGAATTCAAACTTTATCCTCTCATTTTACCTTATTTACCTTTGTTAAGGCTTAAAAAAATATTAAGGGGTTAACGTGGCTAATGTTATATACTATTTTTGGGGTCACTAAACAAGAAGTCGAGTCAAGGTCCAATTCTCTTGCTCCAGTCCAACAATCCTAGATATTGATTCTTTAATTTCCGTTTCCAATAATTCATTCACTTTTGATGAGATCCTCATTCTTCACATGCCAGCTGGAAAATACTTGATACGGTAGATTGCCTCAAAATCTAATATCATTGGATCTTGATATTATTAACTTATTACTCATCTCAACCACAAAATAATCTCAATGGACTTTTTTAATTTTTCTCCCTTTTGATCGATCAATCATTATCAATGGTAGCCAATAGTCAATTTCCTAGGCACATTATTATGTTAAAGCATCGAGGACCATATACATTATTCCAACCAAAAATAAAATAAAAGACATTATTCATTTTTTTTCTTACTCCCATCTTTTACTAGGTTTGGATGCTCATGAATTTACCACATACTAATTGTGGATGAATAATTATGGTTGGGTAGTTTCCAAATTCTAATATTTTCAAGTGAGCCATTAATTAAAAATATTTAATTAAAAATATTCAATTAAAAAACTTATTTAATAAAATTAGTTATTAAAATCATTTCTTAATAAAAATATCTTAACATAATTTTTTTAATTACTTTATTATTTATTATGTAAATTTTCCACCATTATATTCCAACTTCCTACCATCACCATCACCACCACCACTACCCCACCACCACCACTACCACTACCATCACCACCACCCACCACCGCTACAACCACCACCACCACCCTACTACCACCACAACCGCCACCACCGCTACGACCTCAACCTCAACCACCACCAGCCTATGTTGTTGATCTCCCCGCCTAGGCGTCAACTCCCACCTCAGCCGCTTACACCAAGTTAAAATTCTAGGCATCTTTGCCTAGCGCCTTAGTCGCAGTGGAATAGGAGCCTAAATCGTTTAAGCGCCGATTAATGACAAAAAAATAGCCGCCTAGACGCCGATTAATGACAAAATATGCCCGTATAGGCCTTCTTGTTATTATTCTTATTCTCGAGACTTTAATTGATATTATAACTCAATTTTTAGTATTTTTATATTTATTATAGTGTTGTTAGATGAATTTTATGTCTTAAATAGTTAAAATTGCTATAATTACTACATATATACTACCACCACCACCACCGCCACTACCACCCACCACCCCCACAACCACCACCACCACCCTATTACCATTACCACAACCACCACCACCACTACAACCTCAACCACCACCACAACCACCACCAGTACCACAACAACAACTACAACCACAACCACAACCACCACCACCTACTACTACTAATTTTTTTCAAGTGCTTTTAATCCATTACCCAGTCAATTTTAAGAAAAAAGAGATACCTTACAAATCAACAAACATGATGAGACTAGTTTTTCCTTTATTTGGAGTAAATGAAGGCTTTTTAGGATTCAACCTCGTGCATATATCATTAAAAATAACACATAATAGATCAAAACCTTTATCTGGAAGCATAATAGAGCAAATCTTATCAGTATAGAAGAATTAAAAGAAACCAAAAGTTAAAGGCAGAATAGAGTTTGTTCTTATTTTAGCAATATGATGATAGAGTAAAGATGATTGATCATAAAGTATCATGGAAAATGCTAATGCAAGAGCTCAAGTAACTCAAATATCTTGTATATAATGTGATGCATAAAACCATATCAATTAATTGATTCTCAAATGTGTGTCGCCAAGTAAATTATCAATTGGAAGTTGATGAAGAGATCATCAATACCATTACTCCTTCTAGTGACATTAGATAGGGAGACATGTTTTCATCATTTCTATTTTAGCTTATTACCGGTTCTTTTGTCAGTCTTATTAACATTGAAATACGTGAAAGCAATACTAATGGAATTAATTTGGCTAGTAGATGTCTGACGCTCTCGCATCTTCTCTTTACATATAACTCTCTCTTCATTATTTCTCTCAAGGAGGAGGAAATTTGGTCTTTAAGAGGGTGATTGAAAGATATTGTATGGATTTAGGTCAAAGAGCTAATCTTAATAAATCTAGCATCTCCTTCAACTAAGGCATCCCGTTGGAATGGATTAATCATGTTGTTAATGTGAGATATTTAAATAAGTGGAAGTGAGAAACGAGAAAAGAGAAAAGAGAAAAGGAAAATAATATATTGATAAATGATAGATCCATAAGGGTGGGAGAACAACAGAATACTAGATACTACATTGTGAATTGAGTTGATGTCTAATACAATGCAGTGAGACTATAAACATATAGGTCTAACTACTTGGTGAACAAGAAAGATAAAACTATGCTTAATAGGAAATAAATATAATATGAAAATAAACTAGTCTAAAAGGTAATAATATAGTTAAAATCCCCCTCAAACTCAAGTAGCTCGGAGATAGAGTAACATGAGTTTGAAATATGGACTGTTGATGACGTGTCTTGAGCGTTGTTGATGGAGAAGCGATATGGTGAAAATGATGATATGGTCGTGTGGTGGTAAGATGGAGCGATGAGGTGAGCGTTGAGAAACGTGAACCAAAAACCAAGTGTTGATTAAATTACCAAGATGAGACCATTGAAAGGTCTAAGGAGATGAGACCATTATATGGCCTAACGAGATGAGACCATTGAATGGCCTAACGAGATGATACCATTATATGGCCTAACGAGACGAGACACTTGAATGGACTAACGAGATGAAGAAACCTACGAGATGATTAATATTTCGATCTCTATTAGATGAATAAGGTTTAGATTCCTACAAGAGGAATAAGATTGCGATTCCTATGAGCGAAATAAGAGTAAAGTTTTTTTTGTTTGCGCGGAAGCAATTGAAACAAGAATGAAGGAGTGACATGGAAGATGTAGATTAATGAATTGCAAAAGCGAACAAAACGATCATGAGAAACCAATTTGGATTGCGTCTCCGATACCATGTGAGATATATGAATAAGTGTAAGAGAGAAAATAGAAAAGGATATAATATATTCATAATGAAAGAGCCATAAAGGCGGAAGAACAAAAGAATACTAGAGACTACATTATGAATTGAGTTGATGTCTAATACAATAGAATAAGACCATATATATATATATAGGTATAACTACTTAGTGAAAAGAAAGGTAAAAGTATGCTAAATAGGAAAAAAATATAATACAGAAATAAACTAGTCTAATATGGTAATATATTATGGTATAATAATGTATTTAATAGTTAACTCTTTAGGGATCCAGAGTTCAGATTCGATAGGAAGATATCTGGGCATTCCTATGAATCATAATAGAAGAAAAATTGGGAGATTTTATTGGCTCAAAGATCGTCTGCTCAATAGAACTCTTTTAAATGGAGGTAAGGGAGTTCTTATCAATTCGGTGCTCCAAGTCATTCCAAACTACTCTATATTGATCCTTAAATTCCCAAAAACCTTCTGAAAAGACCTCTTGCAAATGGTTTCACATTTTGGGTGGGGATCAGAAGCCCAAAAACAAACTCATTGGAAAGTTTGGGAGAAAATTACTAAAGACAAAGTACAAGGAGGCTAAGGTTTCAGAGATTTTGAGGCAATGAATCTTGCTCTACTTACGGCTACGACTTGGAGAGTTCTCAACAACCTAATCTCTCTTGTGTATAATTTTTTTAAAGGATTTTACTTCCAAAATCACTTCAAAAAGGTCAAGTCATGGGTTATGACAAGTATGCTGGAAGGTAGAAATATTCTTAATTGAGAATTGGGCCAATACGGATATCTGAAACAACAAGTGGCTTCTGACACACATCACCTTCTCTTGTCTAGAAAATGTGTTAGTCACTAAAGTGCAAGAACTTATCCTCCATGAGGGTAGAAGATAGAATCTGGAGATGGTCTCCTTGATTTTTCACCCAAGCATTGCCGAGAATATTAAGTGCATCCCACTTAATGATACCGATGAAGAAGACAAAATAATTTGGCCTCACGCTCCTAGTGGAGACTACATCACTAAAACGGGCTATCATGCTATTCCCTCTCTAAAACCTCAAAGGTCTACCATTGCCTACTCCTCCGAATATTCTTTTAACACTTCATTATAAAAGATTTTCTGTCATGCAAAAACACTGACTAAGATTCGAGTCTTTATTTGGAAATGCTCTAACAATTCCATTCCTTTTGAAGTCAGTCTTTTCAAGGGAAAGTGTACCCCTTCCTCGAGGTGCGGCTTTTGTAACCATTCGATTGAGAGTGTGGACGATTGTGAATCAGATAGGAAAACTCTCACAATTTGGGTTACGGTTTCGATCTTGAATATTTGGATTGCTAGAATAAAGTGCTTGTTTGAAGGCACATTGTAGAATTCTAAAGTAGTAAGCATCCTGATTAATAACTCAACGGGAGAGATATTTGAAGTGGATTGGGATATTTTCTGAAAATCAGCCCCGCCAAATAAGGGCCAACATGTAGCAATAGCAGGAACTTCTTCCAACTCCTTTGCAGATTTGAACATCTACTGTGATGCCTTATTTTCTTCAGACATAAGCATACAGATATTTCTATCATTATGAAAGACGACAATGATACCCTCACCTTTTGTGATGGGGAGGTTACTTGGTGATGTGATATAATGGAGGGAGAAGCATAAGTGGTGTTTAAGGATTGTTTAGAGGCAGAAGCTTTTAATGACAGAGTGGTTGTGATTCACACAGACTGCCTTGGGATCCCCAAGGGATTTCTTTTGCATCTGTATCTAACTGTAGAGATCATCCCCTAATGTAGGATTAAATAGTTGACTAGATCTAGACCGTTTATCTATATTAGGCATGTTTATAGGATTAGAGATTTAGAGGCTGATATTCTAGATAAGAGCTTCATATGTAATCTTCTCCCAGATTACTGGTCTACGGTCCCTACACTGTCTTGATTAGTAATCTAGGAGAGTTGTATGATCTTTCAGGTATTGGTTAACTCCCTTTGTTCTTCCTTTCTTTCTGAATAAAATGCTTCCTTGACAAAAAAAAAAACAGGATCCCCAATGTGCCTGTTCTCGTAAGATGGTGTCTACGTTGTTATATCTGTGTTCCTTATCATCTTGCCTCGTTGTACCTTTGTTATCCTCGATATAGTCGGGCATTGAGTCTTTGCGTGAGATGTGACTCTTTTACCCTTATTTCCTATGATTATCTCTCGTATTCCATTATTATGCTATTTAAACCCTCCTTTCTAATTGGTGATTTTATATCTCTATCTCACAACTCCACTTTCAGCCATGTTTGCTTCTCCATTAACTCTTATCTTGTAATGGCATGAGTGATAATTATCTCCTCTAATTAAGTCAATTTCTCACTAGTTGAACCTATGTATAAGTTGACCAAAATCTATCATTGTCTTTTTCTTTTCCGTAGGATACTCACTGAATCCTCTCTATATGAACTTCTCCATATCACCCTTTTGTACGATTCGATATCATTAGACCACTAAGTAATATTTACGTCGATAAAAATTATGATTATACATTCAAAAAAAGATTTGATTTATTTTTCTTATAATTTATATATCACCTAATTGCATTAGGTTAGGCTATACACACGTTTTCCTCTTTATATAAGAGGAATATACATATAGAGACCCAAAAACCAAAAATCATATTTTATAAGGCCCCAAAAAAATATTTATTAAAAGGCCTGGTTACTTAATAAAGGGAGGTGAGTTTACTTATTTACCCTTATGAATGCCGACTAAAAACAGATCAATTACCCGTATTATCACCTCTCTTATTATCACCTCTCTCTCTCTCTCTCTCTCTCTCTCGTTATTATTTACATCAAACAATTCAAAATTGTTGCAATTAAATTTTGAAACCAGCTGAAAAAAGAAGCTTGCTTATTTTCTAGAGAGAAGAGTGAAGAAACATGAACAACCCAATCATATTTGTGATTTCAAGGTAATCTAATTATGTTTCACTAAGTTTGTTAAAGATAATTGGGTTTCTATGTAAAAAGTTTGTCATTTTTGTATTATAGGGTAAATATGTTATTATTTGTCTGTGTAAAACCTTGATCATCACATGGGCCTTTGGTTAATAAGCTTTGACTTTCCTTATAAAATAAATTATTTACATGATGATCACCCTTTAGCATATTAGGGTTTCAATTTTCTCCGAGTAATCACCTATTTAACTTTCTACTACCCCTTTTTATAATTAATTTATGTCCCAAATTTAATTAATATTATTTTTTCATATAGTATAAAGAATGACCCCAAAGCAACTATCTAGCAAGTTTCATGTATAATATCTACAAATTAATTCATACATACATTTTTATACAAACAATTAACACAATATAATTTTAAGATTAGATTAGCTTCGCAATGCAAGAAGGATAGGATTTTCTCTTAGTCCGATATGGTGGCTATAGGGTGTTCCTCGATCCTAACATAGTATCTGATGGTCAACTAAACTACTCCCGATTAACTCAATCATTTCTAGATCACATGGTTAAAAATCATAAGGTCTTTAAGGTTGCAATGTTAGCTTAGGGACGGCAGATAAGTATATTTGGATAATTGTGAAGTGAGTTTTTGGCTCTCTCCTCACTAGCCATCAACGAATCGACTAGAGCTTGAGTCTATACTCAAAGATGTTCTCACTTAACCCAATTGATTTGCTTAATTAGCATCCCAGTAGTCATCATAACAATTCACAATAATTACATAATAAATTCCACTTTGTGGGTTCTTTTTATTTCATTCATTTTTTCATATTCTTTTTTGTAAGATAGTTATAACACTCTTTTTGATGTGAGATGTCATGCTACTTATTTCTCTTTCTTTTTTAATTTTCACAATATTTTTCAACATTTTTTCAATAGAGGCCAACAAATGGTTACAATAAAAGGTGCATTACTAACATAGTGCATACAAATAAAAGCTCAAAAACCCACCCAAAGTGCATCTAATAATCGTACCCACCACCCTAAACTCAAGCTCTAAAGACGAATGACTTATCATTGCGATTAAAGTTCAAGTCATATGGAAAAGTCCTATAATCTAGGGGGTAAAAAGGTGCATTACTAACATAGTGCATACAAATAAAAGCTCAAAAACCCACCCAAAGTGCATCTAATAATCGTACCCACCACCCTAAACTCAAGCTCTAAAGACGAATGACTTATCATTGCGATTAAAGTTCAAGTCATATGGAAAAGTCCTATAATCTAGGGGGTAGGCTTATAACGTGGCTACAAAGAAAAAGATACAGAGGCTAGAAAGGTCTAAGAAACATATACCAATTAATAATTTTAGCAAGCTAAAAGGCAACAACAGGCTTATAAAAGAACTGCTTAATACTTTTTCTAACTATGCAATTTGCTAGTTTTTCACCTCTATAACATTCATTAAATGGTTCTTCAACTAGCTCAGATCTCACGTTCTACACACCACTTATTCTCCCAAAGTTCAAACCTACTCCCATGTAACATATTTGTTACATTTATATAATTTTTATAGTTTTTTACCGTATAAGAATGAAACTTCAATGCATAAAATGCTTGCTCTCGTTGCTTCTTTTTTCCCGTGTAAGAGGAACAATGATGTATAGAGTGAGAATGATAACATTGATGTAAACCGAGTGATATCGGTTAAAAATAAGTACAGTTGTGGTCTTTTTGATCAACAAAAGAAAGAAGATTAGAAAATAACACGTGGGCAAGAAAAATTAACGTAAAAAAGAAGAGCTTTCTTATCTTTCTATTTTAACTAATTTCTCCCTTATTTCCTTAGTCTATGACTATATAATTACTAATTGATTTTTGTTTGTAACACATAAAAAAACTAAGACCACTATAACTTTTTTTCCGTTAAATAAATGGGATGAGAAGCTTATGTGACATCTTAGCTGGTGGGTCACAAGGTTTGACTATTAGTTGACTTAATGGAGGTGACTATACACTACAAGAAATGTTATCTTTAGCGGCAAAATAATTTATCACTAAAAGTTTCGATTTTGCTGTTAATAGGTATCAGCGGCAAACGTCACCGCTATTTGTTTGCCGCGATAAGTTTGAAGACATTTTTTGTAGCAAATTATTTATTTTTGCCTCTATTGACTTTATCTTTAGCAGCAAATATTGTTGTTAAAAATATAATTAGAGGCTATTTTGGTGTTGTCGTA
This sequence comes from Nemophila menziesii, assembly GCA_029959085.1. Taxonomy (NCBI): domain Eukaryota; kingdom Viridiplantae; phylum Streptophyta; class Magnoliopsida; order Boraginales; family Hydrophyllaceae; genus Nemophila; species Nemophila menziesii. Next base: position 12,043,823 of record JARWIR010000013.1, on the reverse strand, counting down.
ATAAATGTTGTGGTAAAAAATATCACTAGAGGTCATTTTAATGTTGGCGCAATATATATCCCCTCTAATAATACTATTGGTATAGTGATAGTGATAATGGTGAATGGTAATACAAATGGACTAAAAAAGCATATTATAAAAAGATAAAATGAGAGAAAATGTTATTAGGAAAATGAAGATTAAAGGTAATTTGAGACTTTTACCCCAATTAGAAAAGCAAATCTCTAGTACGTTGTTGTACGATTATGTGATTACATTTTTCTTTAAGCAAGAAGACAACCCAATAATTCAATAATTCAATAATTCAATTTGAATATGTACAACTAACGAATGATAATCATTATGTTAAAGAGGAATAGTTTTATGAATTAGTTTTGGGAGAGAGAGAGGTAGGACTGCAAACGAGCCGAGCCGAGCCGAATACTAGATGTACATGCTTGGTTTGTTTATTTCTCGAGCCGAGCTCAAATTTAAACGAGCCGAACCGAACCGAGCTCAAATTTAAACGAGCCGAGCCCGAGCTTCCAATCATCCAAATCAGAAATGTTAGAACTTGTTTGTTTAACTTATTGAACAATCTTTTTCAAAGTCGAGCACGAGTTGCTCATGAACAATTTGTTTTTTATGGTTGAAATGAGACTTTCATGAGTGTGTGGTATGAAAATATGAAACATAATACTAATGAAAAATAAATATCTAAAGAAATTAAAAATATCCAATTAGATATTGAAGGTTTAATAATATATTTATAAGTAGAAAATTTATTTTTATTTATAATTCATAATTTTAAACGAGCTCACGAGCCGAGCTCGAGCAGGCTCGTTTACGTATCGAGCTTAAAATGGAGCTTGAGCTTGAGCTTGTTTACATTCGAGCCGATCTCGAACGAGCTTTTCTCCGAGCCGAGCTCGAGCTGCTCGCGAGCGGCTTGGTTCATTTGCAGTCCTAGAGAGAGGTTTTAATTATATAAATTATACTTTTCTGACGGAGTAATTAATCAAATTAATACTTGAAAAAAAATTAATGATTAATCCGTATCATTTCTGAAACATTAGGCTCAATAACACATTCTTGTTTGGTATTACTATGTACATATGGGCATGCATGTATGACTATAAGTAACTGTATGTACCGTGCGGAAGTGTGTGATCGATGAGGACAAGAAAGCCGCCATTACCAACTCGGGGCCAGCGTGCTACTTTAAAGCCTGATACCTATATAAGCTTTTATAATGAAGAAAATTGAGTAAATAAGCATTAATTATCAAGTCGGAGCTGCCGACTGAAGATCATATTCAGATAAGCATTATCATGTTCATGTCCTGTTCTTCATATATATCTCTATATATCTACCTATCGGATAATTAAAGTTGTCAGTTGACCACAAAATAGTTGTATAGATCTTTCATTATTCTTTTTTCATGTGCTTCTTGATTTTCCGCGACGACTTAAATGCCTGCCAAACAATCAACAAGGGAAAAGTTTTTCTTCTCTAACCCCATATGATAAAATTTATTAGATTTGTTTAGCTAAACTCGTCCTTTGGGGGAGAAACTTAGGTGAATTTATGGATAGATAGAAATTAAAGTGAAAGGAAACTTGAAATTTACAAGGGTTCGGGGATCAACGTCTCCCGAGATATTTTACGTAAAAATAAGATATATAAATATAGAACTATCAACGTCAAAATATCTTTTTCGATGCATTGATTAGGAAAGTGTGGAGTGAGCATAAGGAGGCAATCTTTAATAATATTCCAAACACCGTGCCGTGGAGTACATAAAGGCGTGGAGTATATTCAGCACGAAAAGCTATCAACTCGTAGAGAATATGTTGAATTTATTGGGCGGTGTAAACCCAATCGTGGTCTCAAGCTCAATACTAATAGAATTCTAATAAAAGACGTGGCGTGGGAGGGGCAGGTGGGATGTTGCGAGATATTGGATGTTGGGTACGAGGGTGCTCCATGAAACTTATCTGTAACTCGTTGGTGACTACAGAGGTAGTGGCACTTTATGAAGGCTTGTGGATGGGAGATTAGGTGTCAAATATCTTTGGGTGGAGGTGGACTCGATCGAGGCCATTGAGGTGGCCTCTTAGGTGGACTATGGTAGAGGTCCGTTAACGTTTTGGATAGTATGGATCCAAACTATTCAGACGAGAAACATGGCCTTCGTGATCAACAAAATATAGAGAGAGGCTAACCAGTGAGCCGATTAGTTAGCTCGGTTGGGCCTACGGCAAATACATATTCACTCGACATTTTCCGTTTCGACCCACTTGACGAGATTTTGGGTGTTCTTATAGGTGATAGATTTGGTTGGAAGTCTCCAAGGACGATATATAGCCCAAACTTAGAAAACGTTTTGAGTCTACACTAGATTCTTTTACCACGGTCTTAGGACCTCCCGTGTAACAAAATTATATAAATATTAATATGAAAATCTAACACCATTAATATTACATACCTTCATAGGGAGGTTATTAATAAATAGATAGTTTGTGTGCATGCGAATAGAATTTTATATTATTAATAATTAGGAACCATACAATGAGATTTCAAGATCAAACTTCATAGAGATGGGATATCCAAACTGAGTTATAAGAAGGATACGAAATAAAGGAACTCATGATTATACATCAAAACAGGACAATGATAATTTAAAGGGTTCATATGGTTAGTGTCGTCCTCCAAGGTGAGATAAAATAATAGACCCCTCGAGAAAACTACTACCCGCAAGTGTACAAATCGGTGGCAAGTAATATAAAGTAAGTATCGGGAGTATCTCTCCACAAGGACTATGAAGGTTAATTCTCATGGTGTGTTCTAGTAAACTGTACTAGAATGCGTTGTAAAACCAAAAAATAAAAGATAGTAAATATTTGTTGGGATTTCATATTAAAGGAATAAAAATGAAATTTAGATAATATAAATTAAAGATAATTAAACTAAACACAATAACGCAAATAACTAAGAAGCTATAGCTCAAGAACTCGCAAGTAATCTCCACTAGGAAGCTTAGTATTTGTGCTCCGTGTGAGGCTAAAATAGAGAGTAGAGACAACTTTTTTGTTGAATGTTCTTTTACTCAAGATATATGGATGAGTTGTTGCAAGTCAAATGATTGTATTAGTTGAGGAAGTACATAGGATGAGAGAATGAAGTATATTGGGAACATATATAAGAAAAACACTCTTAAAGACATTATGGCCACCTTGAGCTTTGTTAGTTTCTTATACAATATTTGGAATGCAAGGAACAAAATAGTATTCAACAATATAAGCTTAGGACATCATGAATAACATCAAAGAATACTTAAGGGTGAATATATGGAATAAATCTAAGTTCATATACAATGTGGAGAATTAGATTTTAATGCAAATATATCGTTTACAAGGGGTTATTATATCTGATACAGGTGATTGATTGTAATGTGTTTTAGAGTTGAGTGTCGGGTGTATATGGTGAGGAGTGAAGATGATTTTGCAGGGAGTGGTTGAAAAATTAGAGAAGCTTTGGAAATTAATTGGTGTTGGGAAGGTTTGAAGAGTGGTTGGTTGAGTGGAAGGTTTGTAGCTGGCTTGGGTGAAGACAAGTGGCGAGCAAGGATGGGAGCTTAGTGAATGCATGGACCTAATATAGGTCTTAAATGATTTCCATTTCCTTGTTTAGATTGATTTAGGTTGTTATGTTTCCATTTTTAGTACTTTTTTAGTTTACCATTTTTAATAATCATTTATAGAGCTTGTTTTTTTTTTTGGGTTGACTTTCTGAGTCAAAAATTTAAACTAGGGATTGTTGTGTAAGTGAGATTTGGAGCAATTAGATACTTGTTAATAAAAAAAACTAAATTTTATATATTTTGTATTTACCATTTGTGCACGTTTACATAATTCTTGTCAAAAGAGAGGAGTATATACAAATACTATTTAATGTGATGTTTGGATTGAAAGAAATGGAAAGAAAGGAAAGAAATATAAATGATGTTTTATTTTTTATATTGTTTGTATTAGAAAATTCTATAAAATAGAGATCGATAGTTGGCCTAGTGGTTAGGTTACTCCGCAGAGACCAAGAGGTCCTGGGATCGAATCTCATTGGAGTCGAGTCCAAAGTGGCTCTCTCATGTATTCAAAAAAAAATTCTATAAAATAAAAGAAAGGAAATCACCCAAAAATCACTCCCACATATATTTTTATTATCACACCAAATTGGAGTCATGTAGAGAGAAAATAATTTTATTAATGATTAGAGGCCAAAATTAACCCTTTCTTTCTTTTATTTTGTATTTTTTTTTCAATCCAAACAAAGGATATCCAAAATCATTTATGAAATCTTCTTTTATTAAAATTTCTATCCAAATAAAAAAACTTATTTCTTTCCTTTTCGTTTATAATTTTTCTTTTCTATTTCTTTATTATTTTTTTCCCTCCTAAATACAAACAGACCCTTAGGAAAGAGAAGACAACCCAAAAACTGACATATGGAGTTGTTCAGAAAGGTTGATGGGACAACTTCCATTAGCCACGTATAACCAGATAAAATGAAAAGCTGTTAGACAAAGCGATTACCCAGCGGTTTCTTCAGCAGGAATTAAGGAAACAAAAGTTTTTAAATAAAGGGAGATTACTAACAAAAAATGATGCCGGAACAAAATAAAATCTGAATGAACGTCAACTCTGATGTGGAGAAAATAAAGCAAGATGGCATGGCCGATAAATCAACCTCTATTACACCTCATCCTACACGTGAAACGAACATAAAGTTTGGCTCTTATACCAGCCCCACAACTATCTTAACAATACTTTCACCCTACCCAATTTCAATCACCTCATTTCCAATCCCCAGTCCTTACACGACCGGAAATAACCCTAAGATGATTCATCCAAAACCGATCACAACCACTTCAACACTGAACAAGCCTTACACCATTAGATCAAATTCAAACATACCATCCCAACCCAATCACCATAAACCTTAAACACCAGAAATCATCACATGTAGAAGAAGATGGTGATGAATATACGGGTATTTAAAAATTGTTCAAAAACTTAGAAGTGGAGTTATTTGAATTCGATGAATACCTAAAGAGAAAAAAATGGTAAGCGCGATAGCATGAAGTATGGTAAAGTAGGATGGACTGGACAACAGGGATGCACTAAATGGAAGATTTTTTTATCTTCAAATCATTAATAGTGACCAAGAGAGGGAGGTATGCATATGCAGTTTCAAAATAGGTGTACAAAAGGAACTGAAGAAGGCTAAGGAGGAGAAGCATGAAATCTTCAACCAATTCAGACAATCTTCTCAAGGCATTCAAGTAGGATCTTGCGGAGGGAACATTTGCAAGGTTTTGCAGGGTTGAGCCTAAACAACCCAAAGTCAGAAATGATACATATAATATGGGATGTACTAGGGATTGGAAACCCTCTGACATTCCAGAACCTCGAGGAAATCTGTGCCAAGCATCGGCCACGGGTAGTTTTCCTCTCAGAAACTAGAAACATTGATGCTCGTATTTTGTTAATTGCTAAATAATTGAATATAGTTGTTGCATGTACTATTTTGATCCCATTGGACTTAAAAGGGGTAGCATTAATAATTAAGGAAGACATTGATATTGTTATATTAGATATATTTGGAGATTATATCAATTGTATGATTAAAAACTATGATAATATAGATATTTTTAATCCTTTTATGTATAGAAGTTATTATGAACACTTAAAAACATACTCTTTTGATAAAATTAATAACTGTAACCCAAGGAAAGGGCCTTGGAATATATTATGTGAATTCAGTAGTATTAGGTACCTTAAGGAAAAATTTGGGAGATATTATAATTCATAAGAATTCAATTAAGCACTTCAATAATTTTATAAACCTCGGAAACAACCAGTTTTGGCTGTAAGTTCTTCTGGACTAACATGATAAGTGGGAAAAATTAATGAAAGGAAATATTGATAGAACTCTATGTAATAAACAGTGGGGGAGGGATATCTACCCATAAGCCTAGGTAGCTAAGCTACCAGCCTTGGACTCGAATGACAACCCAATGGTGTTATGCATGGATAAAAAATTATTAAGAAAAAACAAAGTTTTTACTTTGTGCCCTTCTGGACCTTGGATAAAGATTGTCTTAATATAATTACTAAAATTTGGAATGATAACAATATTTTAGGGGCGCCCCCATAAATGTAATACATTACAAATTTAAAGAATGTAGTAAATCCCCTAAAGATTGGCCCATAATGAAATTTAAAATGATAAGAAAAATATTGACTCTTTAATGGAAAAATTAGAAAAAATAACCAACCAAAACACTAATAATGATAATCAAAGTTGGGATGAGTATAATATCATTGTTAAAAATATTCAGGAAGCATGAATTAGGGAAGTAATGTATTGGAAAGTCAGGTCCCAAAATGTGTGGTTTAAAATGGTGACCGAAACACTAAATTCTTCCATTCATGTACCAAGGAGAAAAAAGTAAAAATAATATTAAAATATTTATTAGAAATGAAGGCTAATGGATAGAAAATAAAATAGAAATTAATAATGAAACCGTTAAGTATAACAACAACATATATTAAACTAGGGGTCTAAGAGACTACTCATCAATACTAAATTTAGTAAAACCAAGTATAACACCTAACATAAATAACATTCTTAACAAAATTATTGGAGAGGAAGAAGTAAAAAAAAAAAGTTTAGGAGCTAGGAACTAATAAAGCTCCGACCCCATATGGTTTTAATGGCACATTCTTTAAAATTTACTAGGACGTTATAAAAATAGACATTATGAGAGTTATTAATAATTTTGGTACAAGAAAAAAAGTATTGAGAATATTAACCAAACACTCAGTTTTTTAATTCCCAAAGTTAATAAACCAACTAACATAAGACATTTTAGACTTATTAGTTGCTCTAATTAATCCACAATCATAGATATGAGCTTTCTCTCTCCTCTCTTCAATGGTGGTCTCTTGCTATTCCCTAGTCCATAATCATTACTCCTTTGTTCTTTGGTACACGCTTTGTGAGGCTCGAGCTTCTCTTCTCTTGTTCATTCCCGAGTTAATTTATTTTTGTCTTTCAATCCCAATACATCCCATTTGGCGTACCTAATACGCTTCATCCTTTATACTTATATTACCGTCTCCCCATTTTCTTATTGCTTACCTTTACTTCTCTCTCTCTCTCTCTTCTACTTACTGTCTTCTCTTATCCTCCGATACTTTAACCATGGCGTCTGATTCCATAATCACCATGAAACTAACTCCCTACTATAAACCAGAAGAAATCTTTGCCAGAAGATACATGCTCCTTTCTAAAACCCTTTCGTCTTCAGATATATCTCCCGATACGGTGGCTTATGCAGCTAATAGATCTTTGGGGCTCAGATCTAAGATGCATGTGGTATCTGCTGGAGTTAATACTTTCTTCGTCATGTTTGATTCTCGTGAAGACCTCCTTAATACTTGGAATTTTCGCCCTTGGTCTGTTAATGGTCACTTGCTCCTCCTTCAAGCATGGCATCCTGAGATATCCATGAGCGAAGCAGATTTCTCTATGGCACCCTTTTGGATCCATTTTCAAAATCTTCCCCCTGCTTTCGCTACACCAGAAAATGCTAAAGACATCTGCAAAAATTTGGACTGCACCCTTTTAGCTTATGACATTAATAAGGTGAGTGATACTGTCAAGCTTTTACGCGTCAGAGCTCTTTGGAAGCTAGACAAACCTCTGGTCAAATCTTTTAATATGGAAAGACCGTCTCTCCCTCCTCTTGAAGTTAAGGTCAGATTCGAAAAACTGAGTAAATTCTGCTTTTTCTGTGGTCTCCTTACCCATACGGCTGGAGAGTGTAACCTGTATAAAGAAGAACAAGTCAGATGCAGGGGTTATGTGAAGTTTCCTTTTGGAGACTGGATGAGTATAACACCGGTAAAAGGTAGAGGAAGGAATGTTATGGTTGTTGATGATTTAGATGACCCTTCCCATATCATTTCGGGGAGTGAGGACTCTTTAATACCCTCCTCTGATAATCTCTCTTCCAAATCAAGCAACGGTGGTGGTCCCTCATCCATTAATACCAAATCCAATGATAAGGTTGGGACCAGTAAAGATGAGAAGGTTCCTGAGTTCTTACGAGGTTGTCCCAATGATCCGGTACAAGGTTATGCCCTCGTTGTTAAGGAACTATTAAAGGATGTTGGCTCAGATCCGACCGGGGTTGAGCATTTATTTAAACCTTCTTCTGATAAAGGTAAGGCTGGGAACTCTGTTGCTACGCGCGTTAAATCCCACGCGCGAAAAACCTCTACGAAACCCACTACTAAACCTGTTCAGCCCAGCCCAACTCAGTCTTGGTCTGGATCTAAAAGAAAACATGATGGTGATTCTTCATCTGGTAAGTGGCCGGCGTGGCCCAAGAAGATAGATGGGCCGGTGATGGCCAAACCCACATCTGGTCGTGGGTCTAACCGTACTTGGTCCCGTACTAATCCTACTCGTGGTAAAACTAATCTGCAATGGGTGAATCCTAACTTGAACTCAACCCCTATCCAACCCCCTAAAACCACTTCATCCACCAACCCTTCTTCTCCTCCAACTGAATATAATACGCCTCTCCCTTCCACCCCTCCTAATTCTCCAGTCAACCCGAATATTACCCCTATCCATATATCTTCCTCTCCCTCTCACAATACTGATGAAGTGATTTCTGCTCGAAGGGATGATCCGGTTACGGGTGGTAATAACCCTGTCTCTCCTTCTTCTGGGTCCTCTACCCCTATGGTGTCGCCGAGTACTTATTTGGTTGCTAATACCCCCATACATGATTCCTCCTTCTCTTTTTCCGAGATCCCCATTTCCATGGAGCATCCAGAGGAGGAAAGGTGTGGTCCTAGCACTAAGAAACGCAAGCTGACCCATGCGGAGATGGTGGGGTTTAAGGAAAGTGAGGATGGCCTGGTGGAAGTTCCTCTTCTTGACATGGAAGTTGACGTGGTCCCTCTTACTACGGTGGTCCCTGATGATGTGGGTGGTTGCTCTCAGCAACCCCCACTAGAGCCATGATCGGAGTTTTTTGGAACTGTCAAGGGACGGGGTCCCCCTTGACGGTCCAAAACCTTAGGGAAATCATCTCTAAGGATAAACCCCGGGTCATCGGGCTTTCAGAGACGAAGACCAAAAGGAAGAAGATGCTTATTTTGGCGAAGAAATTAAAAATGAATTTGCTGTGGAGTGTGGACCCGGTGGGGCTCTCTGGGGGTCTAGCTGTTTTGACTGTTGATGGTTGGCAGGCTGATGTAATTTCCTTTTCTAGTAATCACATTTCTCTTTCTGCTAATGATGATTTAAACTCTCTTTGGTATTTGCATTTTGTGTACTCGTTACCTAATGAATCTAGTAAAAAATCTTTATGGGATTATATTCATGATGTTTCTATCAATAACCCCCTGGCCCCTAACCTGTTTATTGGGGATTTTAATGACATCCGGTTGGACCAAGAAAAAGTGGGGGGGTTAAGGAAGAATCCAACGGAAATGCGCCTTTTTAATAATAACATAATCCTTAATGAACTTGCTGAAATCCCCTCTAAAGGTTGTTCTTTTACTTGGAGGAATAATAGGAGTGTGGATAGCTTAATCCTTCAAAAATTAGATAGAGGGTTGGGCTCTGCTACCTGGTTTGATGCTTCCCCCAACTCTTGGATCCATAATCTCCCTCCTATTGGCTCTGATCATTCTCCAATGGTTCTTCATTGGGATGATCAGCCATCAAGTAATCCTAGACCAACCTTTAAATTGGATCCAACTTGGTTGGATATTGAGTCCTGTTCTCTGGCTATTCGTAATTGCCTCTCCTCTTCTCGTAATTTTTCTGGTCCCTCATCGGTTAGATTTCCTAAGAGATTGGCTAAATGCAAAAAAACGATATTAAGATGGAAAAAAGCCAACCTGAAGAACAATATCCTCATCATTAACTTATTGTCTAAAAAACTCGAAAACCTTATGATTTCTAATCCTGATGGCCTACTTCCTCACTCTCAAGACCTCTTCACTTCTATATCTAAGGATATTGAATATTTTTGGTCCCTCGAGGAGAAGTACTGGGCTACTAGATCTAGAGTTCTTTGGCTTAAGTTAGGTGACAGAAATTCGAAATTCTTTCATTTATCCACTCGTATTAGGAGAGCTTCTAATAAAATGTTATCCCTTTTGAAAGAAGATGGTTCATGGACTTCGAATCCCACAGAACTTAATGATCTGGTTATTAACTTCTTCAAAAACCTCTATGAAGATTCGGGTCCAAGAGTGATTGAGCCCATTATCCAGAAGGTGTCCCCGTGTATTAATCAAGCCCAGAATGATTTACTATCGGTCCCTATCTCCGTTGAGGAACTTAAACAAGCCACATGGCAACTTGGGGCCTCCAAAGCTCCAGGGCCTGATGGCTTTCCAGGATCCTTTTTTCGTAAATATTGGGATTATCTGAAAGATGATATTCTGGCGATCTGTAATGGGGTGTTAGCTGGCAATGTTTCCCTTGGCTCTATCAGCGACACCAATATTGTTCTTATACCTAAATGCAAGCATCCTCAGAAAATAGGTCAATTCAGACCTATTTCGTGCACAAATTTTCTGTACAAGATTTTCTCAAAAGTGACGGTGATGAGATTATCGAGTATTATCCCTGATATTATATCCCCTACCTAATCAGCTTTCATTAAGGGCAGACTTATCCAAGACAACATTATCATTGTACATGAAGTTATCCATAAGCTCAAGCATCTAAGAAAGAACTCTAAGGACAGCTATTCTATCATCAAAGCTGATCTGCATAAAGCCTATGATCGGGTTAGTTGGCCTTTTCTTTTTGCTATTCTTATTAAGATGGGATTCAATCCCTCTTGGGTCTCATGTATCAGAGAATGCGTTACTTCTGTTACATTCAATGTGTTAGTGAATGGGAATAAGGTAGGTGACTTTAAACCCTCTAGAGGTCTCCGCCAAGGGGATCCTCTCTCCCCCTACCTTTTTACTATTGTTTCTAATGTCCTCTCTTCACTCATTGAGGCTGATTTCCTTCTGGAGGATATCAAAGGCATCCAAATGGGAAGAAATGGCCCCCATATTCACCATCTGTTATTCGCTGATGACTCTATTTTTTTCTTAAAAAATTCAGTCTTGGAAATACATGCATTCAAGGAAATCTTGTATAAGTTCTGCTTTGCTTCAGGTCTTTCTATCAACCTTAACAAGTCTTCTATTTACCTGAGTCCTAACTGTTCGGCCTCCATGAAATCCCTTCTAGCTGAAGCTTTTCGTATGCTTGTATCTGAGGACCTTGGTCTTTACCTTGGCCTTCCTACTAGTTGGGGGAATTCTAAGACAAAAGCTATGGACTCCCTTATTGACAAAATGGCCACTAAGTTAAGTGGGTGGAAAAAATCCCTTCTTTCTATGCCTGGGAAGGCTACTCTAATATCATCTATTATTCATGCCTTCCCGACATATTTTATGTCCTTACTAGCACTGCCAAAAGGGGTAATCAAGAAGATTAACTCCCTGACTTGTCACTTCTTGTGGGGGAATGAAGAAGATCGTGGTATCCATTGGGTCAATTGGAATAAAGTTTCATCCCCCAAAGATGCTGGTGGCCTTGGCATAAAAAACCTGGAGATCTTTAATTTGGCTCTTCTTGCGAAACAAGCCTGGTCCATTCTTATTCGCTCACAGTCGTTAGTCCATCTGGTACTTAAAAGTACCTACTTCCCTGATAAGGAGCTTCTTTGCTCTAAAGATGTTAAAAAGGGGTCCTGGATATGGAATAGCATTTGAAAAGGATGCGAATTCCTTAAACCTCTTTTGATTAAGTCTATTGGAGATGGGCATAACACATTGATATGGGAGGACAATTGGATGGGCAAACATATTGAGAAACCTAGTTTTTATTCAGATGATCCATCTTTCCCCAAATTTGTAGCAGATTTCTTCTCCACTTCTACTCGGACTTGGAAATTGGATATGCTGAACTATCTTTTCCCCCCTGAACTGGTCACGATTATCTCAAATATCAATATCCCTTGGACCAATCAGGTGGTTGAATGGGTTTGGCCTCTCTCCAAAGATGGTTTGTACTCTTGCAAGTCGGGTTATCTCTCAGCATTCCAACCCGTTATTACCCCCTCAATCCACCCTTCCACCTCTTCTTTTCCATATACTTATCTGCTGAAACTTTGCTGGAAATCCCAGACCCCTCCCAAGTTTAAATTCTTCTTCTGGAGGGTGATGATGAATGCGCTTTCTACAGAGCAGAACAGGTTCTCCCGCTCTTGTGCTTCTACTGACCTATGTCATATTTGCCTTAAAGAAGAAGAGTCTTTGGAACATCTTTTTTTAAAATGTGATTGGACTAGAAAGTTCTGGTTTTTATCCCCCCTCCACTGTCATATTGTCCCTACTAGTTATCTTAGAATTGGAACATGGATTGGTTCGATTATTGACCAAGGGAAGGACTCCAAAGATAAATCCCATCTTCTATTAACCATCATTCTTTGCTTTTGGGTCATTTGGCTCACCAGGAACAAGGTTATATTCCATTATACCCCCGTTGATATAGATGCTTGTCTGAACTTATTGAATATCGTACATAGTCAAGTGTTCTTTGACGAGGGTCCAAGCTCTTCAATACCTCCTGCTGATCCTCTGTACCCCCTACTCAATCCTCCCCTGCCCCCTTGTTGAATTCCTCCTCCACAGCACAATCTGAAGATGAATGTTGATGCTGCTTACAAGACAGGGAAAGCCTCCGCTGCTGCAGTGATTCGTAACTGGAAAGGTGATATTGTTGATGGTTTTGCCATGAACATTACTGCTTCCTCTAGTTTTGAAGCTGAAGCTAAAGCATTGAGATCTGGCATTCAATTTGCTTTAGACCACGCTCCCATTTGCGACAGATTTGAAACTGACGCCGAAGCCGTTCTTAAAGCTGTGTATTCATCGAGCCCGAACTGTCATTGGAAGGACAGGGCTATCCTCGGTGATATTCGAAATATGGCTAGCAATCACAGTCGTTTACGCATCTGTGGTGTTAGAAGAACGGCGAACAAAGTCGCTGATTGGCTTGCGAAAACTTTCTCTGCTTCTCGTTTATCTTGTAATTGGCTTTGTAACATTCCTTTAGAACTGAAACTTATTGCTTGTAATGACTGTAACTCTTTTGCTGCATCAGGAGTTGGATAAACTCTTGATGCTTTTTTCTATATAATTGATTCCTTTGTCTAAAAAAGTTGCTCTAATTTTCTCTACAAAATTATTGCAAGAATAATAGTAATCAGACTGCAATTATATGAACAATATTGTAAGTGAAAACCAACCAGCCTTTGTACTTGATAGATTCATACAAGAGAATACTTTTATTGCACATGAAATGATTACACACATTAAAAGAAAAAAACAAACAAACAATACTTAGTGGCAGTCAAGGTTGACATTGAAATAGCTTATGAATTCATAGAATGAGATTTTCTCAAAGATTTAATGCTTAAAATGGGCTTAAAATGGGCTTTAGTGAGGATTGAGCTACGAAAATAATGATGTGTGTTAATACAGTAAGTTATGAAAAATAAGAGAAATACATAACCTCCAAACACATACTAGAGGGATTAGACAAGGGGGTCCCTTATCCCCCATACTTTTCTGTATAACTTCATAGATTCTAAACTTAATAATACAAGATAAAATTGATAAAGAGCTTATACCGGGCATACAAATTGAAAAAAACTGCCCAAACATCACTCATCTACTCTTTACAGATGATAGTGTATTTTTTCTAAAGGCTAACTACATAGGAATAGCCAGTTTTGATGATATAAATAATAAATATAAACAATCCAGATGCCTAAGCCTAAACCTTAAATAAATGTGGAGTTACTTTTAGTCCAAATACATAAAAATTAATAAGTAATATAATGGAAAAAATACTTAACATGAAAAAGGTTCATAATCTGGGTAATTACTTAGGAATACCTACTAAATGGAGTAGGTCTAAAACCAAAGATCTACCATATCTAATTGATAATATATTAAAAATGATGGAAAATTGGAAGATTTTGTACCTCTCATAAGAAGGAAAAGAAACTATAATCAAATCCATTCTTCAAAGCCTCCCTAATGATATAATGTCCTCCTTCTTAATCCCTAAAAATATTTGTAATACTATATACTAAATCATCTCTAATTTCTGGTGGTCTTCAAATGGAAAGAAGAAGATCCATTAGATCAGTTAGGATACCTTAACCACTTCCAGATATAATGGTGGCATGGGTTTTAGAGACATACATTTAATAAATCTGTCCTTGTTGGGTAGACATGCCTGGAACCTCAATAATAACCAGGAGTCCTAACTCTTTAAACTACTTAAAGGACAGCGATTTTGTAATTCTGACATCCTAGAATCTAAGATAGGACACTCTCCTTCATGGGGGTGGAGAAGTCTCATTAATGGAAGAGAGATTTATTTGAATAACACCTATTGGAAAATAGGTGATGAGAAAACTACAAATATCAATCGACATAAATGACTCACAAACAATCAATGGATGACTAACCTTGATAATAGCAACACAAGACTAGCGTGCAACTTGTTTAATTATGATATGATTTCTTAGAATATGGACTTAGACTAAAGGTTCTAATCAACATAGACAATTAACCTAATTAATAAGATGATTATTCCTAATTTTAAAACAATGCTATTCCTTTTGAAAAAATAGTAACAATACAGTAAAAGAAGCATACCACCATTTAAAACTAAGAAAAAGAGAAAATCACTAACGAACCTTTTAACTCACACAATTACAACAAGGAGCTAAATTAAAAAAATTTGGAATATGAAAACAACACCTAAAAATTAGGAACTTTATTTAGAAAGCTATTAAAAATCTAAAGATAATCTTAGTAAAAGAAATGTAGTAATTCCAAAATATGCAAAATTTGTAATATGAATAATGGAATTGTAGAACATATTCTTTTGAATGCTCTTGGGCTAAGAGTACCTGGTTTGCTAGCCCTTTAAGTCTAAAACTATTTATAGCGGTATCTATAGATTGGATGACTGGCTTAGCAACACTACTATAAATATAATTAATAAATTTGATATGACTTGATCTTGGAGTCTATTTGCACCCTAGCTTGTTATATCTGGAAAACCAGGATTAACTTTAAGTATAACAGCATTAAGTGTATCCCAATACAAACTCTTTATATGGCCATAGGAACTTGGACAGAAATGTATAAAAAAAGTAAAGCCAAATTTCCCTAACTTTCTTGAAAAAGAATATGTTGAAAATGCAAACAACAGTAGTAATAATTATATCCCTAATAATTAACTAATAAGTTTTTTAATAACAACTTAGAAAGTAAAAAGAGGGACAGGGTTCAAACCCCTCCCCCCCATCCCTCCCGCGCGCCCGTAGTAATTTTAAAATCAATTGTGATGCATTAAATGGTAACAATGGGGCTGTATTAGCTTCTATTGTAAGAAACTCTAATGGATATTGTGTGACAGATAAAGGGTGGTCTATTGGGACAGACTCGGTCCTTGAAGCAGAAGCTATAAGGGTGCTCAAAGCGACATAATTAACTGGAGATTTTTCGGTGGGAAGTGTGATCATAGAGAATTATTGCTTTTCAATCATGTTTCCATTAACCTCCTCATTTACAGTTAATAAACTGAATATTTGTAATATTGTAAACAGTATTTCTGGTTTTGATGAACGGTCAAGACCGTCCTTTGTTCCTATATCAAGAGAAGGAAATTTTGCAGCTTATTGGGTTGCCAAATACAAGCTATAGGGCAAGTTGTGTGGCAATTGGTTCATTTTGACTCACCACCAGTTGGAAACTATCCTATGTAATGACAATTTCGCGAGAGGGATCGACTAGATTTTGTATTTGGGTTTTATTACTAATATATCACAATTGTAAAAAAAAATCTTCTAACTACTACCACTATATATGAGTCTTATAATATAACCTATTCCCTTATTAAGGCATCGAAACGTTAATTAGTCTTTCTCATGTTACTTTTCATGTTACATTTTACTACTACGGTTCACGTCTCTAGCGATGGCCTAAATAGTCACTAGAACGTATACATTAGCGACCACTGGCGGCCGCTAGTTTGGTTAAAAGAAAATTTGCCAACATCTTAACGACCTCGAATGTTACCTCTAGCGACCAATCATTTGGTCACTAGAGGTCTAAACCTAAGTGGTCGGTAAAATATCCATCTAAAATATTGGCGGTTTAAATTAATCCGCTCAACTTTAGTAATGATCTTTTATGACTAATAACTTAATCACTAGCGACTACCAATTGCTCGTTAGAGGTCTCAGCCTTTATCTTCCACTCCTGTTCCAGGTAAAGTACCAGCCCAATTTTTTGGCGATCCATTTTTTCTTGCCTATTCAAATTACATGGTTTTACCGACCACTTACTAAATCTCTAACGACCATTTGGTGGTTGCTAGAGGTTTATAACATTATATAACCTATAGGTAGGTTTAGTCTCTTTCTATTTTTCCCTAAACCCCTACCCCTACTATCTTTTACGCAACTTTCCCCCCTTCACGCCGCCTCCGATATTCTGCTGCCACCAAATTTGTTGACGCAACTCCAGCTGCCACCGCAAACCCTCTTATTTACTATATTGTGATAAAGTAAGTTTTTAACCCTTATATATAACTATTATAATTCATAAATTGTGTGTGGTTATATAAATATATATATATATGGATATATATAATTGTGTAATTTGTGGATCAATAGTTAACCTAATCAATTTTGTGTAGATGTTAATTTTCAGGTACAAGGAATTTTGAATGTTTTGGGGTAAAAGTTGTGGATTTTAGTTCAATTACTGTATAAAGATGTAGTTACCGTGAAATTTTTAGGCTGTCAAATGGTTTAAAGGCAACATTTAAATTAGTTACAGACTTGTAATGGCAATTTCAAAACTTGCAGGGGTTAAATGAAGAATTCAAAATAATTAGGGACTTGTCACCAAAATTTCATAACTAGCAAGGAGTTTAAATGAAAAATTCAAAACAATTTGGGACTTGTGATACCAAATTCAAAACTAGTAGGGGGTTCAAATATAAAATTCTAACTTATCTAGGACATTTAATGCAATTTTTGCAATTTCCAAAAGCAACAGCAAACTTTAATGTAATTTTTTTGCTATTGAAAGTATTAAAGACTTAAAATGCAATTTTTGAAAATATTAGGGACTTTTGGTGAAATTTGATATTTTATTCTTGTAATTTTTGAAATTATTAGGTACTTTTGGTACAATTTGTAATTTTTTTGATATTTTTGAAAGTATTAGGGATTTTTAATGCAACTTTTGTAATTTTTCAAAGTAATAGGGACTTTTGGTACAGTTTGTAATTACTTAGCCTATTAAATTAATGTAACCTATATTACAATTTTCGGTAATACAGTGACTTATAAGAATTTTGAAGAGATAATTCTCAATTAATTACACTTCCTCACTTTTCATTCTAAAAAAAAAATGAAGGAGGAAATTACTTCCTACTTACTCACAAATTTTCAACTTAATTCTCAATTAACCACATGGTCATATTTACCTTCCATTATTGCTCTTATATGGTTTTTTATTTTATTATATATTTATATTATATTTATATTTAATATCTGAATTTATTTTTTCGAAAAATATTTTTTTTCGGATTTTTTTTTTGATTTTTTTTTTCGAAAAATATTTTTTTTTTCGGAAATTTTTTTTTACGAAAATTTTTTTTCCGAATTTTTTTTTTCCGAAGATTTTTTTATTAACACACAAGTCTATACTATTTTGTGTTACTGTAACTCATACATCAAGCGATTGTGTGTTACATTAACACACAATCAGATGTTCAGACTATCTGTACACTATTATCTATTTCTGTATAGAAATATTCTGTATATCTTATTCTGTGTTCCTGCAACACACAATTGTTATTTGTGTGTGTTTAAGCAACGCAAAACTGTAAATGACACACAAGTCTATACTGTTTTGTGTTACTGTAACTCACACATCAAGCAATTGTGTGTTACATTAACACACAATCAGATGTTCAGACTACCTGTACACTATTATCTATTACTGTGTACAAATATTCTGTATATCTTATTCTGTGTTCCTGCAATACACAATTGTTATTTGTGTGTGTTTAAGCAACGCAAAACTGTAAATGATAAACGCATTGTGTGTCTTACCAACACAAAACCCATACTGTTGTGTGTTACTGTAACACATACTTCCAGCAATTGCGTGTTGCATGAACACATAATCAGCCTACATATACATTAGTCTATACCTTTGTGTACAAATATTCTATCTGTCTGATTTTGTGTTCATGTATCACACAATTTGTTATTTATGTGTGTTTAAGCAACTCAATATTATACATATTGGGTGTTCATGCAACACACAACACATATGATTTTGTGTTACTTTAACACACAATTATCATATGTACTTACATCATGTTATCATGGAAAAAAAAAATTCCGGGGGAAAAAATCGGGAAATTTTTTTTTTTCGAAAAAAAAAAAATTTTTGAAAAAAAAAATCGAAAAAAAAAAAAAAATTTGAAAAAAAAATATTTATCGAAAAAAAAAAATTCGAAAAAAAAATATTTTGAAAAAAAAATATTTAAAAAAAAAAATATTTTAAAAAAAATCTGAAAAAAATAAATAAACATTAAACTATAATTAATAAAATATATAATTAAAGTAATTAATAATAGGTGGAAGGATATTTTGGTAATTGGGTAATATTTTGTGCTTAATTGGGAATTAAGTTGAAGTTGTAATTAATAAGGAATACTTATCTTCTCCGCGTAATTAATTGGGCGTTGCCCCAATTTTGAAACTTTTAGAGCCTAATTGTGCATATTTTAAGAACTGTTGGGCATTAATTTTTTGATTTTTTTTTGTTATTTAAGATATTAAGAATTGAAAATATTAATATAGTAGTCCTTATAGTTTAAATTATTACTAGTTAAGTCCCTAGTGTTTTAAATACATACAATTAAGGTCCTAGGTTTTAAATCTTGACGTTAAATTTCCTAGATTTAAAATATATATAATTTGGTCCTAGGTCCCTAAATTTTAGAAACTTTGCAATTAAATCCCAGAAATATAATAAAAAATTAATTAGGTCCCTATATTTAAAAAAATTGTCCCTAAATAAGATATTTTAATAGGTTCCTAAATTTTACTAAAGTTATAAGTAATTGCTTTTTTTTGGACAATATAAGTAATTGCTTAAAATTAAGAAAAGTATACTTTGGTTCCTAAATTTTAATAAAAATTATAAGTAATTACTTAGGCTTTAATAAATTTTTAATTAGGTATCTAAATTTTGAAAAAAATCATTTCATTCCCAATTTTTTTAATGAAGTCTATTTAAGTCCCTACTTTTTAATAAATTTTCAATTTTTTCCCATGGTTATATAAATTTGTAATTAGGTTCCTAAATTTTTATAAAAAAATATAAGTTAGTCCCTAAAATTAAAAAAATTCTAATTAGGCCTTAAAATTTTTAATTAGGTTCCTAAATTTTTATAAAAAATATAAGTTAGTCCCTAAAATTTAAAAAATTCTAATAAGGCCTTATTTTTAATAAAAACTAATTGTGTCTCTAACATTAAATTATATTATTATTAGGTCCCTAAATTTTTTAAAGTATTTTAATATTATACCTAAATAAAAAATCCAATCAAGGCCCTAGGTTTAAGAAATATCTAATTAAGTCCCTACTTCAAAAAAAATCAAATTAAGACCCTGATTTTAATAATATTCTAATCCTGTCCTAATTTTTAACACACATAACTTTTCTTAAGATTTTACATGAATACTTTTTGGAGCGGTAGATTATAATGATCGACGCGGTGTTTAGAAGGCACGACGAAGATGGAGAGGGAAGGGACCCCACTTGGGGTTCTACATATCTGTTATCAAGGTGTAATAACAAAGGTAGAAGATACTTGGTTATTTATTTATTTAAAGGGAAACTGTCTTTGTTTATTAATCGAGATTATATTCCATGTAAGCAAATAAAAATAGTGCATGGGAAAAGCATTCTCCGATTAACTAAGAAGGTATAAAAAAATTTGGTGGTGTTCTGCTAGTTGATTTATGCGTCAAAGATGATACTTGGAACCCCATTGGGTAAATGAGGCATCATGTGGCACAGGTAGTACTGAACATCATTCGGGATCACATTTTGAAACGTTATCTTGAGTTGAGACACATCTTGTAGTGTCATAGGGATCTCGTCTTGAGTAATCTCAGAGTAAGTGACTTGGTTGTATATTTCTTTGATAAAATAAAAATTTCCGGCTAATAATCAATTTTTTGCGCGTTGGTTTCTCGTCGCGGAATGGAGACAATGTCCAGATTGGACGAATATAGAGTGAGCCATCCATAAAAATTGTTGGTGGTGGGCCCATAGGTGTGATAAAATGATGAATTTAAAAAGCACACACCTCAGAAACCATAATTAAATATCCGCAGGTGTACGAATTGTTAAAATTGATAAGTAAGTATATAAAGTTTGTTCATCACAGATTTGAGTAGTTATTTCAACACGTGGTCAATATTAGCGTAGATAATGTTAGATGTTTTGATAAAAAGAAAAGAAAATATAATGAATATTCTGTTTTCTAATATATTAAATAATTATGCAAGCAAGATAATAGCCAAGTATTGCAAGTATGAATGTATCCTACTTAATTAATGATTCTAGGAATAAGGGTGAATGGTACTTTCACATAAGTCGGGATTCAAAAGTCACCCTAACTCTTGTCAGGGTAGTTAAGAAAACAACCTCAACACAAGTAGGGGACTTGGGGTAAAGACACCCTAGGAAATGAATTGGTGTATTAATTCTAACCCTATTGACTATCTAGCTAGGCAAGACCGTCGGGAACACTACTGCACACTAGACATCTATATGTTATATCCACAATTAAACCCCCTATTTCATGTGTTAGCTTAATTACTCGAGCTACCCATTATTTAGCAACGATATAGGCAGTGTTATAAAAACATATAGTCAATGGAAATAGTTAAATACATATTCAATTAAATATTATAATCCCAAATTCGAATAATCAAAAAAACAATATTTAGTAGTTCATATGATTTACAATTCCTAAGCAAAAAGATGATTTTCGCATAATGAAACTAAAAATAAAAAGCCTAGAAATAAATTAAAGATAAAATATCTAACGCTTATTACCCTAAGTTAGAGATAGAGAGGTGTAGAATTGACGCAGTGAAAATCCAAATCTTGATTTTTCCTTCTCTAGATCCTCCTAGTCGCTCTCTGATGAAATTATTGAGGCAAATTAAGCTCTGGCCCAAAGGGATGATTTTATAATGTTAGGAGATGATGTAAACAGGTTAAAAACGTTTACAGGTCATGGTCTGGGTTTAAAAGAGCTAGCCCATCCCAAAAACCATTTTCCACTAAGAAGGGACTAGTTTGAGTCACGTCAGTTGTAAAATCCACAACTTCTTTGTTACACCTTCTTATTTCGACCCGTTTGCAGCCACGCGTTCCGAATTCAGAGCTCCATCTAGATATAAAAGGGCTCATAAAAATTCTTTGTCAATCTCACATGGAATTGAAAACAATTTGCTTTCTAATTCTGGCCGACAACTCTTAAATTTCTAAAAACAGTTTATTTAGTCCTTTACTCTTGGTTTCCTACTTTGATCTCATGTTCAAGACTTCTTATCCATTCTTTGGCATCTAATATCATACTTTTACCTAGCAGCTTCACATTTAACACACAAATTACGCACAAATAACTCTAAAAGAGACGAATCTCCAAAACAAGGCAAGAAATGCAAATATATCAAATAATAGGGAAAAATCCCTAAAGTGAGAACAAAAGGAACCTGAGAATATGTCTTGCGGTGGGATTTATTTATTACAAAATAGGAGACATCAGTTGTCCAATTATAGTGATAAAAATAGGACCATCTACGAGAAGTGGACCACTGACGTGTAATTCCCAATAATATAATACTGGAAAAAGTGGTTAGTTGATGCTGGAGATGTGGGCTAGCCTTTAAATTCAGGTAAATTTCCTTTTCAATAAGTTATTGATACTTTATATATAGTTTCTAATAATTATTTATTTTAAACATGCTAGATCGGCTGCAGGGAAGAAAAAAAAGGAGAAGTTGTGGCCAGGGAGTGGTCATAACCCGGCCACCCTCGCAGACCCTTCACCGGATGGTGGGGGTAATTTTTCTTGTGAGTTGTTTGATTTACAAATAAGTTATTTAATTTTTTTATATTGTGATATTTTTTTATATTACATCGTGGAGGATCCCGACATGTTTGTCCCAGAGACATGGGCAGATGATGCTTTTTACGCCTACAACAATAGCTGGGAAGAAGAAGAAACCCAAGATAGTTGGATTTTACAGCAAAATAAGGTTGAGAAACTCAAGAGTTTGGAGGGATGGACACTCCTGGAAATGCAATGTAAGTGTAAATTCAATTATAGTTCAATAAATATTAATTTGGATTTACATTTTTATCGATTTCCTATAACATCTTATTTGAGGACGATATTTAATTCGCCAGAAGCGACTTAGGGTTATGCGTTGGGGACATCATCCACTCCGTCATTGACACGATAAAATCATATCTGGAGGGTGATTGTGATGGAAAATGACCATATAGGACCTGCACGAATGGGTTGGAACACAGAAGTTGGATTGGTCGTTCCTAACCAGAGCTAGAGTCACTCATAGAATCCAAAAATGTGTGTGTGGCCGAGATGGATGGCCTATGGCTGAGAACAAATAGTCGGATACATGAATGAGTATGACCTCCGAGTATCCCAATCTTGAGGATCTGACCATGATTCCATTGGCACTACTAGAGAGTCACCGTGTTCAATCCGCCCTTGAATCCCGAGGGGTTTATATAGATGGTTGGCAGATCAATCGGCTAGACCAAACTAAACAATTGTTTTCGTTAAATTCTTCCACATTGCTCCACTACGGTCGCACCTCAGCCGAGGGATCCATGCACAAGACGATCACTTAGAGATGAGCCTAACATGACGAGGCACAGACTCCCGATCGAAATCCCCCTGATTTTGTCTCAAATATGTTCGTATAATTATTACAAGTCTACTTTATTTATTGTGTATTCGCCTATTACGATTTGTAGTTTATTTATTTATATCTTTTTATTTTTATAACCTTTTCGACTAAATTTGTTTTGTAATATATATTTGCGTAAAAAATATTTTTAGTAATCTTTGCGACTATTCGACTATTTTCGACTACTTAATTCTATTTGTATAATATATATTTGTAAACAATTTTATTTGTTTAGTTTTAAATACAACATCTATATCGACCAAAAAACGATCGCCATATAATAAACCTTTTAGCAACCGCTTATTGGTTGCTAGATTATTGTAACCACTAATTGGTGGCTAATTAAAGCAACTTTTACTGATTACTAGGTGGTTAGTATTTTAAACCTCCTTTATCGACCAATAAGCAGTCGCTGAAGAATGAATCTTTAATGACCATTCATTAGTCATTACAGGTGATAGTCGACATTGATAATGAGTGCTCGCAAATGCGTATTTCTAATGGCTAAATATTAGCAACAAAATCTATCGATCACAAGGGGTCGATTAATATGCAATTCTATCTTTCGCGACCACTTTACAGATATGTAGTGATTGCGATCGTTAAAGATCATTATTGTTTCAGTATTTTGATTACATGATATTTATATTATCTTTTAAATTAATTTATTTCACTGAGTTATAATTGTCATATAATATGTGATAAAAGATACTTAAAACAATTTTGTCGATACATTCTATGAAAACCTTACAAAATCATCTGCACTAAAAGGCAAAATTTACACAAAAATTTACACAATGTCTAGTTTATCAGTTCGTGTACGTTTTGTTTACTTGTACCTAGAACATTGAATATTTTTATCCAAAGTAATATCATATGCAACTTAAAAACACAAAATGTCGATTTACGGCTAAAAAGGTGAATCTTAATTCTTGTATGCATTTTCTCTATTGTTTAATTATACTGTCCTCATATATAGTGGTAAATATTCTTCTTCTACCTTTTGCCAATCCTGAAATATAGAAATCACGGATAACCATTGAATTGGTCCAAAATATTGCTAGATTTGTGCATGCATTTATTGTTTCCAGGTGTTTCAAAAATATTTGGATGTCCCACCAGATTATTTTCATAGCTTGTTCGTGGATATATAATAATATTATGTTTGAAATAAATTTATAGAATTAGACTATTGGTGGATGTCAACTTCACTGTTGCAACTTAATTAGACAAAAGGGAACTGAACCAAATTAAGAAACCCGTTGAATGTATGTGTTGGAATTTAGTGGTAAATAAAAAACCCGAGATTTTTCTGAATAATTAATCTCTCTTTCTATAACGTGAATAATGCAAAGAATTAACAAGGTCCGGTCCGTTGCACTTAACTAATCAATAGTTTTGCCTAAAAAAAAGAAAAACTGATCAATAGTAATTAATATCTTCACATGATGTTTCATATATATATATATATATATATATATATATATATATATATATATATATAATATTATAATTAATAGGTATAGTATTATTTTAAGAGGTATTTCTCTAAATAAACCAAATAAAAGTACTTTATTTTATAAAAATATACATAAGAAAAATATTAATTAGAGCCCAATTTAAGCAAAAAAGAGTTTTTAAAGCCTAACTAAAAAATACTACTTTTTAAAACCTAAGTCATATTTCTGGTTTGCTTTTTTTACTTTTCAACCCTTTTCAATTTTCTTTAATTCGTTTTTCTTATTTTTTAAGAGTAATGCTGGATATCACCCCAAATCGCATCACCTTTTCATCGCCTCCTAGGTGGACCAATCATAACGGAGAGAGAAAATAATAAATCAGGAAAGAGAAATCATATGATTGGTTAATTTAAATCCACATAGGAGGCGACGAAAAGGTAATGCGATTTGGGGTGATATCCAGCATTACTCATTTTTTAATTGATTTTTTTTCTGAGTTTTTTACTTTAATTTACCAGATAGTTTCTTTCGGTACGTTCACGAAGGTACGTACCTACATTTTTTATTCGTACAGACCTATGTTTTTTATTAGTACATGCCTATGTGTTTTTTAACGTTTTTAAGGTGTGTTTGTTCCAATTCTTATTTTTTTGTATATGTTCAATGTTTCGGTTTTGTCCAAGTTCGTGTACCCAATGGTCTATACACAAGTCATTTTTTGTCCATATTCATGCCAATGTGTCCAGTAATATACCATAAGGGTTGTACCTAATACCTATTAACTTATTTTTTGTCCACTTATTTTTATACAGATTCCACAAGCTTAGTGTGTAATTAGTGTTTAATTTTCACCTGCAAATGTAACAAAGTAGATTAGAGTTTAATTTTTTAAAACTAAAACAAAAAATCCTACTAATCTTTAATATCTAATGTCCAGACCTAAAGGATTGGCCATAATAGACTGGACATTAGGGGCTGGATCTGTAAAGAAAACAAAACATTTTTTTTATTAATGTGCTTTAGCTATAAAAAAGTAACTCTGGACCTAGCTAAAAAAGAGACCATGATGGGCTGGACTCTTATGGGATAGACACAGACACATTTTTAAAGAGTTCAGTCCAATTGAAACACCAACTAAATTTTTTTTACCAACTAGATACACGATTTGCACAATCATGTTTTAAAATTTGGCCTGGACAACTTACCCCACAGATAGGCTGGCCCAACTGTGCTAGACCCAACCGATGGGTTAAACAAAAAACCAACTCGGCCAAAACGAACAATAAACTAAACAAGGCTGGTGATGGTGGTGCGATGGCGAGAGTATGGTGTGAAGATGGTGATGGTTGCGAGGCTGCGAGAAGGGTGCTGGTCCACGAACTGAGAGGGTGAGGCCACAAATAAAACAAAACAGAAGATGGGGCGGCGCTGGAGCGTGGATCTGACTCGTGAGTGTTGATGGTGATGCCACGAACTGAGATCGGAGAAGATGAGAGGCGAAGCAACGACGAAGATCTGGCGGTGGATCTCGACGTATTTCTTCTGCAGCAGCGGCGGTTCTCTGTTACAGTAGGAAATGGAGCGGCGACGGTTCTTTGTTACAGGTGGATCTCGACCACGGCGAAGCTCTGGATCTTGGCTCTACGGCGAAGCAGCGACGAAGATCTGGCGCAGCGCGACAGTGATGGCTCGGAGGGAAGAGAAGAAGGGTGACGCGGCGAAACTCCACGGCGAAGCTCTTGATCTTGGCTCCACGGCGAAGCAGCGTTGAAGATCTGGTGCAGCGCGATAGTGGTGTTGGTGTCGAGAGAAGGGAGGGGGTTGCGCGTCAGAAGGGAGGCCAAGATCTGTGGTGGTGGTGTTATGGTAGGAAGATAGGTGAGGGGGATGGGGGCGGTAATGGTGGTGGGGAGGTGAGAAGAGGGAGGGGGAGGAAGGGGGATGGTTTAATTTTTCAGCGCAGTGAAAGCATAGAGAAAGCAAAAAAAAAAATTGATTGAAACCCTATAATGGGTTTTTGTTTCTTCAGTGTATTAGTGTATAAGAGAGGGAAGGAGGGGTTTGTTGGTCTTTTGCTTTCTTTCTAGTTGGGGTGTATTTAATTGTAGCTGGGCTTTATTTTGTTAAGTCAATGTTATTGGGTCTCTATTATATAATTGCCCCTAGAATTATTTATAAAAAACATCTTCTTTACATTTTTTATACATTTACTATCTTATTATTAAATATATTATTGTCTTTTAATACAAAATTTATTTTTAATACAATATTTATTTTTAAATATAAAACAAATAATAAGATACTTCCTCCACCACTACCACCACCCCTACTCCCACCACCACCCCCTATCCTCACCACCACCACTATCACTACCACCACTATCACTACCACCACCACCAAAACTACTATGTATTTAACCACCACTACAACCACCACAACCACAACCACCACTACCACCACCTACTACTAATTCCATCACACACGCGCGCGTCCGTGAATTTTTTTTAAAATCGTTATAATTAATTCTGAAAAAATCTTAAAAAAAAAGAATTTGCATTTTTGGATAAAACAAAGTAATATTTATGTCTATGATTTTTTTGATTTTTTTGGTTTTTTTTTAATTACTTTTTTGCAGACACGAAATTTCATGTTTAAAACATGAAATTCATTGTTTGAAATAGTGATTTTTTTCGCAAACATGAAATTCACTGTACAAAACATAGAATTCCGTGTCTGCGGAAAAAATAATTCAAAAAATTCAAAAAATTCAAAAAAATCAAAAAATTCAAAATATTCAAAAAATTCAAAAAACTCAAAAAATTACAAAAAAATCAAAGACATAAATATTAATTTGTTTTATCCAAATATATAATTTTATTATTTTTCTGATTTTTTTAGAATTAGTTATGATGATTTAGAAAAATCACTGACGCGCGCGTGTGTATTAGTTTTTGTTTTGTTTCTAATTTCTTTTTACAATTTGTAGGTGTATTTTGGGTTGGGGCTGTTTTTATAAAAAGTCTTATTCTAGACACCTTTTTATTAATAGTTTTTTAAATAGGCATTTATTTGATTATTGACTCTTATTTTAGAGTGATGGAAATAATTGAAAAGACAAAAACAATGTAACATCTTACATTATATTTTGATTTACTCTTAAATAATGAAAGAGTTAATAAGGTGATGAAAGAGTCTTGTATTCTCTTTATAAAGAGTACTTGATCATTTTTTTTATGACACACTATAAAGTTTAATTATATAATATTTCAATTTCTTCACATTGTTTACAACACGTTCTCAGCAGGACTTTACCAACCGAGCTAATGTGACTTGAGATTCTTCGTAATTTTTATTCTATTGTTATGTAGAGGTAAGTAATTTTTGAGGTAAGATCTATTTTTTATGAATCTTTTATTATTTCATATTATATTATAATATAACTGATTACTTTATTTCACTTTTAAAATCTATTCCAAAAGAGAGTAAAGATTCGTCAAAACTCACATGACTCTTCAAATATATAATTTGAAAGAGAAGATTCAACTTGAAATTGTATAAGTTTGCTTGAAAAAAAAACAATTACAATTGTTTAAAACAATGACAAAAATAAGCAACTAAATGTTTGCTTCAATTTATAAATCATAAGTGTTTAAAAGCAATATGAAACTCCTTTTGTTTATAAAAAAAAGAAAGTGGTTCAATGAACTTATCAAGAAAAAATTGTCCACTGAAATATTTTGATGAAAACATTGAAAAATGTGCAACTTGATAATGATTTAATGGATGAAATTATTCAAGTCTACTTGTGAAAAAAGTATGAGTTCAAAAACTAAGTTTCGTTTATATGTTGACATGACCTTGGAACTCATACGAATGTCACAAACGATAGTGAAAAATAATCATTTGAGAAGAAAGTAACGCATCCAAGAACGACTGAAAATACCATTTTTCAATATTATCTCCAACAAGGCTTAAAACTCAATCCTATGATTTATATAGTTACCATGAATCAAAAATTTGTTTGATATAATGAAAATATTATACATTTATATTAGTCATTGATTTTGAAAATCATACGGGGTTGGAGAAATAACTACGAATTCTTGAAAAGAACACGTTATCATGAAAAAAATTGTGACTTGAAATTACGGAAGCATCTATGAAAAATGTTAGAAAATTATTTATCATGATTATTGAAGCATGAAAGAAAGATTGAGATAAATTCTCAAATGAATCCTTACAGGATCAAGATTGATATTTTACTGAAAGATAATCAATGTTAGGAGTGAGATTTGAACTCTCACCCTCTTGCAAAGAGGTTACTTGAATATTTTGTTTTAGACCAGTCGATCATCATATCATAATTAAAAAATATGACTCGACAAAAATATTTGACACAATTATTTTATGATGAATGTCATTTGGATAAATTCAATATTAAATTAATTACGATAGGATAAATTTATGCTTCCACGAAGAACATGACCAACTGGCTCAAAACCATCACATGAAGTGATATAAGTTTGATAACCCTAATCTTTTGTTAGGCTACGCTTTTTCGTCATGTCTATTAATAATAATTCATTATCATGAATATAATCATGATTATAACCACAACTACTAATACAATATTAATCAATATTGTTTAGATCCTACAATAAATATTACTAGGCTATCTCCTTTTTGCTTGTACTATTTGAAGTCAATAGTCAAATTTAGGGGGAGAAATATATGATCTAGCAGAATATATGTTTTCTTACAATAGAAAATCGCAAGATAATTGGTTGTAAATTCACATAATATGACTGGTGTGGCCTAGGGTGTGATAAAAAGATATATAAATTAGATGTCAATAATCACCCTAAGCTAGCACAGTTCTGCAAGTATACAGATCGTATGCAAGTTTTAATGAATAAGTAAGATTCGTTCCTCAGAGACTGGCGAAAGTTAGGAAGAACTTATGCAAATTATCAAGTGCAAATATGAAAGATAGAAAAGATATACGCAAATAGGAAGAAAAGATAGACAAATATTTATTTGGTTTTTTAAATAATAAAACTAAACTAATAAATTAAAAGACAGAAAATAAATAAAAGAAAAGAAAAGAAGATAGTATGAAAGTTAGCTTGAGTAAATAGCATGTAATCCCCACTAGTTTTGCCGTTCTAAACATGTAAGGGTGAATTATGTAGTATTTCAATAATCGGGTCCAATACGCTAGGTAGTTTTAAATAAGATTTACCTGTGTCAATAAGGCTTCCTAAGCAAACTTTTTCTGTAATTGGTAAATAGTCACAAGAACTAAACCATAGTGATTATCTAGTTAGGTTGGGTTGTCAGATCAAACCTTGTACTAGACGTTATGTGCTAAACATGTAATTAAACACCGTTGTCAATGGTGACCTAATTACTAGATGGTAATTCTATAGGGGTGCACTTCCACAAGAACACAGAATATAAATCCAAACACATAAACAGAGAATAAAAACAATAATTCAATTTAAAACATAGAATTCCCAAATTAGATAGATGTCAATCAAAACTAGGGTTCATACATATATGCTAAAACTCAAGCTAAAAAGAATTAATTCATACTAAGAAGAGAAGAGAAAAAAATTACAAAATAAGAGGTTGAAGGAGACATATGGTGTTCTGCTCCTTCCAGACTTCTTCTCTTGTGTTGCAGCTTCCTCTTGGCCTTAAGGTCTGGCCAAGGATGATTTAAGAGTGTTAAGAGGCTGTATTTATAGTGTATAGGTTGACCTAATTCGTTTCTTGGAGATGAGGTTAAGTAATAGACTCCAAACCCAACTCAAATTCGTATGGAAATAAAGATAATTACTGCTGAACTGTTTTGAGCATATCTTCTTCGTTATTGGTCGGTTTTTGCTCCATAATATACCAAAATAATCCTCACAGAATTATCTACGTTCCTATGAAAGGAATCTTCCAAAATCGGCTTGCTTTTAGAGTTATCACCACTTCTTTAGGCGTAGTTGCAGAATTCAGATTTAGGCAGCTTTTCCTTTTCCTAATTGAACTCTGTTTCCTTCTATCTCCAATTACCATGCATATCTCTTTCCATATATTGTAGTTTTTGACTTGGACTCTAATTAATCTCCATAATTATCTTTAAAGCTTCACACTAAATAAACAATTAAACCCAATATGCTCAAAAAATATTATGTAACTAAATCAAGACTCAAAATTGGAAAGTGCACTAAATTAAGCTCAAATCGACCTATAAACTAATAAATACGCCTAAAATGATGTCTCGGAAATATATTAAATCATCACAAATGAGGAGACATCAATGACTTATCGACATACAATTTTATACATATATATGGTCATATTAAAAAAATCCAACTACAAATCATGAATACCCTAATTGGTCAAAGACCAAAAGCATACATCTATATATTGTTACTTTTTTTTAATCGGCAAATACAATTTTATTTAATCAAGGTCAAAAACCATTTTCTTTTACAAATTTTATACCCGGGGAGGATATACTTAAACTTATGCGGCTAACTACAATAAAGCCTAAACAGTCTATATATTCTTACTTGTGTAACATAAAAATTAAATGTTCCACCATTATGCACAAAGATGAGATCATGAACAAATATGAGAATCTATTTTCAATCTACAATGATTGATATGTATTTTGGCCTTGCCACATGAAAAATATGTCTACTAAAATACTATGCATAAAGCAAGATTCTCATGATAAGAGGGTGAGCTGAAAAATATTTTATAATCTGAATCCTCATCCTTGCAAATTATAATGAGCTCAATTAAAAAAGAAGATGCATACATAAGAGACTAAGTCACGTATTCAGCTTGAAAAGATCCTGCTCAAAATAATTTCCTTTGAAAAAAATACATTGCAACGCGTAAAGCGTGGTCGACATGCCGGTTCCAAAATATCATAAAATTGAGCAATATGAGCAAGTTGACACTTCTAAAATCATCCTGAAATAAATCTATTTAGCTTGAGATTAGCATAGGGGTATGGATACTAGACTTGTTTTATATCTATTTTAATTTGGGATGTCCTTTTACATTTAATTGAAATTAGTAGTGATAACTCTGTTTTTATGTGCTTTGATATATAGTCAGTAATTCTTGCGGTGTACGACATATAGGAAAACCATAGTAGTTGGATGTCGCCCGGAAGGGGTGTTCAACCATTAAAACACCACATAAACGTCTAGTGTGCGGTAGTGATCCTGACGGGCTTGCCTAACTAGATAGTCATTGGGGTTTGATATTAACCATCGATCATTGCGCAGGGTCCCCTTACCCAAGTCCCTTGGTAATTGTTAGGTTGCCTCCTAAGTCCACTCAGAAGGGGGTTAGGAGGAATATATAATATTGGCTATTGGATATCACACAATTCTCCATTCGGTAATAATTATAAAACGAGACTAGTGGGGATTACTTGTTATTTCTCGAGTTAAACTCTCATACTATCTCTCTACTTTTTTTTCAAGTCTTTAGTTTAATTAGTTAATTATTACAGTCTTGAAAACCCAAAAAAATATTTTAGAGTCTTTAAGAGTATTATTCTTCTAACTTCTTTTATTTCACATTATATTTGCAGCAGTCATAGCTAACTTTCATAGTCCCTGAGATCGATGTCTGTTTTACTTATTCATTACTTGAAAACGACCCGTACACTTGCAGTGAGTTTATCGTAGTGGTCTAGGGTGTTAGTTCTTTTAGTTTATATCGTTGTTTTATCACACCCTATCCATCCCCATAAGTATATGAAATTACCATGAACATCATACCTTTCATACCCCCATAAACCAGCATGCACAAATTCAAGGCAAGATTGGTATAAATGAATCCCAACCTTGAAACTCAACTTGTGTTGTTTAGATAATACACAAGACTGAAAAAACTTAAAACATCAAATTACAATTTTTCCAAACATACCTTGTTTTCTTAGCAAAGAGTCCCTACCGAGTGATGAATCATATGCCCAAACCTAAGGTACCACTTAAGGGTGGTTGAGTATTTAGGGTCACTGGTAAAAAAACATTCTTCACATAAACAGATTAATGACAACCATCTATAACATATAAACCAACATGCATAGTACTAGTAAACAACAACTTAGAGTCCTTGTACACATACATACTACCATTAGACACCTTAAAACCACAACCAAGATCATCAAGAGAACCAAGAGAAATCAAATTTACGTTTAAGTCAGGTATATATTTCATAATATCAAAGTAATCCTTTTACCATTATTCATTATCAAATTCCCTTTACCAAAACCCTTAACCTCACATGTTTGATAATTTCATATGAATATAGTTTCATTACTAGTTTTAGATAAATCATGGAACAAATCAAGTAAGGGACACGTGTGAAAGGGTCCACCAGAGTCAAGTATCCAATTAGCATGACTATACACACTAATGACATTCAATACATCATCATCAATTGCTAGTTGTATTAGACTCATTATAATCAACATTCACTTTTTTCAATTTAAAGGCGTTCGTCTTTAAATGACCAGCCTTCCCACAATGGAAGGACTTTTGGGTTCATTTTTTGACTTAGTGTTTTCAACTTAATTTTAGTCTTATAAGGATATCGAAATACAACTTTAACAACTTGATATTATTTAGGAATATAATTAAAGAGAATCATGCATTTACTAGTCTCATCTAAAGCTTGCGTAGTACCTTTTAACACGAGAAACATTTAAGAAACTCATATAAATTCTCATCAATAACTTTTGTAGAATACATCTTGCAATAAAACAATGAACCCAATCTAAATTAGGAGCACACTAAGTAGCATATAAAAGCTTACCCTAAAGTTCAAGTGCAATATCAACTCCATCAACCTTCCTGATAAGAAATAGGATTTAGAATATTGTAAGTCTCCTAATTTATATTATATCCTTATCCGAAAAAATTGAGCCATTTTTTGACATCCATTATTAAATCATAAGCAACTTATGATGTGAAAGCAAGACTTTTATCTTTTTCTACAGAACATTAAAATTAATATTTTTATCATAGACAAACACCTCAATACAAGTTGTCGTCATCAGACGAGTACAAGAAATATTGTATATAAAGAAAGTACTGAGTTATATAATAAATTTCAAAGTAGTAAATACTTTTATATCACAAGTATGAAATCCTCAAGAATATTTCTAAAATAAGAAAAGTTTCCAAGAAATCTTTATTTTCATAAAACCCTAAACTTTGAGAGGTATAAAAAATTCCAAGATCACGCAAGAAATATACAGATCTCTATGGTATGAAAAAGAAAACCCTAAAGTTTTGAATCTCAGATCTGTCAACATATTCCAACCCTGATACCTCTGTTGTGATTAATACTCAAGATTCAAGATTTTTTAGGGCTTATTAGAAAATATGAAAACAAAGTAAAGTGACGAAAGTAAAGATTACAAAGTTTTAGTGTGGTTCGGTAAAACCTACATTCATGTTGAACTTCTCTGAGAGTAGCACTTTCACTAGTAAATACTTCAGATTATATATTATAACAATATCTTAAAGTATCAAAGCTGGAAACAACCCGAAAACCTCAAATCACAAATTAACAAAACTTAACTAACTCCACTGATTAATATAAGTATTGAAATACGAGTTGATTTACTAGTTATTAGATATATTCACATAGAATTAATCCTAAGGCTAAGTCCAAGAGCTCCCAAAATTTTGGCTACAATTGGAGTCAAACACTCTTTCATTTTCAAAATAATAACTCCCAATAACAGTTTTGCTCCAACAGCTTCCCAATTTTCAGGATCCTTATTCATATTTTATTTCAATATCTTTTTTAATAATCAATTTGTTATTATTTAAATATTTTATTTCTTTATATATATATATATATATATATACTTTTAAATTCATAACAATAATATTTGAAACTAATATTACTTTTATTATAATTTTAGATTTTACACAAACAATACGATTTTGTATAATTATATTATTAAAATAATTTTATCAATATTGTAGTGTCTTGTAATATCGTTCTTGTTTTTCATGATGAAGTGTAATACGGTTAGAACTCTTTACATCTAGCTAAATCATTATTTTTAATTTTTTTCATAATATCTATTTTTTAATTATAGTTAAAATATTCGAAAAAAACCTAATATATTAAAACATAATTTATTATATATATATTATTTTTGAATAATTATAACTTTAATTAAATAATTATTTTTAACTAAAAAAATGATTATTTATTTTTCACAAATCTTTTTTAAAATTTAAACTTATTTATTTTTCTCAAAAGTTTCATAATTATTATTATATAATTAAAAGATTGAATATATATTGTATTTTCATTAAATAATATTTTTATAGAAATTGGGTTGCTAACATTTTTGCTAGCCACATCTAGCTAAGAAGTTGAAAGAACTGTGTATCCAATTATTAGGAGCCTAATGGAGTATGAAATATTGATAGTCAAACCCCAGTTTTAGCTTTTCGCTAGAATTGGGCACCCGTTGGACTTACCTAAAGCATGTGACCTCCTAGTTTTACAATTACAAAGGAAGTTGAGAAAGAACTCCAGGAAATGAAGTATGAATGAACGAGTCAAAGATTAAAGCCACGCCTTTTATATGGAATCGAAGAGTTGTAACTTCAGTCCTTTATGTGTATCACAATCAAGAGCTATGTGTGAAGCACGTGTTCCCACTAACAAAACAACTATATTTAGTGCCTGTATAGAAGTATTTTTTTTTAAAAGCACTTATAAATGTTTCTAGTCAAAATGTCTTAGATAGATTTGAAAAGCGGTTTTAGGAGAAACGCCAAAAATGTATCTCTTAAAAACAAAATACTTAAAGTAATTCTAGATTTCAAAATTATTATTAATATTTTTTTAAAATAATTTTATTTTATTTTAAAAAGGTTTTTTTAAATAAATATATCCAAAGTGGCTCTTAGAATTTGGTCCAAGTCATGTGATTGTGATTTAAATAGACTTTCACAATAAATAAGGTTTACACGAACAAAAAAAGAAGTTGAAATAGTATTCACTGAGAGGCGAATTTTTACACAAAGTGGATAACTAATGTGAAAACCTCAATATATAACGGTTCTGACACGGAATCGTTGCGGGTGCCAGATGTCACATGTAAATTAAACTTTCTTTTTAAGGAAATATAATTAAAAAATTCACAACTAAGTTACCTCAAAGGTTTAAAAAATAGATTTTAAAAAGTAACAGACATAAACGTATATATACATTATTTACTTTATAAACAAATAACGTTGTTTTATTTATTTATTTTATAAAATAAAACTCAAGCAATATTTAATTATTGAAATAAATATTTTATTAATTCTCCTTAACCCATTTTTAGTGAAAAAAAGTTAAGTCTTCAATTATTTTTTTACTTACACGAAATAATTTTTTCCACAACATAATAACCAATCAATTTTAATATGAATTCAAAAAAGGGATATTTCTCAATTAATTACAATTTCACAAGTTTCATTCCCAAAAAAAAGGGAAGGAGCACATTACTACTTCCTACTTACCCACTAATTAAAAACTTAATTCTCAATTAAACACATTGTCATATTTACTTCCATTATGGTCCTTATATGATTTTTTATTTTTTATTTTAAAAAAAAAATTGATTTTTTTTTGTTTTTAAAAATCGAAGTTCCGGTTTATGTGTTGCTATAACACACAAATATATATTTATGTATTCTTGTAACACACAAAATTATAAAATCGATTTAAATGATTCTCTTCTTTAACAAAAAAAAATTTCTTTATTAATCGCATATACCCTATTTTTACTTGTTTTTAACTATCTTGATATATTATCTTTTTGTCAAACACTCTTTTGTTATTTTTGAGTGTTTGTGTTTTAGGGTTTTGTGTGTTCCAGGAACACAAAACTTGATTTTGTTTATTCCAATTCTTTGTATTCCTAGAACACATAAATCTCAGAATTAAATATTCTTAGAACGCACAAATATTAGATTTGTGTATTCATGGAACAAACAAAACTCAAATTTGTGTATTCATAGAACACATAAATCTCGAATTTATAAACTTGATTTTATTTGAACCAATTATGTGTATTCGTGGAACACACAAAAACCCAGAATTGTCTATTCTTGGAACGCATAAATCTCAGATTTGTGTATTCATGGAACACATAAAACCCAAATTTATGTATTTCACAAAACTTGATTTTGTTTGTTCCAATTCTGTGTATTCCTGTGACACAAAAATCTCAGATTTGTGTATTCATGGAACACATAAAATTCAAATTTGTGTATTCATGGAACACATATAACTCAAATCTGTGTATTCATGTGACACATAAAACTCAAATTTGTGTATTCATGAAACACATAAAACTCAAATTTGTGTATTCATAGAACACATAAAACTCGAATTTATGTAATCCTGGAATACACAAAACTTGATTTTGTTTGTTCCAATTCTGTGTATTCCTGTAACACAAAAATCTCAGATTTGTGTATTCATGGAACACATAAAACTCAAATTTGTGTATTCATGGAACACATAAAACTCAAATTTGTGTATTCATGGAACACATAAAACTCAAATTTGTGTATTCATGAAACACATAAAACTCGAATTTATGTATTCCTGGAGGCTGGAATACACAAGACTTGATTTTGTTTGTTCCAATTTTGTGTAATTCTGTAACACACAAATCTCAAAATTGTGTATTCTTGTAACGCACAAATCTTATATTTGTGTAGTCATGGAACACATTAAACCCAAATTTGTGTATTCATGGAACACATAAAACTCGAATTTATGTATTCCTTGAATACACAAAACTAGATTTTGGTTGTTCCAATTTTGTGTATTCCTGCAACACACAAATCTCAGAATTGCGTATTCATGAAACACATTAAAAAAAAAAATTCCAAAAAAAAACGAAAGAATTTTTTTTTTTAAATTTTAAAAAAATGTTAGAATTAGTTTAAGAGATAATTCCCAATTAATTACACTTCCTCACTTTTCATTCTCAAAAAAAAGGAAGGAGGAAATTACTTCCTACTTACTCACAAATTTTCAACTTAATTCTCAAATAAGCACATGGTCATATTTACCTTCCATTATTGCCCTTATATGTTTTTTTATTTCATTATATATTTATATATTTAATATCTGAATTTATTTTTTCGATTTTTTTTTTAATTTTTTTTTTCCGAAATTTTTTTTTTTCGAAAAATATATTTTTTCCCACAAATTTTTTTTTTTTTGGAATTTTTTTTTTCGAAATTTTTTTTTTTTTTGAAATTTTTTTTTTTCGAAAAATATTTTTTTTTCGATTTTTTTTTTTTTTCGAAAAATTTTTTCGAAGATTTTTTCATTAACACACAAGTCCATACTGTTTTGTGTTACTGTAACTCATACATCAAGCGATTGTGTGTTACATTAACACACAATCAGATGTTCAGACTATCTGTACACTATTATCTATTAATGTGTACAAATATTCTGTATATCTTATTCTGTGTTCCTGCAACACACAATTGTTATTTGTGTGTGTTTAAGCAACGCAAAACTGTAAATGATAAACGCATTGTGTGTCTTACCAACACAAAACCCATACTGTTGTGTGTTACTGTAACACATACTTTTAGCAATTGCGTGTTGCATGAACACATAATCGGCCTACATATACATTATTCTATACCTTTGTGTACAAATATTCTGTCTGTCTGATTTTGTGTTCATGTATCACACAATTTGTTATTTATGTGTGTCTAAGCAACTCAATATTATACATATTGGGTTTTCATGCAACACACAACACATATGATTTTGTGTTACTTTAACACACAATTATCATGGAAAAAAATTCCGGGGGAAAAAATCGACAAAAAAAAATTCGAAAAAAAATTTTCCGGGAAAAAAAAAAAATTGAAAAAAAAATTTCCGAAAAAAAAAATATTTTTCGAAAAAAAAATTATTTTTTGAAAAAAAAATATTTTCGAAAAAAAAAATATTTAAAAAAATGAGGATTCTACAATTTAGAGCCTAAATGGCAACTAAAGGTGTTTTTAAAGCCTAGTTAGAAATTTGTTCTAATTAAAGCCTAGTTTCAAATTTGGGTTGGATTTTTCCATCTATACCCTTTTCAATTATTTTTTTTCAGAAATTCGTTTTTATTCTTTTCTTCTTTTCTTAAACGAATGGATCCGTACACATGGGTACGGACATATATTTAGATGTGTCCAGACATATATATTAGTGTGTACAGACCTAAGTTCCTTTTAAGTGGATAAAATGAATTTTTTCTATACGTCCAATGTTTCGATTTTGTCCAAGTACATGCATGTCCAACCAAATTCGTGTACCCCGGTCTGTACACAAATCCGTATTTGTCCAAATTCATTCCATGCTACGGGGTTGTCCAAGTCAAAATTAGTTCAAGTCTGTACCCATAGGGCTGTACCCAAGCTTTTTTTTTTACTAAAAATACATGTCTAACGAAATAAAAAACAATCAAAGTCATTGCCCCTATGGCTGTACCCAAATCCTCTTTTTTATTTACACGTTACCTGAAAAAAATAAGAAAAGGAAATGAATTAGTTATTTTGATGACCATGTCTGGACCATGCCGGTCTGGACACATTATGTCTGGACACTCGCACGGCAAACCAAAAAAAAAGAAAAAGAAAAGAGCCTAACGAATGGGCTGGACACATGGGCCTCTCTTACCACACTAGCACGGCAAAAAAAAAAAAAAACTGGACACGTTTTGAAAAAAAGAAGACAAGGGTGGGCTGGACAAGGGTGGGCTAGACAAGGGTGGGCTGGACAAGGGTGGGCTCGACCTTCTGATCTGGACCCTTGACCTATGAGCTCGACGGTGGAGCGGCGGTGACAAGAAGCGCTGGAGCTCCGGTGTTGCAGCAGCAGACATTCGGTGTTGCAGGACTGTCTCTTCAAATGACTGCATCCACTTTTCTTCGATGGAGATCTGGAGAGTTGAACGTGTCTGGACCAGAATGGAACTAAACAATAGAATGAAAGTTGAGGTTGGGGTGGACATGAATGAGATAGCTTGTCCCAAATGGGGCTGGACCAGAATGGAAGAGTGGCTGGACCTGTACCTATGGCTGGAACAACGCTGGACCAAAGGGGCTCAACGTGTCTGGACATTCGACGAACATAGATCGGAGAAGATGAATAGAGGCGGCGGAGGTTGTTATCGATGTTGCTGGAGGCTTCGTCACAGCAAGGTTCGTGGTGGTGGTTGCTCTTCACAGCAGATCGTGGTGGTGGTGGTTGCTCTTCACAGCAGATCGTGGTGGTGGTTGCTCTTCATAGCAGATCATGGTGGTGGTTGCTCTTCACAGCAGATCGTGGTGGTCATGATGTTGGTTGCTCTTCACGGCAGATCGTGGCTCTTCGTGGTGGTTGTTCTGCGTGGCTCTTCAGATCGGTGGAAGCTTGGTGTTGAAGCTTGT
The DNA here is from genome assembly GCA_029959085.1 of Nemophila menziesii. Classification (NCBI taxonomy): domain Eukaryota; kingdom Viridiplantae; phylum Streptophyta; class Magnoliopsida; order Boraginales; family Hydrophyllaceae; genus Nemophila; species Nemophila menziesii. The sequence continues at coordinate 12,003,654 of JARWIR010000013.1, read as the reverse complement.
GTTGCAGATCGGTGGTGGGAAGGTTGCTGCAGCCGAATGGTGCTGCAGATCTGCAGCAGTGGTGGTGGTCCGCAGATCTGGGAAGGTGCTGATGAAGGAGGGCATCGGTGGTGGGAAGGTGGTGATGAAGGAGGGCATCGGTGGTGGGAAGGTTGTGATGAAGGAGGGCATCGGTGGGAAGGTGGTCTTCAATGGTGGTGGGTGAAGGAGGGAAGAGGGAGGCGTAGGGGCGGTGGGGTGAGGAAGGTGGGTGGTCCAGGGTATAGAGAGGGAAGCTACAGAGAGAGGAAATATTTTTTGGATTCAAAACTCTAATAGGCTTTTTTTTTTGGTTTTGGTTTCTTCACTGTGTATAAGAAAAGCAATATAAGAGAGGGGGGTGTTTTTGGTCTTTCTCCCTTTCTTAGTTAGCTTTTTACGGATGATTTGCTTTTGGGACTTTAATAGAAGAGAGGCATGCCTTTGGGCTTTAAACATTAATTTACCCTAAAAAAATATCTGAAAAAAATAAATAAATATTAAACTATAATTAATAAAATATATAATTAAAGTAATTAATAATAGGTAGAAGGATATTTTGGTAATGGGTAATATTTTGTGCTTAATTGGGAATTAAGTTGAAGTTGTAATTAATAGGGAATACTTACCTTCTCCGCGTAATTAATCAGGCGTTGCCCCTTAGTTTAATGTATAATTGAAGTAATTAATTATTATACTTATGGGTATTTTTGTAATCTTTCAATTGTTTGTGCTTAAGTGGAAATTAAGTTGAAGTTGTAATTAATCGGGAATTCATACGCTCTCCGTGTAATTAATTGGGCGTTGTCCCTTCAAAAAATATTCACTAAACACTAATCTAAATATTTGTGCAACATCCACTTTTATGTAAAAATAATAATAGTATTATCTTATCTTTATTATGAACATAAATATAAATCTTGAATAATAAGTGGTAATCGAAAAGATATAACTTTTTATTTTTATTTTTCATTAACCCATCTTTAATAAAAAATATTAATACTTAAAAAAATTCTTTTTTATTTTTTAAACTGAATAACAAATGTATACATATATACATATAATTTTTTTTTGTCAATTTTATATATGTATTATGTCACAATTTTATTAATGACAAAAAAAATGAAATGAAAGAATAAAAAATAGACAAACAAACCCGAACACATCTCACACCTTCTTTCTCCACGATCATACTAAAAATATTAAATTAGACACTAAAACGGTGTCCCCACTCTAGGGTGGGTTTACACAAGTTTTTCCCACTAACAACTCATGTTAGCACCTTATAAACTCCAGAGTTAACCCCTTTTTTCTTCACCTCTATATCACCTCCTATGTGGAGGTTTTAAAAACCAATCAAATCATTTCTCTCTTTTGAATAATTATTTTCTCTCTCTTTTGTTTAAAACCACATAGGGTGACACATAGGAGGTGAAATAAAGGTGAAGCAAATAGAGGTGATATATAGCAATGCTCTAAACTCTAACACGTTAAAGTTTAAGAAAAGTTAAATTTCTATGTGGTTTCTAATCAAATTAATAATTTAAGTAAATTTCTATTTCAAAATATGTATATATAACTATAAACAAATCTATAATATATAATTTTAATTTTGACCAAAATAATTATAAGGTTTGATTTATTAAATATATAACCAGTCACCAAATTATTGTTTAAGCCAAAATCATTTTTTTAACATATACATACCCAAGGGACCTAACTTACATCCTTACAATTAAAATATTTGGACAAGATTTGATAGTTATCGACGACATTACTTGCAAACCAACCATCCTCATCGAAATTCAAGTCTTATAAATTTAGCCGCATAATCTGCCTAGTTGTTTCTATCTCATTTAATATGGACTTTTCAATCCATGATTTTTTCCATCTATTTTCACACTTCATCAGTAATTGGATAAATTCTCCAATTGATTCTATTCCTGGAGTAAATTCCTTGAATGGTTTCAAGGTTATTCAAGTAGAAAAAATTGTTCTTCAAAGAGAGATCAGTAATGTTAATATAAGATTAAGAGTTTTTAAATCTTATATCAATTTACTTGTTAATTTTTTTTGTCCATTTAAGAAAATAATGTCAAGTACTATTACAATCTTTAAGATGTTTAACTAGAAAATCTATGCTATCAGGAATATTTTCTGCTACCCAGTGATCTAAATTTCCGACTTTCCTACATGTTTTTGCTGCTGAATCCGCTACTACGTTCCGATCCCTTTTGACGTGAAATATCTTCCAATCCGGAAATCTTGCAGTCCATGTCCAGATTATGTCAATTAATGGTTGAATCTTCCAATCTTTATTTTCCTTACTATATATTCCTTGTGCTAATTCAAGATTATCTGTGAAGAAGTTAATCTTTTCATATTTTAGATTTTCCGATGCTTTCATAGCTTGTAATATAGCCCAAGCCTCTCCTTCTTTTGCATTTTTAATTATCTTCCTTTTGCCAACTTTATTACTGATTTTCCCGGTTTTGTCAATTTACTTGTTAATTGGATGGTTCATATATGACTATTAAATTAATTTAAGTTTAGTCATATATGATAATATATTAGAGAAGGCGAAAAAAGTTTAGTTTTTTTTGGTCGTATTTGCTATCTAAAAAAATCAAAACATCATCCTATCTCAATCCTATTGAATTGTTCCATCATAAGAGTCGTCATTGATGGACGGACATGGGTGGCTGCGTTTCTATCCTTCTTTACAAGCATGTCTGCTTGGACGTTCATCTTCCAGGTATATGCCAAAAAATAATCGGTCCAAACTCCCTGTCCATCTGGTGAATACGCCTGATGATTAGTTGTATTGTCCAGTTTGCCGCTGACACCTATGTGATACCTTTTATAATTTCAAGGTTATGTGTGAGAATAGTTTTTCCTTCAGTTAGAAAATCCTGACATCGGGATGTTGCCTTCATAACTGCAATTGCTTCTTCCAAAATTGAATGACATCTTGTTACATCTAGTATTTCTACACGACATCATGTGTTCTTATAAACATGTAATATTCCTAAACATGTATCTTCACACTTGTCAATAAAAGATGCATCACATAAGAAAACAATGGAACTTTCTACATCTTGGGGTATTTCATCTTCTTATGGTACCCCTGTTCGCATGTTGTTCCGTCCTTAATTTATCCTCCATTGGGGACCGTGTAATTCCTTCATTAAATTTTTTGTTGAAAAAATTACCTTATCACCGTTTATTTGGTAGCCTTCATGTATTGCCTTCATTTATGCTTTCCAGATATTCCATATCATGATCATATATAATCAACAACTTTTGATTATTTTTTTCGTCCAACTTCCGCATAAAAGTGTGTAACTTTTGAAATTCAATTGCCTATGTCTATTTGTTCTTTTGGGTCAACTCGAATTTACATAGATGAACATGCCTAGATGGTTTGACTTACCTGGCACTTACATAGAATATGTTCAACTGTTTCCATTATATTTTGGCACCAGACACAATTTGCTGAATCAACACACTTCCGCTTGTTAAGTTTAGTCTAGAAAATAAAATTGTGGTGGTCATCGTTAATTTCCCTTAAGTCTATTAGGGATTCGCTCATTTATATAATTCAGTTGATTAAAATCAAAAGTTCAAGTAGCAACGACGTGTAAAACTATTATAGAAAGTAATGGTGGCTATCATCCAAAAATTTATCACCAAAATATCACACATAAGGGGATGATAAATGATCTAATTATATAAAAAAGGGAAAAATCAACTAAAAGAAAGAAATGATATTCACTTGACCATTTACCATCCATATCATGGATAATGTGAGATATTTAAATCAAGTGAGATATTTAAATAAGTGGAAGAGAGAAAAGGAAATAGAGAAATAATATACTGATAATGAAAGAGCCATAAACGCTATAGAACATGAGAATACTAGAGACTACATTGTGAATGAGTTGATGATCTAATACAATAGAATGACTCCTGTTTATAGGACTAATAATTTGGTGAACAGGTAAGGTAAGACTAAGCTAATTAGGAAATAAATATGATATGGAAACAAACTAATCTAATAAGGTAATAATATATTATGGTAATAATATATTATAATAATAATATATTTAACACCCCCCTCAAACTCAAGTAGGTCGGAGAGAGAGCAACTTGAGTTTGAAATATGGATCGTTGATGATGTACCCTGAGCGTTGTTGATGGAGAATCATGATAGAGGAGTTGACGTGGTGACAATGCTGCTATAGTGGTATGGTGGAGTGGCGGTGTAGCGGTGAGGTGGAGGGATGAGGTGAGCGTTGAGAAACGTGAACCAAGAACTGAGAACCAAGTGTTGATTGAATTACAGAGATGAGACCATTGGATGGTCTAACGAAATACGGAGATGAGACCATTAGATAGCCTAACGAGACGAGACCATCGAATGGCCTAATAAGACCATTGAACAGTCTAACGAGATGAGACCATTGAACGCTCTAAAGAGATGAGACCATTGAACGACCTAACGAGATGAGACCATTGAACGGCCTAAAGAGATGAGACTACTGAAGGGCCTAACGAGATGAGACCACTGAATGGCCTAACGAGATTAGACCACTGAATGATCGAACGACTTGCGGAAGCGAACGAAACGATAACGGGAAACCACTTTGGATTGTGGCTCTGATACCATGTGAGATATTTAAATAAGTGGAAGAGAGAAAAGAAAATAGGTAAATAATATATTGATAATGAAAGTGCCATAAAGGCTAGAGAAAAAGAGAATACCACAAACTACATTGTGAATGAGATGATGATCTAATACAATAGAATGAGTCATATTTATAGGACTACTAACTTGGTAAACAAGTAAGGTAAGACTAAACTAACTAAAAAATAAATACGACATAAAAACAAACCAATCTAATAAGATAATAATATATTTAACATATAATATTTTGGTTATAAGTTTTTGGATGATATCAATATTACTCTATTGTATAAATATTATCTTTTTTTTAGTAAATCAGTATGCACCATTTTTTTACTGATATATAATGACATATATCACTTAATATACTATACATGACACTGAACGATCTGAGCGGAAATAAATGGTTAATCTATTTATTTTTTTGATTTATTTATAATTTATTATTATCAGATCACACGATTATTTGCTTTGCCGTTATTTTTTGGTTTGGGTTTAGATTTGGATCAGTTTTTATCATGGGAGTTGTTTCTTCTCTTGATTCTGCTTATGGGTCTAACATTGGACAAAGCCCAAAACCATATCAACAGGACAAGACCCAAATTCAGTTTGGGGCTTTGCTTTTCCAAACTAGGTCGCTTCTCTCCATCGCTTCTTGGCTGCTTCTTCTCGGAGTCATTTTGAGGGTGGAGCCTCTCTTTTGTGGATCTCCAGTGACCTCCATGACCTTTCTCACCATTACTGCTCTTCAAGATTTGATTGGATATTGGGCTGTTTGTTTAATTGGTAAGGGTGATTGCTCCATTTGTTTAATTATTTTACTCTGGTGTGCTGGTTATGTTGGTATTTTGGGTTCTTCGTTTGTGGTGGTTGTTCTGGTTGTTTGGCAGGGGACATTGTTGGCGAGGCTGTGTTTGTGGTTTGTGTTTTGTGACCACGTCTTTTGTTATCTCTATCTGAGGGCTTGTGGTGATGCACTCTGGGTTGAAGTAACCTGTTCACTTGATTTCGATCTTTGGATTAACGGGTGTTTGCTGTTCACTAGTCAATCTCTAAGCTCTAAGTCTTTTTGTTCGGTGAGTTTGACCTGCCCTACGTTAGGTTGGCATAAGGGGTGGTATCCGTTGTGCTTGTGTTGTTTCTCTGGTTTTTGTTACCCTTCTTTTACAGGTGACTTGTGTTGTTTATCTTGCTCCTTTCGAATCCCCTCTAACGTAGGTGGTGATTCATCTTTGGCCACATTTGTTCATTCAATTGAATTTGACTTGAGAAACTTTGAGTGTTTGTCGTTCATTTGGAGTATTTCGTATTTGGATTTCTTTTGTTTGATTGATTTGGCTTGCGTTAGTTTGGATTGGGTGGAGAAGCAGGTTTTGTCTGTCTTTTAGGTGCGGGGTACTCTTTCGGTCCATCCAGTCTCGAGTTCCGTTTTTATCACTTGAGCTAGTGATATCTCCTTTGATCAGAGGATTACTAAGATCTTCGGCTCGCAACTTTCGCCTCGGCCATTGAGTTGCCTATCCCGTTTATCATTGAAATGGTAGTCGATTTTCTCCCCCTTTCCATGAGGCTTGAGATTATCCTTCTTATTGGTTATGGTCCCTTGACCCTCAGTGGTCCTCGCCCGCTACTTCGGTGACACATTTGCTTCTGGTTCATCTGCTACTTGAGTTTGCCTCGCACCCTCTTTTGTTTTTGTAGCTTGTTTCTTGTTTTAGTTTATCGGTTTGTTTTTATTTCCGGGTTTGGTTGGTCAAACCGCGGTTCATTGCAAACTTTTATTTCAATTTATATAAGCTGCTTTAACTAAAAAGATATTCTATATGTAGGAAATCTGAAGCGAACATTTTTCTTGTTTACTTTCAATGATTCATATTTTGGATATGATAAGTATATTAGGAGGATTGGATCTGATAAGTATATTATGAGGATCTAGGAACTAGGACCGGATGATCTTTTGTAACTAATCTTTCTTTCTTATATTAAATCTACTATTGCACCCAAAAACAAATACAAAAATCTATCAGACGTAATCAACATACAATTATCTTTCTAAGTTCGCAAGTTTTTTAGTGGATAAGGTGCTTCAAATTTTCATCGTAAGATTCGTAGGTCTGCACGAATCTACAATTTATATATGCTACTCTGAGTACATTGGAATTGCGTCATGGCAATCCATCAAACTTTTCATTATTCACTCCTCTGATATTTCCGTATGTCCGTAGAATATGCGATGCTGTCGAAACATGGTGGCTCATAGTACACATGAACGTGTAGACATTCGACACCTGCCCCAATCAATTGGAAATTCGAACAACTCAAAGTATCCTCAGGAGATCTTCTGCTCCCCATGTGTTTGATTAATTTGCAGTCAAGTCAGTACCTAAAGTACCAAAAAGTAATACATAGAATGATAGAAGATGACATGTATGAAGACAAAATATACAAATGCTTAGGTGTTCCTTCTCCTATGTTTCTTGCTTCATTACCCTAGTTAACATGGGATTGCTTGCCGAAGAAAGGGAAACAAGAATGGTGATTTATTCTTTGACAACTCAAGTCTCACTTATTAACATTATAAGCATGTGAAGTGCAGGGATGATAAACTTTAACAATGATTAGTGACACCACCTATTATTTTGTATGAGCACTTCATCATCATCGTATTAATTTCATTCAAATTGTCATTTATTCGTACATATTTGTTTAGAAGAGATTCTTATATGGGGACAAAGAAAGCGATGTGATAAATGAGCTAATACTATTTTAATATTAAAAAAGAAATCTAATATAGATTCAATGAATTAACGTATAAGGAATTTTATTTTTTACATAAAAAATTTTATTATTTATTTCGTCAAAAATATTTTATTAAACCTTGGACAAATATTATTTGAAACTCATGTGTATTTCTTAAACATGTAATTATTGCGTGAATGGTTTTGAGAAAAAAACTTAAAACTAAGGATCACATTACTTATTTGGAGTTGGATCCTCTTTGTAATTTATGTGGGGAAGATTCTAAGTCAAACAAGCACCTCTTTTTTTATTGTGCTTATTCGAGAGTTTTTGGGTTGAGATAAAATCTTGACTAGGATTGGATAAGGAGATGAATACGCTTTTAAATGCTTTAAAATGACTCAAAAAGTTTAAAGCTAAAGAAATATGGAGGAGAAAAGTATGGAAGATTAGATTTTGAGCTACCGTGTATTGTATTTGGAAAACGAGAAATCACCTATCTATGAGAAGTGAATCTTCATCTAGAGAAACGGTTACCAAGGAGATTAAGTGGTGCATTTTATCCATTTTATTTTCCCTGTTCCCTCATCATTTGTTTATGGATGATAGTGGACGATTAGTTTGTATTAATATTAGTACGAGGTAGACGTTTTTAACTTCTTAGTTTCTATCTTTACCTTTTTGTCTTAGGTAGGTAACTCTCTTGTATACTGTACAGTTATTTTTTTATTAATACAACTATTTAACTAAACCAAAAAAAAAAGACTAACGTATATAATATAATATAATATGTCTAAATTTCTAATTGCATGAAGACATATAAGAAACCTAAATCCTAAAGGATTCGATAAAAAATAAAATATTAATTGCTAATTTCCTTGCAAACAATATATAAATTTATTGATCAAAATCTTACAATCTATTCATAAATATTTGTACAATAATTATTTATTTTGAAAATATGTATCTATAATTGATGTTTTTTATGCCAAAAACATAATATATTAAAAAAATATGCGAAAACTACAATTGTTTACCTGACATCTCATCTTTTGTGATAGATTTGTTAATATACTCTTGAGACATCATTTGATAGGGGATTAGTGCTTAAATGTGGGATTTATCCCTTATTTTTGAAATGTTTTGTTTTAGTGGCTTATCTTTGGATATATACTTGTTTTGGATCATTTTTTCAGGTAATTTATGTGTTAAATGTGAAACTATTAGGTACATAGATGATATTAGAACTCAAGACGGTGACAAGGAGTCGAAGTGAAAAAGGAACTCATAGCAAGTAATAAAAAATCCAAGAAGTCTATTTAAATCGTAGTAGAAATTGTCGACATAATGTTCTCATCAACTTTCAAAGGCCATAACTCCGAATTGGTGAGGTTTTTTATCATGAAATCCGACCTCAAAATAGCCCTTTCAGTGTAGATTGTGTGAGAAGAAACGGTTTGCTATTTGGAGTTGAATTGAGGAAGTTGTGGATGTTTTATAGACAAGTCCCAAAGCTGTCTAGGTTTAGAAGAGTTTATTTAGCTACTTTTGACTCACTTTAGTAGGCCCAATTGATCTAAAATATTTTTGTAGAGCCTACATATACTTGTTTTGACCAGCGAAACATGACACTTATCATATTTTAGAAGCAGAAAATGTTTGGGAGCAAGGAGCAAGAGTTGGAGGCAAAAACAACACTTTTCTTTCCATAAGTTAGTGTAATTCTTCTCTTTTATCAATTATGCTTTTAATTATGTCTTATTCCGACGTTCTTTTCTATATTTCATTAGGAATTATGTTACTTAGTAGCTTGATATGCTTGGTTATGAACCTTAACTTGTGGTTTAAGGCTTTATTGTATGACTTTGGAATTTAACGTTTAAATACATCATGGATTGTTGTAGTTGTAATTCTTTTATCAACAAGCATTTTATACCATCATTTAAAACTTGTACAAATCAAAGCCCCGATTTAATTTTTTTTACTCAAAAAGTCAAACTTGGCACACAAAACAACCTATACTGAAATTACTAGAAAAAAGAAGATACACAACATCTATAGAATCAAAATGAAAATCTACCTAAAAAGTCAACTTTCCAAAAATAGAAATTTTCTAAATATATAAGAAACTAACCAAAACCAGAAACAAGCCAAACAGCAGGATACAAACAAGCAAACTAATCTAGGTCCTAGTTGCTCCTACTCGGCTCCGGTAACTTCTCAACATCAACAAACCTAATCATGCAACCCCATAAAGTATTTGCAACACAAGTCCCTAAGAAAAAAACACCTCTCCATCCTCAAGCTACAACTGCACAAGTACAAACTACACCACCTAAGAACAAAACAACTCTTAGTCCATCTCAATCTTCTGTATCAAATACCAAAACTCTTTGCAAATTTCATTCTCTTTAAGTCTTCTATTCCCTGCAAAATTACTGAATTTTCTCCTATTCCATAAGCTAAATGTGGCATCCCCTTTGATCTTGCTAAGAATATCCCTTTGTAGCACATTAATATTTCTGAATTCTTTCTTGTTTCTAGCATCCCTATATAGCTATAATGTAAATTAGATTATAATGTAAAACAGAAATACAAGGTTTGAAAGAGACATATTAATTATAAGAATGAAAAAAGATTAAGAAAATTACACTATGAACGGAATGAATTGATGGTAAAAAATGATGGAATGATGATGTTGACTTGTGTTTTTGCTTCTTTCTCAATGCTCCACTTTTTAAAATTACATAAATGTACTCCTTTGATCTTCCAAAACTAGAGTATAAAGTGTAAAAAACTTTTTTGGGCATTTAGGCCCACTTAGGTGGGTCAAATGTGGTTCAAAAACATTTTTACTAATTCTGGATAAACATGAGTCACTCTAGCAAATTAAAACTCGCATAACTCCTTCATCTTAACTCCGATCACAAACCACTTTATCTCACATGTTCCAAACTCAAAGGACTAACATGACCGTAAAGAGTTTGCTCAAAATCCTCATCAAATATGCATGGTGACTTTATCAAGAATTACTCTTGAAGTCTTGCATAATACTTAGTCTATCATCCCAATTAGCACCACTATCAATATAATCATTAAGCATACAAACTTTACCCCAAATATACTGTGTATACCCACGCCCCCACAAACAGGTGATACCTATTCTCCATCTCAATACCACACAAGATACATATTTCATTCACATTCATCCTCCCACCTTACTAATTTATCCTTAGTATATAATCTATACTTGTAAGCAAGCCAACCACAAAATCTATGCCTAGGTTGGATCCATTTGTGCCAAATAATCTCATACCACTGAACTTTTTGTGTATCCCCTCCCAAATCAATCATAATAGATTTAGTTCTAAAGCCTTCATCATCACCCCCCCCCCCCCCAATAATGATGTCCTCTTTCTCTTCAAGCTTGTATTATTAATAAACTGCATAATCTCATTCAAGCTTTCAAGAACTCTACATAAATTATTCACAAAATAGTCACAACTTTCCTAATAATGTTATAGTTACCCAAGGAAACACTATCCCTTGAAAAAAAAATCTTTTTAACAGTCTTACTACCAGTCCATCTATCATTCAACATATAAGTATTCTTACCATCACCAATACTATGATCAATATACTCATAAGCAATGCTTCTAACATTAAGCATAGTCCTCCAAGTCCAAGGCAAAGCACTATAATATTCAATGCTCTATATACTTTTATTGTAAATCCATTTAGAATAAACCCATTAGACCAAATTGAAGAAATTAGAATAACTTTTATTCAATGCTAATAATTTCTTACATAGATGTTCTATATATATATAGGATACACATGAATAACTTGGAAAACAAGTTTCCACGTGTAAGGAAATAATTAGGGAACAAGTTTCATAGAAAAGGAAATAACTTGGAGACTAATATATTCTAATCTATAATATAGAAAATAATATTTAAGGAAATCAATAATTTAAGGTATATTTCAACACTCCCCCTCAAGCTGGATCGTATATATTGAGCATTCCCAGCTTGCCAATCAAGCAATCGAACTGTTGACTTTGAAGACCTTTAGTAAAGATATCTGCTATTTGTTGTTTGGTAGGAATATATGGAATACATAAAACTCCCTCATCTATCTTTTCTTTAATAAAAAGTCTATCCACCTCAACATGTTTCATCCTGTCATGTTGTACTGGATTATGAGAGATGTTAATAGCTGCCTTGTTATCTGAGTATAACTTCATAGGTTGGTTGCAAACAATTTTCAATTCACCTAGAAGACGTGTTATCCATAAAAGCTCACATATTCCTTGTGCAATAGCTCTAAACTCAGCTTCAGCACTACTTCTAGCCACGACATTTTGTTTTTTGCTTCTCCAAGTCACTAAATTTCTTCCTACAAAGGTGCAATATCCCGATGTAGATCTTCTGTCATCTATATTTCCAGCCCAGTCAGCGTCAGTAAATGCTTCGACCCACAAATTATCACATTTCTTGAACAATAATCCCATTCTTGGAGTTCTTTAAGATATCTAAGAACTCTATAAGCTGCATTCAAGTGCTCTTCACGAGGTGAGTGCATAAATCGACTCACAACACTTACTGCAAAAGAAATATCTGGCCGAGTATGTGATAAATAAATCAATCTTCCAACTAATCGTTGATATTGTCCTTTATCAACCTCCACACCAATATCTGACCTCAACTTGTTACTAGCATCCATGGGTGTTTCAGCTGGTTTGCACCCCAACATACCTGTTTCACTAAGAAGATCTAGAATATACTTTCTTTGCGTCACCAAGATTCCTTCTTTAGTTCTAGCAACCTCCATACCTAAGAAACATCTCAAAGATCCAAGGTATTTGATTTCAAATTCTTTGGCAAGAAAAATCTTCAGATTTTCTTGTTCCACACGATCATCACCTGTTAAGATAATATCATCTACATACACAATAAGTATAGAGAGTTTTCTATCTTTAGAGTGTTTAAAGAACATAGTGTGATCTGCTTCACTTAGTATGTATCCAAAACTCTTTATAGCTTTTGTAAAACGTCCAAACCACGCTCTAGGAGATTGTTTAACGCCATAAAGTGACTTTTTGAGTTTACAAACTTTATTTGTACCAAATAAGACTCCAAATCCAGGAGGTGGATGCATATACACTTCCTCTTCCAACTCACCATTAAGGAAAGCATTCTTGACATCTAATTGTTGCAATGGCCAATCCTTAGCAGCTGCGAGAGATAATAAGATTCTGACACTATTCATTTTTGCAACTGGAGCAAACGTCTCTTGATAATCTATTCCATATGTTTGAGTATATCCTTTTGCCACTAATCTTGCTTTGTACCTCTCTATTGATCCATCAGTATTATATTTTACTGTAAAAACCCATTTACAACCAACCGGAATTTTTCCTTTAGGAAGAAACACAAGTTCCCAAGTTTGGTTTTTCTCCAAAGCTTTCATTTCTTCGAGAAAAACCTCCTTCCATTCAGGAACAACAAGAGCTTCTTCTATAGAATTAGGAATTTCTAATTTTGATAGGTTAGAAACAAAAGCTTGAAGATTTAGAGATAATCTATGATAAGATACATATTGAGATATAGGATGATTGGTGCATGATATAATGTCTTTTCTATGAGCTATAGGAATATTAAGATTCTGAAAATCATAAGAATTTTGACATAGAGGAGAATCTGAATTACCTGATATAGTCGGGGTCGAATCTTGACTGTTTAGTTTTGGTTGTTGCTCCACAGCTTGTCGGTTATGCCTCCTTGTATAGACAAGTAACTCTTTGTTTTTCTCTAGTGGTAATTCTATTTTCTCTCTTTCGTTGGATTTTTCTTCATTAGGCACACTAGACTTTTGCACAATAGATTCATTTTCAGAAAAAAAATCTTCATTGGGAATAATATGTTGGGATGGAATGATTAATTCTTGATATGAAGAAACAGAAGACATGGGTAGCGGATCAACTTTTTCCAAAAAAATTTCTTCATCCACTTGGTTTTGATTCTCCCCCTGAAGAGAAGTTTGGGGAAAAAAAGATTGATCTTCAAAAAAAGTAACAACCGTACTAACATAAAAACGGTTGGTGGTAGGGTCAAAACACTTGTATCCTTTTTGAGTGGATGAATATCCAAGAAAGACACATTTACGTGCTCTAGGATCAAGTTTACTACGATTATGACCATGAATGTGAACAAATACTACACAACCAAATACTTTGGGTTCGAGAGTATTGAAAATTTGGACAATCTATAAGAATATTAAGAGGTTTCTTAAACTGACATACCCGAGATGGCATACAATTGATGAGATAAGATGCAGTGAGAATAGCCTCTCCCCAAAAAGTTTTAGGAACTCCTGTGGTAAACATAATTGCCCGAGCTACCTCTAGGAGATGTCTATTCTTTCGTTCAGCAACACCGTTTTGTTGGGGTGTGTCAACACATGTAGTTTGATGTACGATACCCTTTTCCATAAGAAATTTTCCAAGAATCAAATTAATGTATTCTTTTCCATTATCAGTTCGTAAGACTTGAATTTTATCCTGGAATTGAGTTTCTATCATCATATAGAACGCTTGAAACACCACGGCAGCTTCAGATTTCTCTTTTAAAAGATACACCCAACAAACACGAGTATGATCATCTATGAATGTAATAAACCACTGACTACCAGTTATATTTTTTACTCTTGATGGTCCCCAAATGTCACTATGTATGAGAGAAAATGTTTTTGATTGTTTGTGAGGTTTAGAGGAGTATGTGGAACGATTATGTTTGGCTAGTTGGCAAATTTCACATTTAAAAAGAGAAATGTCTTTATTCGCAAAAATTGACGGATACAACTTACTCAAATATAAGAAATTAGGATGACCTAATCTATAGTGCCATAACATTATCTCATCCTTCGCAAAAAGAGAAAATAAACTACTTGGAATGTGAGTTTGTCTAACCAAGGGAGCACTTCCTTCAAGGTAGTAGAGTTGATCAACCTCCTTAGCACAACCAATCATCTTCCCCGAACTGATATCCTGAAATTCACATTGAGATTGAGTAAATTTAGCTACACAATTTGAATCACGAGTGAGTTTGCTAATCGACAATAGGTTACAAGACAGGTTAGGAACATGAAGGACAGATTGTAAGGTTATATTTGTAGAAAGAACAATAGAACCTTTTCCCGAAACTGGGGAGAAAGATCCATCTGCAACACGAACTCTAAGATTACCAGGACAAGGAGTGTATGATGAAAATAAATGGGAAAGACTTGTCATGTGATCACTGTTAGACAACCGATTCTCCCAAAAGCTTAAGCTGTCAGGAGGGGTCATCGTATATATTATATATGAGTATTACATGCTCAATACGCTCCCTCACGTGCAAGCTAAATTCATGTCATTTTTTTGCATGTCTAGTCTTTGCTACGTGAATTTTTATATTGGGTGACGACGGCAAGACTCGAACCCGCGACCTCTTATGGATCTAGGCTCTGATACCATGTTAGATAACCGATTCTCCCAAAAGCTTAAGCTATCAGGAGGAGTCATCTTATATATTATATATGAGTTTTACATGCTCAATACGCCCCCTCACGTGCAAGCTAGATTCATGTCATTTTTTGCATGTCTAGTCTTTGCTACGTGAATTTTTAAATTGGGTGACGACGGCAAGACTCGAACCCGCGACCTCTTATGGATCTAGGCTCTGATACCATGGTAGACAACCGATTCTCCCAGTTTAAAAAATTCACGTAGCAAAAACTAGACATGCAAAAAATATGACATGAATCTAGCTTGCACGTGAGGGGACGTATTGAGCATGTAATACTCATATATAATATATAAGATGACCCCTCCTGACAGCTTAAGCTTTTGGGAGAATCGGTTGTCTAACAATCACTAGCACCTGAATCAACTATCCACAATTTGTTATCAAAGGAAGTATGTAAAGCAGACAGTATACCTTTTTTAGCAAGAGAACTAGTTGAAGAGGTGTTAGGAGTAGATTTGGACGAATTGATAATCCATACAGCTTCTCTAGTTGTTCCTTACTGAATAGAGGTGTCTCGGAGATATTAGGGTTGTCTTGAGAGGTTATTTGCATACTTGTTCTATCTTTATCGTTGATTTTAGTATTTTTCCATTGAGAAGGTTTGCCATGTAATTTCCAACACGTTTCTCTAGTATGTTTGGATCTTTTACAATAGTCACACCATCGTTTATCGTTTTCACTCCCCCGTTTTTTATCACCGATATTGACGCCAAATTGAGTTCCTACTAAAGCTGAACTTTCCATGGTTAATTTTTCAGAATGAAGGTTTTTGTCACTTAGTAACTCCTTTTGACTTTCAGCCCCTCGAACTAAAGAAAACGTCTCATTGAGATCAGGAAAAGGTTCCTTACTAAGGATACGATCACATACCTGCTCAAATTCAGGATTAAGGCCCAATAAGAATTGAAATACTCTTTCCCTCTGTAACATATCCTTTAATTTTCCAGCATCTGTTGTACATTCCATCTTCGCATCCTGGTACATATCCAATTCGTTAAACAAACCGAGAAGTTTGTAATAATAATTTGTAACACTCATGGTTCCTTGCTTTGTCTTGAGCACTTCTCGTTTGATTTGAAAGATTTGAGACGTAAAGCCCATCTTGGAGTAAGTGTTGTTAACACTTACCCAAATATCTCTAGCACTGGGAAGTAGCAAATATGTCCTACCAATCTCAGGTTGCATAGAGTGTACTAACCATGACATGACTGCGGCGTTAGAAATCTCCCATGCCTCGTATGATGCATCTGTCGCTGGTGGTGCTTTTGCAACTCCGTTGACATATTTAAACTTTCCGTGACTCATCAAAAATATTTTTGTTGACTGAGACCATTCCATAAAATTCTTACCATTTAATTTAACGGTAGAAATTTGAGAGGTGGAGTTCTCAATTTGAATAGGAGGTTGAATCAGATTAGATGTGGTAATAGATGATTCAGAAGTAGTTTCTTGTAAAGACATAATGAATAAAAAAGAGACCAACAATAAAGGTTGGTATAAAGATTTTGAAAAAAACACCAAAAAAAAGGTGTATATCGGCAATTAAGGCCGGAAAAAATAAATTAAGCGTAAGGATTTAAAACCCTAAGCTCTGATACCATGAAGAAATTAGAATAACTTTTATTCAATGATAATAATTTCTTACATAGAGGTCCTATATATATAGGATACACATGAATAACTGTGGAAAACAAGTTTCCATGTGTAAGGAAATAATTAGGGAACAAGTTTCATAGAAAAGGAAATAACTTGGAGACTAATATATTCTAATCTATAATATAGAAAATAATATTTAAGTAAATTAATAATTTAAGGTATATTTCAACACAAATTTTGTTCTTATTACCATATATTCTCCAGAAAGCTTTCAAAATAGCTTCTTAATCGATGTGGATAAATCTTGGAATTCCTACTCTTGCATAAATCATCCTAGGACACCTTAACACCATGATAATCAGTTGTATTACCTATCCAAATAAACCAACTAAACAAAGCTTTAATCTTTCTCACCACTCCAATAGGTAAAAAC
This sequence comes from Nemophila menziesii, assembly GCA_029959085.1. Taxonomy (NCBI): domain Eukaryota; kingdom Viridiplantae; phylum Streptophyta; class Magnoliopsida; order Boraginales; family Hydrophyllaceae; genus Nemophila; species Nemophila menziesii. The sequence goes on along the minus strand of JARWIR010000013.1, from coordinate 11,986,613 downwards.
ATCAATACACACCAAAATCTAGCTTTACTCTGTAAAACATTTTTATTAAATGAGCTCTTCCTGCAAAAGTAAGGTGTTTGTGCATCAAATTATCTACACTACTAACTATATTGTTGATCTTAGTGTTACACATAATACTCTTGGGACCCTTTGCTTAAGAAGAGTTTCTGGATACCTCACATGTAACTACCCACACTTGACATTCAAGATATCAATTAACTCCTTATGCATACCAATATTACTGCCTCCAAAATAGAGTTCACTCTTCTCATGTTAGAATTTTAAACCTGAAAGTCTAGAGAACAACTCCAAACTCTCTCTAAGCCTACTAGTAGAAGAGTTATCACCATTGCAAATATGAGATGACTCGCTGCATTTTAGAACACATAGGATGAGAGGCAAAATATTTATGTTGCACCAATTGATCCAAAATAGTAGTAATAGAATGCATACATATCACAAAAAGGTAAGGATATATTGAATATCCTTGCCTTAAACCTCTCTTCCCCTTATAAAACCCATTACTATCTCCCGTAACACACAAAGAAAACATAAGATTAGTATACACCATAGTTGTAATTATACTTGTTCTTGTTCTTAAATTCTTGTATGGTGGCCACATATTTAGGATTTGTTAGCTATTACATTACACCCAAAGGGAGTTTGATAGTAGATCAAGCATAATTACGCCTTTTGGAGTTGAATACTCAAAAAAGGTAAACTAACTAGGCTATCACGTAGGGTTTAGAATTTTAGGCGTCTAGATAACATGCGTAAGATCCACCCAGGAGTGGTTCCTAAGGTTAGATAGCAGCCCCCTTCTTATCCAAAAGTAGATTAGGGAGACTTTATAATATCGATTAGCAACAATGTCTTTTTCTCTCTTAGACTTGCAGTTAAGTCCTTGTCATAATTAGTGGTGAGTATGAGTATCTCGAGCTACCTTTCTCTCCCCAATCTCACAAACTCTTTAGTTATATTTCTTTCGTAGTTATTAGTCTTTAAATTCTTTTGTTTAATATTTTTTTAATAAAAATATATTTACTTTTCTGTCTTTTTATTTAATGAATCTCTAAAACTAGAACTAATTTACATCTTAACTAATCTAATCCTTGTGAAGAACAGTTAAACAATACTTACTTTTACTACTTGGGATGCTTGTACACTTACAAGAAGTCATTCTCTAAGTGATGATTTCATATAACACCTCGGAAGACAACAAGTTTTTAGTGTTGTTTTAGGGGATCAATATTTAACTGTCTTTTGGTTTTACTTTTAGTTTTTCACTGTTAGATCTTACGCTTGTTCATTTCTTTGTTCTTTGCAGGCAATATACTTAGAGTAATGTATAAGATCACCGATCTCTTTGAATATGTATGGAGGATAGTATTCAAATCCCAATCTATTCAAATCGTGCAAGACTCTTCGGGTTATCAACAATGAGATAGTAACTACTAACAAACATCTTATCAACGCCTGCAAGAGAAAGGATGGAATAATCAATAGATCGGGAATATTCAACAACCTCTAAGGAAACCCCAGGTTCCCCAATTAGAATAAACGCTTGCAAACTTCAAGTGAACCATTGTAGAAACACTCAAAAGACTAAAGGATTTTTGTTCCCAATAATTGGATGAAACATTGTAAAACTTCATATGGATGTGGAAGGAATCGAATGCAAGACAAGAGGTGATCAAATCTGAATACGAGGCCACATTGGAAAGGATACAAGGGCACTTGACACAAATGTTAAATTCCTTGAATGACCAACATCAAACTTCTAGCATCTTCAAGAATCGTAATGAGCCATATCATGATTTCACTCTATCGAGGGATAACCTTCCTCCTCAATCAATACATGAAATAGATAAAATAAAAGAAATAAATGAGGAAGAGTTAGTGCTAAAAGACAATTGTGTAGGTAATGTGAAGATTTTTTCAAATATGGTTGAAGATCAATATATGGGTGGGCCTATTGTTTGAAAGGTGGATAAAGTATTTGAATTTATACTAAATTGTGAAGAATAAGATGTTAATTCAGTGGAGGTTGTGTATAATCAAGAAAGGAAGGCCGAGTTGAAACAAGTGGTTACCAAAGGGAAAGATCGTCCTAAGAAAAATTTGGATGAGTTGTGATGTCTTCATATATATGATGAAATAATCCATACATGAGACATTATTTTAGGTGTATTATATGTTTAGTTAAGGGGCTTTCCCTTTATATTGTTAGTTATTCAATTCTTGCATTATTTTGGAAAATTGTTACTTTTAGAGCATTTCTGGTATAGTTTGTGTGTTAAATGTGAAGCTATTAGGTACAATGATTATATTAGATGCCAAATCAGTGTTAAGGAGTTTAGGAAAGAATATCCAAGAAGAAATGAAGAGTTAAAAGGAAAAAAACTGGTCTTAGGAAAGTGCAAAAGCTGCCAAAAGTTGTTTTCTAGCTGTAAAGATGTGTATTATTTTCAATGTTGCATAAAATAGACAAGGAATTGGAAGTAGCACTTTTATATCTAGAAACATATTTGAATTGCGACCGTTTTGATACCAAGATCAATAGATTTGAAGATGTAACGAAGGAGTTGTGATTTTTACAAACTCTATGGGTAAACCAGACCACTTTTAAGGTAAAGGAGTTTGAATTGGATTGGGACTTCAAAACCTAATCCATGACTTAGATATTTCATCCAATACCTATATAATATCAATATGTGACCTTAGAAACTTGTCCTTTCCTTCATAGCCTTCATATATGAGGTCTCCATTTATTTGATAGAATAATCTAGTCACGCGACATTATTTTAGGGGTATTTAGTACTTAGTTTTGAGATTTTCCCCATTTATGCAGTGTTTTAAAATTTCTTGTCTAGTTTAAGGTGTTTTGCTATTATTAGAGCTTTTGCGCATAATTTATGTGTTATTTGTGTAACATTTAGGTATTTGGAAGCTAATACAACTATGATTATAGAAATGAACGAAACAAGAAAACTTCTAAGTCATGGTAAAAAAGGAAACTTTGGATAGATTTGGAAAGTAAAAGTTGAGCGGTCTAGATTTGGAAACATCTAGTATTTTTAATATTGCAGAAAATCGACAAGGAATTAGAAAGAGCCCTTTTTTATCTGGAAATGTCTTTGAATTTCGGTCGTTTGATACCAATATCACTAGATTAGAAGTTGTAATGAAGAAGTTATGAATTGTACAAAGTCAATGGGCCAACCAGTCCACTATTTTAGGAAAACGAGTTTTAGTTGGCTTTGGACTCTAATACTTAGTTCTTATCTCAAATTACGTCCAAACTTCCATATATATATATATATCCACTTTTACCTTAAAAAAATCATCCTTGCTTAGTCTTTAATCATAATTACACCTAAGGATCACAGGGATCAACTGAGAAGAAGAGAAGAAGGAGTTGGAAGTTGTTCATGCAATTCCAACCCACCCGATTATCAGTTTTCAGCACTTAGTATGGTATTCTTATTTTGTTTTTCCTTTTGAGCATGAATATCATATTATCAATTTATTGTTTTTATTTCCTTAGGATGAACTTATTATATTTAGCTTGAGAACAACATATGTGTATGGGCTCTAGACTTGTTTTATGTTTTATTGAATTTGGGATTTCTATTTAAATAAATTGTTCATGATAGCTTTGTATTTTGTGTTTGATTTAATTTTTGGAGTCCTTGTGATGCGCAACATATAGTGTTACCCCATTAGTAGTTGGATTGTCACCCTGGAGGGGGATTCAATTATAGACAACACCACATAATCGTCTAGTGTGTGGTAGTGATCATGACGGGCTTGCTTAACTAGATAGTCAATAAGGTTTATTTTAACCACCGATCATTGCGCAATCCCCTTACCCAAGTCTCTAGGTCATGTTGATGTTGCTCCTAAGCTACCCTGACAGGAGTTAGAAGGAATTTAGAGTCTTGGCTATTCCTTTTATATCACACAATTCTCCCTTAGGCAATAAACGTTAAACAAGGCTAGTGGAGATTACTTACTAGTTCTCAAGCAAAAGTCTCATAAGTCTTCTCTTTCTATTTTATTTTCCTGTCTTTTATTTTAAGCCCTAGTTTAATTATAGTTAATTGTCTTGGAGTCTTAAAAATAAACAAATATCTTACTGTCTTGCGTGTTATTATTCAGCTGTTCTTAGATCACTTAGTAATAGCACTAACTTATAACTCACTTCCGTAGTCCCTGAGATCGAGATCAGTTTTACTTACACATTACTTGCAAATAATTCGTTCACTTGCGGAGAGTTTATCGTAGTCATCTTGGGTGTGTATGCTTATTTATCTTTACTTATTTTGTTATTTTATCTACCTTTGCCGAGTTTTTGGCACAGCTGTCGGGGACTACAACGTTAGTTTAGTGTCTTACTTAGTGTTTTTAGTTTAGTTGTTCTATTTTACGCTTTTGTTTTTAGTTTTGTCTATTTCAAGTCATTTAGATGGCAAGTCAGAAAGTCTAGGAATTCTCGTCCCATTCCAAGTGCAACCTATGGGATTTTGCACTTCAGATATTCAAGCCACTTGATTTAGGCCTGATCCAGGCATGTTGAACCAATTTTTGAGTTATGGACAATATAGTGGCGCTGCACAACAAGATCTGGTATGTTATGTTCTGAAATTCATGCAGATCTGTGATGCTTACATCACCGAAGGTGTCACAAAGGAACATATGGTTTATGTCATGTTCCAGTTCTTATTTACCGGAAGTGCAAGCAATTGGTACGATGACCAACACCCTAACTCTATCCCAAGATGGGATAAGCTCCAAGAAAATATCTTCAACCAATTCTATCCGATAAGTATGCGATTGAAAAACATGTGGAATTTTGAGAACTTTATGCAAGAAGAAGGAAACAGTGCTGCCCAAGCATGGTTGAAGTTTAAAGACAAGAAAGCGAGATGCACATTCCACGTATTCCGCGCTGGAATATCAATTAACCATGTTCTGTAGAGGTCTCAACAACGAGTCCAAAGCAAGAGTAGATAAACTCGGCGGAGGAAGTTTTGTTTTATCGAAACCCAAGGAAGCAAATATGACCATGGAGACTTTGATGCATCAAAAGGGGATGAGTGAGAACATTTATGAGCGTAAAATCAAGTTCTTACGCGGTTAGTGACTAGGTTAAATGAGGAGCAGGGCAAAAGCTCCTCTGTAAGCAAGGTTAATTTCGCATACTATATTTTTAGTAGGGTTGGCAAAAATAGAATACGACGGGAACAAAAAATAGAAAGACGATTTTAATTATTATTTTAATAGATATATGGAAAATAATATTTAAATATTTCTTATTTTAAATAAATTTATAATTAAAAAGAAAAATATAAAAATACTATTATTATTATTATTATTTTGTTTTAAAAATATTTATTAATTACTTAATAAATAATAACAAGATAAAGATTAATAAATAATCCTTATCTTATATTTTAATTAATATTGTCATTAATTTATTGGCTTGGAAAATAAAATAAGGAGAGTCGTTCTAAGAATCAATTTTTTTATTATTGGTTGAAAAGACTAGATTTGATTTTTGAAGAAAAAGAATAATAAAATGAGTTTTTCTTGGACTTAATCACACATTTCCAAATGTAAGAAAACACCACACTTTTATCTCCATCATATAGCTGTTTCGAAACCAACTAAGGGTAATGTGGGGATGTTTTATTTTTCTAATTCTTGATTAATGTCTCCTTATTTGTGATGATTTAATCTAGGTTAGAGACATCATTTTAGGTGTTTTAGGAAATCTGGTAGTCGATTTTTATATATAATATTGTATTTTCTTATTTATTGTCTTGATATAGATTTATAATTTTTAGAACATATTTGGTTTAATTTATTTATTTAGTGTGAAACTTTAGAGATATATAGTAATTAATTAGATGTCAAATCAGTTCTAAGAGATAAAGGAAAGAAGATATGGATAGAAATTTGAGATAAAGGAAAGAAAAGATAAGTATGGAAAGATAAAGTTGCCAAGTAAATCTGAATTCCAGAAACTACGTCCATAAAAGTGATCATAACTCAAGATTGGCTAGGAATTTGGAAGAATGGTCTGAAAAAAATTATAGAGTTTTCCGAGACGAACAGTTTAGATATAAAGAATGCATCAATCGGAGTTGAAACGAAGAAGTTACGGCCAAAACAAGACAACGGCAGTTTATTACCTTTTCTATATTTTAGGGTTACGAATTTGAGTTGGACTACAAGTCCAATTACTTGTCTTGCACTCCAAGAAAATGTGTTAGGGATTCCTAGACCCTTATAAATACACCTTAAACCTTTGTAAACATGTCCTTGCCTCCTGCAACTAGTCCTTAAGGTTTAGTCATCATTAGAGTCATTCAAGAGAGCAAGTTGACAGTATGTATCTTTATTTTAATTTATATCTTTCAGGTATGAACTAAATTTCCCATAGCTTGGTTTTGCATATGTATAATATATGAATTCTATTTTCTTCTATCTATGTTTCTTTGGGAGAATTATTTCTAATTGATTCTAACTGCTTAACCATATATTTGTTTTATGTGCTTTGATTTATTGTCTGTCTTAAACCTGATCAATTTAGGGATGTGCTAATAGTAGTTAGATGGTCACCCGGAAGGGTGTCTAATTATTGAAACACCATATAAGCGTCTAGTGTGCGATAGTGATCTTGACGGGCTTTCCTAACTATATAGTCATTAGGGTATAATTTAACCACCGCCAGTCTCATTTAGGAACCTAGTGGTGAGGAGCACCCTACTTAAGTCCCCTCGTGATTGTGAGGTCGCCACCCTAGTCCACTTTGACGGGGGTAGGGAGGAATTTAGAATCCTGACTACTTATCTAAGAGCTATTATCACCCTTATAAACAGATAGAAGGAATAGAAGGATTAGTGCATACGAGCAAAACCTGAGTTATATTCTCTCATATTTATTTTATTGTCTTTAGTTTAATTAGTTTAATAATTATTCCCTCCAACCATATTTATTCTCTTCTCTTTTAATAATTAATTGTTACTCTAATTTATTTGCCCATCTGTTAACACATTTAAGTCCCTGAGGAATGAATCTTCTTATCATTAAAATTTGCCTACGTCCTGTAATAATTGCAGTACCGTGCTAGTCTAAGGTGATTAGTGCATTGTTTTCCTTATTTATTTATCATATTTGTATCACACCCTAGGCGACACCAAGTTTTTGGCGCCGCTGCCGGGGACTTGTGTCTCGTTAGCTTGTGGGTTATTTTATTTTAGTAGTAGTAGTAGTTTATAGTTTTTTTTTCTAGTTTTACGCTTTTGGTTTGTTTTAGTCTCTTTCAGGTTTACAGTGCATGGTTGCGGAACCTGAGAGGTGTTTCACAGCTTATAAAAGACATTTGAGAGAAGAGAGAGAACGAAGAAGAGCGATGGCAAAACCACAAGATCTACCACTAGTGGATCCTCCACTTGTCCCTTTAGGCCATATACCACCACCACCACAAGATGATAACATGAACAACAACATAATTGAACAAGATCTCCCAGGCTTGGGAGCACATTTTCAAGTTCAACCATTAGGTTATCGTCCTCTAGAGATCCAGAATATCAAGTTTAGGCCCGATCTGGGAATGCTCAGTCAATTTCAAAATTTCGGACTCTATAGTGGTGCAACAATACAAGATCCGGTAAGAGCGATTCAGAGGTTCATGCAGATTTGTGATGCCTATGTTACTCCAGGCATTACACACGAACAACTGTATTGTCAAATGTTTTCGTTCTTTCGGACCGGCAAAGCTGGTGATTGGCTAGATAGACAACCACCAGGTAGAATTACTACTTGGACATAACTTCAAGCCGCATTCTTTAACCGTTTTTATCCGAAGAGTATGAGACTCAAAGATCAGAGTGAGCTTGCTAAGTTTTGTCAAGAGAATGGAGAAGAAGTAGGAGACGCATGGATAAGGTTTCAACAAAAGTTAGCTAGATGTCCACTCCATGGTTATACCCCGTCTTTACAGTTAGCTATATTTTATCAAGGTATCAATGCCGAAAGTAGACTGGGGGTAGATAATCTTGGAAAGGGAGGTTTTGTGTCCATGGATCCTACAGAATCCACTTCAGTGAGCTCCTGTTACAAATACCAGAGGTACGCTTCGATTAGATGCAGAAACTGAAAATGCAGCTCAATTTGCCGCATTAGAGAATCAAATCAAAGAGATTAAGCTTGAGATGCAGAAGAACTTAGACGCATCAAACGTAGTGCAAGAGGCACAAGGTTTTCCAAAGTGTGAGGTACCAAATCATACATGGGAAGAGTGCGAAGGATATCCAGCATCTGTTTATTTCATATCTAACCGAGGAAATTATCAATTTGGTAACAGGAATCATCTGGGTATGCAGTATTCAAATCCACAAGGGGCCGCTAATCCAGGTTATTATCAACCTCGTCCCCGGAATAACTCTTTCCAACCAAGAGGTCAAGCTCCATACCAGAGAAATCAGAATTATAATCGACCTGCTCCTCCATAACAACCTGCTAATGATGCATATACCGATACTTTAGCTCAGAAGGCTTTACTACAATATCCTCAAAAAGGAGTAGTGGGAGATAAACAATTATAAGATTTTATGGATCTAATGACAACTAATATGCATTCACCAAACGAGAAGTTAAGAAAACAAGAAGCTTCAATTCAGATTTTAGGTACGCAAGTTGAACAAATGAATAAAGTTCTTACTAATATTATGGAAGCAAAGGAATTGAAAGCTATTAAAGGAGGTGATTCCAATGTTGGGTTCGAAGCTTGTAAGGCTATTTGCCTTGAAATTGAAGATAAGGAAGTACCGCATGCTGCCGAAAGTGTCATGGAAGTTCCACATACTAAATAAGAACCAACCAAGTCTAGCCCCAAAGACTCTGACTGTTCTAAAGAAAAAGATTCGTCCAAAAAATCCGAATTTATACAGCTTCTGAGAGATATGCAAGAAGAGATTAGATCGGTTATGGAATTACAAGCTACTAGAGCTAAAGAGAAAGAGGAAGAAGCCTCAAAAGAGCTGAAAGATGAAGTTTCACCTGTTGTGCAAGAAAATAAAGAAGAAGAGAAGGTGGATTCGCCACAAGATGTTCAAACAATGTCACCAATTATTCCTGATACAAAACCGAAGGTAGATGGTGTCAACTAGGGTGTGATAAAAATATGATATAACTACTATTAAGGTAATCCTATACGTTGCGCACCGCAAGGAAAACAATCATTAAATCAAAACACATAAACAGAGAATAAAACATGAATTCAAATTAAATACGACCTATCCCAAATCAAATAGAAAAACTAGGGTTCACACATATATGCTAAATCTCAAGCTAAAATTATTTAGTTCATACTTTAGAAAGAAAAAAGAAGAAATTGCAAATTTAAAGGTTGAAGAAGACATGATATGGTGTTAAGCTCCTTCCAGACTTCTTCTCTTGTGTTGCACGCTTCCTCTTGGCTGAAGGGGTGCCAAGGATGAGTTTCTAATGATAAGAGGGTGTATTTATAGGGTATAGGAAACCCTAAAACGTTTCTTGGAGTATAAGATAGGTTTTGGACTCAAAGCGCAACTCAAATTCGTAAACCCTAGAATATTGAAAAGGTAAGATTTTGATGTTGTTTTGTTTTGGCCGTAACTGATTCAATACTTATCCGTTTGACGCATTCCAATAGTCAAAACTGGTCGTCTTGGAAAGATCCTTAACTTTGATGTAGACCATTCTTCCAAATTCCTATCCAATCTTGAGATATAAGCCCTTTTGTGGTCGTAGCTGCAGGAATTCATATTTATTTGGCAACTTTATCTTTTCATATCCTATCTTTTCCTTTCTTTTCTCCAATTTCCATGTATACCTTATTTCCTTTATCTCTTAGAATTGACATGAAATCTAATTAATCTCCATATATATCTTTAAAGTTTCACACTAAATAAATAAAACCCAATATGCTCTAAAAATAATAATTCATTAAATTAAGACTAGAAATAGGAAAGTGCACTATATCATGTGAAAATCGAGTATTTAGACTTCTAAAACACTAAAAATGATATCTCCACTTAATAATAAATCATCACAAATGGGGAGACATCACCGTTCCCCTGAAACATGTCATTCCTCTTCCACTCGCAAGGCTTCGAAACGCAACCCAGTCCCTTGATTAAAATTAGACCTTTGCACATTAGGACCATTTACCTAACTAATTTTTTCATTTCCTTGGTTACCCTTTTAAACCGTCATCCATTCACCATATATCTCCGTCGATACTGGTTTTCCACCCCTGTTTGTGACTGGGAGGGCTCGAGCTTGAATCACTGCGCCACGTACACTCGGGGTATTAACTACGTTAGGAAGGCTGTTTTCCTTTCGGTACCCAAAAATACCACACCTGAAACAAATAAGATGTAATCCCACATACTCCATCTTGCACATCTATGTCCCAATTCACACCTCCGACTCTAACGGTTTATCCAAATCAATCTTGATTGCCAAATGCGCATAGTTTCCCCTAAGTCCATCCTTTTTCAGTAGGCCTTGTATTGTTCGTTCAATTTTGTCGCCTATTTTCCTCAATATTCTCGTAATATAATTATGCATCTGGACATTCAAAATTCTAACTTAAGTTGTTGTAGTTGTAATTGAATTAGTTACCGCATAAAAGTTGGGTTTCCTCTCTTTCACAACTAGGTAGTGATCTAGCACAATCAACGGCCCAACCGAAATAGCAAAATTATAATCCTCTCTCTCTCTCAACGAATTTCACCATATAATAACTATGTCCCACATCCATCAACTCTAACTGTCCTACTGGATTCTATATTTAACGCAATTAAGCGGAAAGATACGTAAAACCTACCTCCACTCTGAGTAATCTCACCACCGTAGTACTCTTCCACAACCATATACCCTGCTGAATTTCCTCTCTAGTTTGGATAACCGTCAGTATAGCTTCATTTTCATCGGCCACATCGTCCTCAAATCCTCTATCTTAGTGATTTCTTCCTCTTCAGTGAACTTACTCGTTTTGTTCTCCTCTTCTTCAACAATTACTGGACTTACCACATTGTTACCCGTTAGCGAGCCTTTTCAGCCGCCTAATTTTAGTCACGTGTTAGTAAAGTTTTTCATGGTTGTTGCATTGTTGTTGTTTTTGTCTTGTGTCGCTTGTTTAAGCGACAATAGCATGCTTGTAGCGTCAACCAATGTTGGCCCTTTTCTTCCTAGCATGTCAGACTCCTTTTCGGTCACCGATCGTAGCCTCTTACTATTTTACATCTCGCCAATTGAAGTTCAAAGTCCCGGGAGTTCATCTCTTACTTGTTCCTCCATGTTAGTATCATGGTCAATCGTTGCTGAAGGAGAATAATCTTTTGACGGCAGTGGGCCACCCGACAGCACTGGTGGCGGAGATACCATCACAACGAACAGGAGAGACAAAATTTGGATTTTAGAGATTACTTAAATGTTGGAAATCCGAGGCGGTTTTTTTATGTATGTTTATATATATATTTAAATAATTGTACATTTGGAAAAAAAAAAAATTGTACATTTAAAAAAGGTAAAATATCAAACAATACTGATAAAAAGATTAGGATAGATCCTAGTCAGATTAATTTGGATAAGACTTTCATTTTATATTAAATAATTTAATATTCATAAATCATAACCATTAATTATATTATTAAAATATATTTTATTAGATTAATTAGATGGTTATTATAATTAATTTATATATATTTAAAATATAAAGGATATGTAAGATTAGTATTGGCTTATTCAATATTAGATGTAAGTATTTTCTATAATTGTAAGAACGAAACAAAGTCAGATTTATAGTGTACTACACTATCCTAAAAACTTTTCTATTCTTGTTTTTTTTTTCTTTTTTTTCTTTTTTTTCGTGGGTGGGGGTTACTTTTGTACGTGTCCTCCCACAACCCTCTATATAAACTTCATTACTCTCCATGTCTTCAAGACTCAAAATCACTAAGAGAAAGATAGAGAGAGTGAGAGAAAGATAGAGAGAGTGTGTGATAGATAATGGAGAAGGATGCAACAACATATGCTTATTTTTATACCTTTTTCTTCACTCTACTCATTTTCATATTATTTAAACTTGTAAATAAGAGAAAATCATCAAGAAAAGCTAAACTTCCTCCAGGTTCAATGGGGTGGCCTTACATTGGAGAAACTATTCAACTCTATTCTCAAGATCCAAATGTCTTCTTTGCTACAAGAAACATAAGGTCGTGTCACATCTTCCTTTTTCGATCATTTATTTGAACATTTACTTATGAATGCATGATTTTTTGTTTTCCAGGTACGGTGAAATATTCAAGAGTTGCATACTCGGTTACCCTTGTGTGATGTTGGCTAGTCCTGAGGCTGCTCGGTTTGTATTAGTGACACAAGCTCACTTATTCAAGCCTACATATCCCAAAAGTAAAGAAAATTTAATAGGCCCGTCTGCAATTTTTTTCCACCAAGGCGATTATCATCAACGGCTAAGAAAGCTCGTTCAGGGATCGTTGAACCCAGAATCCATCCGCAAACTACTCACACCTATTGAATCTATTGTTATTTCCTCGATAGATTCATGGCAAGGCGGACATATAGTTAACATATATCATGAAATGAAAAAGGTCGGTTTCAATATAATTTTTATTCACCTAAGAATGACACACAATTTTTATAGTAATAGGCCATTATCAAATACCTACTCAATGTCCATCTTGGCAAATTTCAATGACATTGTAGGAGTATTTTTGACGTTAAACCAAATATAGAAAAGAATTATATAGAATTATATAGTAATAATGACATCAAATGTGATTTATAATTGCTGACCTTTTGCATTTTGTTCATTGTATATTCCCTTTCAGTTCTCTTTCGAAGTAGGTATACTCGCTATTTTTGGTCACTTGGACGTCCATCGGAAAGAAGAACTAAACAAAAACTATAGCCTTGTCAATAAAGGTTACAATTCTTTTCCAACAAAATTACCTGGGACTGCTTACAGACAAGCCCTGAAGGTAAATAATTCTAAATATTCCTAAAATACTTTCAATTATTGTATTATCAATAGTTAGTGCATGTAACCAATTTTTTTTTTTTTTAATTGGTGGTAGGCAAGGAGTAAGCTTGGTGAAATTTTGAGAGAAATTATAAGGGAGAGGAGTGAAAAAACGCTAAGCGAGAAGAATTTATTGAGTGGCCTCTTAAATTCGAAAGATGAGAAAGGTGAAACTCTGAGTGAAGATCAAATTGCTGACAATATAATTGGAGTGCTCTTTGCGGCCCAGGACACAACAGCTAGTGTCATGACATGGATTCTCAAGTACCTTCATGATAATTCGAAACTTTTAGAGGCAGTCAAGGTAAAATATAAAAAAATCAATTATTATATTTCTTAAAGATAATTAAATGAATATTGTATCATTTGATGAGGAACTACGAAGTTTAAGTAGTATATTGACACTAATATTTGTTATAAATGTGGATTTGATTTATCATGCTTATGCAGGCTGAGCAGAAGACAATCTATGCATTGAATGAGAAAGAAAAATGTGATTTGACATGGACTCAAACAAGAAATATGCCAGTCACTAACAAGGTATGCCATTACTATGCATGATGCATGTGATTAACTATATGGTCCATCACACATGCACAACACGCCCCCACCAACCCCATACTATTGGAATGAGATATTCACACGTCTAGTGTTCTAAAATACCACATCGATCTCAGCTGGTATAAAAAGTAGAGTGTGGTTTATTATCTGAAAAATATCTAAGCTATGACTAAGCACATTTAAATTATTTTTCAAAGTTTGAACAATCGCCTAGGTCTTTAAATAAATGTGTTCTTTATAAGGATATATGGATCTCAAACTTTATCATGGGAACTAAAAATTAGAATACTCAAATTAGAGTTTCAATTTTATAAGGGTTCTATATACACTATTCAACAGGGCTAAAATTCAAAAAATGAAAAAAAAAAAAGTTAGGCCCTTTTTGATTCGTGAAAATAATAGGTATTCTCTGTTTTCATTTTCTATATTTTTCAAAATCGTAATAAAAATGTGTCTGGCTAAAGAAAATGAAAACAATTTTCTGGAAAATAAAATGAAAATACTACTATATTAGAGAACGTGAAATCGACGTTTTCTATATAATCTGAAAATATTGAAAAACGAAAACAAAAAACATTTTCTGAAAATTTAATCTAAAAATAGAAATAGAAAACGTTTTTACAAACCAAACAAGGCCTTATAATTTTTTGTTTGTTTTTGTAAAAAAAAATTGTTTCTTTAATTGCAAAATTACACCGTATGTGTTCCTGTATTACAAGGGTGTCTCCTTAGATCTATCTCTTCTTATTTGATAACGGTTCTTTTTTCACAAATGTTGCTCATTGAATGGAAAATTTAAAATAAAATCTCAATTTTGAAATTTGTTTTTCAATCAAATGTTGCTTACTTTATTAATGTTTTTTCTAATAAATCAAAATAATAAATTACTAATATATAACTTAAAATAAAATACTAATAAACTAGATTCTTGAAAAGCTTAAAAATACACTACTAGGACATATGCATAATAAACTCTTACAGTCTTATCCACTATCTCGTAAAAAGTACTTGTCTTTTTTAAAGAACAAATATTTGCAAAAAAACTAAAGTGAATGACCATAAAATATTTAAAAAATAATAAATTGATCAGGAAAAAAAACTTGATTTCTTTTATAAACAAATCTAAATCTTTTTTTTTTTTTTTGAGATAGATAGTTGGCCTAGTGGTTAGGCTACTCCGCAGAGACCAAGAGGTCCTGGGATCGAATCTCATTGGAGTCGAAATGACTCCGAGCCCAAAGTGACTCTCTCATGTACTCAAAAAAAAATCTAAATCTTTTTTATGAATATATTTTAACTAATAAAATCTTATTTGGTATTGAATTTAAGTTTTAATTCATTTATGTAATTATTTTAAAACTATACATAATTATGAAAAAAATTGTGATGATATATATATATATATATATATATATATATATATATATATATATATATATATAATTTATATTTATGCCATTCAATATTTGGTTAAAATTAACTATCAAATTATTTATTTTTCAATTTAATCAATAATTATATCACTTATATTTATTCTATTTGATATATTATTCATAATATGAAATGATTTGGTTAAATTTAATTATCAATTTATTTATTTTTCAATTTAATCAATAATTTTAAACAAATTATGTTACATTTTATATATATATCATTATAAAAATATAATAAATACACACAAAACAAATGCAGTATTTTCTTTAGTAACCCCAGAATATACAGGCTCCACTGCACAGACATAGAAGGACAATAATTTGGTGCAGTCCTCTTAAGATTAATTCATTATTATTTGACAATAATTTAACTTTTGCTTTTACAACTAGTCAACCATTCATAATTCATATATAAACTCGACTACATCCATCCATGACATAGGTAAATTAAGTGGAATTACTATGAATGTCGAAGTCTCCAGAAGTTATCCTATTTAAAAAAAATACATAATAATGCGGTAAGATTTTCATGTTTATGCAAAGAAGAAATGTTTTAGCCCCAGGAATAAACAGTTTAGTCTTTACTATTTAATTATTTTTACCACTAGTCCACCTCTTTTTTTTCTTTTTGTCAAATCCACTAGTCCACCTCACCCACTTCATTCACCCACTTCACTGTCCGTGTGTATAAGGGAGGGGCGGCATATATATAGGAGTTCCGGAATTATTACATTCAATTTTTTTTAAATAAATATGTAAAATATAAATTTATAATTATCAATATGAAAATATAAACATAAACATACAATAATACTATTGTATTTAATATTTTTCAATAGACTGAACTTACAAATTATTACTTAAAAATAATACAAAATAATATCATTAAAAGTACATTTTAAAAAAAAAAAATACTCAAGAAACCTCTCAAGTTATAATTAATTTTTCCTTACCATAATTTTTTTTTTATCCATAAAAGGCACCATACATTTTACTTTTTTTTTAGAAAAAAAATCGTTTGAGTTACGAAAAGTTTCCTAGAACTCAAATTTTGAAATTTTGAGTTAGAGAAGTTTTCCAGAACTTAGATTTTGAGTTTTGGGAAACTTCCCATAACTCAACGTTCTTTAAAAAAGACAGTTTTTTTACGGGATAGTGGAAAAAGGTGTAGGGGTTTATTGAGCATTAACCCAAAAGAAAATACCATCATATTTATTTTACATAGTATCATTAAAATTATATTAATATTTTTATACTATTATATTCAAATTTTAATTTAGAAGTATGAGTAATAAATTATTTTAAAAAAACAATACTATAATTTTATTAAATAATATATAAAAGTATTTTTAGTCTCCAATTTAAAGTATAATCTAGTATAAAACAATATATTTTGAGTCGGTAATACTGATAAAATTATGATTTAAATTTAGTATATTAAATAATAAAGAATTTTTAAAAATATTAAAATATAAGAATAAAGGCAAGCCATAAAAATTGTCATGAAATCATATTAAATATTAATATTACTTTTGAAATATATATTCTAGAATTTATTTTTAAATTATTTTTTATTTTATATGTATTTGAGAAAAAATGGTTATATATTTTATGTGCATTTAAAAAAAATTATCATATTTCGAATATATAGTCTTTATTTTAAATCCTAAAAATCAAACTTAGCCTCCGCTAAAATACAATGTTTTAGACAGGGCAGGGTATATTCGAGCAGGGCCAGTCCTGGGCATAGGCCCAGGAGGCAACCGCGTGCCTTAGGCCCCCAAAAAATTAATATTTTTAAGGACCTCTTTTTCGGAGAATTAAATATTTTTATGTATATATAGCTATATATTTGAATTCAGGAAATAGAATGAATCATTAGTTACCTCATTGGTAAAACAAAAAAAAATTATGAGAGATTCAAGGTTTGAGTCTCGGCCCAAAATAATTTTTTATACAAAAGTTTTTTGACTTTTTTATAAATATTTTTAATGTAAATATATAGGGGCCCCTATTATTAAATTCGCTATGGGCCCAAATATGTGAGGACCGGCCCTATATTCGAGAGAGGATGCCGCTTAAGGCGCCGGTTTTTTGATATTTTTATAGACCCTCGATCATCTAAATGTAATATATATATATACAAGATGCGAGAGTGAATCTAGAGCATTGGATCAAGACTATCATCAAGAGCCACAAATGTGCCATGTCACCACGGGACTAAAAAGAGGGTCAAACACCTTTTGCCTAGAATTACACTTCACCAATATATACATAATGTAACACACACATACATATATATATATATATATATATATATATATATATTAAATAATAAAAATAGAAGTACTGTTGTTAGTTAAATGGTAATATGTTATATAACATGGTAAAAATATTTTTACTTATGTATCATTTTGTGAATTTGTTTTGAGCCTCTAAAATATTAGGTTTGGCTTTCGTTTTAGGAGGTTAATTATTTAAAAAAAAAAATTACACTTACATATCATAAAATATTCGAATTCTAGGGACTTGAGCTCCTTCGTGGGCCTTTATTAAATCCCCCATTGTTTGTATTGCATTTTATTTTAACCTAAAAATACCAAATTCTACATAAATTTGATCTTCAGGTTATCTCGGAAAGCTTGAGGATGGCAACTATAATATCTTATACATTTAGAGAGGCCGTGACTGATGTTGAATATAAAGGCAAGCTTTATTGATTTACAATTTAATTAACTCTTCTGTTACGGATAAATGTAATCTTAGTATATAAAAAGTATAGGACAATCAGATTCTCTATTATATGTAATATCTCATTGCTTACCAATTTCCTTTTATTTTCAGGATACCTAATTCCAAAAGGATGGAAGGTTATGCCTTTGTTTAGGAACATTCATCACAATCCAGAGTTCTTCACTGACCCTAAAACATTTGATCCATCTAGATTTGAGGTATATGTTTGATTAATTTTTTTTTAATAGACATTTTATTTTTTATTTAAACAAATCAGGACAATAATCTACCGTATCTTACTTTTGTTTAATAATTATGGTTATAGGTTGCCCCAAAACCAAACACATTTATGCCATTTGGTAGTGGAGTACATTCATGTCCAGGAAATGAGCTTGCCAAATTGGAGATTTTTGTTATGATTCACCACTTAATCACAAAATTCAGGTACATAATACTACACAATTTAATATTTCATATATAAATAAATTTTAATTGAACGTGGAGGGTGTTTAATTATGTTTTATGATATTTAACTATAGTTTTTTTACCGTGTTCGATGATTGTTACAGATGGGAAGTAATAGGATCTAAAAATGGAATTGAACATGGTCCATTCCCAATTCCTTTACATGGATTACCAACAAAATTTTGGAAAGAATCTAGTCGATGAGGCTAATTCCGCATGGGGGTTTTCTTATGTCACGTCTTCTTCAATGACCTAATATTTCATCACATGATTTTTTTCTCGCCATTCTCTAACTCCTTTCCCCTCCAAACCTTTTGGGGTCAAAAGACAAAACCCCTTTATTTTTGAACATTATTGTTCATTTTAGATTAAGAACTTATTGCTTCTTGTCTTTTCAATTTCTATGTACCTTTACAACTAGCAATTGGTATCATTATTTAATGTTAGAATTATTTAATGTTAGAATTTGACAAGATAGAGTTTAGTTCAAAGAATTATTCTGTATGGAGTATTATGGACAAACTTTTAATCAACGATCGATTAAAATGTTTGTCGGTAACATTGACATTATTATAGGTAGTTGTAATATTGTATATTCTATCTTAATCTCTTTTTTTGGTTTGGATATCTTGATGTGGTTTTGTGAGTGTCATGTCTCTATTGCAAGACATTGCATCCTTTTCTCTCCTACTATAAAGATTTTCTGAAAGGCTGCTGGTGAGCCAAGTGTTAATTGTGCGATTGGGTGAGTGAAGAAAGGGTGATACTCTAAGCTGGAGAGCACACTAAAAGATACCAACTTTAATTTGTTGACCACCAATTAAGGCATGCATCTCCTTAAATGGGGCATAGCCTAGAGTTGATGTTGCCCCTTATTTCTTTCTTTTTCAAACGGACCTTTCAAACGATCGCATATTAAAGGATACGCGATGAAGTATTACGAAACACATACCAAAGCACATGTGTTATATTTCAAACTTCTTAATATGAGTAAACCTAAAAATGTACATAAGAAAACTTCCATATTTTTGTAAAATTAGTTGTAGCCCGAACTATCCACACTATATATATATATATAAAGGGTAAAGTTCTCGTCTGCCCCTTAACTATGCCCAAAGTGCACGGGCCGCCCCTGATATTCAAAATTACCCTTTTACGCTCCATATCTTCACCTTTTGTGACACCGTTAGCCTTTTTTTCATTTTTCTATCAGTTGACCGTTAGTCAACGCCACATGGCGCCACGTCACTGCCACCTCAACACCACCTCAGCCCACTCGTCTTCGTCAGCATCGTTCCTAACAAAAAAAAAACATTTAAATGTTTGAAGGTTTGAATGCTTCAAACCTTCAATAGAGGAAAAATCTAAAAAACTAACACGATAAACCTCTCTACCTATTCTTCTAACATCCCACAAAACCCATTCTTTAATTTCCCAAACCATAGAAAATTCCACACGAGAAAGCTCTCAGTCAAATCCTCCATAAACCCTCTTAAAACATACTCGAACTGTACTTCACCTTCTACAGTATTAAAAAACTTCCAGAATCTCATCAAATAATCAAATTAAAGAGAACCCAATTTTCTATAATGAGGAAGTATTAAATTATTAGATATACGAACATGGGTTATACCCAATTATACAAAAATCATCAATCTGAAGAATAAAATTAAAAAGATTTGAAGAAAAGGTAAACCATGGCGTATAAATTGGAGAAGCCATCAACAAGAGTAGGTGTTTTGGTGAATCTTTGTTGAAGGTTACAACGAGCTTACAACGAGCTACATGGTCTAGCACAAGAGTTCGAAACACCATTCGATGCTCCAGCCGTACTAGTGGTGGGCCACCAGACTGACGGCAAAAGTGCTCTTGTTGAAGCTTTGATGGGTTTTCAGTTCAACCATGTCGGTGGTGGAACAAAGACTCGACGACCTATTACTTTTCATATGAAATACAATCCAGATTGTCATTCCCAGAGAGTGTTCACCACAGCGTTCTTACAGCCGATCCAAGCAAAGCTTTAGCAATTTCTCTGATTTTGATTAGGACCATGGAGGAGAATTATGGACAACGGCAGTGGTAGCTTGCTAGTATATGTATGCGGGTGTTCTACTTGGTCGTCGCACGTGAGGCCATGAGAAGTAAGAAGTTAGTTTTTTGATTGTTGTGCAAAGTGCACAAACTTGCATCTGTATTTCTCTCAGCTTCGGTTTGCTTGTCTTCTCCTTTGTAGTTTACTCTGATCAAAGGATTCTATCCTGGGCTTTGGATAACCTTGAATGGCCACAATTTCATGTCACTTTGGACTGCGGCATCACTGAACCTTCTACAGATTAATCTCTTGATATGGGTAAAAATGTTAATTGATGAAAATCAAGATCCAAATGAAATGGGTGAGAGATGCGTGAATAAAATAAAATATTGAAAGAATTTTTTTAGTTTTATTTTTCCTCCATTGTTGAAGGTTTGAAGCATTCAAACCTTCAAGCATTTAAAGGTTTTTTTTGTTAGGAACGATGCTGACGAAGACGATTGGGCTGAGGTGGCGCTGAGGTGGCAGTGACGTGGCGCCACATGGCATTGACTAACGGTCAACTGACCAAAAAATGAAAAAAGGGCTAACAGTGTCACAAAAGGTGAAGATATGGGGCGTAAAAGGGTAATTTTGAAGATCATGGGCTGCCCGTGCACTTTGGGCATAGTTAAGGGGCCAGACGAGGGCTTTACCCATATATAAATTGAAAGATGAGATCAAGATTTCATTTAACAGTAATAGTAAAAAAAAAACCGATTTGGTGATTCTCATCAGTCAATAATTTTTCTATTATTAATGGTATTTCTAATGGTGAGTTTTATACCTTATATAAGAAATCAAATAATGTATTATTTTTTTTCTTTTTCATACATATGAGGCATAAAGCCGAAGTTGAATAGAAAAACTAAACAACTACACTCTCACTGAGAGTGTAAAACTAGTCTAGGAATCGCACATCCACTCCTATTCCTAGTCAAACTTTCTCACAGATAATCCAGAGGATCTACCAACACACGAGGACCTTCGCTCGATTCACACCCTTCTTTGCTAACAAATCCGCACAAATGTTCTCTTCCCGGTATACGGAATGTATTTCAAATCCCGGTTGATTTCTTAGCATCTCTTGACAGTCCCTTCCAATATGGCAATTCCAACTCTTTGAGCTACCACTGTCATTCACTAGCGCGTGAAACTCACTCGAGTCAGTCTCGACATACAAGTTTTTCATTCCTCGATTTATTACCCATCACAATCCATAGTGTAACGCAAGTACCTCCGATCAGAATGAAGAATCCGACACACGAGCCCGAAAAACCCACGATAAAATTACCCTCTTCATCTCTTAAAACGCCGCCTATTCCGGCTTTCGCTCTTACCCCATCATAACTACCATCAATATTTAATATAAGCACTCCACTCGGTTTAGTCCACTTTATCAACACGCTCTTTGCTGATCTTATCACTCCTCCATCGTATTTTTTCCCCATGCGGATACAAAAGTACAAGCAAATCTAATTGTATCCATTCTAAGGCCGGCAAGTCGAGTAGTTACAGTAGCATTCTTAAAGAGTGTTTCATTCCTTCTAAGGCATGCAATACTTCCTTTTTATCTTCTATTTCAATGAAAGTTTCCTTACAAGCTTCGAACCCAACACCGTCATCACCTCCTTCAATAGCTTTCAATTCTTTTGCTTCCACAATATTCGTTCAAATCTTACTCAGTTGCTCTACTTGCGTACCTAAGATCTGAACTGAATCTTCTTGTTCTCTCAACTTCTCGTTTTGTGTATGAATATTACTTGTCATAAGATCCATGAAATTCTTTAATTGCTTATCTCCCACTACTCCCTCTTGAGGATCTTGTGGTAAAGCCTTATAAGCTAAAGTATTGGTATAAGCGTTATTAACAGGTTGTTGTGGAGGAGCAGGTTGATTATAATTCTGATTTCCCTGATACGGAACTTGACCTCTTGGTTGGTAAGAGTTATTATGGGGACAAGGTTGATAGTTACCTGGAGTAGCACCCCCTGTGGATTTGAATACTACATACCCGGATAATTTCTGTTACCGAACTAATAATTTCCTGGGTTGGATATGAAATAAACAAAAATTATGGATTTCCTTCGCACTCTTCCCATGTATGATTTGGTACCTCGCACTGTGGACAACCCTGTGCTTCTTGCACTATATTTGTTGTTTCTAAACTCCGTTGTCTTTGCATCTCAAGCTTAATCTCTTTGACTTGCTTTTCTAAATCCTTTAATTGAGCTGGATTAGCAGTCTCTGCATCTAATCGAAGCGTACCTATGGTATTTTTAATAGGAGCTCGCGAAAGTGGCCAACTCCCATACCTTCGACAGCTTCTGTAGGATTCATGGACACAAATCCTCCTCTTTCAAGATTATCTACCCTAAATCTACTCTCGGTATTAATACCTTGATAAAACATCACAAACTGTAAAGATGGGGGGTAACTTCCGTTGAAACCTTGTCCATGCGTCTCCTACTTCTTCTCCATTCTCTTGGAAAAACTTAGCAAGCTCCATCTGATCTTTTGATCTCATGCTCTTCGGATAAAAACGGTTAAAAATTGCGGCTTAAAGTTCTGTCCAAGTATTAAGTATACCTGGTGGTTGTCTATCTAGCCAATCACTAGCTTTGCCGGTCAGAAAGAACGAAAACATGTGACAATACAGTTGCTTGCGTGTAATGCCCGAAGTAATGTAGGCATCACAAATCTACATGAACCTCTGAATCACTCTTAGCAGATCTTGAATTGCTGCACCACAATAGAGTCCAAAGTTTTGAAACTGACCGAGCATACCCAGTTCGGGCCTGGACTTTATGTTTTGGATCTTTGGAGGACGATAACCTAAAGGTTGAACTCCAAACGGTGCTCCCAAGCTTGGGAGATCTTGTTCTTGTCTGTTCATGTTCCTGTTTATCCTACCGGTGGTAATATTATAATTCTTTCCTTATGTAACATACTTATTTCCTAATGTTTAGGCCGATCTTGCAACTACCTTGATATACTGAAATGTGCACTTTGTCGCTTAATTGGTCCTTTTGGTGCTTTGAAGAGGAAATAGTAAACACGTTACTAGAATAAGATATTAAAGGGAATGCATTAAAAGGAGAACCATCGAATGCTAAAATCTTAACTACATCAAGTGGGGTAGATGTTTTTGCTTAAGAACAAGATTAACTAGATCATATTTAGGATATCAAAGATGTTGTTGTAGCAACTACTAAGGAGGACTAGTTTAATTAGGGATCCTGACAAGATATTTTTTGAGCGTCTATAGAGGGAATTTGAAGCTTCGCGTGCTTCTCAAACAGAAGGTGGATTTGATACTATGTTTGATAGTTTGATTGTATTTTTTTGTTACAAATGAGGCTTAAAGGTTGTGGT
Organism: Nemophila menziesii; assembly: GCA_029959085.1. NCBI lineage: Eukaryota > Viridiplantae > Streptophyta > Magnoliopsida > Boraginales > Hydrophyllaceae > Nemophila > Nemophila menziesii. The sequence continues at coordinate 11,962,876 of JARWIR010000013.1, read as the reverse complement.
AATCACACTGTTTAATTGTTGATGTTATCTACTTTAACTAGTTGGTTTAACACGTCGTTTATTGTTCATAGATTATTTTAGATGGTAAGCAATGGAATGATCAATTATTTGTAACAACTTTTTGGATTATAAAATGATGGAACTTCTTAGTCCTTCTTTGAAAAAGGCGTTTATGATTCTAAATGAACTAGTAATAATAGTTAATTGTAATATTTGTCCCTATATTATACTAAAACATATTTGATTTGTAGGTCGCGCTTTATTACATTGGGAAATGAGGATCCATAGTTGGTGTAACAAAATAAAAGAAGATAAGCTATGCACAAGGGTAAACCCAGTTTTAGTCTGAGTTAATCGCATTATAGATCCCTATATTATACAAACTGCTAATTGCACAATAGATTCTCATTTATTTTTTCCTTTCAGGTATGCAACATAAATCCTACAAAGAGAAATGTTTCTACATGTTGGTACAAGGGAGTATTGTGAAACAAAGAGAGCTTATTATTTTGGGTGAGTCGTGAGTTATAACAAACCAAAAAATAATAAAAAATAAAAAACACAGTTGTTTATATTTTTTCGGTTTTTACAGTTACATTATCCAGCGACTTTTAGTTTTCACGATTGAGCGACTGGCAGAAGATAACAGTGAATATTATGCAAATAAGAGACTAGACCTTGCTAGTCCATAAGTCGAATCTTATTTAGAATGGTTTCTTTTTGTTCTTTCTTTTTATATGAATGAAGAACTTGATCATTATTATATCCATGCAGATGTTTAGAAAGTTAATCACTGATGTGAGCTCATACGTTCAAAATGTAGGTTTTTCTTTAATTTAATTGCATTATAATCCTCATATTTCATGACGTATTATCTAATGAGTTGATTTATAATACAACTTTTTGATATGGTAATGGATGTGAATTTAAAATTTTCAATTAAGGCCAAAATTATCACGAGTATGTCAAACTATTCTTTAACGACGGGGAATTGGGGGCAAGCACACACGTTGGAGTTTCACAGTTGTTTAAACGTTTAACATTTGCCTTTAATCTTTCTCACTTGAAAAATATTAAACTCACTCATTGGTCATGAAGGTAAAAATTATTAATTTACTGTGATTTATTTATGTGTTTATCGTATTAACTTATTTTTCTTGGCTAGGTAAATTTGCAAAACCGAGACAGTTGCATAATTCTCACTAAAGAATGATGTGCCTAGGGTGCACACCCGAATGACAAGATTATCCATTATGATTTTGTTTTTTGACCAAATTTTATGTTTTTCATCACTAACTTAGCACAATTTTTAACAATTTTAGGTATGTGGATAGGTGAAAAACCTTGCACTCATGTAATATATAATACCCAAATCAACATCGACTCCTATTGAAGAATTTTTGGAGGAGTGGAGTATTGGAAATATTGAAATACTTATATCTTGGATATATTTGTAAATTGTATGGACTATAATAGGGGTGACATGGTTTGCTTCAAAACCGAACCAAATGTTTCAGTTTTTTATAATTTAGAAACCTAACCGGACGGTTCGTATTTGGTTCCACATTTGGTTATTGGTTCCGGATTGGTTCGTTTTGGTTCGATTTTTGGTTCGCTTTGAATTCGAATGCTTGGCCAATAGACGTTGTCAGCCTAATTCTTGAAATACAATATCCAATAGCGACTAATATTCTAATACAATTATACTACTATTACATGTCCACGACAGACTTTTAATATATCAATTTAAATTAAAATCTATAATCAAACAAGAATTATCTTAATAATAATTACTAAATAAATTTATAAAATTAAAATTATTACTTCTGAATTCATACAATTATGATTAATAAAATCAGTCAAGTAATGGATAATTACTAATACAATCGTAAGTGGTATAAAATTATTCTCACTAATAACATCGTTGAATTGTAAATAAAAATTTCACGTAGATAATAAATTTTCACTAAAAGTTTCTCCTACATAATTCTTATAAAAAGATTGCCGAATTCCTTATCTTTTTTTTCGCCGGTTCTGTTTTTGTTCGACCTTTTGGTTTTCAAAAGAAAAAAAATTCGAATTTTGAAAAATTGAAATCCGAACCATTTAGTTTTTAAGTTTTTTATTTTTTTGGTTTTTTTCGATTTTTTTTGTTTGATTTGGTGGCCTGATTCTCATTTTTTTTGGACGACGAAGAAAATTCTATCCTAATGTACAATTAACCGATTCCTAATCGAGAGAATTGCATCATCAGCGATTCTGATGTCACGGTGTTCTTTCTTGCCCTGTGTCTGGCTTTTTTCGCTAGGGCGTCAGCCCGACCATTGAGATGTCTCGGGATGTTCTTAAAAACCACTGGCCTAACTTCTGTGGCCAGTCTGTTAATATGCCTAACCCATGGTCGAAGCCTCCAGCCTCCAGCCTCCAGCCGACACTTGCTGAATACCTCGAACTAATTCAAGGTTGTCTGAGAAGATAGTAACCCCCTCACTGTTAACTTTCTTTGCTTGCTGCAACGCAAATACTACCGCCTGTGCCTCCCCTTCCGTGCTTGAGTTACACATGGTAACAGCCGAGTGTTCCGTCCTCTGGCTTGTATCTTTAACAATCTGCACTATTCCAAGCCCAGTAGGTGTGTGTGGATGCTCAAACGATGTATCACAAGCATATGCTATCTTTGTCTGGAACGTAAGGTCAACCGGTATCGGGGTATCCGCCTCCCTCGTAGAACATAATATTGGATGATTCTTCGCCCAGTCGCTGCCGAATCTTTCCCCCATACCTTTATTCGTAGATCTAATAATGTCATCTGTATTTACTTCGTGATTACCATATCTACTCTTCATTTTCGACTTCCAAATATTCCAAATGGTAAGTAGCACATATGATATAACAACCTCCTTCAGCCATCCTCCTTGTACAAATGTCTCTATTATTTCCAATACCCATTCTCCCAAGTCCTCCACCTCCTGTCCAATGTTAATCTGCAGTGCCAAACCCGCCCAAACCATCTTTGCTACACCACATGTTAATAGTAAGTGCTCCACTGTTTCCTGCCCAAACTTGCACCATTGACACTCTATTTCCACATCGCAGTGCCGCTTTACCAAAGTCCTTCCGGTCGGTATAGCATTATTACAAGCTTTCCAGTTGAAGATTCTGACTTTCGTAGGTAAGTTTGAATGCCATATAGTTCTCCAAAGCTTACTGTCTCGTGGTGTAGTACTAGATTGTCCTGGGGCTCCACCGATTTCTGCTTCTGTAATGATTTTGTAACCTACTTTCGTTATATATTCTCCATTGGTCGTATATGGCCATATAAACCTATCTGGTGTGTCTCTTGCGAATACCTTTTCCCGTAGAATAACCGGTATAATTGGGGTCAGAAATAGATTATCTAGTATCTCAGTATCCCATTCCGAGGTCCCTTCCTTCCATAGATTCTTGACTTTCATGATTTCACATTGTGTGGGTTTTTCTAGATTCCAATTCGTATCCAACCATTTATCAGTCCATATGTTAATAGTTTCTCCATTTCCTATTTGATATTTACCGTATCGTTTTAACATGTCTCTTCCTTCTATCAGACTTGCCCATGACCATGTTCGAGATTGTCTTAATTTAATATCGAGAAAGTTACTTTTAGGATAGTAGATACCTTTTAGTAGTCTGGCTGCTAACATGTCCGGGTTATTGAGAATTCGCCACGCCTAAGCTGCTAGCAGTGCTGTATTCATTCTCTTAAAGTCCCTGAATCCCATGCCTCCTATCAACTTACTGATCGCCAATTTTTCCCATGCCATCCAGTGTATTCGAGATTTTTCCCCAGAATTCCACCAAAAGTTCGAGATCGCAGATATGAGTTTATTACAAAAAGTAATCGGAAACGAAAAAATTGACATTGCGTATATCAGAATAGCCAATAGTATAGACTTGATGAGCACTTCTTTCCCGCCTTCTGATAACAATTGTGCCTTCCATCCCTCCGTGTGTTTGAACAATTTATCCGCTATTCACTGTAGTGACTGTACTTTTGACCTTCTATGGCATAGCGGTATTCCCAAGTATTTGCCCAGATCATCTTTCTCTTGAATTCCTATCGTCCTGCCTACTTGTTGTCTGATATTCTCTGGTGTGTCCCTACTAAAGCAGATCGATGACTTTGTGAAATTAATCTGTTGCCCTGATCCTGCGCAATAGGTAGATATACACTCTCGAAATTGTTCAATCTCGAGGTCGTCTATTGTTAGAAAGAAAAGCGAATCATCCGCAAATAATAGATGTGTAATAGTCGGACAGTTTCTAGTTATTTGAATACCTTTCATCGATCCTTGTTCCACTTTTTTGTCAATTAGGCTAATTAAAGATTATGTCATCAGAGAAAAGAGAAAAGGGGATAGTGGGTCCCCCTGCCGGAGTCCTCTCCCCGATTTAAATTTTCGAAGTCATTCACCATTAAAGTTCAATTGAAACGTGACAGAGGACACGCAATTCGCTATCCAAGATATCCATTTCTGACAAAATCCCAACTTATTTAGAACCAAAAAAAGAAAATCCCAACGTACCTGGTCATAAGCTTTAGCCATGTCTAGTTTAACTTCCGCCATCGGCTTTGGATTCTTCCTTTTTCGTTTCATATAAAAGGAGATCTCCTGCGCTATAAGAATATTATCCTGTATCGCTCTATTTTTAATAAACGCTGTCTGTGTTGGAGATACTATGATATTCATAAGATCTTGTAATCTATTTACCATTATCTTTGCTATTATTTTGTATCCAAAGTTAACACATGATATTGGACGATAATCCCCGATGCTTTTGGGTGTCTCCGCTTTTGGTATGAGAGTAACCAATGTTTCATTTAACTTATCGAGAGAGATATTATTCATGAAAAAATCTTGCACCATTAAAAATACGTCGTATTGTATTATATGCCAATATTCCTGATAGAACTTACCGTTTAGTCCGTCTGGACCAGGAGCTTTGGATGGTGACATGTCAAAAACTGCTTTCTTTACCTCATCTAATGATGGAAGCTGAGTCAGTTTTTCATTCATTTCCTCCGTTACCTTCTTTTGAATAGCACTTGTGGCCTCTTCCATTTCTTCTGTATTCCTTTCAGTGAACAAGTCCGCGTAATAGGTTTGAAAGCTATTTCTCACTTCCGATACCTCCTCCTGCCAGATTCCTTCGTGATTCTTTATTCGTTGTATCCTATTTATGTGTCGTCTTTTAATCGTTGCCAAATAAAAGAATTTTGTATTCTTATCCCCATACTTAATCCAATTCTGTCTGGCTCGATCATACCAATATTTCTCCTCGGCTATATGTTTGTTTTAACTCTTCCTTCAGTCTGGCTTGCTCCTCAGTAGTATCTCTCATGTTATGTTGTTGTTCTAAATCTTGTAGCTTCTTTGTCAATTCCTTTACTCTATTTGCATTGTTCCTGAATGTCTTTTCGCTCCATCCATGTAAGGCATTGATAGTATTGTCCCTTTTCCCGATAAACTTTGGTAGAGACCATTCTGTCCCAGTCGCACCCCAAGCCGTGTTAATCACCTTTTCACACTCTGGATGGTCGACCCATAACGTTTCAAATTTGAACCATCTCAAACCTGTCCTTTGTGTCCTATCATGTTGTAAAATGAGTGGGCAATGGTCAGATCCAATTGCCGGTGGTATATAAACTTGTGCATTAACAAACCTGTGCAACCAATCACAAGAAGCAAATGCCCGATCAAGTTTTACCTTGACTGGCTTATCAAGTTGACGGTTAGACCATGTATAATAACATCCATAAGATTTTATTTCTCCTAAATTATTCGTAGAGATAAATGAATTAAATTCCTGAATACGTCTATTGTCCGAAGGAGTGTTACTCATTTTTTCGCAGCTTTTCAAAATATCGTTAAAATCCCCTATCAGTACCCACGGTTTATTATTATTCTGGTTCCAGATGGTAATTTCTTCCCAAACTTTTAACCTCTGTTCTAATTTGGTCGGAGCATGAACACACACCATATAATACGGAAAATATGCATCGTTAATATATAGAATTATGAAATACTGACTAGACATAATAATTTCAAGCTTAATATCCGTCTGCCAAAGAACCAAAATGCCGCCGGAGTGATAAGCATTACCGACTGGATCCCTAATATAACTATTAGCATATCTGAAATGTTTGTAGAACATTAGGAGCATCTACCGCACGTAACATCGTTTCAAAAAAACATGTAATCCCCGGTTTAAACTTATTAAGAACGGACTTTATACTAGAGATTGTCAGGGGAGCCCGTATCCCCTGGCAGTTCCATATGCAAGTTGTCATTTAGTGCCTTCGGACGTCTTGGGGACAGTCTGGATATCCCTTATGACTTTAAAATTGATCAAACCATATTTCATACCAATACTATGTGACTTACCCAATTTTACCTTAACCCAAGTTCTATCTTTTTTATCAATTTTAACCCAGCCTATATTATTTCCAATATCATTTTTCCCTCTCTGAGCCCAAGTTCCCCCTTTATTGGCCCAACAGGCCCAAAACTTATCACCTTTCTTGACCCTGCTGGCCCAAGATCCAATTCCATACCAACTCACTGTGTCGTTCCACTCACTCCAATAAAATGCAATGAACACATCAGTGGTCCAATGAGTAATCTGCATTCCTTTTGTTCGCAGACCCAAAATTTTCTTTTGTATCCTCTTCATCCACAATAAACCCAATCTATCCTCATTTGCCAACTCCCAATTTCCAATTCTCATACCATACTTCAGCAATTTTCCTTTAATTAGACATCTTTCTTCAATCTCACTCATTCCCCATATCCTTGATTCAATCCTTTTTAACATCTCAGCAAAGAGGTCGTCCCAGCGGACCTTAAACGCCCCGAACGCATACCCGTGACCACCGGGAGTCATATATGGATCTGCCATACTGAGACTACCACCGAAGTCATGGAGACCCTGCTTAAGGATACCCGTTGTCAAGCGCGGGTAAAAAATACCATCCAAACTGCTACTCGTGCTTTCCTCTTTTGTTCTAAACATCTGTACCTTGCACATATCCTCAAGTCTCTTTCTATGAATTCTAAAACTCCCCTCTGTAATTCCCATCTCCTATTTATCCGTAAAGATTTCGTTTATACTTCTCCTAATTTGTATCCGTCTAACAGGAACCATATCCCCTATTTCATTAATATCTCTGCTTTTATTTAATTTATATATTACTCCATTAACTCTAGTATTTCCAATCCATCTTGGAACTTTATTACCCCCTGCCCCATCATTCCTATTAATTTTCTGATTGTCTGTACTATTCAAATTTATTGTATTATTTGTATCATATTTGCAATTATGTCTTTTAGTTATATGTTTGCTTCTCTTATGTCTGCCATAAATAATATAATTCGAGAGGTCATACCTGTGTTCCATGTGCGTGACTTCATCTCTGTATTAAGAGCCTTACATGGACACCATCTTCTTTCAAGTTCTGCTCTTGTTTCCCGTTTCTGTGAGATTATCTTCTTTGAGTGGCAACGTTCATGAACATCTACGTTGTCCTTGTATTGAGTCTTTGTTATTATCGTCTCCTTGGTTTCATTAATCGAGAAGTAACAATTAGTGATAGGTTTATTATCCGTATTCCATAGATGTTCGAAACTTTGATGTTCCTTGTGATAACCGTCCGATGTCTCGCTCATTCTTATGTTAATCTTAGTTTCTATGATTAGATTGGTAAAGAAATTGCAGAAAATTGCTGAGAAATTGTTAAGTTTATGATGATAGTGTAGGCGGTGGAAAGGATAGACATCGAGAGAGAGTCACCGCTCTATTCCTGATTCTCATTTGTTCACCCATATATTGTAAAGACTTTATGACTTTGTGTACAATATTAATTTTTTGAGTTTTAATGTTGTTAATTTGTTATTAGGAAAAAAAAAGTTTTAATGTTATTTTAGTACTTTATTTAAAAATAAGGTATTTGAACTTTTTCTAAATTATATGAATATGATTCTATAATTTAATTATTATATTGATTAAATTATAATTTTGTCCTTCAAAATCTTCAACATTAACTTATTAATTCAGGGGTAACTTTTGTCTTATAATAATGAGTAGCGACAAAAAAGAGATCATAACAAATAGGAAAAATCCCCTGGATTCATAGCGTTACACAATTTGGATAAATAAGTGTCTAAATTTTTAAAAATGACAAATAGATATCCAACTTTACATTTTTTGTCTTTCGTTAGTACCCACCGTTACTTTTGACATCAACTGTCACTTGGTTTTGGTTTTAATGTAAATATTAGTTGTATTAGGGATAATTTAGTATTTTCTTCCTATCTATTAGACAAACACGTGTGTAAATTAGGATACTTATTTATCAAATGTTGGAACACTTGGATACTAACAGAAGCATCACGCAATCGCCACGTGGCAGTTAACATCAAAAGTAACGGTAAGTACTAAGAAAAACATAAAATGAAAAACTTGGGTACTTATTTGTTATTTTTGAAAACATGGATATTTATTTGTCAAATTTTGAAACCGTAATATCCATGGAAGCATTTTCCCGAACAAATATTATAAAAGAAATTAGAGTTGAGACCATAAAAAAAGTTTGGTGGTCAAATAATTTAGGAGTCATAACCATTTTGTATCATTTAATGCCACTAATATGTTGTGTTTATATTTTTTTTCCATACAGCAGTTGAAATTTTAGAGAATAATAATAACTACAATACAATTGAAATTTTAGAGAACAATAATAACTACAATATATTCACTATTATAGTTTTGAATATTAGAAAAATATCTTATTCTTAAGTAGTCTAGAGGTATTTTAGTTATTTCAAATTATTTTACTAGTAAAGACTAACTGATTTAGTACTAGCTACCTATGATGGTCATATTTTTCGACCATAGAAACTCTTAATGGCAATTTAGAGCACATGACTATAGTTTTGGAGATTATAGAAAGTAATGGTACAACTAACTTCTTTCTGATTTTCTCATTTCAGTTATTCGTATATAGAAAATTTTACCAGAAATAATGCCTTAAGCTACCCAAACCTTTGTAAACGGATGTTGGGTGGGGAATTCATCGAAATCTCAAATTATTAATGAAGACTTTTCAATGGTTAAGACGACATTTTTAGTAAACACATAAGATGGAATTGTACGCGATACACGACCAAAAGAATTCCGACTATAATAATTTTAATTTTTTATAGTGCTTTTCATGTAAGGGGTATATCTAGTATCCTTGTAATACTATAACAATATTAATATACTATTTTTTTCTCAAAATTTTGGTTCAATATTAATATACTCCTTTTTTTTGTTCTAATATATTATTATCATTATTAATATACTCCAACTTTCTAGGTACATGGCCGATTTCTCCTTGAATTTTATCCGAATTTGTTAAGATTTAAAAATGAAAATCAATCCAAACGACGTAGTTAATGATAAGATAAAGAAGAATATAACTCCAACAAACTAAACACAGCTGTCAAAGTTGTTACAAAACAGTTAGAGTAATATTGTGTATGTATAGGTGTATGTATAATGTGTGTAGTGAGTAGTATATATATACACTTCATATCTTGTAATCATTTCAATAAACGAAATATAATAAAATCTCTCTTTCTCCCTTTCTATCATGGTATCAGAGCTTAGGAGGTATTTAGCCTCAAAATTTTCATCGCCATTAATGGCGTTTTGAAGCTTTTCAGACCTCCGTTCCTGCAAATCAATCTTCCGCTTTTCAATTTTTAATGGCTTCTTCTTCTTCTACTCCTACAAACACTACACCTAATATTCAATCCAGCTCAGAAATACCAGCTGGCCTTCTTTTTCTTCGTCAAAATTGGGCTTCTCTTGTTCAAATCAAGCTCGATTCAACAAACTATGTGCTATGGCGTGCACAGATGGAATCAGTTCTGGAAGCACATGGTTATCTTGCTCATGTCAATGGCACTTCACCTACTCCTGCTTCTTCTTCTTCGGACTATTCTACTTGGCTAATTGTTGATCAACAGCTCAAGGTATCGCTAAATTCCTCAATGATACCTTCCATTTTGTCTCAAGTAGTTAGGTTGGTTCATGCTCATGATGTATGGGCTAAGCTCGAAGAAATATTCATCACGCAATGTCGTACACATGTTCATGGTCTAAAAATGAGACTGTGTAACATAAAGAAGAATGATCGATCGATGACAGCTTATTTGAATGAAATTCAAGAACTGTGTGATGGATTGGTTACAGCTGGTGAATCTCTTCCACTTGAAGACATTATAATGTACACACTCAAAGGTCTTCCATCTGAATTTAATCAGTTTAAGTCGAGCATTAGGATTACAAATGCTCAAACTTCTACACTCACCTTTCACTCATTGGGAAGTTTATTAGTATCTGAAGAACATCACATGAAAATGAGTGAGTCTTCTGAGAATTCTACAACCTCTCACTCTGCTTTATTTACATCTTCTGGTCCTCCATCTTCTGGTGTTTCTCAAAATAATACTCAAGGTCGTGGAAATTATGCTCGAGGGAACTCCAATCAACACAGAGGTGGTAATAATCGAGGCTCCTACAATAATTATCGAGGGAGAGGTCGAAATTCTTTTCAATCAATCTTAGGACCTCCTCCTAATCAAGCTAATGGTATGACTACTTCTCCTACATGTCAAATTTGCTCGAAATTTGGTCATATTGCTTTGGACTGTTGGTATAGAGCTGATTTTCATAACTATCCATCACCAAAAGCTCAGAATCGTGTTGCATTAGCTGCTCAAACATCTCAGTCTAACTCATATGATCCTGAGTTGTGGTATCTTGACTCAGGAGCTAACAGTCATGTCACTCATGACCCTTCTTTAATTCAAAATCAAGCACCTTATAATGGCTCACACTCAGTTGCAGTTGGTAATGGTCAGCCATTGAATATTGCAAACATTGGTGATAGTAAGCTTTCTTCCTCTTCATCCTCTTTATTACTCAAGTCTATACTTCATGTGCCCTCTATCAAATCTAATTTGCTCTCTATTTCTAGACTTACTCAAGATAATAACTGTTCTATCATTTTCACTGCCAATTCTGTGTCAATTGTTGATTTAACCTCTAAGAAAATTCTGTTTCAGGGCCCTTGTAAAGATGGCCTTTATCCTCTTCATTTTGGTGTGTCTAACAACTATTGTTCAAGCTCTTCTTCATCTGTTCTGTGCTTATCTTCAACTGTTGTCTCAAGTTCATCTTCAGCTCTTTCTCCTGCTCAAGTCTGGCATTACAGGCTTGGACATCCATCATCTCAGTCTTCAAATTCTCTTGCAAATGTAATAGGTTCTAGACTTGATTTCCATGGTGTTCAATGTAGAGCTTGTTCTATATCCAAAGCTCATAAACTACCTTTTAATTTGTCTAGTAAGAAAACTTGTAAACCTTTTGAATTAGTTCACACAGATGTGTGGGGTCCCTCACCTGTTGAGTCTTCCACCACTTCTTTTCGTTATTATATTGTGTTCATTGATGATTTTACGCGCTATTCTTGGGTTTATCCTTTGTCTTTGAAGTCTCAAGTCTGTGAAGTGTTCAAGTCCTTTTACAAACTGATACTCACACAATTCAATACCCCTATTAAGATACTTAGATCAGATAATGGTGGTGAATTCATGTCTCAGGTGTTTAAACTATTTCTTCAAGATCATGGTGTTCTTCATCAAACCTCATGTCCCCACACACCTGAACAAAATGGTGTTTCAGAGAGGAAACATAGGCACCTAATTGAAACTACACTTTCTTTACTTTCTCATGGTCAGTTACCTTCTACCTTTTGGCTTGAAGCCTTAGCTACTGCTGTGTATCTGATTAATATCTTACCTACCCCAAATTTATCAAATAAATCCCCATTTTTTCTACTATATAATCACTCTCCTACATATGATCATCTCAGGATCTTTGGGTGTTTGTGTTATCCTTGGCTCAGGCCTTACTCAACTCACAAACTGACCCCAAGATCAGATGCGTGTATATTCTTGGGCTATTGCTCTAACTCAAAAGGTTATAAGTGTTACTCTTTGGAATCTCATAAAATCTTTATTTCAAGACATGTGAGGTTCAATGAGAGTGTTTTTCCATACATTTCACATACTTCTTCCACTTCCTCATCCATTTTAGAAACAACTCCCACTTCTTTTGTTGATCTTCTTCAAAACTCCATAAATTTAAACTCCATTTCTGAGCCTTTTTCTATTGATCCTACTGCTAGTTTGTCTCCTCTAGCCTCTTCTTCTGCTGAAGCTTCTACTTCCACTTCAAATACAACCTCTACTGCCCCTTCTTCTATTCCTATTTCATCTCATCCTATGGTAACTCGTAGGCAAACTGGTTCATTAAAACCTTCTTACAAGTGTCAGTCTCTAATTCTTCAGCCCTCCTTGTCTGAACCTAATTCTTTTAAAGAAGCTTCTAAATATCAGTGTTGGCAAGATGCAATGGTTGATGAGTACACTGCACTAATTCATCAACAAACTTGGGAATTAGTTCCTCCTCCACTTGGACGAAATCCCATTACTTGCAAATGGGTTTATAAGATTAAACGAAATGCAAAGGGTGATGTGGCCCGTTATAAAGCAAGGCTTGTTGCTCGTGGTTTTCTTCAAGAGTTTGGCCTTGACTATACTGAAACTTTTAGTCCGGTTATAAAGCATCAAACTATACGTGTTATACTCTCTTTAGCTGTTACATTTAATTGGAAAATTCGACAATTAGATGTCTCAAACGCTTTTCTTCATGGAGTATTGAATGAAGAAGTATACATGGTTCAACCAGCTGGCTTTATAGATTCAAAATATCCGGATTATGTTTGTAAACTTAAACGTTCATTGTATGGATTAAAACAAGCACCTCGTGCTTGGTATGATTTACTTGCTACTTTTCTCACAGCTCATGGTTTTGTCATCAGCTCTGCAGATACATCTATGTTTACTCGAGGCTCAGATTCTTCACTGACTATTATATTGGTCTATGTTGATGATATACTAATTACGGGTGCTGATTCAAACTCTATCTCATCTATTATACATGATCTTAAGAGTCGTTTTGAGATGAAGGACTTGGGAGAGTTATCTTATTTTCTGGGTTTAGAAATTATGAAAACAAATGAATATACAATTGTCACACAATCAAATTATGCTCAGTCTATTCTAAGTAAAGCTGGCTTAAGCGAGTGTAAGTCTTCTTCTACACCAAGCTTAAATAAATACTCCGTAATTTCTGAACATGGCTTGAAACCATTTGAAGATCCAACTTTGTTTCGAAGTTTAACGGGTGCGCTTCAGTATTTGACTATCTCTAGGCCAGACATTGCTTATGCAGTTAATCAGCTGTGTCAGTCAATGCATCATCCCACCAATGCTAATTATGAAGCTTTGAAGAAGTTGATGCGTTATATTAAAGGCACAGTCAGTTATGGTCTATATTTCAAACCATCTCCTCCTCATCTTAAAGCCTTCTCTGACTCGGATTGGGCTAGTTGCTCGATTGATAGACGTTCTGTGACTGGTTATTGCATATTCTTGGGACAGAATTTAGTGTCTTGGGGCTCGAAGAAACAGTCTACAGTCTCACGTTCATCAACTGAAGCGGAGTATCGTGCTTTAGCTCATGTTGCTGCTGAGTTAAAGTGGTTCACCTTCTTGTTGCAAAGCTTACATATTTCGATTCAAACTCCATCGATTGCGTGTGATAATCTCTCTGCATTAGCTCTTGCTAATAACCCTGTGTTTCATACTCGAACAAGACATATTGATGTCGATTTTCACTTTGTTAGAGAACAAGTAAAGTCTAAGGCTCTTGCACTATATCATGTTCCGTCTGAACACCAACTAGCTGACCTTCTGACAAAAGGTTTGAGCTCCACTTTATTTGTTCTGAATGTTTCCAAGCTTCCACTAATCTCAGTGCTCAGCTTGAGGGGGGATGATAAGATAAAGAAGAATATAACTCCAACAAACTAAACACAGCTGTCAAAGTTGTTACAAAACAGTTAGAGTAATATTGTGTATGTATAGGTGTATGTATAATGTGTGTAGTGAGTAGTATATATATACACTTCATATCTTGTAATCATTTCAATAAACGAAATATAATAAAATCTCTCTTTCTCCCTTTCTATCAGTTAATGCTTAAGAAGAAACCCTAACGTTTTTTAAATTTCAAAAGCAATTGATATTGGCGCTCACTCTCACGCTCCTCTCCAAATAACTAATATTCACTGCTCCTCTCTCACCTGCATTTTCTCTCCCAAATTAGTCTTAAACGCCGTCGTTTGTAATACTCCAAAATGGGTGCGAATCACAGCCGCGAAAATGTCGACTTCTCAGACTCGGAATCAGAAACTGAATCGGAAAACCAAACTTCAGAAGCCAACGTCGTCGACGACTATTATGAAGACGCCAAAACACCATCATCCTTCGATTCAAAGCAGAATGAAGCTTCCAATTCACCGTCTTCTGTAGACGAAATTGAAAGCAGGTTGAAAGCTTTGAAACTCAAGTACAACGCGTCCCAAAAAAGTAACCCAACTCTCAAGAATGCCGTCAAGCTTTACACATTCATAGGCGCCCATACACCCAAATCCAAATGGGTCGTTTCGGAAAAGCTTACAAGTTACTCATTCGCTAAATCCTCCAATGTGGAGGTTTCAGATGATGAGGATGACGACGAAGAAAATGAAGGAAATGGTTATTGGATTTTAAAAATCGGGTCGAAAATCCGGGCCAAGGTTGATGGAAACCTGCAATTGAAGGCCTTCAAGGAGCAGAAACGGGTGGATTTCGTTGCTAGTGGAGTTTGGGCTATAAAATTTTTGGTCGAGGATGAGTACAAGGTGTTTGTGGAAAAGTTCGAAAGGTATTTGTTCGAGAATACATATGGGTATGAAGCTAATGATGACAATAAGATGAAGGTATTTGGTAAGGATTTCATGGGTTGGGCAAATCCCGAAGCTGCAGATGATTCAATGTGGGAAGATGCAGATGATAAATTTATCCCAAGCCCAATTAAGCCTGCGAAAACACCAGTGAGAGGAAATCAAGATCTAATGGAGGAGTTCGAACAAGCAGCTACACATGGAGAAACCATTCAAAGCTTAGCATTAGGTGCATTAGATAACAGTTTCTTAGTAAGCGATTCAGGTATTCAAGTTGTGAAAAACTATAGCCATGGAATCCAAGGAAATGGAGTTTACGTCAATTTCGATTCAGAAAAATCTAACGGAAAGTTTGCTAGTAGTACACATACAACTCCTAGAAAGGCTTTATTAATGAAAGCCGAGACTAATATGTTACTAATGAGTCCAATGAGTACTGGAAAACCACACGCTAGAGGGTTACATCAATTCGATATCGAATCAGGTAAAATCGTAAGTGAATGGAAATTCGGAAAAGATGGTACTGAAATCACAATGAAAGATATTACAAACGATAATAAAGGAGCTCAAATGGATCCATCTGGTTCAACATTCTTAGGTTTAGATGATAATAGACTATGTAGATGGGATATGCGTGATAGAAACGGAATAGTCCAAGATATAGTCAACACTAACATAGGTACACCTGTGTTAAATTGGACTCAAGGACATCAATTTTCTCGTGGGACTAATTTTCAATGCTTTGCAACTACTGGAGATGGATCAATTGCAGTTGGGTCCCTAGATGGAAAGATTAGGTTATATTCTATCACTTCTATGAGACAAGCAAAGACAGCTTTTCCAGGTTTAGGATCGCCTATTACTCATGTAGATGTTACTTATGATGGGAAATGGATTCTTGGAACTACTGATAGCTATTTGGTTTTGATCTGTTCTTTGTTTACTGATAAAGATGGGAAGGTTAAAACTGGTTTTTCAGGTCGTATGGGTAATAAAATCTCCGCTCCTAGGTTGTTAAAGCTTACTCCTCAAGATTCACATATGGCTGGTACATCGAAATTTCGTAATGCTCAATTCTCATGGGTATGTTTTCTTTTTACCTTCTTTCTTTCTTTCATATTATATATAATGTTATGGATTTAATTTGATTAGGTGACTGAGAATGGGAAACAAGAGCGTCATTTAGTAGCAACAGTTGGAAAGTTTAGTGTGATATGGAATTTTCAACAAGTGAAAGATGGGACCCACGAATGTTACCAAAATCAAGTGGGTTTGAAGAGCTGTTACTGTTACAAGATAGTTTTGAAAGATGACTCAATTGTTGAAAGTCGATTCATGCATGAGAAATTTGCTGTTACGGATTCACCTGAAGCTCCATTAGTTGTTGCTACACCTATGAAAGTTAGCTCCTTTAGCATTTCTAATAGGCGATTGAACCTTTAAACAAATCCCCTTTGTTACATTTTATCGTATGTTTTTTTAGGTGCTTTATTAGAGCACTATTGTTGTAATAATTCGATACTTTTAGATGTTTTCTTTTATTTCCTTCTCAGTGTGTGAACTGTGAACAAATTCTTGATGAAATCTTATTATATTAGTACGTCACATTTGGAATTTGAATATTAGTCTGTTATAGTTTTCTTGGTAAAAGATAACCTAATCATTAACTACCAAACCATAAATTTTAGCTGAGAACCTTCCAAATGATAAGGGGTAAGGGTAAGGGTAAGTTTCTGTGGTTATAATCAAACTTGAGATTGGATAAGTGGGTCCCTGCTATCATCATTCAATGTAATTCTGTGGTCATTTTGAAATTTTGTGAAGTTGGGTATAGCCAAACATTAGAGTGTAACTGATAAAGGAAAACATGGAAATTTCGGTTTCTAGAGGACTACAGATTTTGGCATGTAACAAATCATCCTCATTCCATGGAAAAAGATTATCGTTAGGTGTAAAGAACACTACTACTAATCTTTGGCCTTCGAGAGCTAAACATTTGTACAGATGTCGAGTTGTGATTCGAGCTCAGCAACGTCCTACATGGCTTCCTGGGTTGGACCCACCATCTTATCTTGACGGAACGTGAGTGTGTTTTCCTAAATGGATAATTTAAATGGCATATTTTGAGTAAGTTTGTTTGTTTTGTGTAGACTTGTTGGTGATTTTGGATTTGATCCTTTGGGACTTGGAGAGGATCCTAAAAGCTTGAAATGGTATGTACAAGCGGAATTAGTTCATGCTCGTTTTGCCATGGCTGGAGTAGCTGGAATTCTTTTTACTGATGTATGTTATGATTTCTTGAATTAAAATCATGATTTGAAATTACAATTTTAATGGGGTTTTGGTTTTGTGAAGTTGCTTCGTACAACGGGATTAAAGGATTTGCCAGTATGGTATGAAGCAGGTGCTACAAAATTTGATTTTGCTAATACTCAAACTTTGTTGATTGTTCAACTAATATTAATGGGGTAAGATTTTTTGAGTAGTGTATAGATACTGGTTGATTCTTTTGTCATCGTGTTATTTATTGCATTCTCTATTCTGTTTAGATTTGTGGAAACGAAAAGGTATATGGATTTTGTTTCTCCTGGATCGCAAGCAAGAGATGGAGATTTCTTTGGGATAGAAGCTGCACTTGAAGGTTTAGAACCAGGGTACCCAGGTGGTCCTTTGTTAAATCCTCTTGGTTTTGCTAAAGATATAAAGAATGCTCAACAATGGAAGCTCAAAGAAATTAAGAATGGTTTGTTAATTTCTCTTTTTATATTATTTGAACAACCTTTATTTTATCCGAATCTCAATGTTTTCTTGGGGTTTGTAACTTTTTGTAGGAAGGTTAGCAATGGTGGCGATGTTAGGGTTTTTTGTTCAAGCTGGTGTTACTCATGTTGGACCAATTGATAATTTAGTAGAGCATCTTTCAAATCCATGGCATAAAACTATAGTTCAAACTCTTGCAGGTGGTCCATAAATATAAGTGTTACCGCTCTACATTCTAATTCATAAATTGAAACGTACACTATGGTAAATTGCCAAAATGTACATTTTTTCCATCATTGTGTTTTAATATTTTCTCTGTAGGGAACCTTTTTTGTTATGGTTTGAAAAAGAAATGTTTTATTCAATACAAGATGTATCAAAATAACCATAGACCATAACAAAATAAATATATAGATATAGAAAGAAAATATATTTTGAGGCCAACTTTTGATCAACTTTCTAATTTAAAGCCTAACTAAAAAAAAAATCTCTAAAAGTCCTAGTTGTTATTTTTTGGTTTATTTTTGGACTTTTATATCCTTGATTTGAAAAGTAGTACGGATCCAAGGAGACTCGTTACCATTTTCTTAAATAAAAATGTGATGGGTCCAGCCCCACATGCCCTTTTTACGTGTTTTTATTAGTCAACATTCCGTATGTATGAAATGAGATGTACCCATGACCCATTAACATCACTATTGTAATTACAATTTTAATTGGTTTGTACCCAACATGAACAAAAACCAAAAACAAATATTTTTGTAACCCAAAATCAAACCAAACAAATCTTATCTATTCCCAATCACATTATTGGATCAAACAACTAAAACAATCAGATTTGGAACAAAAAAATAAACAAGAAAGTTCTTCACACTCAGTATTAGATCAAACAACATAAGCAGAAAGAATTCGAACACAAACAACATCAAGAAAGTCATCCACACTCATGATTGGATCAAACAACAACAACTCCTTCACGCTCGCTTACTGTTAACAAAAAATTGAAGCGAAAATGAGAAAAAAAAACAGAAATCAGAATTGGTCTTCACGGGTCTGTACCCACGATGCTGATTTGGTTGGGCTGGCCCAATGGCGTTGATGGGATTCACGGGGATGTACCCATGGTGGTGATTTGCTTTGGCTGGACCCATGGGGTGGATGGCTTCAGGGGGCTGTACCCATGGTGGTGATTTTATTGGGCTGGACCAATGGGGTGGTATGGCTTCACGGGGATGTACCCATGGTGGTGATGGGTGTGGGTTAGGGTTTCAGATGGTGGTGGGTTCTGGATCTCACGACAAGCCAAATTATTGTGCAGATAAGCGACGAGAAGCGGTGGATGTGCGCCGGTTAGAATGGCCACGAACGACGGAAGGTGGGACTTGAGATGAGACTGGCCATGAACGGAGGAAGGTGATACCTGATATGAGTCTGGCCACGAACGGCGGAAGGTGAGACCTGATATGAGACTGGCCACGAACGGCGGAAGGTGAGCCCGATATCAAGCGCTGATGGTCGATGGAGGAAGGGCTTTGATGGTGGTGATCTACGGGCTTTGAATGGAGGTGTTGGTGGGTCAGAGGTCAGGCGCTGCTGTTCATGGTTCGAAGAGGATGTGGGGTGCTACTGTTGTGTGGGTGGTGGATCTGGTTTGAAGAGGATGTGGTGAAGATGATGGGGGCAGAGATGATGGTAGCGTTGGGTTTCATGAGCAGGAGAACGGAGGTTTCTCTAGGGGGTGTCGGTTTTCGAAGATGGTGGCCATGGTGATGAAAATGGTGGTGGGGGGAAGGTTTGGTGGTGGGAAGGCCAGAGCGGTTAAGTGGTGGAAAGAGTTGTCGGTAGAAAGGTTAGTGATGATGTTGATGGTGATCGAGATGGTGATGGTGAGGGGCTGGGAAGGGGGATCGGTGGAATGGTGATGGTGAGAGAGGGCTGGTTGTGAAGAGAGAGAGGGAGGGTGGCGATTGCGGTTTGAAGAGAGAGAGGGAGGGTTGATTCTAATAACAAAAGATAGAGGGGGGGGGGTTCGTTTCTTAATAGGGTTGGGGTTTGAGTTTTTTAATTTCCTCTATGCGAAATAGGGAAGTGGGGGGCGTTTTGGGTTTTTTAGTGTATTGTAATCAGTTTATTACACAAGGCCTTATAAAAGAAACTCATGTGTCCATGGGCCTTATATCATAAATGCCCCATTGAACTCATCAAGTTCTCTCTCAACCAATTTCACCACCATCTTAATCTTAAGTAAATTAATAAAATATTAAAAACAACCGAGAAGATGAAATATCTGAGTATCAAATAAAGATTCTTAATTACAAAATACTTATAACCATTGGCGGATGTACTTTAACAAATAGAATCTTGAATTTTTTAAACTATTAATAGTCAGTTAATTATGATTCTTACTAACTATCAATCAAAGTTATAATTATGTGTTTAACTCTTAGCCCTTATATATTACCGTTATGTATAATAAAAATTGATGTCGTTTGCTATAATTTTTTCCCAAACACATTTGAACGCTTATTGTGAATTTTAAAATATAAATATCATGGTAACATTCTTAAATTTAAGATCCATATGAGAAAGATGGCATTTAAGAGCGATACAAACGTTATAATAAAATATGACTATATTATGGTGATATTTTTATCACTTAATACACTTTAACAACGATTTACACTTCAAGTGTGATAAAAGTATCACACTAATGGTGTGATAAAAAATCATTTTTACACTGTAATATTGTCATCACTCGGACTAATAGGAATATCACACTACTAGATAAGTTGCTATCGTTTTCGTCTTACCGCATGTTGCCATTTCTACAATCTCCTAAGACATAACATGTAATATGCCTCGTTTCCATACAAGGGTGGATTTTGTCTGTGTCCTAAGGAATAGTTACTCTAACATTTGCACATCTTGTTGTATAGAAACCTATTTAGTTAGCATCAGCAAGATTTAACTTTAACTATCAATTTTAATTTCGTATGAGATGCTAAAGGTATATCATCTCCTAAGTTTGTGTCACTGGTTTTTTTTCATTTCTTTTCCTTTTATACCCCAAATCACCGAGTTTGCCTCTCTTTCTTATTTTCATCTCTAACCATTCAAATCGAACACTCAATATGTTGTTGCAGGCCAGTAATTCCAAAATATATATTATTCCTTCTTTGAAAAATACTTCTACCATTAAAGGTGAAGGTAGATTTTTTTCCTGAGAGGTAAGGGAAAGGAAGGGAAGGACCAAAATTTAAAAGACTAAAAATAATTTGGATTAATTTCTAGTTCAGGGAAATCTAAAAGTCTTATTATATTTATGAGGTTTTTGAAACCAATTTAATCGTTAATAAGGAACATGTGGCTAGATTCTTCTTAAAAAATATCACATCAAATACTAAAATACCCAAAAAAAACTAAAAACTATATAAAAGACAAAGAGTATGGACTTTTGTCTGGACACCACGGAACGACCGCTGCCGACGCCACCATTCGGGACGTACTGTAATTTTTTACTAAATACTCAGAGATTCACTGACACTACAAGAAAATGAGAAATTTGGGACGCAATTTTTTGCCTTTAGTGACGCTACTGTTGCATCACCATAGATAAAGCAGACACAAAAGTTTGCATCGGCTATAAAAGCGTCGTTGTTTATATGTCGACGCTTTAGTAAGGCGTCTCTACTCCAAATAGTTATACGGGACATACACATCAAAGTGTTGCCAATCCCAATAACGTCGATAAATGTCCAATAGGATTTGCGGACGCTTTATCACATAGGGTCGACAATTGGGTGGAATATATGTCGACGCATATACACTTTGCGTCGCTAATTATTTAAATAAATACCGATATATATACACTTAGCATCCCCAATTATTTGAAATAAATACCAACACATATACACTTAGTGTCCCTATTTATTACTAAACTTATTTATTTATCGCAATCTCAATTATCACAATCACTTCGAACCTACAAAGCCTGCCATAACCAAGAAAAGCAAATTGAAGTGCATGACTTTAAACTTGGACGTGTCGACTATTCCAATTGAAGCGACACATATAAATTGAAGTGCGATCTCAAGTGTGCATGCAAGATTGAACTGTTGCAAGTACTTCTTTCTGACCATTACTTGGATAAATTTCATCAAGAGTTATAAACTCATATAATCAATAATGATAATTTCAAGATGCAAATCTTTGCGAATAAGTAAGCTTACAAAACAAACCCTAAAGTCTAAATAAACCATTATAATTTTAAATTTGAGATAATAACAGACCATTAGAGTTATTTTAGTATATCATATTAGTAATTTAGTATAAAAGTATCCCTATTTGTGGGAGTAAAAAGAGAATTTAAAAAAACCTAGGGGTTTTTAATAATAATAAGAATACATTTGTCAAGATGAAGAGTGTAATTTCCAAAGGGCATATCACGATCAAAAGTTTGTACTACATTATCTTCGTCCTCTAACCAAAATGACCGTTCAATCCTTAAACCAAAAGCTTCTTTAATTGCTAATATGATGTTTTTTGGTGTTCCGTCAATACCGATCCTTTTTGTGTACTCTCCATATTTTACAATTATAACCCTCCCTTCAAACGAGTCGCTTTGTTCACCTGTAATATATGAAGTGTATAAGACTTTTGTAATTTTTTTACTGCGCAAAATATAAGGACTTATGGTGCAATTATTTTTAAATTATATAATATATGCAGGGGCAAGGGGACAAATTGTTTTTATTTATTTAATTGCCCTATAGGTCCCTATGTTTTTGACAAAAGCACTATAGGTTCCTGTATTATGCAATATAAGTTATGTATATGAATTAACTTCCCTTTAGGTGCCTATATTATGCACACTAATGTTACTTTTTTTTATTAAAAAACAAACAAGAACCTGGATTTTAGAGATTTTGCGAAGTTTAGGGGGACCAAGTGAATTTTCTCAAAATTTTAGGGGGGCATAATCAATTATTTTTTGTTCAAAAATTGAAAGGAGGGGGTGAGAATATATGGACCTATAGTGCATTTTTTTCATAATATAGGAACCTATAGTGCAATTGCAATCAACTCGAAACAAATCAAGTTGGCGGATATAGTGTAATTAGCTCAAAAAATTTATACATGGATTTAAAATGCAATTTTTGCATTTATAAGAGCACATATAGAGCAATTAATTCGATAAAAAAAACAATATAGATACCTATAGTGCAATTATAAGGATATTAATGCAATTTTTGCATAATATAGTGGACCTACAGTGCAATTAACTCAATAAAAATTAATATAGAGACTTATAGTTCAGTCTGGCTAACGGTCCGTTCCGGACCGGTTCAGACCGGTTCTTAGTGGACCTGGGCCTTATCGGTCCGACCTTACCGTTTCCTGTTCGGACGAGAACCGAACCGTTAATGGAACCACCACTACCGGGTCCGATTCTCGGTCCGGTCCAGCTCTTAACGGTTCCGTACCGGTTTTTAATAGCAGCTTGACTCACTCATATGATAATTTGTATCTGATTCTTCGATTATCTCACTCGTGAGATCCATTGCTTTAATTGCTTCATGATGAGCTGAAACTAAAGTATTGAAATCCGTTCCTGCTTGTAAAAGTTCTTCATATTTACCTTCTTGACTTATATGCCCTTCTTTAAGCACCTGATAGTATCGAATCAATGTTAAAAACTTGACTATTTTATGTACAAAATTGCTTTGCTTTGCTTAGTTTTATCATAACAGTATTAAATCAGCAGCTGGAAGAAATTGGGCTAAAAAAATATATGAAATTGGGCTAAAACAATATATATAAAAAAAGAAGCTATCCGGTTCCGGTCTGGTTCCGGTCCAGTGTTATTTTTAAAACATGAAGAACCGGACCGATAGGTCATGGACCGGTCCGGTCTGGTTCGTGTCTCTCATGCAACTTCGTTCCAGTTCGGTTTTGGAACCGTCCGGTCCGTAGGACCGGTAGAACCGGTCCGGTAGCCAGGTTGACTTATAGTCAATTAACTCATCAATTTATAGGAACCTAACATTAAATCAACTAAAACTTATTAAAATTTAATATAATCTTCGCCCAAATAATATATCTAAATCAAGTTCAATTTACCATAGGGACTAAAAGCACAATTTGCACAAAATGTATAGAAGACAGTATCCAACCAAAAAAGAGAAAATAAGCCATGCCCAGATTGCCAAATTGCCAAATTGAGAAACTAATATACTTTAACAGTCAAGTTTCCATAAACTAATTATTTATTTTACTATAGTTGAGGTTGAAATTGAATCCATAAATATTTTATCGATATATTTTTATAAAATTTGCAAACATTAATAATGAACTAACTAGTGTAGTTAATTTACAAAATGATATAAAAGCTCTTACCATTACTCATCACGAGGCTTCTTTGGCATTGAAATGCTGACATTCTCTCTCTTTTGAAATGCAATGGCCAACGATCACATTGAGGATATATAACTATACGAGTTAGGTAGATGAACATGTTAGTTGACATATTTGTTGTTAACTGATACTAGATAGATATAACATGTAGTATTATGATTCAACTAATTAAATGGTAAGTTTATATATTAATAACCATTTTATCGATAAATATGAAAAACAACTCACAATAATTATTACGTATGTATTGCATTATATCATATATGATTTTATTTCAAAGAAAGTTATTTATTAACTACATACTCACAGATCCACATATATCGTTGCACATATGATTATCTGAATTCCAACATAATTAAAGTATGTATTGTATAACCAGAAAGTCAATAACATACTTCTCAACACAACTTAAATAGATAATTATAGTGGATATAACTTATTCAAATTATTTTCTATTACTTATATATATATATATATATATATCCAGAGCAAGATGTTTAATCGAAACATATTTTTTTTAAATTTAGACAAAAAAATAATGGTACTTTTACCACCAAATTCAAATAAGAAATAGATTTTGCAATTGAAATTTATTTATTTTTATGATAAAAAATTACAAGCAGCTAGACAAAAGGGACTTCGAAAGGATCAAATTTTACCCATAATTATAAAATCATGATCATGATATATAGATATAAATAATATGAATATTTATATTTATATGTTTTTCTATGTTAATTCATGATCATGATTATATAATTCATCAACTACATCACCAATTTTTACTTTCTTACTAATTATGGACATACTTACCAATTTAAAATTATCACCCATCTTGATCTTCATTTGGAACTCCAGATGCATTATGATAGAATACCAAAAATATAATGCTTGTTATAATCAAATATAAACAAAGGTTATTGTAGTTATGGAAATCAAATTAATATCAAATGTAAATATTGGATTCACAACGGGTGAAAGAGAAATAGAAAGAATCGGGCGGAGAGGAAGAGGGTTGCGGCAGAAAATAGGGTTTCGGTTAGAAAATAATATTGTTTATGTGATTGTTAGGCCGATTCTTTGAGAATATTATCAAATAACAGTTTTAAGCCCAATTGTTTTTTCTATATAAGTCCCAAATTTGACCCAACAAATATATAGTTAGAAAGGGCCTGAAAAAAGAGTTTCCCTTTAAACAACAATGCCCAAATAAAACTCACTGTATAACCTTATGTTTGAAATTTTTAAAGAAAAATGGGGGAATCTATTTTAAGAGCATTTATCTTATGAATATTGCCCTAGTTGCACCTAATGCACAAAAAGTTTCAACTAATCAAGATTCTATGCTTGCTAAAGTTCTAAAACATATATATCATACCAACCAAAGCTTTGAGAAAGAAAAAATAGGCTAAAACCCCTCATGTGAGCGGATGAGTCTATTAGTAGGGATGGATTGTTTCCCATGTGATACCAAATGAAATATAGGTAATGGTAATATTATTAACATATGAGACAATTCTTGCATTCTAGGACTTAATTCTCTTCAGAATCCGCTCAACACAAATTTAGAAGTGGTTAATGACCTTTTTATTGATAACTTGCACAAAATATGAATATAATAAACAATACTTTTGATTATCACATTGCTTTTTTTATATTTGTATATCCCTATATACAATGTGATGATATTCCTTATTAGAATGTAACAAAATGAGATGCTTAATACTAAAAGAGTATACCATATGCTTAAAGATAAACATGAAACAAATCTTCTTACTTTACTTTGTGGAGATCCTTTTATGTCTTTTATTCAAGAGTATTATCTGGAGCATACATGTTCCCCCATGTGGTGAAAAACCGTCTAAAGAGAGCTTGTAAAGGATCTCTGGTTGCTGATGAAAATAAGCAAGTTCTTCTTTTATACTTAAAGATAAACAAGATCATATCAAAAGTCGACATGCATGGTATTTTGTTATTGACTCCAGGACCGATCTTGACATTTCGGGGGGCCAAAGCGAACACAAAATAAGGCGCCTCTATATAAAAAGTTCATAAATAAAAATATAACAACCACAATGCGGTTTGAACTCTAGACCTCATGGAGGTAAATGTATCATATTATTACAAATTATACTTTTCAATTATCTTGTGTTGTAAAATAGGTCGGACCATGAACACGCATCTATGATGGAACAAGCCCAACCCCAATGTCTCTGTATTTTTTTTTTTAGGGAACAATTATTTCCTTTTTATTAAAAAAGGAAAATGCTCAAACATAAATTTCTACAATAAGATTTTTATTTGACAATATCAATTTTATACATTTATTTTTACATACAAAAATACTAGAAAATAAAAATGTTTACTCTAATCTCTCCAATCAACAAAGAAAATAAAGGTATATAGCTTATGGAAAAGAAAATGGTATATAGCTTGTGGAATAGAAAATCCTTCTTGTAAGGAAATCGATGTTTGGAAGGCTGTCGAATTATTAATTCTACGGCAAGAGATAACCCAAATTTCTCTAGTTAAATTAATAAAATGGTTTCCAAGTCACTTGATAGCTTTACATTTATTATGGTTTTATCTATAAGCATGTTATGTTAGTCTATCTGATTATTTTTTTTTACCTTTTTGTGATTTTTAACATAATAAACATTTTAAATAATGAATATATCTTTAAAATTACATTCTTTGTTGAATTACAATTCTAATGGCATACAATTTGTTGATTTTAGTTGATTTTGGAAATATATGTTTTTTAAGAGTTTTGTCGTGTAGCTTGTTTTCGTTCGTACTAGGTTCTTTGATGACTGCAAGACTTCGTCCAAAAAAAAAACCAGACGAAAAAAAAAATGTTAATAAAGGAATTTTGATTGCAACTGTCGAGTTTTGCTTTCTTGACACAAACACGTTTGATCCGCTCGGTTGCTGCCTTGTATTGATTATACAATGCATTTCTCAATCTGTTATTAAAATTTATAGTTGATTTTATTTTGTGAAGACATAATGTGAAAAAAATTGTAACCTTTTTCTTGAAAGATCTAGTGTGATTTTTGTGTACAAATATCTTTTGTGAAATAAATCTCAAAAAATGAAGTGCAGATTTTGTGTACACAAAACATTGTAAAAAAATTCTCAATAGATGTAGGATGATCATTTGTTTGAGTGATGCACTAAATAGTATTTTGAATGACCCTTAGGTTATGTGACAAATCCTTAACCATTGGCTAAGACTATCGATTTGTTGATTCAATTTTAAAGTTAATTTTGATTATTATTTAATTGATACCTTATTGGTTAAGTATCTTATTTATTCAATGTTTTAATAAATATTTTTTGTTGTTATAAATTTTATCTAAAGTTGTTTTTGCTTTTCGATGATTGTGTGTACTTTTTTCTTGTTTTAAATTAGGTTTAAAACATTTTATGGTAGATGGAGGATGCGAGACATTTCTAATTACTCATGAGAAAATATCAAAAAGATCATCATGAACGCCGAAATGAAAATAAAACTACTTTTTGTAGTATTCCGATCGGACTAAAGACACAAAAACAAAAGCAATGGATGGATAGATTTAAAAATGATCTTTTGAAAAACAAAATATGTATCTTCACATAATACTCTTCCTATAGACTTGGCTAAGACATGTGAAACCTTGTGGTTCAACGAGGAATGCAACTTATTTGAGTATTTGGTGTATAGTTTGTTAAATAATATATATGGTAGGATTTCCAAAACGACCTTACTAAATCAAGATGATGGTCTACTAACTCGTATCAAAGGGAAAGGGTCTTCCCTAATATGTTCAGTACATTACCCTTACATGATCATACGTTTTATTCTAAAGTTTAGATTTTACAGAATCTATAATTTAGCGTAAAAAACATATTCTTAGATAATAAGTAAATTGTGTGCATGCTTATTTTTTTATTCTAGTAAGTGTTTTGTATTAAGATTTGGATGATAGCTTGTATATGTATTTCATTGTAATATTTCAATGTCATTTATCAATATCTAGTTGTTGTTTATTTATTAGACATATATATTTTATTTTTTATATTGGATCAGTGAGAATTCTATGATACTAGAATTTAAGATTGTTAAATGGGATTTAATTAGTACAAAAAAGACATAAGATGTGTTTCATGATTATGAACATAGTGAACTTGGTATTCCACTTATTTTATTTATTCTTTATTGATTCAATTTGCATTTAACAATAATATCACTGAATTTATGTGTATACTAATGAAAATCTCTAAACCTGCTATTGGACATGGTTTCAAAAAATATCATCAGTGATCCGAACAAAGGTGACAAAATAAACGGTGATGACTATAACCTGTAGCAATAACAACATTCTCTTAAGGCTGTCAATAAGGTAATGCATATGCTTGAGGTAAGAAACATAACTTAGCACATGAGGGATATAGAGGCTTACCATGAATGGAAGAAAAATGATTCCACTTCTAGGGGTAATTCGATCATCTACAAGCATGATGACCTTGTCTATGATTGTCAACAGTACTCCACAACATTTGAAATGTGAAAAGCTCTCAAAGAGAAGTTAGGGGTAAACTTGTTACTAAGTTGTGTTAGCTAACTATCAAGTTTAATACTCATAATAGAAATCTCACTTAAAGCATGTAATAACATCTCAGGGAGATGTCAAACATGATTAAGGAGCTCAAGACTGTTGGTCACATCCATACTGATGAACAACACGTCCAGGCTATGATCTGATATCTTCCACATGAATGGGAGCACATGAAAGTGAATTTTATTCACAAAAATAACATCAAAACTTTTGATAATTCAACTTGTCATGTTTTCTTTGAGAATGAGTGGCTGACAACCGTGAAATCTAAAAGTCAAACTTATGTCAGCGAGTCGAGCTTTCAAGATGGTGTACAAAACAAGAGCAAGAGACATTGGAAGAAAAAGGTGGTAATAAGTCTAAAGGAAAAAAAATAATAAGAACAATGATAAGAATAAAGCAAAATGTCCCAAAAATAAGAAAACCAAGAGTAAGATTAAATGTTACAATTGTGACTAGTTGGGTCACTTTGCTCGCGAGTGCAACGGGTCTAAGAAGATTAGCATATTCTGGTTGTCTGATTTCCTGTTGTTAACACAGTTTTGCTTACTGATTCTTATCATTTATGGACTACTAATTCAGGAGCGACAAACCATGTAGCTACAGACTAAGGGGCTTATGACGAGTATCATCGAATACCAGTGGGAAGCAAGTGGATATATGTAGGTGACAATGATAAAGTTCAAGTCAAAGGCGTTGGCACATGATGTTGAACTTGTGAAGTGGTCAAACCTTTTACTTGCATGATGTTATATATGCTCTCGACATTCCATAAAACCTGGTCTTGGTCAATGTTCGTGTAGGGCTGGGTTATAGTTTAAATTTCCACGACAAACAAGTAGATGTTTATAATGGTACTTCATATTACGGTTTTGGTTTTATTTCCAATGGATTTATGGTATTATATGCTGATAATTTTATTAATAACTATTATGTTACTGGGTATTTTTCTTTAAATTCTTTTTCTATTAATATTGATGTAAATTAGAATGTGTGGCATGCTAAACTAGGACAAATAGTAAGGACCTGATAAAAATGTTGGCAAAAGATAAGTTTTTGGGTTCACTTATTAATTCATTAAGACATTGGTGGACAAGTGAATGAGTCCATAAGACGTGGTATATGTTATTTCATCACATTTATAGACCATTTCACACAATTAAGTTATGTTTGTATAAGTTGATGCACTGAGGTGGTTCATGAAATTTATCAACGATGTGAAAAACCAATTAGATAAAAAGGTTAAAGCTTTGAGAACTAATTATGGACATGAATATCTATATGACCAATTCAGGGAATCGTGTGATAAAAAAAGAATAGTAAGACAACTTATAATTTTGAGAACGTAATAACCAAATGGAGCGACTGAAAGGAGAAATAGAAGCTCCTTTAAAATGGTTATGTCTATGATGGAACATGCCATTCTACCAATATTATATTGGAGAGATGATTTACCTACTCTAACTTACAATTTTAACCGTGTTCCACTAAGTTGGTCTCATCAACTCCTTATGAACTATAGACTCATAGAAAATCTAATGTTATACTTGCGTCCATGGGGGTCAACAACTTATGTTCATGAATTAATTCATAAATAAGAAAAGTTAGATCCTAGAGGCAAAAAGTTTATCTTTATTAGATATAATGAGAACTCTAAATGATATGTGTTCATTGGTGAACATAGGTATGGATGCCTTACTGAAATTGGATATCGAGTGATCACTTTCTTAAAGAATAGTTTTCCAAAAACGGGTGAAGAAATAGGGACCTCACTTTCTTAGATAACTCAACAACATCATTTGCATATTGGTTTTCTTTTATATGTCATGATTTTTTTCCGTAACTCAATCACAACATTTAATTTTTTAGTTTTCCTTACAAGTTGAAAGAATTTTCTCGTAACTCAATTTTTTAGTTACGAAATTTTTTCTCATAACTCCAAATGTTTTTTTATACAAAATTGTGAATCACTTATATTTATGAATTTTGTAAACAAGATGATTTTAAAGTGTCAAAACGTAATCTTTTAAAAGTAATGATACATCAGTAAAATACCAATTATAATTTACTATAATTTAATTAAATGTGAGTCATATATAATCATAGATTAAGACGTGAAAATGATTGATGATTCATATCCAATTAAATTTCACTATGTTATTGATAGTATTTTGATGATACATATTTTTGATAGTATCATTTTTTTCAGAAGGAATGCTCACAACTCATGGACAAGAAATATTGATTTTAAAATCAAAATGGTTTCAAATTCAAAATGGTTTTTCAATATACTAAAATAAAAATCAGTTGAGACTAGCTCAACTGGGTCGAGTCTCGGTTCTCTTTCTAAGCGGTACTTCCTTAAGCCTTTCTATATACATCTCCCAAATAAAAAACCACTTTATGAAAAAAAATATCAAGGTAAGGTGTTAATTACATAAAATTACAGTAATACTCCTTTATGTAGGTTCAATTCTTGGAACAAATGATGGTTGTTTTAAATTCCATTTTTTATATGAAAAAAAACCCAAAATCTATAAAGACAAAAAAAAATATAAAAGACATCTCTAATAAAAAAATTATTTTAAATAAATTATGCATATATTAGTTTTTTTGGCTAACACTATTTTATGATAATTAGTTATTTTTTTAGAACCAAAACTATGAAAGTTGCAAATAAGCATTATTGAATCATCAACTCACATAATTTTTGGAATGTTTGGAGGTTTAAGATTTAGAAAAGTAGAAAATATGAATCGTACTTTTCTTGATAAGTTAGGTTAGAAAGTATTAGATGATAACACTTTGTTTTGGTCCGTCGTTCTTAGACATAGGTAGTTCAAAGGTAATATAATACATTACGTGTCAAAGCCTTATTATTAGCAAATTTGTAAAGTCATCGTGGAAGGTATTGCCGTAGTTAGACGGAGATCCCGATGGCTTTTACGTAATGGTAAGCTTATTTCTTTTGGCTTGATATTTGGGTTAGAAATGTTTCATTGATAGAGTGTAATCTTGAGTGGTAGATAGTGTGTTAAACTGGTCTTCGGACCTGTTGTGTATTAAAAAAAATAAAAATTGTGCAACTTGTTTCAAAACGTTTAGAGACCATATTATAATTAAGATCACACATAGGTTAATATATATACCTTTCATCAAATCACGAAAAAAAAAATACAATGCTATTTCTCAAAAAAAAAAAAACAATTAAGTAAATTGTCTAGGATCAGTTATATTGATCCTCCAATGCTCATCTTTTAACCCCATTTTCTCAGCTTCCCTTCTATCCCATTTCAGCTCAATGTTTCTTTGCTTAGACAGAGCACAAAGCTTTTGCAAGCTCTTATCCATGGCATCATGTACTCTCCACCACCTCTCATGTGCAATATCACTCGCATAAACATGTTGATCACTCAAATCCCAGTTACAATCATAATCTCTATAACACAACCATGGCTTCAATCCTAAATAATGTATACCATATACTTTTGCAGGTTCAGCCCCAAACAATTGGTTCTTTACACTTCCTTCCCCAGTAGTATTGGACCAAAAATTCTTCAAGAAATTCACCCTTCTTGGCAATCTATGCCAATACACAAACATTTCATTTAAAAAACCTTGATCACCACCATTGTATGAAACTATCTCCTTCACATGTTGCATGAATATTTTAAAAGTACAATTCGATGGCTCAATAACCATAATCCCGGAATTAAAAATGGAACCATCGTTGCCTGTTGCAGACATCTGAGGAAAATTGAACAGTATATCGAGGTTTTTAAGGATTATAATGTCGGAATCTATGAAGATGATTTTGTCGTAATCTGTGAGTTGCCATAATCGAAACTTGCTGTAATTGTATTCGTTGTATGAATCTTTTTCGGCTTTTGGATTTCGAATTCTTTTGATGATTCTTAGTTTCCATCCTGCTTGGGAAAGAGATTGTCTTTTGGGTATGGAGATTGAGTTGTCAATGAGGAGAATGAGATCACGTTTGGTTCCTGTTTGGAGGAGGCTTTGTGCTAGTGTTATTGCACCACAAACGTAGGATTCTGATGAATGAAGAACCGTGGCGTATGCTTCTTGATTTATATTCCGTGTCTTCTGTTCTATCTTCGAGACATCATACACTTCATCAATTCCTGATACAGACATGAGATTCTAATGTTTAACATTCTTAAAATTAATGAGACTGAAAGAAAAGTTGTAATCTCATGATTTCATTTGAAAAATGTTACTTGGTGAGAGATAAAAACACTTTTCTAAGAAACAATTCCATAACCTTATTCTTTATTTAAAAAGGTAACAAAAATAAATCTATGACAACCAAATACAACTTTTTTTTTTTACACAACTACTAATATATTCATTCAGATTTCAGAGGAGGAAGTAGTCATAATTAGTTCAAGAGATCGAACTAAAATTAGCTTTACCTTATTCTAAAGGAAGGTAACAACAAAATACAATCTAATAATTTTTTTTTCTTTACTTAAGTTTGAACCTATTATAATAAGAATTACACGTAAAGGGAGAGTTTGTAATGATCAAAGTTGCTTAAAAAACCAATCAACAATCAATGCTATAGCTTACCTACTATTTTTTTAGGACCAACTCATGAAAATGACCTTTTAGCTTAAAGACATAAACTAAAACCATAACTTGAAACAACAGTTATGTTTCGGCTGTGAATAAACGTGTAACATACAAATATAACATCAAAGCGCCTGTAGCTCAGTGGATAGAGCGTCTGTTTCCTAAGCAGAAGGTCGTAGGTTCGACCCCTACCTGGCGCGTGCATAATCCTTTTCCTTTTCCTAATCATATCAACTGATAATAGTTACTACTAATTTTTTTGGTCCGATTTCTTAATACTATTTCACTTTTTTGGTCCAATTGTTTAATACTATTTCACCTAAGCATTAATCTACGAGTTATTCATAGAATTATAGTTAGTTTCGAATCCAGACTATGCAAATAAGTTAACATATGAGAACAACAAATTGCATGTATTGTGTTACCTTTTTCCCATAGAGGCAAAGCCAAAGTGCATGATCCAACAGGCAAAGAAATCTTTTGCTCCAATCTCACCATCTCTGGTTTATAATACCACCAATCTCCTTCACGTTGCATTAAATCATCACATCTAAACAACTCAATCATAGGCCTACATTTACTCAAAAACACCACTTTTTTTCCTCTACCTCTTCTCACCAACATATTTGCAGCTATAAGATTAACTTGAAGCGTGAACAAATCTCTTTTTAACTTATTGCACGGTAATTTTGCTACTATCAAGTCCATATAATCATAATCTTCGAACCTCGGCATTGGTATTTCAGGACATGAAGAACCATGAAATTCTTCTTCTTCATCTATCCATTCAGGGAATATGTCTTTCCATACGAAGTATTTTGAGACATGATCGAAATGAATCGGTATTGTTCTTCCATATGTATTCCATTGTGTTGTGTCTTCATCATCCATGTTTATCATTCCGATTTTCATTCCCTTTCCTAGAAATATGTTCAAGAAACTTGGGTTATCTCTCTTGATGAGTACCCTTTGAGACTTTAATTGATTGGCTTTTGGTTCCTCCAAGACTGACTTCATCTTAATCCCATTGTAATCACCCTGAAATGAACCGAAATGAACAAAGAAAACTGCTAAATAAACCTTAATATGTGCTCAAACTGCGGGTTATTAGAAAAAACAAGAAGGAAATAAACATAATATATGTTACCTTATTATGATTGCATTGTCTTAATGTGCAACGAACATGTAAAGCTGCAGCATAATTGCCATAGTAGGTTGAAGATGAATGCAAGAGGAGAAGGGAAGCATAAATTAGCAAGAAGAAAGCCAATATAACCAAGTTGATTCTAATAACTATTGCTTTTGAAGGATTTGCTAATAATTTAATCATTCTCTATTCTCTTTTCTTAAGTTCTTCTAAACCAAAAGTCTATGTAATACCTGCTGGATCCTTATAATGATCGAGAGTTGATTTTATACTACTGTTACGTGATATATATGTCTCACCAACAGCTTTTATACATATATAATATAAATGTATATATTGTGGACTAATAATAAAAGGACCTGTTATAATATAAATCTTATATAAGGTTTTTTTTTGTCTTTTTTTAGTAGTTCAAATATTTAGTTATTTTTTTGTTGATTTTTATATTATAATTTATATTTATATCTCACATAGTAATTCAATTATAAATAAAAATAATATTAAAAACCAATTACTTCATTGGAATTAGAGATATTAGTATAGAAATTAAGTTAGAAGATGATCCAAATCCTAAAAAACATATTAAAATATAAGTTTCATACAATTTTTTTTTTTCATTTTATCCTAATAGTTTAAACTTTTAGCTAAATTATTAATTTAACATTAGCATATTTAGAAGCTAAAGCCAAAACGGAATTTTAAGATAGACTTCCTCATTCCAAAAGATTCAAAATGTTAGACTTTTTTTACTCAAAATAACAATTTACCATTTGATAAAAGATTTGAATTTCGTATTATTGGTAATATATATTACTTTAGCAATAAACTAACTTACATTTTAGGTTACATTACCAATTTCAAATATATACCTACATACATATTAATGCTCAATTCTAAAAAAGATCTTAAAGATCAAAATTTTGGAAGTTCGAAATGATGATCTCCTTAACCTTTAGCCAGGATCGACTCTGAATTATACTAACGAGATTATTCTTATACATATAAAGCCAAAAAAAATGAGTGAAAAGAATTTATTTGGGAGTGATTACTCTGAACATTACTTTTAATGATTTGTCTATCACAATAAGTTTATATTTTTTTTGTTACATAGGAGAGCCACTTTGGACTCGAAGTCATTGACTCGGTTCGAACCTACACCACTAAACTGGATGACTAAGGCTTTGACTAGTGAGCTAATCCCAAGTGTTCACTATTTTTACCATCTACCTATTCTATCTTTGCTAACACTAAAAACATGGAGGGTGATCTAACAAATTTCTTTTATTAACAAATTCAAAGTGTATTTATTGGGTTTGAATATAATTGAATCTAGCTGTTTTTTTAATTCAAATAATTTTTTGAACAAAATTCTTATTGTTCATTCAAAACTCCATACAACTTTTTCAAAAAAAAGATAGCCAGAAGAGGTGGTGTTGCTCGAAATAAAAAATAAAAAAACGGTGATGGTGGTGGTGGTTGTAGCGGTGTTCGGTGGTGCGGTCGAAATTTTATTAAGAAAAAAAATTGACGGGTGGTGGTGGTGATGATGGTCAATTATTTGCTTATTATTAAAATAAGAATAAAAATTATATCAAAAATATAATATAATAATTAAAATAAGAATAGTTTAGGTATAGAAAAATAGATGAGATGTTATCTACAAATATTTAATTTAGTGAGAAGATTATTTATAAAATAAATTATTGAAGGAATTTTTCTATAATTAGGCACTTTTATTAGATTATTTTAAATAAAAACCTCCCTTTCTAATTGTATATTAAGGGGTGGATTCCTATAAGGCCCAAGGCCTCAAACCTCCTCTGAACCAATAAATTTGATACTACGTAAATGTAATTTGGTCTTGATAAAAAATTAGTCATTTTTTGAACATTTATGTAAATTGTGCATACTTTAAAGGACAGACAAGTCACTATTGTTTGGTGGTTTAATATTTTTATAAATTAGAATATATAATAGAGGTTAATTGTCTGAATCTTAGT
Organism: Nemophila menziesii; assembly: GCA_029959085.1. Lineage (NCBI taxonomy): Eukaryota > Viridiplantae > Streptophyta > Magnoliopsida > Boraginales > Hydrophyllaceae > Nemophila > Nemophila menziesii. The sequence goes on along the minus strand of JARWIR010000013.1, from coordinate 11,926,420 downwards.
TTTTTGCTATATCTTTTATCTAATTACACATATAATAGAAAATTATTTCAAAACCAAATCATTGTTCTTTAGTATATTAGATTTATATCATAAATTTATCGATTTTCATAAGATCGACTTATTCAATCGAGTTAATCGCTCAAAAGGTCCAAAAACATGTTCTCTCAACCTTAACTAATTGATGAGTTATTTTTGGGTTATTTTGTGTTTTTAATGGGTTGTGAGTATTTTTTTAATGGGTTGCGTGTACTTTTTTAATGGTATGCGCGTGTTTATGAATGGGTACGCGAATATACCTTATTAGACAACAATTTTTTTTGTATGAACCTTTTAAGTCAAACACCCTATTGAATATTTCAATTCTGTTATATAAGTCTCTATTTTAAATTTGAAGATAGTAATATTTAATAATTTATTATTTACATTACTCCAATCAAATTATAATATTTAATTTTTGTAGATAATTTATTCTTCATACTTATAAATTAGAACATTAATATAACATATAGTATATTAATATATACTAAAGATATTATATAAATTAAATATAATAGTGTTTGCTTGCATATTTTTTGGACAAATATTAATTTGTAAGTTCATCTATTAAAGAAACGAGGAAGGCAATGGTGTTGGAATCCCTATATATGCATTTTGACATTGGTAGTTATATATCTATGTATACTATTTTTACCTTAATTTTTTTTTTGGAAGCGTTGATCTCTAAACTCCATATATTTTAAGCCCCCTTCTCTCCCCAAGTTTAGCTTCTAGATCCATATATGTAAAGAGGTTACTTATATTTTAATAGACGATTATTTTATTTGTCTTTGTTAAGAGGAGAGGGCGGAGTCCGTTGTTTCGTATTTTTTGTGCAACTTTATACTCATGCCAAAAAAATCTTACTTGTTGTGTTAAGCATAGAAGTTCGCATTTGAATAGAGCACTAACAACTAATCTCATGGATTATTTGTCGTTTCTTTGAAATGCAGTTCCAACAGAAAGATCTCATAAGGACAGGGGATCCATATTTTGGCTTCCTCCCCTCTACAATGGAAATCTTCTTCTATAGGTTCATCCTGATACAATCTAAAAAACATGGATTATTGATGGTATCCCTAATGAATACTTTACATAATTTGTTAACTTAGGAATTGTAATGCAAACGTCAATCTTTTGGTTCTTTTAAGAGACCACATCATCCTTGGGAGTGAAGATATTGATTGTGAGTACTATGATAGAGGCACACCTTATGAAAGCTTAATTGTATCAAGAATTGTCAATGGTGGTGGACTAGTGATGAGAAATTTTAGAGTTTTCCCGTAAGAGATGAGTGATGAGACAAGGATCAATTCCCCAAAAATTGATTATTAAGACACCTCTCAAACTCTTATTATATTTTTCGGGGTGGTCGTCTTGTTTTGTTAATAATAAGATGGTCGTTTGGTTATGGATATCTATGGGCAACAAGCCATTACAATTGCTTGATGGTATTTTTGGAGGATAGGTGATGACTTTCATACAACGATTTTTGGATGTCGACTTGATCTGCTACCTATATTGGTGTCCATAATGTTGTTCATCTTAATTACTAATGGATTACCGGTCCTTTCAGCTACTTTTGTAGCTTCTCCCTTGGACTAATGGACCCCAATTCCTAAGATAAAAGATGCATTCTTATAACCATTGGAACTAGCTCAATGGCCAGGACCTTGTCTCTAATCTAGGAGGTACAGGGTTCAAATCCCTTCAGCCTTGTTATTTCTTGAGCCCTTAAAGGGGGTAAGCAAGAGGTGCAAGGTTCGAGTCCCCTCCCTGAACATGGGTAACCTAGTTCTGATTAAGTGGGTGTAAGCATGAGGAGGCGTGTATATTTCGTATGACAATACAATAGTCGTGGTACGCGTAAGTTGGCCCGGACACCCATACATCAAAAAAAAAAGATGCATTCTTATAACCATTGGTCCTAGCTCAATGGCCAGGACCTTGACTCTCATCTATGAGGTATAGCGTCCGAATCCCCTCAACCTTGTTATTCCCCTCCATAAACATGGGTAACCTAGTTCTAATTAAGTGGGAATATGCATGAGGAGGCGTGTATATTTCCTATAGGAATAGTCGTGGTGCGCGTAAATTGGCCCGGATACCTATATATATAAAAAAAAAAAGATGCATTCTTATGTAGAAATATGCATGGGAAGGCATATACATTTTCCATTAGATTAGTTGTGGCTAGCAAAAGTTAGCCTGGACACCATGTAATCAAGAAAAAAAAAATGCATTCCGAAGAGAACTTTATCTCACATATTGCATTAGTCCTACCTTAATTATATTAGGTAATAACACCAATTTTTGAGGTTAATCTACACACGCGCATTAGCTATGCTCCCTATATTTTTAGGTAATACGAATGAAGTTTTATACTTTCATTTAAACAGGCATGTCAACCAATTGCACTTAACAAAATAGGGAGGTTGAGACAACCTTTGCTGAGAGTCTTTTAGTTTTCATTTAAAGATAAAACCTTATATTTGTCTGATATATTCTCTGGATTTTGATCAATACCTAGACTGAGTTACAAAGACCATAAGTCTTTATTCGAGAGTAAAGGATTAGATTATTTGAGTTTCAGTACACATGCCCACATCACCGTGCTCACCATTTTAGCAGAAACTGACTAAAAGTTGACTCTACTTATGGAGGTAACTTATAATTTTTTTTCTCATTATTTGCAATATTCCGGGCCGGGGAGAACAAGAATGCAAGTTTCATATCTGTTTGAGGTTTTTACAAGAATAGCGTTGATAAACAAAAAAGAAGTTTGATCAAATGGGGACACTATTTTTAAGAAAATGCACACAATACCCTACTGGCAATTTCACTAGCATTTTACAATCACGTATCTGCCAATCTCCTCTTCATTGAATCTTATTTCTTATTTTTTTGGTCCATTGAAGTTTAATATTATTGATCTTGAATAAGCCATTTACATATGCATACATTCAGGAGTAATAAGGTAACCTGCCAAAGAATTTGACTAGAAATTGTCGCTTGCAAAATGTTAAAAAATCCCTGTCAGGTATAATGTGATACTTTTTCAAGCAGTTTAAGCACCAACATATTCTGAAATACTTGTAACTTTACTTACCTCACTCTAATAAGTAATAACTCAGGACTATAATTGTAATGTATACATATATTTATTTACCCTCAAAGTTTTAGGGTAAAGATTGACTAGAAAGACTACACATCATACATAAGAAGAATCTAGTAAAACATGCTTAACTAATAAGATGACCACAAGCAAGAAAATTGTATATAGAATAGATAATAAACAATCTTTAATAATGTATGTATTCAACTCATTCTCCTATCATCAATTAACAAATAATGCAAATAAATACCAACCAAACCCATATGAGATATGCAAGGAAAAGTGAACAGAGAAAAAATTCAGCAAATTATACTACTAAAGTAATACGAAATTTTCAACAAAAATAAAATATGCTAGTTACTGAGTGAAACTAAACTCTCCTGGTAAACCATGGTTTGTGTTATACCGGCCTGGATATTAAATTGAGTTAATTTATGGGTGTCAAGGGCACACGAGACGAGTTGTCTTTTTTCATAATCATGGAGTAAAGCTTCATTCTTCCAAATCGAAAATGGGAACAGCATATCATATAAAGGTCCAATCCTGTAATCTTTTGTGAAGGATTTTACCTCCCCAAATTCATGCATCACCCATATATCAACCAGAAAAAACGTATCTTCTTCTCCTATAAATGTAAAATTGTATACCAAAAAAGCTAGACAATTATTTATGACCCTAACACACCATTGGTGATCATTATAACTGTTGTCCAAAAGCGTCATTTTATATGGAAGTGGCAGGTAAATAAATTCATCTTCGCTCATATTGTAAGAAGTGATGCAAATAATATCTTTGTATCTCCCAGTCCCAGCAACCCAATAGAACGAACCTTCATATAGGGTTCCGAAACGACCAGGTTCAATCCAATTTGGATAATCATCATCGTCAAATGACTCGTATTGTTTCCAAGAATTAGTACTAAGACTGTAAAGTTCAATAAATTCAGTTCTATGTATGTCTATATCCATAAGGAGCGAGTAGACAAAAGTAACAACCTTGTACTCATTTTTGTGGGAATCGAAGCAAAATCCAATTGAATTCCTAACTACCGAAATCACAGGGCGCGTCTTAGTATGTGGTGGGCTTTGAGGAAGTAATTTAAACTCTCTCGTTGATGGATTACATAATACAATATTTGTATTATCTGAAATACATATTAATCCATTACAAGGCCCAAAAACATCCAGACCATTGGAATTAAGATGAGGTATCTCTAATAGTGGTGAAGAGGGAATTCTGTCGAGGGTTTCAGAGGAGTGGAAAGATAAATAATCTTTATTCTCATCTTCTCCGTCACGTACAATTAAGATGCACTCCTCATCTTTGGAGTTAGAGTGATGTTTAAAATGCGTTTCAATAAAATCACGACTCTGAATCAAAGCTAACCAAGAGTTACAAACGCACCTGAAACGCACCAATGATTTAACGGGTAACTTGAGTAGAATCTCTAATATCATATCCTCTGGTAAACTCGTCGCGGTTGACGATTCCATGGTCATTTGGTTGCCCAATCATCTACACTTTGCCATGACTGTAAGCTGCGCACAAAAAGACGAAAATATGGAGGGAAAGGAAGGGTTAAGGTCTTCTTACTGGGAGAACAGGGTGCTTGGAAGATTTAATGAACGATTGTGTAATCAATGATAGGTTACCTGTCCATTTTTCGACTAAAAAAAATAGGTTAATGAAATTCAAAACCTATCATGTGAACTTTTGCTAATATCAAAAGTTCCTGAAACTAATTCCGATATAAACTCAAATTTAACAGGGTACCGATCCCAAATAATGGTATTTATGGTTACGAGGCTGCCCTTTGTTGGTCTGGTTAAAGTTATTCATATTAAAAAAAATTAATTCTTTCATCTTTTTGAAAGAAATAAACAAAATTATTTTTTAACTTGCTTTTGCTTCGTTAAAAAATATAATTTTTTAATTTTTCTGATTTCTTTTTTATTTAATTATGATTTTTTATTAAAAAAAATTCACGAATACGTACGTGTGATGAAATTAGTTGGTGGTGATTGGTGGTGGGGGTGTTGGAGTGGTTGTGGGGGTGGGTGGTAGTGGATGGTGGTGGTGGTGGTGGTGGTGGGGGTGGAGGTCGTGTTGAAAGAAAATAAATAAATATTATTATTAAATAATAAATAGTGAAGATATAAAAATAAAATGGTCAATATATTTAAGTAATTAATTAATAGTCATATAAGTAGTTTTGTAATTTTCTAATTTTTTATGCTTAAACGGGAATTAAGTTGAACTTGTAATTAAATAGGAATTCTTACACTTTCCGTGTAATTAATTGGGCATTGTCTCATTAAAAAAATTATTTGCTAAAAACAAAGATACCTTATATAATTATTTTAATTACTCTATTATTTATCATTTAAATTTAACCACCATATTACAACTTCCTACCACTACCCCACCACCACCACCCCCATAACCACCCCATTTTGGATTTGGAGATTATGTGGACTTGGTTTCCTTTAAGGCTGTAAACGAACCAAGCTGCTCGCGAGCCGCTCGAGCTCGACTCGGGAAAAAACTCGTTCGAACTCGTTCGTTTATATAAACGGAAAAAAAGTTCGTTCGAACTCGTTCGTTAAAAAAACGTGTTTGTTCGAGCTCGTTCGTAAACTCGTTAAAAATTTATAATCTATAGATTAATGGTTTAGTTATCAATAAATATATTGTTAAACCTATAAAAAAACAAATTATTTGTTAATAACTCGAGATCGGCTCGAAAAAAACTCGTTCGATATGTTAACAAGCCTTAAAATTTGAGCTCGGCTCGACTCGTTAAAATTTAAGCTCGGCGTAAATCTTATGAAACAAGCTTATACAACCAGTATTCGGCTCGACTCGGTTCGTTTACAGCCCTAGTTTCCTTTTATTTTTGAAAGGTATACTTAATGTGCGAGATAACGGAAAATATTAACGGTTGGACAAAAAGAAAAAGTTGGGTACCTAAAAGTACAATTTTATAGTATGGGTATTCAAAAGTCCATTTTTGAATTCCATGGGTACCCACGGAGTCTCTCTCTCTCTCTCTCTCTCTCTCTCTCTCTCTCTCTCTATATATATATATATATGTGTGTGTGTGTGTGTGTGTGTGTGTGTAACTTTGTGCATGCTTTGTATATGATTTTAGGGGTCACCTTCATTCTCAATTTGATTAAAAAAAGAGGCACTAATTGAGTGAGAGATTAAGGCATTATCTTTGATATTTTTCTTCATTCTCTCCTCTTCTTTATTTTTCAAGTATTTGTGGGTAATTTTCATTGTGTCATTACCCTCATTTGCTATTTCCTAAAAGCAAGTGTCCATGCAATAAATTTTGTGTATGTTAGTTAATGATTTTTTTTTGGCATTTTTAATGTCAAAAGTACTTTTCACTTCATTAATATTCCAAGTTTTGCTCTCAGTGACGAATAACTGCTCAACAGTTATATAATTAACCTTTCTTGGTTTTTGTATATATATTTCTGAGTTAGTAATCCATATGCACTTATGAAGGCATATGGTTTTCCCAGTGCCAATTCTCAATTTTGGATTGTATATGAAAATATTCTCCCATCCAGTAGACTTTTCCAACCCTATAAGGATGAGTGCCCAAATTTTGCTTAAATAGAAAAAAGTGTTGTATTAATATATACTCTTGAAGTCTATGTATCATGTAGTTACCCTTTACCATTATATTCCATGCTTCTTTCCCAGTGAGTGATAAGATCATTAGGTGACTATTCGTGAGTCCCAACCCACCGTTCCTTTTAGGGATAGTGAGGGTGTTCCAATTGAACCAGTGAATTATTTTATGCCCATTTTTTCCACCAAAAGCTACCAATCATGGAGCTAATAGTTTAATAGTTTTTTTTTGTATTAAGAAAGAAGACATAATATAATTATAAATACTTTGAACTACTGCTTTGATTAACTTTTTCTTTCCTCCATAAGAGAGATATATAGTTTTCTAATTTTCAGTTTTCTTTAGTATTATTTCAATAATCTACTCGAGATCTTTTATTTTAGATATCCCCGATTCAGTTGGGATCCTAGGTAAGTTCCTAAGTTTTTCATTTCCCTCATATTCATATTTTTAATCATTATATTTGAAATTGTAATTGGGTGCATTGGAGCTAAATTTTGCTCCACTTTTGTTAAGGTTTGACTAAAAATTTGTGGCCATGTTGATATTATTGAAGGCATTAATCTCTTTAAAGTGTGATTTCATTAAAAAAAATGATATCATCTACGAAAGACAAATGTGTTATAGTGGGACAGTGTTGCCTATTTAGATTCTTTCAAAGAGTTCTTTTTTGACTTTGTCGTTTACAAGCTCATCAAGAGTTTTAGTTGCGATGCAAAAATACAGAGAGAATAAGAGGTCCCCCTGTCCAATGTCTCTCTTTGAATTATTAACTTCATAAGGTGTTCAATTTATAATGATCGGGTATGTAATAGATGATACACATCTCATTAGTTTATTACACTAATAACTGAGCCCCGTTTTCCTCATGATATCCTCTAATAAGTCCCATTTTTATATACTCATATGATTTTTAATGTCAGCCTTCACTATAATGAAATATTTATTAGTTTTATTTTTTCATTTTAAGGAAATTTATTAGTCCCATGTATTGGACATCTTGTCAACTTCTTTTGAAATCGCGTCCATGCTTCGCTAACACTCTCTTCGGCTTCTTGTAAGAAATTCATAAGCTTCAATAGTTCCTTCACTCGTATACTTGTAGGATAAAATTGATCGAGGAATCTTTCTTGAAGCTTGTCCCAATTTGTTATTAGCTCGGGAGGTTGATCATCTAACCAATCGCTCGCTTTCCCGGTCAAGAAAAATTGAAACATTAAATAATACATATGTTCTTGCGTAACACCTTCACTAATGTAGGCATCACAAAATTGCATGAATTTCTTAACAGAACGGACCGGATCTTGATGTGTATCACCACTGTATTTCCCAAAGCTCGCGAATTGATTAATCAGGTCTGGATCGGGCTTGAATCGAACGACTTGAATAATTGGGATGCGAATCCCAATGGGTTACTATTTTTCGACAGTATACTCATTGTTATTCAATACTTAATAGTACTCATCATTTTTTATAGAGTACTCGTCAATTTTTTCGATACTCATCATTTTTTTCGAAACTTATCATTTTTTCGAAACTCATAATTTTTTTCGAAACTCATCATTTTTTTTTTCGAAACTCATCATTTTCTCAAAACTCATCAAATTTTTCGGAGGTCGGTGGTCGATGGTCGGAGGTCGGAGTCGATAGTTGGAGGTAGGTGGATAGTGGAGAGAGATGAACAGTGACATCACTCCTTTTGTCTTTTAATGTTAGTAAAGGTACTTTAGTATTTGGTCATGTTCGAGATCTCTTTGAAGAAATAAGATTCTTATTAGTTTGTTTAGACCAAAAATCTAGTCTCTAATACCCTATACTTCATCTTGAAAACTTTATTTTGTCAACAAGGACAATTTTTTAATATTGAAAAAAACTGAACTTTACTCAATTAATATTTAAGTTTTGTATCTAATTAAACATATAGTCCTACATCACATAACACATTCCTGGCCTGGTAGAACAAGAACTTAGCTTTCATCGTCTTTTTTGAGGTTTTTACAAGATGACAAAAAAACTAAGGACTTTGATCAAATGGGCCATGATTCTTAAGAAAATGCACTCAGAAACATAACAAAGACTTTTTACCTCAGAAAATGCACTAGTATTTTACAGTTACTTGTTCAGCCAATATCCTCTCCATTGCATCTTCTTTCTTATTGTTTTACCATTTGAAGTTTCATATCATTGATCTCATTAGGCTACACATACAGGCTTGATAGAGTAACCGTAAATATAAGGACAAAGTTAACTAGCAGGATTTAGAAAAATATGCTATTAAGATAACCACAAGCAAGACAAGTGTAAAATCATCGATTAACAAATAATACAGACTAATAAAAATGCCTACTTAGAAGATTCAGCAAATTATACTACTAAAGTAATTCAAGATTTTCAATTAAAAAAATATATGCTAGTTAAAATGTGGTTGCCGTTAATTCAAAACCAGAAACAGAGACATGAATAGTTGCTTTAACAGTAGAAAAACAGAGGCTATTGAATTGCATAAATGAGCTCATCTGTTATTGATTGAAACTAAACTCTGGTGGTAAACCATGGTTTGCAATATAACAGCGTTAATATTGTATTTAATTAGTTGATGGTTGTTAAGAAGAGCAAACGAGGAGGCAAGTTGTCCGTGTTTAGTATTCATGAGTAACGTTTCATTATTCCAAATCGAAAGATGTTTCCAAATTTCAGTAAAAGGTCCAATCCAGAAATCTCTTGTGAAGGTTCTTTCTACACCATATCCATGCAACACCCATACCTCAACATATATAGGTTCTTTCTTATCGTAAAATAAAACAGCCAGACAATCATTGATCACCCTAATACACCCTCTGAATTCTAACCGTCGATATGGCAATGACATGTAAATGAACTTATCTTTGCTCATATTGTAAGAAATGATGCAACTCTTGTCCTTTTTCTTGGCATCCCAATAGAACGAACCCTCGTATAGTGTTCCGTTACGACCTGGATAAACGTGTTGTGGGAAGTTTTTTAAGTGAGCTTTTTTCCAAGAACTAGTACTAAGACTGTATATTTCAAGAAATTCATCATCGACGACAAATCTAACAACCTTGAAATCATTATTGTGGGAATCGAAGACAAATCCAACCGAGAGTCTCTTATGATACCTTCGTAACTCCGGGCTGATTAAGTAAGGGCTACGAGGAAGTAATTTATACTCTCTCGTTGATGGGTTACATAATACAATATCAATATCATCTGATGCACATATTAATCCATTACAAGGCCCACAAACATCAAGACTACTGAATTTGAGATGAGGTATCTTTAATGGTCGTAAAGAGGTAATTCTGTCAAGGGTTTCAGGGGAGTGGAACGATAAATAACCCCTAGTCTCATCTCTGCCGTTACGGACAACTAAGATGCACTCATTCTTGGGATCGGAGTGATGTTTGAGACGCATTTTAATGAAATGACCAGTTTTAATTGTAGCTAACCAAGATTTACAAACGCACTTGAAACGCAGCAATGATTTGACTGGTAACTTGATTAGGATCTCTGATATCAAATCAACCGATGAACTAATCTTCGTTGCCGATAACTCCGCCGCCGTGGGCATCTGTTTCCCCAAATATCGACACTTTGTCATGTTTGTAAGCAGCGCGCAAAAGTTCGAATATATGCGATTTAACTTCTGATTACCTCCTACGCTCTTCACATTTAAGGGTTGTGTTTAAATATAAGCATTTGGAAGGAACTTTCCTTTGTGTTCTTGTTTGGATTGTAGAAAGTTTGAGGGGATATTTTATTAGAGTAATGATATACCACCCAAATTTATACTACTCAAGTATACCACCCATGACGTGGCATGAATTGGTTGGTTAAAAGTTTTAATCAATTTATTTTTTTGATTTAATTAAAGATTTACTTCCAACCAATTCACGTCATGGGTGGTATAAATTAGGGTGGTATATATCATTACTCATTTTATTATATTTTTTGAAATGGAAAGACATATAAAAATAAGGAAATTTGTCAAAGATATATCTTATACATAAAAAGATAGAATAAATGAAGAATAAAAATTTGAAAAAAAAAAAGAAGAATAAAAATAAAAATAAGGATTAATGATTAAAAAAACTCTCAAGTTAGAATTAATTCCCGTTTACTATAAATATCATTTTTTTTTGCCTATAAAAGCACCATCATTTTGTTTTTTCTTTTGCCCATAAAAAGAGTCGTTTGATTTATGGAAAGCTTCCCAGAAGTTAGATTTTGAGTTTTGGGAAACTTCTCATAGTCAATGTTCTATGAAAAAGACAATATCTTTTACAGGATAATGGACAAGGTTGCAGGTGTTTATTGAGCATAAACCCAAGAAATAAAATGTTAATAAGCAGAGGCAACTCTTTTGATTACTCATTCACGTTTAATCCATTTTATATTAGTAGGAGGAATCATATTAGTCGGTTTCCAATATCTTGAGAAGAGCGTTCTTTAATCCATTGCGTGATTGATTGACTCGATAACTCGAACAACTAATTGTGTAACACTTTCAATAGTAATGCTAGAGATGTCAAAATGCATCACGAACTAAGATGTGCTCTTTACTGCTAGTCAATTTGTTGCGAACACAAAATATGCAATTGTTTTATTTGTGTCCTCATTGATAACGACATTTGAGTGTTTTCTTCAAATTCGTTATATTTTTTTATCGGACAAACAAATATATTAAAAAATTTAATATGTATATCGATGCTTGAATTAATCAGCCAAAAATCACTCTACCTAAATACTAACAGTAAGCTAACAAAAGATAAAGTTACTACCCCACAAAACTTATATAATGTCTAGGTGGGTAGAAATAAAAGTCCAATATCTCCTTAAAAGGCGAGATGAGTATATAATAAAAAAAACTAACGTATATATGTATCTTAACATTTTTTTACTATGCTCTCTGAATTTGGGAGCACGACCTACATACTAAACTTGTTACGATCTTACTAAATCAAGTACACGGATGATGTGAATGCTATCTTCCATGCTTTGGATTTCCAAGCTACTCTCTTTTTGTCTTTTTTCAACTACTTGAGCGTGCTTTGTATAGTAGAGATAGCTCTCTCTCTCTCTCTCTCTCTCTCTCTCTCTCTCTCTCTCTCTCTCTCTCTCTCTCTCTCTCTCTCTCTCTCTCTCTCTCTCTCTCATACATATCCAACTCTGTATAGTCATCCATATCTCATCGGTGAACTTGCATCTTTTTAAAAGACGTTGCTCCGTTTCAATTTCATCTTTTCAAAGCATACACATCGGATCAAGTTCCACATAAGTGATTCGACTATTTGCTTGAAGTTTGTCTCATGACGTAATCTATTCAGATGGTTGACGATCCAACCACTCAATCACACCTCCGGTCAAGAAAAACTGAAACATGAAGTAATACGTTTGTTCGCGAGTAACACCTGGAGTAATGTACGCATCAAAAATTTGAATAAATTTCTAAATGAATCAAACCGGATCTTGGTGTACGCCTCCACTGTAGTTATCGTAACTCATATATTGATTCGACATGGCCAGATCGAACTTGAATCGAGCAACTTGAATAACTGGAGGGAGAATCCTTAACAGCTGAACACGAAGACCTTTCTCTCTACGCATATTATTTGGATTGATAGGTATCACTCCTCCATTACCTCCTACTTGTGGTTGCACTACTGGGAGAATTACATTTGGATTAATTGGATTTTCCCAAAGTGGTACATCCTCTACTCTTGGGATTAGATTCTCATCCGCATCTACATTCACTGGCGCATTCATATTTGCCAAAGCTTCTTGCTTCTTTCTTTATCTCTCGCGTTTTCTTTGAGCTCGAAGGTACTTCTCGAGATTCGAGAACATACACCAAACTAAGAATCTGTAAAGAGACAAAATCATAAACAAGCGTAAAATCGTAAAAGAAACTAACTCTACTACACTAAACAAAAACATAATAATTAACTAAATAAGCCCCGACAACTGCGCCAAAAACTTGTGTCTCCCAAAGTGTGATAAAATTAAGCTAACAAATCAACACCTTGAGTGTTCACTCTCCACAAGTGTACGAGCCGTTTGCAAGTAATAAGTAAGTAATAATATCATTCTCCATATGGACTAAAGTCATAAATGTAAGCCATGGTTCTAAAAGGCGCTAGGCGGTACTGGGGCGGTAGACCACCTTCGAGCGCCTAGATGGCTAGGCGGCCTATTAATCGGAATTTAGGCGGTTTTTTTCTAGGCGGTTCTTATACTATTTTATATTATATTATATATATATATATTACTAATATATTGATTTGAATAATAAATATTTACACACTAATATACTTAAAATAGATCAATTTAACATAAATAACATATATATTACTGTAAATTAATAACATATCATTATTAATTAATCTAAAAAATGACCAATTTAAAAAATCTAGACTTGAAATTTGAAAAATCCTACCTTCTTCTTTTACTCGCGCGTTCAAGCTCTAACCTAAGTAGTTTTTTCTTTATATTTTGTTTATGTGTTGGGTTGGATTAGCTTGAATTGGTTATTTATGGGCTAGCATGCTAGGTAGTATTCGGGTTAGGCAACCCATTAATCTGATTTGGTAGTTTATTAATTAGATTATGCGTAGATGAACCTTCGAGTCACCTTCGAAAGAAATTCTAGGTGGATTGCACTTTAAAACGCTTAGGCGGAGCGCCTAGTCGGCTAGGTGGCCTTGTTTTAGAACACTGATGTAAGCTCGTGTTCTTAAAGAGTGTAGATAATTTAGATTTATAACAAAAAGACATATATAAAATATAAATATTTGTTTGGTTTTCATATAAACTAAGATGCAAAAATTAAAACTAATTAATATGAAACTGCCAAAGCAAGTTAATAAACTACAAAGAATGATATGAGAGAGTATAGTTCAAGTTGTAAGTAATCCCCAATGTAACAACGATTATTTCTAGTAATAAGGGTGGACTTTGGGTAATTCTTTGTTAATCGGGTTTCTAAATTCATTCTAACTCTCGCCAGGGTAGCTTAGAATGCTGCCTAACTATAACTAGAGTTCTCGGGTGAGATTACCCTACACAAAAACTTGGCGCTATAAATTACTTAACCTATGTAATTATCCGACTAGGCAAGCCCGTTGAAATCACTACCTCACACCAGATGAATATGAACCAGCTTTGTTCTTAAACCCCGCCAGAGTGCTAGTTTAAGATACTAAGGTTAATTTATATTTGATCAGGATATAGAAAGTATAAACTAACTTAATTCACATGAAAAAAATATTATAAACCCAAAACAAATCAATTATCAATCAAGGTCCATACAATTATGCAACTCAAGCTATAAGAAATTTAGTTCATACTTAAATCAATAAAACTAACTATTAAAAGGATTATGATCGTGTTTAAAACAAGAAACTAACATTAGTTACCCTATTACTGAAGATGGAATGGTGTAGAAAAAATGTAGTACGGTTCCAGGTTCTGGTCTCCAAACTTTTTTCTCTTCCCCAACTAATAATTCTTAATAATAATGATTTGTAACCCTTTTCCAAGCTTAGGGGGTGTTTGTTTGTATTTAATGAGATCTTAATCTAGTTCGTTAACCTACTGAATCAATAAGACTAATTTTTTTCCTGACCAATTTAAAACTAAATGCCTCTTAATTGGTTTGTTAGATTACAGGTTCTTGATGCTAAAGAATCCATTTACATAAATCTTAATTCATAAATTTTTATCAATACATTTAGCTAACTTGAATCCTCTCTATCTTTTTTTTTCTTTTTTTTTGTTTAGTTTTACTTTTATCATTTGTTTTTTTTAAAACATAATGAATATATTTTTTCTACATCTCTTTCTATTTACATAATTATCTTTTTATTATTTTAATTCTTTTAGTCAATCCTTTTTTGAAAGAAAGTAAGATCAATTTTGAATAAATTTAAATATACTTTGCTTTTTCTTTATTTCATGTTAATATATTCTTGATTTTATATTTTATATGAAAAATATCAACTACAAAAATTGTACTTTATAGGTTTTTTGGGATTATGATTTTCTTTTAACTATTTGAAATTATAATTTAAATGTTAATATTAATATTAATATTTATATACTTGTTTCAAAAATATCAAAAAGTAAGATCGATAGTTGGTCTAATGGATAGACTACTCTGCAGAGACCAAGAAATCATGGAATCGAATCTTATTGGAATCAAAATAATTTCTAGTTCAAAATGGCTATCTTATATATTCAAAAAAAATCAAAATAACAAATTTTTATATAAGTTTGTGTTGACATGGCCAATAAAACTAAAACTCATCAAGTTCATTAATTTATAACTAAAATAAAATAAAAAATTTTAAATTAGTAACAAATTAAATGTAATACGCAAAATTGATAGACTAAGAGATTAGAATAGAGTTTATTTTTATTTATTTTCTTAAAAATTGAGAGATGTTGAAAACATAAATGTTTTAAGAGTAATGATATAAACCACTCAAAATTAAACCATCCAAAATTATACGACCCAAATATCACCCAATCGTGATGTGAATTGGTTGGTTATAAATCGTTAATTAGATAAGAAAATAAATAGATTAACGATTTGTAACCAACCAATTTACGCCACATTCTTGGCAATTTACGCCACATTCTTGGGTGGTATATATCATTACTCATGGCATATCTCCCAACATCTAAGCTACTAGAGTTCGCGGATGTTCGAGTTATGGTGGGGGATAGCGAAAGCGAGAGCGACAGCCTTTCTTGGATGCACGAGATTCACGGGATTTTTATAGTGAAATCGGCGTTCCATAATGTGGTTGGAGACATGGACAGAGGGGATTTTAATTGGGAGAGTATTTGGAAGTTAAAGTGTCCGCAAAAGACACGGGTAATTGTGTGGAGAGCAATACATGAACGATTAGCTACGAAAGGGAATCTTCATGTTCGGGGAGTGGACTGTTCGGCTGCGTGTCCTTGTTGTGGGGAAGGGATAGAAACGGCAATCCATTTGTTTAGGGATTGTAAGCTAGCTGTGAGTGTATGGAATTTGATTAGATCAGATGTGGTGAAAACGGAAAGAGAACGAAAGACGTGGGCGGAATTCTGGTTTTTTGTTTAGTGCTGGGACCTCTTCTGCAATTTTGGAGAACCTGACATCAGGGCAGGCAGGTCAGAGGATGAGTAATTCTCATCAGCTCTCATCTTTCCCTGAGCTGCTCTCGGCTGGACAAAGGGAGCAGGACCAATCGAGTCTAGAATGGAATCAGGACAGTACATGTAGCTTTCCGAGGGAACAGGAGCCTCTACAACAGCTCGCGCAACACCACAGCAGTGATCAGCAGCAGCATGAATACTTCAGCACAGCAGCGGATCATATAAACTCAGAACCTGAAGGAGACAGCTTGCATCAGAACAGTACCGGGATAACGATTCACAGCTCGATATGGTGGTATAGAAATCTTTCGTGTAATAGATTTTTCGCTGGAGTACCCTGGTGTGTTTTCTTTGGCTCTCTAGTAGAGACAATTTGGCTTGAGCGAAATGAACTAGCCTTCAATGGCGGTGAACCTCCTAATCCGAGAGCAATTTTGCAAAAAGCTTTGTACCGGGCACATAAATATATGACAGCTTGGGGAATTACCCTAGGACAAACATCTTCCAAGAAGTCTTATGTTGAGTTAATTGGATGGACTAAGCTTGGTAAGGGGTGGAAATTGAATACTGACAGGAGTTATAACAAGTGGCAGCGTGTGGGAGGAGGTGGTGTTTTACGCGATGAGGAGGGGAATTGGGTTCGGGGATTTTCAATGAAGATTAATCAGGAATATTCAGTAATTACCGAGGTCATAGCACTCTATGAAGGATTGAGGATGGTGGACGAACTGAAAGCAAGTGAAGTGGAAGTTGAGATTGACTCATGGGAAGTAATTGCAATTTTAGAGAGCAAAGGGATAGTTCGTGGTCCTGCAACAAAGTGGATTAGCGAGATCAGAAGGATATTAGCGAGATCAGAAGGATATTAGCGAGGAATGCAAACTTCAAGGTGAGAGATATTTATCGAGAAGCAAATGCTTGTGCGGATTGGCTAGCGAGAGGAGGAGCTTCCCAAGATGTTTCCTGTTGTTCATATATGGACCCCCCGGTGGGATTTGGGGCATTATTACACGTGATAGGATGGGCTGGAAAACGCCTAGGATGATTTTTAGTTCAGGTTTATTTGAAGATGTACTAGTATAAAGTGGTTTAACGAATGATCATGAGGATCTCCATTGTAACAAAAAAAAACATTTGAGAAAGAATAGTTTTAAAGAGTTAATATTTGAGAAAGAGTAGATATTTAGCCCCAATTCTAGCAAAATTATTGAGGAGCATTTGAGTTAGCCTTAACTAGCTTTTTTATGGAGCTCATGAATGTATACTTTCATATGGAGCTCTTGAAAGCGTACTTTCATTTAAACAATTTTAAAAGGACGTGACAATAGTTTATGTTTAGGGGGGTGGGAGAGGATGAGACCATGGTGTATTTCAATTTCCGTTTAAGTGATAAAGTCTTTTGCATTGGATTGGTTTGAATAGTCTATCTACCTCTGGAGTGTGGACTGAGTTACAGAGACAAATCCTCATTACTTAATATTTCACATTAACTAAGACTTAAGGGATTAGGCAGTAATTGCATAACTTTGCACAACTAGAACATGAAGTCTTTATTCAAGAGTTAGGATAGATTCTTTGAGTTTCAACGTGCAAGCCCATATCAATGTCTCTTTAAATGAATCCTCATTGTGTTTTTGAGGTTTTTACAAGATAAGAGTTGTTGATTAATTGGGGCCAAGATTTGTAAGAAAATACACTCAAGACGTAAGAAAGACTCCACAGGCAACTTGAATACTATTTTACTCCATTGCATTTTCTTATTTGTGAATATCATTGAGCTCGGAAGAGCCATACACATAAAATTCCGTTATTAGCCTACACATACAGACTCAATAACGGAATCTGAATCGTAAATATAAAAACAAAGGTTAATGAAACTATACTCACTTGTTAGTTATCTTTGCCCCAAAAATGTTTTCAACAGGTTTTTTATAGCAAGGTCCAATCAACTTTTTCTTATCCAACAATTTGACAAAAAAAAATTCAAGATGCAAAGTGGTATATAGAAGAATCTCGTACAAATAAAACTTGCTTTATCGTCGGTGATTCTATACAAAGGACCATGAATGCAAAACGTACGTTACGAGTATTCATTTAAGATAATAGTTTCTATGCTAAACCACAAGCAAGACACCTTAAATACATAAGAATCTTCAATAAATGTGCAAATAAAGACTAACAAACCGAATAGGCATCAAAAGATTCATCAAAGTAATTCAAAATTTTCAACAAAAATAAATAGAGATCAGTTTTCCGTTTATTGAAAGCATAAGCAAAACAATAGTAGCTTTAACAGTAGATAAAACAGAATACAATCAATTACTGAGTGAAATTAAACTCTCCTTGTAAAGCATGGTATGTGATATACAGCCATGAATATCAAATTCATTAACTTGATGGGTACCTAAATTACACGAAATTAGTTGTCCTTGTTGATTTTTAATCAGTAACGCTTCATTCTTCCAGATAGAAAGAGGCTCCCTCATTTCAGTTAAAGGTCCAATCACGAAATCTTTTTTAATGGAGCTTGTTAACCCAAATTTATGCATAACCCATACCTCAACAAACATAGGTTCTACAAATGACTCTGTGTATATCAAAAAAGCTAGACAATCATTTATTACCTTAATACACCTTTCTGTAGCATCATCCATTTCATCACTATTCTCCTTAAAAAACATTTTATCTGGAAGTGGCATGTAAATTAAATCACCATTGCTAATATTGTAAGAAAGGATGCAAAGCTCATCGTTTCTCCAAGCAACCCAATTGAAGGTATCCTTGTATACCGTTCCTAGACTACCTCTTTCAATGTGTTGTGGAAAATCATTTGTAACATATTGTTTCCAAGAATTAGTACTAAGATAGTAAACTTCGATAAGTTCAGTTAAAACTACGTCGTCTGTATCTCTATGGGTCAAGTACACAAAAGTAACAACCTTGAAATCGTTTGTCTCGGAATCGAATCCAAACCCGATTGATTCTCTATCGAATTCCCAACCCTCAGAGACCGGAAGGCAAGGGCTAAGAGGAAGTAATTTAAACTCTCTAGTTGATGGATTACATAATACAATATTTGTATCATCTGAAATACATATTAATCCGTTAACAGGCCCACAAACATCCAGACCCCTGAATTTAAGATGAGGTATATCTAATTGTGGTGAAGAGGGGATTCTGTCGAGGGTTTCAGAGGAGTGGAATGATAAAAACCCTTTAGTTATATCTTCTCTGTTACGGACAACTAATATGCACTCATTATCTTTGGAGTTGGAGTGATGCTTGAGATGCATTTTAATGAAATTACGAGATTTAATCAAATTTAACCATGATTTACTAACGCACCTGAAACGAACCAATGATTTGACTGGTAACTTGACTAGAATCTCTGATATCATATCCTCCGATAAATTGACCGTCGTCGCCGATGACGCCGCCGTGGTCGTGGCCGTCTGTTTCCCTAATTTGCGACCCTTTGCCATGTCTGTAAGCTGCTCAATGGCACAAAAGTTCGAATATGTGAGCTTGCTTTCTCATTTAGATTAAAAAACATTACATTATTATTTTATGGGTAAATAGCCCATTGGGCCAGGAAAAATTTCAAACCAGACCCAACCTAACAAAGCAATTAGTTGGTATCAAACGCTGTGTCGTTTACCCATTTTGGGTATTTCTTTTTAATAAACTGGACAGATTTTTTATTTTTGTTCAAAACAGTGTTCTAAAACAAGGCCGCCTAACCGACTAGGCGCTCCGCTTAGGCGTTCCAAGGTGCGATCCGCCTAAAATTTCTCTCGAAGGTGGCTCGAAGGTTCGTCTACGCATAATCTAATTGATAAACTACCCAATCACATTAATGGGTTGCCCAACCCGGATATAACCTAGCATGCTAGCCCATAAATAACTAATTCAATCTACTCTAACCCAAAACATAAGCAAAATATAAAGAAAAAACTACTTAGGTTGGAGTTTGAACGCGCGAGAAAAAGAAGAAGGTGGGATTTTTCAAATTTCAAGTTTAGATTTCTTAAATTGGTCATTTATTAGGTTAATAATAATGAATTGTTATAACTTTATAGTAAAATATATGTTATTTATGTTAAATTAATATACTTTAAGTATATTAGGATGTAAATATTATTCAAATAAACATATTTGTAATATATATTTAATATAAAATAATATAAAAACCGCCTAGGCAAAAACCGCCTAAATTCCGATTAATGGGCCGCCTAGTTATCTAGGCGCTCGAAGTTGGTCGACCGCCCTAGTACCGCCTAGCGCCTTTTAGAACCATGGTTCAAAAGCATCTTATGCTATATTAAAATAAAGAGTTACAAAGAACCGCGATTTGACCAACCAATCCCGTGATCAAAACACAACGAATAACTAAACCAAGAGACAAACGACAAGAACAAAAAGGGGGCGAGGTAAACTCAGGCAGCAACAGGAGAGGCAGAAACGAAGGAGTCTCGGAAGTAGCAAGCCCGGAAAGGTCAGGGGACCATGACTATAAAGAAGGACAACCTCAGGCCTCAGGACGAGGAGGAGAAAATCGACTACTGTTTCACTGACCAACGTGATGGGCAACTCAATGGTCGAGGCGACAGTTGCATTGACGAAGATCTTGGTAGCCTTCTGGTCAAAGGAGGTACATAGCACTAGCCCAAGTGATAATAACGGAACCAGAGACTGGATGGACCAAAAGAGTAACCACGCACCCAACCGAAAAACACACAAACTGTTTCTCCAGCTTATATAAACAAACGCAAGCCAGAGTAGTCAAACAAGAAAATTCTGAGCACAAGATACCCCAAATGAACAGCAAACACTCGAAGCTTCTCAAACCAGAATCAATTGAATGAAAAATCGCGGTTTCAAGTGAATCAACATCGGAGGTTGTAGAGAAACTACAAAAACCTGGGTAGAGGAGCTATATCCTGGAAGTCGTCTAAACAAACTTGTATAGCACAGTCGACCATGGAATCTGAGTTCATAGCACTAGAGTTGGCAGGACAAGAAGTCGAATGGTTGAGGAGTCTCCTAGCAAATATACCATTATGGGAAGATAAAGTTGTACCAGTCTCTCGTCATTGTGACTCGCAAGCGGCTATCAGTGTTGCTCACAACAGCTACTATAATGGAAAACGGAGACATATTCGGATCAGACAAAACTCAGTGAAATAGTTCCTGAAGAATGGTGTGATAGCAATGGACTTTGTCAAATCTGAGAAAAATTTGGCTGATCCATTCACTAAAGGTTTAACCAGGAGAGTAGTTCTGGAAATGAAGAGGGGGATGGGGCTTAAGGCCATTCATGGGGTCATATGGATGACATATGATGCACTACTTACCCATTCCTATGGCATACAATAGTGCAAATGAGGTTGAGTTTCGACTCTTAATAATTCATAACCCTTGTGGTGGTCCTATTGAGAAAGACTTGATGAATTCACCGATGTTTATTTCGAGGTTGAGTTTCGACTCTTAATGATTCATAGCCCCTTGTGGTGATCCTATTGAGACGGACTTGATGAATTCACCGATGATTAATTTGAAGATGAGTTTAACTCTTACTGAAGGTTCATAGCCCTTTGTGGTGGTCCGGTTGAGAAGGACTTGATGAACTCACCAGCATATGATGAGGTTGAGCTTTAAAAGCTCTTAATGACGTCAAGACCCTTGAGGGGTAGTCTATGTTGTATAGACATTCTTGAAATCACCTGTGTGAGTGTGAAAGTGGGGGCCGCTTTCTATAAAAGACTTGAGAAATCTTTTTAGAGCACTCATGAGAACCAAGGTATGTGCATGGCCTAAAAGGCGCTTGTAATTACATCGCGGAACCTGTATACTCCTAACGGGTTTGAGTATGTGTTGTGAGGGTCTCAACTGAAGAACGTCAAGTTCAAGAGTACATGAAAAGGTAATGGGTAAGCCCACACGCACGCACCACCACCACCCACCTGGCCCGAGCCCGGGTCCAGGTCATGGGTCGTGGGTCTTGGGGAATTAAAAAATAAAAATAAAAAAGTTTTGTTACCATAATTTATTTTATTTTTTAATTATGGCTTTGTCTACCGTTAAAACTGTTTTCAATCACATTTCCCACGTTTTAAAAATGCTTTTGACTTACGCGTGCGGATTTTATGCCCATTATCTCCACCCGTAACAGGTGCGGAACTCATGGGTTTGTCTTCTTCCGTAACAGCTTGTCTCTTCACCTATATAAAGAGCGGTTCCTCTTTTCAGAATTTACACCTCAACCCTCTCTTACGAAACTCTTTTGCACCAGAAAAACTATTCGTCCTCCCCTTCTGTTCTTGAGCGAAAATATATACAGGTTCCAACCTACGATTGTGAGTGCACACGAGAGTACGTAATAGTGTTTAATTCTTGGGGAACGTTCGGAAAAACAGTTTCGCACCTCGGTTGTCCCGAAATTCGTTCTTAAGGCAGTGGCTCCTCCACAACACTACAGTCCGTTTCTTCTCCAGTTTTCCAGGTTCGTTTTTCATTGTTCTCGTCTTTTAATAATTTTTTATTTTCTGTCTTCAATATTTCTTTTCTTTACTTATTTGTTAAAACCATATTTTCACATTCTCATTTACCTGCTAAAGCTAATTTTTCGAACTTAGTTTTAAAATTCTATTACAGTTCCGTTTTTCAACCAACATGTTGTAATAGATTCCCTAACCACCTAAGATCCTATAAATGCATTCTTACTTGAAGAGAACTTTATCTCACACTTTGCATTAGCCCTACATCAGTTAGGTGATGACACCATTTTTGAGGTTAAACCATACATGTTAGCTATGGTCCCCACCCTTTTAGGTAATACTAACGAAAATCCATGCTTTTGATCAGTTTTAAGAAGGCATATTAGTCATTTATGTTTTATGTTTAGCAGAATGGGGAGAATGAGACATACTTTGAGTCTTCCAGTTTTTATTAAATGGCATACTCCTTGAACATTTTGACCAACACTTATACTTAGTTACAAAGACAATTCCTCATTAGATATTTTAAAATAGCTAAATTTCGAAAGATTAAGCAAAATTTGTGATACTTCACACAATTAGACCACAAGTCTTTATTCGAGAGTTGGAATAGATTCTTCGATTCCAAAATTGTGCTTGCGAAATGTTAAACAATCCATGTCAAGTATTATAATGCTCTACAGTTATAAGCACCAACATCTTCTGAAATACTAGTTACTTTACGTACCTCACTCACTCTAATATAATTGGAATTTATACAATATTGTTTTGCAATTTGCATATATATGATATATCTACGTTCAAGAAAAACACATGTATATTTGCCTGATTGTTTTAGTGAAAAATTCGACTAGAAAGACTACAAATAATACATACGAAGGATCTAGTAAAACATGCTTTATTAATGGATAATTCTATTTAAGGACTATCAGTGCAAAGCTGAAACGTGTACTTCTTACATTACAAGTATTCGTTCAGTTAAGAAACTGGTTCTATGCTAACAAAATAAACACAAGCAAGACAATTCAACTCATTTTCCGTATCATCAATTAACAAATCATGCAAAAAGACTAACTAACCAAATAAAGTGATATGCAAGGGAAGTGAACATAGACAAGATTCGAGACTAAACTTTAAAAAATTCAGCAAATTATATTACTTTAAGTAATTCGAAATTTTCATCAAAAATAAAATATGCTAGTTACTGAGTGAAACTAAACTCTCTTTTCCTTTAACTGGTTTCTTCTTCTTCGTCCACAAGGTGAAAATTAGCTCTCATCTTTTTTTGTGAGTATAATTTATGTCGACATATAAAAGTCTCACGTGGAGGAACCACTAAAGACAAATTGTTGATGGGAACCAAGGTGTCTATATGATGAAAACACTTAAATGATGGACACGCGTAATTCTTTATAAAATCTTCATGTTGATGGATTATTCCAGTTATAACATTGTAAAAAAATATTATTTTTCCAGGTGAAACTAACACCAATAGTTCCCCGTTTCTCAACCACCCAAAAGGAACAATTCTTTCAATGTGGATGCTTAGAAAATCACAACTCACCATTTGTTCAATAAAACCCCTCTGACTCGATAAATCAACATAAAGCCTTTCCCATTTTCCATGTACATGTCCATTTTCTAGATTATTCATCATCCAAAATTCATATGATAAAGTGGTTCGTTTATTCCACAAGCAAAGACAATCATCCCTCCTCTTAAGAGGTTTATAACACTTAGCCATGCATTCTTTAGGAAGAATAATCTCCTTAAATGTTTCAGTTTCCATCTCAAAACAAAGTACAATAGGGTTAAATGCTACACCATCTAATCGTGCCATATACACGACACCTCTTATAACAACACAAGATTTCATAGTAGTTATAATGGACTTGCCTTCATATGTTAAATGAGTGATATCAATCTTTCTCCATGACTTATCAACACCTACACTTAATATTATAAAGTTTTCTATATTTGGGGATAGAATTTTGTATGTCCTAGAAGCAGAAGCATATCCAATATACCATTCAAATGTATGCCTAGGATACTGAATTAGAGGGAGGGGCAAAAGCTGTTTTCTAATAAGATTTATAACATAACAACACCTCCCCCCTTCTTCTTTCATATGACCAAGTACAAAAACCAACCCATTACAACTCCCTTGAATACTACTAATACACTTAAACTTTAGTTCCTTCAACTTAATACCACAACCATCAACACTAAACCTTGTGCTCCTTTCGCTTTCACGGAAGGTACTTCTCATTAAGAGACCACTTGTTGAATTTTGAATGTGGGAATAAATAAATTTTGGGGACTCAATAATATTATACCATTCTTTACAAACATACCTCATTATATTGTAAAGAACATCAGCAGGCAACCAAGCGAGGATCATAGATATCAATTCATACGGAACAAAACAATTTATACGCCCAATCTTTCGTCTCTTTGCTAATTTCCTCTGTCATTACAAAAATACATTATTAAACAAAAAGGTGTCTACAGTGTGAGTTATGATAATTGCTCAATAATCAATATTCAGTCAAAAAGATAACATATTTAATAACAAAATAGATTCATAAAAATTGTAACTTTTTTAAAAAACAATAATAAAGTTTTGATGGAACTAACGAAACCTCTGATCTATCACCGGTGACCGATTTCGAATTCATGGAGCCGGACCTGAAGATGAGTAAGAAATATGCGGGTAGGTTTTTCTTTCTTAGCAGATATGTAGTGAGTTTCCTTTTTATTTATTTTTTCAATTTTCATCCCACACCATAAATCCCTTCGTGCCCGCCCGTTTTTTTTTTTTGGGCTGTTTCCTTCCGCTGTATTTTTTTTTTTTTCAAATACATAATAATATAGATAATAAAAAACTGTTACAAGGATTAGCACACCCCAGAAGGTTGAATATTTATTTAGAGCCCCATGACTTCTAATGTTCTAAATTAAAGCCCCCCTTACCCATTAGTTAGTATCCAACTAATAATTTCTATACCCTAATCTAATGCCTACAGTGAGAAACCAAAAACCAAAACAAAGAACCATATAAGGGATCGAAACCCCTCTCTCTCTCTTCTCTCAGCTCTCTCTCTGCTCTCTCTCTGCTGCTGTTGCTTCACCGGAGACACCCCCACCTTCCTTCCTCCAGCGCTGCTTCACCGGAGACGAAGAAAACGCTGTTGCTACTTCCTCCCCCCTCAGTCAGCACTCCATCTCCACCTGCTGCTTCCTCCTCCCTCAGTCAGCACTCCATCTCCACCTGCTGCTTCCTTCCCCCTCCGTCAGCAGCAGCGCCACCACCACCACCACATATCTCGACAGAAGACCATACCTCTCTGGCGCGCCACCACCACCGCCACAGATGCCGATCTGACCTTCCACCTTCATCACCACGTCGCTGCTGCTGCAGATCTGGAAACTCTAGCGCCTCCCTTCAAACGCACCAGCGCCTCCCTTCAAACGCACCATCACCACCACACACGTCAACATTCAGATCTCCGCCACCTCCGTTCTCGTCCATTCAACTCCAGCGCCTCATCTCCGGCGCCTCCCTTCAAACGCACCATCACCGTCCCTCCTCTGCTGCAAAAACAGATCTGCTGCGAACCAACATTCCCACCGCATCACCGGAGTCCACCAACACGTGAGGCCCAACTTGTCAAAAGTCCAGCCCGTTTTGTCTAGCCCATGGTGTGTACTATCAGCCACAAATGAAGTCCAGCCCATTAGGTCTGGACAGTATGGGCCTCTGAGTAATTAGTAGGTTTTGGGTGTATCTTTTAAGGCCAGCCCATTAGGTCTGGACATTATGGGTTTGTATAACTTGTTGGACTAAAACTAATTTATGTTGTTCATTTTTGCAGGTAAATTAAACTCTAATAATTAGATACTATTACATAAAAATTAAAAACTTAAGTAAAAAGATATTAGGTAGATCCTTTACTGTAAAAAATTGGACATTGGCATGCAATATGGAGCAAAAAGGACTTGTGTACAGCCCATTGTGTACAAGAGCTTGGACAAAACCTAGACAAAATCGAATTCTTCACCATATACAAAAAAAAAGAATGGGAACAAAAAATGAAATGGATAATCCCCGAGCTTGGGTACAGCCCCATGGACACGGGTTTTGACTTGGAAAAAATCGAGTTACAACATAGACAAATAATGCACGAAGCTTAGGTACAACCCCATGTGCACGGAATTCTCTATCAGCACATGTGTCTAATGGAAAGTAAGAGAGAGAAATGAATTAGTTAACTTGTTTTGTTTGGTTAGGCTTTATATAGAACAAAATCTAACTTGGGCTTTAAAATGGGGGTAGGGGAGGAATTAGGCTGCTTTTAGAAGTTTTCTCGTTTCTAAATAATAAAAATTTATATATAAAGGGTTTATCATGTTTTTTTGGTGTGGACCCTTTTTAAATGTCCCAAATCAACCGCGAGCTGCAACTTTAATAACTCTTTCATCTTAACTCCAAATCACACACCGTCACTTCTTACCTGCTCCTAATTTCAAGTACTACTATGAAATCGAAGGCCTTTCTTAAATTTTCGTTAGTTGCACGTGGTGACTCTTTTAAGTTTATGATCAATTGCCCCATATTAGGGACATCCTTCAGCCTCTTGTACCACATTAATATTTGCTTGATTGTTGGCTACATATAATTTCTTGGTCTTGTTTCTCTAGAGCATCAATCTTAGCATTCAAGGCGGTCTCGGTGTCTAAATTCAAATTACCTATTTCTGAAACTCAAAATGCCGCTCTTGATAGTTGCCAAATCATCTCATTCTTCATAATCTTCTCCTTTATATCAAACGTGTGATTTACGCTTACCATCATGAAACCTCCTCCACATATTGTGTCAACCTTCGCTTTGGAGGTTACATCTAAAATCCTATAGAAAATCTCCAATCGCAACTCTGGTTTATATCCATGTAATGGACATTTCTTCAACAATGATTGGAAATGATTCCAATTGGCTCCTAAAGTCTCTACCTGTTCTTGATGGAATCCCGCCAAATCAGGTTGTCCAGTCAATCTTACACTTTGAGGATAATACTTATCGAAGAACGCAGTTTGCTATGGGTCTCAAGTATTGACTACGTTGTTTGGTTGCTGATCATTCCACTCACTGGCTCATCCAGTGAGGAATAACGGGAACATAACGAAATACATTTGTTCCTGAGCAAATCCTTGAGTGACATACACATCTCAAACTTGCATGAACTTCTGTATCGCTCGAACAGGATCTCAACGGACGGCCCCACTATAGTGGTCGTAATTAGCACATTAGTTGATCATACTCGCGGCAGACTTGAATCTCACGACTTGAATAGCGGATGGGCGGAGCCCAAGTGGTGGCAAGCAGAATGGTTGTTGCTCATAAGGTTGCATGAACCAAGGCATGACCACATGTGGGACTCGTGTACCTTGATTATCGTTCAATGGTGGTGGTGTTCCCCAGTATGTGATATGATAAATCAATATTAGAAAAAGGGTGACACTCCATAGTATATGGATCACTGACAAGTAAAGTTGATATGTAGGGTTATCGTTTTCACAGGAATTATCAGTGAGATTAATGATGTTTAAACTAGTGCAAATGTGTAAAGTTTGTAATGCGAGTAAAGAAATAAAAAAGATTACAAATTAGAGAATGTTTATTTGGTTTTCCAAAGGATTAATAACTTAATACTAACGACAATAACGATTAAACAAACGATGAAAAAGAACAAACAAGTAAATAACTAAATAGAAGACATGAACTAATAGGATAGGGTTGCTTGAGTAATTGCTAGTAATTGTTTATACAACTTGTTCATAGTTTTATCGATAAGGATGGGTGGTTATGTTCACCTTATCCTGGATTCAAGTGTATCTTTAACTCCTGTCAGGGTAGACTTAAAGCGCAATCTTACACCAATAGTTTATCCGGTGAGTTAAATTCCAATCCTTAATGACTACCTAGCGGACAAGACTGGCAGGTTCAATGCCCCACACTAGGCATTTATATGCTATTTCTGTTATCAAACCCCCCGACTTAAGGTGCACCCGATTACTACATCCACCCACTACTTGGCCAGAGTACATGTTGTATTAATACAAACACATAAAACAATGGAATAATATCAAAAAACTCAATTAAATAATATCCCAAATGCAATAATTTTCTTAAAAAGCTAAGCATAAATTCTCACAATACCATCCTCAAGCAATGGGGATTTAGTTCATATTAAAAGAAGAAAAACTAATTAAAACTAAAGACATAATCATATTTAAAAGAAAAAATAAATAAAGTTTACTCTTAATGACGAATGGAAATGGTCAATGGTTGAGGTAGAATCGATGGGTTCATAGACAAGCCCTTCTCTTCTCCTCTTCCAGCTCTTCAGCTTTGCTCCCTTCTTTCTAATTGTGTTGTACGTTGAATCAATTGTTATATAATTAAACGGGGTTTGAAATATGGCTTATATATGAGCTAAAAACGTTTGCTCCCCCTTTAGGCTTGCTCAATTAGGTTTCGAAGGGGCCTAGCCCGTTTTACTAACCAGAATTCTGGTTCGAACCATGGGGAAGCAAATGTCATAACTTCTTCATTTTAAATCTGAAATGACTTACGTCACTTTCCAAACGACCCTGACTTCAATCTATCTCTAAATAAGAACAAATTAGGTCCAAAACTCTTACCAATATATCGTGGTAATTGAAACACCAAGGTGCAAAGATTTCTTTGGCAAATACTCCAACTTCCCAAAGTGTCTTTAAGCTTAAATTCCTCTTTGACTTGGGGTTTCTATTGAATTCTCGACTTCTTCTCCTCATCTTGGAACCTTGTATCAATAATGTACCTAAAAGCTACACACTTAACGACACTAAAGATCTATAAACAGTAATATGTCCTAAACAAGAAGTAAAAGTGAAATATAGAAAATATTGGGAAAAATACCTAACTTAGGCCCAACAAACTCTTGAAATAATGTCTCATGAATGGATTAATCCATCACAAAAAGAGAGACATCAAGATCCCAACTCATGGTTTTGTCGTCCCGATAAAATATAAAAGAAAATATAGTTTAGAAGGGTCCAAGTAGAATAAGCCAAAGAAAAGAGAAAGAATAGAAAAATAATTATTTACACTAAAGCACTAATTCTAAAAAGTTTCATATAGTACATGTTACAAACTAAATCAAATATACACCTATCAAATATACAATCCATACAATTAATTTCAAGATTAAATTAGTTTTGCAATACGCAAAGTGAGGTTCTTTCTTAGTTCACAATGGTGTCTATAGGGTGTTACTCGATCCTCACATGGTTTCTAAGAATAATCTAACTACTCTCTATAATGCGAAAGCTCCTAAATTGTATAGTCAAGATCCTAAGGTCTTTAAGGTTGTAATGCAGTTTTAGGGTTGGTGTGATACGTATATATGGATAAATTTGAGTGAGGTTTTGGATCTCTCCTCACTAGCCATCAACTAATCTCTCTTGAGCTTGAGTTACTCTCGAATATGTTCTCACTCAACCCAACTGATGCACTTATTTGCATCATTTCATGATCACATAATAAATTACCTCTTTGTTGGTCCAAAATGTATGTATACTTATTTTGTAAGTGGCATTGATTTTTTTTATGTGAGAAGCCATGCCACTATGTTATTTTTTTCTTTCCCATAATTTTTTCTCCCTCTGTTTCAAATATTTTTCTTTTTCTTCTTACGCATGTAAAGGGTTACAACATACATAACAAGTGATCAAGAAGCTTAATTACAAAACACAAATCCACCCAATGATAACTCAACCTCTAGACGAGTGTTAAAGCATCGCGATTCGAGTGCGAGTCATATGTTAAAGTCCTAACAATATAAGAGAAAAGGCTTGTTGTGTGGATAAATAAAAAGGCTTAGAAAGGCAAGGATGGGGCTGAGACAGATAATATATCAATTATAATGGACAACAAGCTTAAAGGCACAAGGGGCTAACAAATAACCGCCTTAATCAGGTTCTATCCTATACAAATTAGTTACTTTCTCACATATAGCACTTTCATTAAATGGTTATCAGTTAGTTTAGATCTCACGTTTTACACACCCCTCATGCTACCTAAGATCGAACTCACTTATACACAATGCTCTCTAATCTCTTTTTTACTTACAATCTGCACTTCATGTAAATCCTTTAAGCATACACAAGAGAAGTTCATTAATGTACTATATATTATCATTAACTCATAAAAGTGTTGCTTAAAAGATACATATATAGATTCTAAACCAACATTCACTCTTATTGAAAGCAATTAAAACACATAAAAGTGGGGAAGGAAACAACAGATTCCCATCCTCAACTCAAAGTTGAGTCGTGACATCCACGACTCAAAACAGACTCATTTAAAATTAAAGACAAACACCTAATATACAAATAGAGAAAGGGGTATAGAAGATAGAAACATACTCTCGAGGATATTGCCTCGTGTGAGCATTCTCCCAGATGGGATGCGGTTTACTAACAAGCTTCTCTTTCTCCCCAAGTTTCACACCAGCCTTCATCAATAAGCTAATTATACTCGATGTGTACTTTAAATTAAGAACCTTCTTCAGCTCGACTATGAATCTCATGACCTCATCAAAAATCATTTGCTCTACATCATTAATGTTTTCCAACCCAATCTTTCCCCTTCTCAAGAAATCTCATAAACTCACCCTTTTCCTCTTCCTCCATAATAAGTGGGTTCTTCCTATTCTCACCAAAATCCTTACTGTAACTTTTCTTCATCTCCCTCACATGAGATATTGTCCCAGTTCTTTGTGTCATCTTCCTTTACTCTCAGCTCAAAATTTTACCAAGTTTTGAAAATTTCCCTTGAATGGATGAATAAAGTAATATTTAGAGTGGACATGGTGTTAGGAAAGTGTTTTGCTATATAGGTATAAAGGATTAGTGGTGAAATAAGAAGAAATTAAAGAATTAGAAAAAAAGGATTTTCGATTTTTTTTGTTTGATTCTTGATTTCTTGTGATGTTGGAATGATTTGGAATGTTAATTGTCGTTAGGATGATGTAGGTATGTTTTTAGGTGTGAAAATTGGGTTATTAGGGTGTATTTTGATGGTGGGTCAAACTGATGTCTCTCTATTCGTGATATATTAATCTATACTCCAGACATCATTTTAGGGTTATTTAGTAATTTATTTTTGGGATTTTCCCCATTCATTCATACTTTATACTTTCTTGTCTAGTTTTAGGTGGTTTGCTTTATTGTGAGCTTTTACACGTAATTTGTGTAGCACTTAGGTATATGGAAGATATTACACCTATGAAAACTGATTTGAAGTGGAAAAGTAAAGGAAATCCCTTAGTCAAAGAGGATAAGTTTGGATATATTTGGAAAGTAAAGAAGTTGCCAAAACGGCACATACGTCCACTAATTAAATACTGTAGAATTTCGGTCTGGAATTAGGAGGTGATTTTTATATGAGCAGATAGATCTTTCAAATGGGGTCGTTTCCATATAAAGAACATTAAATTCCGATAAGTAACGAAGGAGATCTGACCAAATCAATATCTGCAAAGATTTATCATGTCCTACAAGTCAGGAATACGAATTTTGGTAAGATCAAGACTCCTTAACTTGGGGATTATTCCTAAATTCGAACAAGGCCCTATATATATCCATTCCTACCTTAAATAAATCATCCTTGGTCAGTCCTTAATGAAAGAATCGCAAAACTCGTTGTATCAAATATACGGAGCTGAAAAATAATATTGCAATTCTAAAACCAATCTAGTTGCGATTTAAGACTCTAAAGAAAAGTGTTCCGGCTTTTTGGATTTATATGTGAATCGAAAAACTAACACAGCTTCAAAAACTTTAAGCCTCCACACTTTGCATACCGAGATTTGATTTTTGCCTTCAGAATCAAATTCTGACTTAGAGACTAAGAGACCTTTTTTTCTGTGTTTTTGTTTTCCAAAGAGAAATCTGATGGAAGTTATGTACGTATAATGAATCCTCATTATACTTATAATAAATTTAGAGGAGTAAAAGAAAAGGCAGGAGATGAAAAGTCAGGAACGTATAATTAAAATTGATTATCTTAATAATGTGGTACACTACTCACTTGTGAATTGGACTTGGACCTTTTATATTATACAAAATGATTTTTAGCTACTTGATGAAGAAACAATTGAGCTATTAGGTTGTAGGTAAGTGGACCATTGGATGCTATAATAGGACCTATGAACAACCTATAGCCATTAGCACAAACTGAATTGAAACCTCTCCTTCTGGCACTGCGAAATTAATCTGGACTTGATTTTGTGGATTGTTGATTATGTTTATATTAAGCATACGTTTGCATTATTTCTTTGGCATTACTACATGAGACTTTTTAGATATTTTGCTCTATGATCATTCATTGTGTTCTGTTCTTATTCTCCTCCTACTTCTTCTTCTTCTTGTTTATTAGACTACCCTACTATGCTTTATTTTTATTGTATCGGGACGATACAACTTTGAGTTGGGGGTCTTGATGTCTCCCCATTTGTGATGATTTAATCTATCTTGGATACATCATTTTAGGTGTATTTATTAGAGTATAGGTCGATTTTTCTCATGATTTAGTACACTTTCCTATTTTATGTCTTGATTTAATTATTTAGTATTTTTAGAGCATATTGGGTTTAATTATTTATTTAGTGTGAAGCTTTAAAGATATATGGTAATTAATTAGAGGCCAAGTTAATTATAAAAGATAATAGAAAGAGGATAAACATGGAAATTGGAGATAAAGGCAAGAAATATGAAAAAGGAAAAGATAAAGTTGCCAGTAAATCTGAATTCCAACAGCTACGACCACAAAAGGGCTTATATCTCAAGATTGGATAGGAATTTGGAAGAATGGTCTACATCAAAGTTAAAGAGCTTTCCGAGATGATTAGTTTCGACTATTGGAACGCGTCAAACAATAAGTATTGAATCAGTTACGGCCAAAACAAAACAACATCAAAATCTTACCTTTTCTATATTCTAGGGTTACGAATTTGAGTTGGGCTTGGAGTCCAAAACCTATCTTATACTCCAAGAAACGTTTTAGGGTTCCCTATACCCTATAAATACACCCTCTTATCAGAAGAAACACATCCTTAGCCAAACCTTAAGCCAAGAGGAAGCTTACAACACAAGAAAAGAAGTCTAGAAGGAGCTGTGCATCAATTATGTCTTCTTCAACCTTTGAATTTGTAATTTCTTTCTTTTCTTCCATTAGTATGAACTAATTTATTTTTAGCTTGAGATTTAGCATATATGTATGAACCCTAGACTTGTTTAACGTCTATCTAATCTGGGATACATCGTATTTAAATTGAATTCATGTTTTATTTCTCTGTTTATGTGTTTGATTTATTATCTGTTATCTTTGCGGATTGCAACCGTTAGGATTACCTTAATAGTAGTTACATAAGTCACTAGCTAAGGCATATTTAACTATGGAAACAAACATATAACGTCTAGTGTAAGGATGTTCCGACAACCTAGCCGATCTAGATAGTCATTATGGTTTGGTGTTACATCATTAATCAATTGTAGGAAAAGTTTGCTTAGGACCCTTATTGACACAGGTTAACCCTATTTTAAACTACCTATCACAATTGAGACCGATTAGTGTGATACTACATGATTCACCCTTACATGTTTAGAGTAAACAAGACTAGTGGGGATTACTTGCTAATATCTCAGGCTAAACCTTCATATTATCTTCTCTTTGCTTATTTATTTTCTGTCTTTAATTTAGTAGTTTTTATCGTTACAAAAACCCAACAAAAATATATTTGTCTTTTATATTCTTGCGTAATATCTGATCTAGCTCTATTATTTGCACTTGATAATTTGCATAAGTTCTCTCTAACCTTCGTAGTCTCTGAGGAACGAACCTTATTTATCATTTAAAACTTGCATACATCATGTATACTTGCAGAACCGTGCTAGGCTAGGGTGTTTATTAGCGTTTATTTATCTATTATTTTATCACACCTTAGGCGACATCACCAAGTCCGAATTAGAGATTATAAATAGACCTTTTGACTATTATTTACACACACAATTCATTACACGCTTAATTTTCACAATTCAGAAGTCAGAGAGAAGTCAGAAACAAGGAGAAGAAGAAGCCAAGAGCTGAAGAATTCCGTATTCTTCAATTCACAGACAAACTCAATCCCCAATTAGGTTCTTCTTTTTATTTCTGTAATTTGAGAACATGAATTCCTATTATTTTAATTTAGTTTTTCTTTCCATTATGATCTAAATTTACTTTGTACTTGAGAATCGCAGAATGGGTTGAACACAAATCGTATTGATTTATGTTTTTCTAATTTGGGATTTTAGAATTGAAATTGAATTAGTTATTTTATGTTGACAATTATTTTATGCTTAAACTATTATCTTTAGAGTCGCGAACTAGGGATAACTATTAGTATCTAGGCTATTTAATATAGTGGCGTATTGATCACCTTGACGTGGGGTTTAGATACAAAACTAGGTAATTGTCGTTGGTATTCACCAATGACTTTGACAGACTTGACTAACCAATAGCCAAGGCGGTAAGAACTTGAACCATCCGAAAGTAGTTTTAATCATCCTGACGAAGTTTAGAATACCGTAGGAGAGCTCCTTAGTCCACCCTGACGGGGGTAAGGAGACTTTAGAATCCCGACTAGCATAAAAATAACAATTCAGCCTTTAACAGAAAACATTAATTAAGAAGGTATGTGGTGAAACCCTTGCGTGACTCAAGTACTACTTTTCTCTTGCGTCTACCTCATCTACTTGCATTATTTCCATTTTAGTTTAATTAATTTAGTATTTAAATTACTTGCATCTTAGTTTTAGAAAACCAAAACAAATATCACATCTTTTATTCTTTTTGTACTTGCAATTATATCAATATTTGATAACATTAGAGTCAACCTAATTTGTCCCTGCGAATGAACTTGATTATCATATATTACTTGGGACAACTGTACACTTGCAGTTAGTGGTTCCTCTATTTTTATCTTTATTAATTTCTAACACACAAGGACCCACCAGTATATTAAGGGTACTTTGGGATTTGGTGTGTTTTACAAAAGAGGAATGTTTAAGGAGTTGACCATCTACACAGACAGTGACTATGACGGGGATGTTGATGACAGACGTAGCACAAGTGCTTATGCATTCTTGCTGAGTGGTGGGGTTTTCGCATGGGCTTCAAAGAAGCAACCAGCAGTTACTCTGTCAACTACAGAAGTTGAGTTTATTACATCATCTTATTGTACATATCAATGTGTGTGGATGAGAAAGATTCTGGAGGAATTTTGGTTTAGTACAATCAATATGCACAATACTATGGGACAACAGCTCAACTATAAAACTGACAAGAAATTTGGTTATTCATGGTCACAGCAAACACATAGATATCAGGTTTCATTTTCTGAGTGACCTACAAGGAATGAAGTTGTGAAATTGGTTCACTGTGGTACTAATGATCAGATTGCAGACATACGAACCAAGCCACTGAAGTTGGAAGTCTTGGTTCGATTGAGAGATAAGCTTGGAGTTTGTGAAAAGATAAACTGAAGTTACCACTTTCAGTTTAGGGGAGGCATTGTTGAGACTGATTTGATGTTGGCTAAGATTTGATCGTTGGCCAAAAAGAAGTTCCGAATAAAGCTCCTAGTGTGAAGGAGTCAACTAGTTAATTTGTTTTGCTTAAATCTCTGTTAGTTTGTTTTTATATTTTAGGGATAAGCGTTATCTTATTTTTCAGTTTAGATTTAGTCTTTGATTGTAAGTCTTTGAGCTTTTGCTTGAGTATTAGTTAAACTCGGAGACAACAATGGAACCCTAGTTATTAACGGTAAAAATAAACTTACCTTAGGCCCTAGTTGAAAAAAAGAAAACCTAACTACTTATAAATTATAGCATCCCTGTTGATGATGAATTTTAGATTTTGAAGCTAGTGGATAGGACATGATTTCTAAAAAAAATTAATAACTTTGTGTTTGATTTTATGTTCGTTTTAGGTCCTATGATTTTCTTTTATAAGTTATAAAGTGTTTCCTTTATATATATTTTATTTTTTATGTGGGGCGCTTTAAATGCCTAGGCTAGCGCTTTGCGCCTCGAATTATTTTGAGGTCCATCGCTTTTGTTTGTTTTTTCGCTTTAATAACACTGATAATTCTGTATAACAGTGACAGTTAGGGATCTATATAACAGACTTTGGATGGCTCAACAAAGAGGAGAAATGCTTTTTAACAAAAGAAAAGGTGATTCGTCTTTTAAATTAGGGTCTAAAGACTAAAAATTTATTTGACAAATAAAGATTATGCCAAAAATAATGAACTAGTTATGAAAATATGTTTGC
This sequence comes from Nemophila menziesii, assembly GCA_029959085.1. NCBI lineage: Eukaryota > Viridiplantae > Streptophyta > Magnoliopsida > Boraginales > Hydrophyllaceae > Nemophila > Nemophila menziesii. The sequence continues at coordinate 11,889,545 of JARWIR010000013.1, read as the reverse complement.
TACAAATGAAAACAAAAAGAAAAGAAAATCCATTGATTTAGCAACTTGAACAATCTGTGGTATTTGTGATAAAAATGTTGAACATCTAATTTTTCATTGTTCTTGAGTTAGAGCTATTTGGATAGCTAATCCAATCAATTTTAACTCACTTTCAGAACCTTCTTTCAAATACATAAATGGATTCAGTTTATTAGGCTAAACCTAAAGGAAAGTGAAAATTAAAATAAAAGCTTGAGTGAATTAGTTTTTTTTATTGCTTGATATATTTGGAAGGGAAGAAATAAATGTATATTTAAAGAAATAATACCAAAACCTCTAAAGATTTTGCAAGATGCTGTTATAACCTATGATGAGTTTTTTCTAACAAATAGAATAACTACGGAGGCTAAAAGAAAAAATATAAATGCCCCAAACTTGGAGAATATTGAAGAGTTGGGGTGTAATTCTAACCTTACTCAGGTTAATCACCTTAGAGATGATAACAAAACTTTTTGGAAATTCTCTTTACTTGGTTTTTTTAAAATTAATTGTGATACATATGTTGAAATCAACCTTACTAACCAAACTAGTAGAAAAGAGTTAAAAAAAAATTTATAATATATTAAATTGTTGGTTAAGAACATTTTAAGGTGTAAGTTTTTGAACATTTGAAAATCTCCTTTGTGAGAAGATCTAACAATATGAGTGCATATTGAATGGCTAAACATAAAGTTGAAGGCTCTTTGTTTAGTTTTGGAGTTTTAAACCTTCACCCAATTAGCAAACTTATTCGCTAGACTTTCATCTTATAGGAATAAGCTAAGGTGTTCAATGCAATTACTTTCCAGACTAAAAAGAAAAACACTGAATTCATAATTCTATACAAGGACTATCAATCCAGAGCTGAAACGTGAACTTTTTACATTACGAGTATTCATTCAGTTAAGAAACTGATTCTTTGCTAATATGATAATTTCAAGCAAGACAATTCAACTCATTCTCCTATCATCAATTAACAAATTATGTAAATAAAACTAACCAACCAAATAGGCAATATGCAAAGGAAGTGTGAGCAGAGACAAGATTCGAGACTAAACTTAAAAAAATTAGCAAATTATACTACTAGAGTAATTAGAAATTTTCAACAAAAAGTAATTATGCTAGTTACGGAGTGAAACTAAACTCTCCTTGTAAATCATGGTTTGTGATATAGAGGCATGGATATTATATCCAGTTACTTCATGGGTGTCAAGGGCACACGAGACGAGTTGTCCTTCTTTACTATCAATGAGTAAAGCTTCATTCTTCCAAATCGAAAGTGGGACCCGCATTCCATCAATAGGTCCAATCCTGTAATCTTTTGTGAAGGATTTTACCTCCCCAAATTCATGCATCACCCATATCTCAACCATTACAAACATATCTTTACATATATATGGCTCATTGTATACCAAAACAGCCAGACAATCATTAATGACCCTAATAGAATTTTGGTGATCATCAAACAATTCATCATGATTGTCCACAAACATCATTTCATGTGGAAGTGACATGTAAATAAACTCATCTTTGCTCATATTGTAAGAAAGGATGCAAATGTCTTCGTCTCTCCCAACAATCCAATAGAACGAACCTTCATATAGGGTTCCGCGACGACCAGGTTCAATCCACTCTGGATAGTCTTCCTCTTCAAATAACTCATATTCTTTCCAAGAATTACTACTAAGATTGTAAATTTCAATTAATGAAGTTGATCTTATATATACACCGTCTTTATCAACATGGCTCTGTGAAAGAAAAGTAACAACCTTGAAATCATTTTTGTGGGAATCGAAGCCAAATCCAATTGATTTCCTAGAAATCTCGGAACCCTCGGGGTACATCTTAGTATGTGCAGGGCTAAGAGGAAGTAATTTTAATTCTCTTGTTGATGGGTTACATAATAGTATATTTGTATCATCTGAAGCACATATTAATCCATTAGCAGATCCACAAACATCAAGACTACTGAATTTAAGATTAGGTATCTTTAGTATTGGTGAAGAGGGGATTCTGTCGAGGGTTTCAGGGGAATGGAACGATAAATAGCCCTTAGTCTTATCTTCTCCGTTACAGACAACTAAGATGCACTCATCGTCATTGGAGTTGGAGTTATGTTTGAGATGCCTTTCAATAAAATCACGATTTTGAATTAAATTTAACCAAGAGTTACAAACGCACCTGAAACGAATCAATGATTTAACGGGCAGATTGAGTAGAATCTCTGATATCATATCCACCGGTAAACTGCTTGCCGATGACGAAGCAATGGACATCTGTTTCCCCAATTTTGGACACTTTGCCATGTCTGTAAGCTGCGCATAAAAGTTCGAAAAAATGCGCTTTACCTTCTTACCTCATTAAACCTTATACATTAGGGGTAGATTCCGCAATTGGGCTATTAACCGAGCCAAAATTATAAATTGGGCCCAAATTATATAAAGAGTGGGTTGGTAAGTATCATGTAATTTTTTTTTCTAAAGGGTAAGACTTCCATCCAATATTGGATGGTCCAATATTTACATCGCCGCCATTGAATATTATAACATAACAAATGTCATTAGATTAACAATTTAGTTAATTTTGTAAGTTTAAAACATGGGGTATATGTATAAATATCATTGGTGTAGGATCATCCTATATTGGATGGAAGTATTTTCCTTTTCTAAAAGTTACTCTTAGTAAGGCAAGTATTATGGTATAATCACATGTAATTTATAGGCGAGATGTGTTATCGAAGTCGACTTCTATCTCGGATAGGAATCTTTTCGGAGTTTTTTTTTTGGGGGGGGTTAGATAAACGGTCGTATTAATAAAAAACTGTACACTATACAAGATAGTTACTTATCTAAGCTAAAAGGCTAAAAATAGCAACTAAGAAGCTAAAAACAACTTCCTCATACTAATACTAATACAAGCTAACCGCCCACCATCATCTAAAAACGAATGATGAGGAAACAAGGAAAATAAAATGGAAAATATGCACCACTTAATTTCCTTGATAACCGTTTCTCTAGATGAAGAATCACCTCTTATAGCTAGGTGATTTCTTGCTTTTCCAAATACAATACACGGTAGCTCCAAAGCCAATCCTCCATACTTTTCTCCTCTAATTTTCTCTTGCTTTAAGTTTTTTGAGCCATTTCAAAGCACTTAGTAGCGTGTTCATCTCCTTTTCCAATCCTAGCCAAGACTTTATCTCCATCCAAATAGCCCTCGAATAAGCACAATAAAAAAAGAGATGCTTGTTTGACTCAAAATCTTCTCCACATAAATTACAAAGAGGATCCAATGCCAAATAAGTAATACGATCCTTAGTTTTAAGCCTCTCCCGCAAAGCCATCCATACAATAATTGCATGCTTAGGAAATACACACGAGACCCAAATAATATTCGCCCAAGGTTTAATATAATATTTTCGGAGTTTATTTCTTATTGTAGTTATCTAATCGATATTATTTCCTACTTTCCCAACCAAGTGGCAAAATATTAAGACTGAACCTTATATTCTATTGGTTGAGTTTATCTTTAAACTCAATATTACTATCACTCGCAATTTGCATTACAATCTAGTCGATAGAGTTGAGACTCCATTACCATGCGAACTTGATGTGACCGAGGGTGAAGTTAGATAAGTGAATTAACTGACCAGCCATCTTATTATTCTTGTTGTAACCATTCTTTTAATACTTATTCATGACAAATGACCGAGGATGGCTTGTTGACCGATACTCGCGTAAAGTAAACAATAATTTCACGCACTTGTTGATGTGGGACGATTTTGACTTATCAATTAACCCCTTGGATTCGAGCGAAGACAACCGAGACCTTATTATGAGGTACCGTGATGGTTTTCTCGCAATTTTTTCTTCTTTTGTGTTTTCCTTTTATTTAGATTTTTCGAACGGTTAGACTTGTGAACTTCTTTTGCAATTATTACTTACAGGTGCGAAGGCCTTTGTGCCCTGGGGGTCCATGCACCCCCCACCCTCCCCCTTCCTTTCAAAAATATAAAAACCATAACTACTTACAAAAAAAATTATAAATAATTAATCCTTCAATTTTTTGAAAATATTTATTTGGCCTCCCTAACTTTTAAAATTTATTTTGTTAGATTTTAAATTATTTTATTTATATGATTTTTTTGTTTTTTTACAACAAAATATATGTTATTTTGTATTAAAAAAAGAAATTAATATCGGGACTTGTATTGCAAACTTAAAAGATTCATCAAATTATTTAACAAAATAAATAGATCAGTTTTCAGTTTGTTCAAAGCATAAGCAAAATAATGGTAGCTTTTACAATAAATAAACAGAACCCATTCAATTAGCAAGTGAAATTAAACTCTCCTGTTAAAGCATGGTATGTGATATACAGCCATGAATATCAAATTCATTTACTTGATGGCCGCCAAAAGCACACGAGACGAGTTTTCCATGTTGAGTCTCAATCAGTAACGATTCATTCTTCCAAATTGAAGGTGGGCCCGCATTTGTATTCCAGTCAAAGGTCTAACCTCAAAATCTTTTGTGATGGAACTTTTTACTCCTAATTTATGCATCACCCATACCTCAACAACTATATGTTCTATATTCTGGAAAGAAGTCATCTTTGGGATATTGATTCCAAGAATCAGTACTAAGATAGTAAATCTCAATAAATTCTAATCGATTCCCTGAAAAATACTCAACCCTTGGGGTATGGGAAGCAAGGGCTCAGAGGAAGTAATTTAACCTTTTCGTTTGATGGATTACATAATACAATATTAGTATCATCTGAAGCACATATTAATCCATTACAAGTCCCACAAACATCCATACCACCACCAAATTTGAGATGAGGTATCTCTAATAGTGGTGAAGAGGGGATTCTGTCGAGGGTTTCAGGGGAGTGGAAAGATAACAACACTTTCACTGTATCCTCTCCTCCGAAACGGACAAGTAAGATGCACTCATTCTCTTTGGAGTTAGAGTGATGCTTGAGATGCATTTAATGAAATTATGAGTTTTAAACAAATCTAACCATTATTTACAAACGCACCAATGATTTGACTGGCTACTTGACTAGAATCTCTGATATCATATCCTCCGATAACCTAATCATTGTTGCCTTGACGCTGCCGCAGCAATCTGTTTCCCCAATATGCGAACCTTTGTCATGTCTATAAACTGCTCAATGAGCAAAAGTTAGACTAGATGCGCTTTACTTCTTTTTACCTCCTCCTCCATTACATAAATAGCCATTGGGCCATTACTTAAGAAAAAATTAAACCGACTTGCCCATTTGGACCATATTTTGAGTTTTTTCTCTTAGAGCATTGCTATATATCACTCTTATTTGTTCGCCTTTATTTCACCTCCTATATTCCACCCTAGGCAGAATTAAACAAAGGAGAGAGAAATTAATTAATTATGAGAGATAAACGATTTGATTGGTTTTTAAAACCTCCACATAGGAGGTGATATAGGGGTGAAACAGAAAAATGATATATATATATATATATATATATATATCTTTGAGAAAATCCTATTTTTAGGCCATTACCTATGGCCTAAAAACATTTTTAGACCAAACATTACAAAAATCACATTTTTAGGCCAAACGTATTCCAAACGCCCATTTTTAGACCATTTCACTAATTTCGTGAGATATTTCATAGGTTTTAACGACAATTTGGACACTTTAGATAGAGTTATTGATTTGTGATGCGGCCAAATAAATATAGCTTATTTAAAATGCCCAATTTGTCCTTAGAATCAATAAAATATCTCACGAAATTAGTAAAATGACCTAAAATGGGCGTTTAAAATACGTTTGGCCTAAAAATGTGACTTTTGTAACGTTTGGACTAAAAATGTTTTTAGACCATAGGTAATGGCCTAGAAATGGAATTTGCTTTATATCTTTACTCTTTCTCCTATAAATTGGATGGAAAATGTAACGTGTTTTGTGTGCCTATATATTAAGAAGAGGAAAATATCAAAATACAATCTAAGACCCAAATTTTTCTAACTTTCTATTTTAAATCGCAACCAAAAAACAATCCTATTAAAGTCCTAAATGTAAGATTCTGGTTTTGATTTTTACAATTTTAGCCATGTTCTTGATGGGTACAGACCCATGCCGATTTTTAAGTTTTTTTAATTAAGTTGTTATTTTTTTATTAAGTCCTTAAATAGTTATATGGGTTGGCCCCATCAAGAACAAAAAATAGAAATGGGCCCCATAAGGAACAATGCTGGGCCATTAGAAAACAAAAAACAAACTTGAATATTCAGAAACGGGGTTGTACTCATGGCCCTAAAAATTACAATTCATCATGTACCCATAATGAACAAACAAAATAACAATTTTTTTGCAACCCAAAACTAGTATTGGGGCTGGCCCCATCGGGCACAAACGACATACTGGGGTTGGCCCCATCAAGAACAAAGGCCCTACTGGACTGGCCCTATCACCATAAAGAACAAAGGCATACAAAAAATAATATCAAAATTGCGATCGGTGACGAGAATGGCTCCGCGAACGGTGTCTAGGGCTGGTCACGATGGCGGCGGTTTTCGTTTACTGGAGAACGACGAGAGATGGACAAGGCCAGATCCGCCTGAGGGTGGATCTGCTACTAGATCTGGGTGAACACAGTTTTGGCGGATTTCTCGAGCAGGGGAGCATCGACGGGAAGGTGGCGGATTTCTCGAGCAGGGGAGCGTCAGCGGTCTTCCAATGCTCCAGAGAGGCAGCGCTGATGGTGAGATCTGAGACGGGCACGACTGGCTGCGGAGGAGAGAGCGGCTGTTCTTTTTGTACAACAGCCATGACGAGCGAGAATGATGGTGATTTATGGTCCACAGCAGGTAGCGGCTTGGTGGGATGGTGATGGCCCACGAACGGAGGTGAGGGATGGCGGTTGGTGATGGTGGTGGTGTCGGGTAGGTGAACAGATGGTGATGACGATGCTGATGATGAAGATGGTGGGGATGTTGGTGGTGGGAAGGTTAGAGAGGGGAAGGTGAAAGTGTGGATGTTACGGGGGTGGGTTTCTTCAGAGAGACGTGAGAGAGAGGAAGGGAGGGATTGTTTTGGATCAGATGCTTAATGGGGTTTGTGTGTTAGTTTGTTGGGTTTATTAGTGTTAATGGGGCTTTGGGGTATTTTTGGTTTTTTCTAGCTTCCTAGTTGGGTTTCAACTAGTGTTTTGGTAGTGAAATTTATATTAAAAAGTAAATACCCCTTTTAAGAATGTCATATCAATATCGACTATTGAGTAAAAAAGCATTTTATTGTAAAGGAATTAGAGACGCACATTGTGGGACTAATGGAGTGTGATGACTAGTGTTAATCTCTAATTCCTTTAGTCCAGGTTATATAATTTTGTGTTTCATTTGGTTTTGCGTATCTCATTAATCTTAAGTTTTCTATATCGCTTGTACATACAAATACACCCGGGACTTGGGTTTCGACCAATCATCTTTCAAAATAATTTATTTTCAAATTAAAAGAAGCTAATGGTGCAGGGTTCAACAAGCTTTTAACAAGCTTATTATGCAACACAAGCCCCCAATCTCTATCATGGTTGAGAATAAAGCGATAATATCGGAGTCTACGTCATTATTATCTCTCCATATGAAAAATCAATTAGGGTCAATGCAACGGGGTTATCGAGAGGCATTTGGATTCTTAAGAATAAAAAGGATATTTTGGTCCAAAATTTATTAGACGGCAAGCAGGTTATTAATGTTCGTATCACTAGAAACTCGTGTATGTCATAGATTTTATCTGCAGTGTATGTGAGCACCAAGTCATGGATTGCAGAATATCTTTGGGGCGCACTTGAGGTGGATTAAGGGAATATTCATGAGACTTGGTCAGTGGTTGGAGATTTCAATGAAAAAGAGATTCATGAGGTTAAGATTTGAGGGGTTGAAGGAACAACATGACTCAGGATTAATTTTGAACAATGGAGAGATCAGTGTGGGCTTGAAATGTTGGGGTTCGAAATATCGAGGTTTACTTAGAGCGATACCTAGTGTTTGGGTTTGAAAATCATGAAATGCTTGGATAGATCTTATGGCAACAGTCTTTGGCATGAATTTTTCATGTTTAAGAAACTTCATTACGTTCCTCGCATTCATTCAGATCACATTCCAGTTCTTGTCTCATTAATATCGGCTATCTCTTAAAGAGTGACATGTCATCGGTTTTGGTTTGAGTCCTCTTAGTGTCTTCACAATAGTTCCAGATGTTTTATTGCGAGAAATAGTAAAAAGATGGTCGCAAACTTGAATAGACTCTCGATATTTTGCGTCAAGAGCTAAATGTATGGAAGTTCGAGACATTTAGAGATATTTTCTAGAATAAGAATAGACTGGTAGTAAGGATTGCTAACGTTTAGAAGGCATTACAAAGTTCTTACAACGATTTACTTGTGAATTTGGAGAAGAGACTCAGTGGGGAGTATGAAAGCGTTCTCAAGTAGGAGGAGATGCATTGATTCTAGTGAGAGAGAACGTAAATAATAAACTCAGAGGTGCGAAACACTAGTTTTTATTATCGTTCAGTTCTTGACAAGGGGTGAGTAAGATTACGTATTAAAGACGATAATCACAGCTGGATTATGGAAGCGGGTGTGGAAAAAGACTTGGGTCAGAGTCCCACATAAGGAGGCTAGTGGGGCTCAAATTGCTATTAATACCACCAACAACCTACCTCTAGAAAATGGTAGTCATTTAACTATTCAGATATACTACTTTAAATATCTCAGCGTTGTCTAATAACATGACTATCAGACATCATTAGGTGGCCACCTCCCTTAGATTCCAATTGCTAATCAGTTTCAGATAATAGGGTTGGGATCACATATTTGAGGAAGGAAAACTTAGATATGTTGGCTAATTAGTCAACTTTGAGTGTACTTGTTTTGTGTGATTAGTCATAGCAATATTGTGTTCAATCACTCATTTTGCCAACACGTCATACCCGAGTGTTTGGGTCATCTTAGATAATAAATGTAAGATTTTGATGAAATTGTTCAGCTACATGACGTCATATTCAGCTAGTAGGTATTATAAATTTATTTTGAATAATAAACATTAGAGTGGAAATTTAATATTGTTTTCTTTCACATTTTGGAAAACTTTAACATTCCGATTAACGCTGACCTCTAATTACATCTGCGTAAATTACTGTTAGATAACTAGATCGTCTAGTTTAGCCTCTTCAATATGATATTTGAGGAATATAGTTCCACTTTTCAGATTTATTTGTCTAAATTTTTGAAATAAAATTTTCGATATTGCTTATCCTTTTATAATATCATGACATTTTTTTCTTAATTTTTCAAAATTATTTTTAATTATGTAGACGAAAAAGACTAGTGTAATAAATGATGTTAGGTCTATTTTTAGTAATTTTGTAAAAAACAAAGTATTTATATGTATTTTAAAACTTTTGTGAATAAAAATGGTAGATAAGTAAGCGTATTATTTTTTTTATGATTATTAGTAATATATAGGGTAGAGCATATCCTCGGTTAACACCGGGTTAAGGTTTTTGCTAACCTTAAAATGTAACATCTCGGGTTAGAATTTGAAAATTTAACCCAGATTTTTTTTACATAACCCGTTTGAGTTCAAATGAGCGGGTTGATTCGAGTTACACACCGAGTTGACTTGAATTTGTTCACATTATAAAAAAAAATTTATAACTCTTTTCTAGAACTAGGCATATCAAATATAATGTATATGATATATATTTACTTATTCCGTCCCAAAATTAATGTCCACGTTATTAAAAATAGTGTCCCAAAATTATTGTCCACTTATAATATCAAGACATTTTTTTCCAACTTTTTCCACTATTGCCTTTATTAAAAAAAAAAAAAATTACATTTCCAATGCATACATAAAATATCAAGACACTTTGTGAAGGTTAAATTTGTAAATAGTATAGGTAATGATTCGGTGTTTTAATTTGTGTGAAAAGGAAAGTAGATATTATGTTTGAAACAAAGGAAGTATTTTTTATTTATTCATAGAAGCTATAATCAAACTCAAAGAGAGCATATATGCTCTAATTTGAGAACCCATTCATAGCTCTAAACTACCGAATATATTCACTATGTAACAATCTAGTGCTTATAACTAGTATGTAAAAACTTGATCATTAACATGAGTAAATTGGATGCTCATAAATTATAAAAAAAAACCAATCAATGATTAAATATCTCATATTTCAATACAAGATCATTTTCTATTATAAGAGTCAAATTGACCGGGTCCAACCCAACATATTTTAAAAATTATTAACCCGATTCATAATAGTCGGTTTTGTCGTTTTTATTTTTTATAATCCGACATAAGCTCCGCTTTATTATCTGGGTTAGCTCAATTCGGATCAGGTTGACTTCGGTTCGTTTTTTATACCCGGTTGATTTGGTCAATGCTTTACCTAGTAATATATATCTAGAAATATATATATGACCATAGGTATAATTTATCATCGAATCCACCAATATATATAAGCTTACGTGTCACTGTCACCACCCAAGCTCTCATCTCATCTTCTCACACTTTATTTTGTTTTACTTTTCTTCCAATAATTTAAGTCTCCAAGAACCCACTTTTTCTACCAAAACATAAATACTTTTCAACATTCAAACCATTAAAAAAAAGATTTAGGATTTTATAAAATAATATAATCTGATATCAAAAATAAAAAGTACATTTTATATATTAATGCCCATGATTATTCAAGTGGCACATTCCAACAATCCATTACAGAATATGCTTTCCTTGCCAAAACTACTTGATCAATCCCAACCAAAAAAAACTACTTGATCAGTATCGGCTTTGGCGGTTTGTTGTTGCTAAACATCGAGGTTTTCTTATTACCTTTTTCTCCTCACATGCCTTGTCCTTCGAAGTTCGATCAATTCAATAAAATCTTGCCAACACCATTTCAGCTCACTTTGGTCTTTTTACGGTTTACCTCTTCAATTCAATTATTGTGTCTCCATTAAACAATTTCTTCTTCTTGTATGATTTAGCAATTTTCAAGAATCATTTTTTTAATTTTTCTTATCTCATTCTTCATTATTTCAAATTGTATGATCTCGGTGATTACTGCAATTTTATACTTGGGTGGAAGAAAAACCGAGAAAAGATCGCGTTTTTGTATTTTTTTTGGGTTTAATTTATTAAGAGAGATTTAGGGTTTAATTGATAAAATCTAATAAATTTGGGAACTTTTTTGATATGGTATATTGATTTAATTTGTGGGCTGTGTAAAAAATTGAGATTTTTGTGAAGATGAAGAAGATAGGAGGCTTTATAAGAAGTGGTGCTAATACTGTTTCAGCACCTTTTCATCCATTTGGTGGAGCTGTAGATATAATTGTAGTGGCACAGCAAGATGGGACCTTTAAATCATCTCCATGGTACGTTAGATTCGGAAAATTTCAAGGGGTTTTGAAGTTAAAAGAGAAATTAGTTAGCATAAACGTAAATGGAGTTGATGCTGATTTTAACATGTATTTAGATCATAAAGGTGAAGCTTATTTTATCAGAGAAGTTGAGGTTTCAGAAGCAGATTCTTTATTTTCTCCTTCATCTTCTGGAGAAGACACAGATGTGCAGTTACAAAATCGAAGGCCTCCTATGAAAACACAAAGTTTGAATTTTGATTCAGTTAATTCAGTTACACAAAACGGTTTGACCAATGGGAGTGTTCTTACTAGGACCAATTCTAAGCGATCACGGATTTTAAAATATGTTTTTGGGAGAAGATCGATTAAAGAGAATGTTTCAGGTGTTGTTAGGACCGAATCTTTGGAGCGTGCTGAGCTGGCAGCTGATCTTTTAGAAATGAAATGGTCCACTAATTTGATCTCTGATATGCGTAAAAATAACGATAAATTGTTAAAGGAGGAGTTAGTTAAGGATTTGAAGACACAAAAGGAAGCTTGTTCAATTAGTTTTCAGAAACTAGAAAGCTCTGTTTCGGAAAATTCTTGTGTAGTATCTGAGTATTTAGTTGAAACGTCTTTAAAGACTGAGAACTCAGATTCTCTTGAACAAGGCTTCATTGAAGAGGTTTCAGTAGAAAAGAATGAATTTCATGAGAGAATTATATCTAGTGATAAAGATTTCTTGAATGGTAAATCCGCTTTGTTAAATATTCTTGGATCTGAGATTTCAGCTGAAGAACAACTTCTCTTTGGAGATCTCGAAGAAGTAAAAAACCTTCAACTTGAAGAAGTGAAAAACCTTCAACTTGAAGAAGTGAATAATCTTCAACTTGAAGAAGTAAAAAACCTTCAACTTGAAGAAATAAAAAACCTTCAACTTGAAGAAGTGAAAAATCTTCAAATTGTCTCTCAAATAATTGATTCACCTAGAGAAAATGAAGGTAATGAGTCTTCGGATATTCATATTGACAAAAATAATACACGGAGGGTTAAATCTTTACCCAATATATCATCTTTAAATAATAGTATTTCAAATAATCAAGATTCGAAGAAGATTTTGTTTCAACCAGATTCTATACGCCGTGTAAAATCGCTTAGAAATCAAGAAGATGAACAAATCAACCCACCTATTAGTAAGAAACTCAAACCTAGGACCTTTTGATACCTTATAATGGTTATTTATGGTTTAATTCTTGCAGATAATAATTTGTCTGAATCCATTGATGTTCCTGAGGAAGCTGCAAATTCGAATACTGAAGATTTAGTGAAAAATGGAAGTGAAAAAGAAGGTTTTGAAATTAAATTAAAGAAAATAATAACATTATGTCCCACATCTGAACAAATTGCGAGTTTGAATTTAAAGGAAGGAAAGAATATAATAACGTTTACTTTCTCAACTTCAATGCTTGGGAAGCAACAAGTTGATGCAAGGATTTATTTATGGAGATGGGATACTCGTATAGTAATTTCAGATGTTGATGGAACTATTACCAGGTACTTTTTAAGGGTAAATTCGTCATTTAGCATACCGTCCAACTATTTGGATGTGGATGAATAATCTATTTCTTGTGTTTTTTGTTAAATACAGATCGGACGTCCTAGGACAGTTCATGCCTTTTGTAGGGGTAGATTGGTCACATTCAGGTGTTGCACATCTCTTTTCAGCTATCAAGGTTCGTTTATCATTGTTTTCTCTATTACAATCTTTCTCCTTAACTAATTTAAGCAAAATGACGAAATTACCCTTGGACAATTAAGAAAAAACGAAGGACTAATAATTTTTTTATTTTTTTTATGGTGTAGGAGAATGGTTATCAAGTAATATTTCTAAGTGCACGTGCTGTTTCTCAAGCTTATCAGACTAGACAATTTCTTTTAAATCTTAAGCAGGTGATTTTTATCAGATCCTTAATAAACCAGGATATGTATTTTTATTTTTTTAAAAAAGAATAATAATTTTTCTTTGTTTTTTCAGGACGGAAAGACATTACCAGATGGACCTGTTGTAATATCCCCTGATGGTCTTTTTCCATCGTTATTTCGCGAAGGTTGTTAATATTAACTATACATTTATCTTGATATTTAATTTGAAGTAGAAATAAGAATATTTAATTTGTTTTCATCTTTGCAGTTGTGAGAAGAGCTCCTCATGAATTTAAAATAGCTTGTTTAGAGGTTAGTTAACAATTTCTTGTTTTTTTCTTTATTTTGATAAATTATTTATATTAATTGTAACATTTCAGGAGATCAAGGCATTGTTTCCATCTGATAGAAATCCATTTTATGCTGGTTTTGGAAACAGAGAAACCGATGAATTTAGTTACCTCAAAGTTGGAATTCCAATAGGAAAAATCTTCATCATTAATCCAAAGGTAATGATTTTATACTAACACTAAAAAACTTGTAATTAATTAATCATTTCTGAATAAAATTGTTGGTTTTCAAGGGTGAAATAGTTGTGAATCGACAAGTTGATACTAAATCATATACTTCAATTCATGCTCTTGTAAATCGCATGTTTCCACCTGCTACCTTATTTGAGGAGGTTTGTTTCATTTAATTGCTTCCTTAATATATTATTTTGGCGTAAATTAACAGAATTATTTTCTCATTGGTTTTAGGAAACATTTAATTCATATAATTTCTGGAAGCTTCCGCCTCCTACTATCTAACATAAAATAGTTCTGAAAGATAAAAGGAGAAATAAGGGTGCTTTCAATTCATGGAGGAAGAAAAGTTGAATCATTTTTCTTTCAGCTCAATTTTTTTATTTTCTTTTCTTTTTGCGTTATTGAGCTGGTGGATGAATTGTTGTTCAATATATGTAACATTAATGATATATATATGTAGTAGAGGTAGTATGACTTTGCTGAGTTATGTTTGTATTAGGAGGAGGTTTGCTATTTTCAAGGAATTGTACATGAAATTTTGGTATTTAGCTATTTCTTTTTTGTTCGCAAAAGATAAGCATAAGTATATAAAAAGCTCTAACCATTTCGAGTAGGGTTGCCAGTGGTTATTAACCAATGGTATAAAACCGATTAAAATAAGATTATATAACCGTGGTTAAAATCATTAGGTTATGGTTTTGAAATGTGTAACGGATAGTTAAAATCGTTAAATTTTGGTTTTAGATGATTTTTTTAGTTCTATTGTCTTTCATTCCAACTCAAAATATTATAAAATATTGTTTAACCAACTTATGTAGAAGTGGTTTCTTGTAAGATAAATTTCGCTAATTGAGGGGAGAGGGGGGGGGGGGGGGGGGGGGGGGGTGAACGGCCCTACCAAAGCATAAACTATTGCTATTTGACGAGTTTTTGATTAACCAATCTGCAACTAAGTTTTTCTTCCTCGAAATATAAGAGATGATAGGATTACAATTTTCACTAACAAAATAAATACTACGAATAATACTAATTAATTCTTAAACTAGCTACTCGTTGATTAGAGACAAGTGGATCCATGATTTCTTTGCAATCGTTCTCTATGATGCATCGTGTGTCTTTGAAATCTCAAGCCCACATACATGCCTTCAAGATCCCCAAAGCTTCGGCCTCCATGTAATTCTCAGCTCCTATTTTCCACTATATTTAATAACCTTTCCAAAACAATCTGCAACTAAGTTTTTCTTCCTCGAAATATAAGAGATGATAGGATTACAATTTTCACCAACAAAATAAATACTACGAATAATACTAATTAATTCTTAAACTAGCTACTCGGTGATTAGAGACAAGTGGATCCATGATTTCTTTGCAATCGTTCTCTATGATGCATCGTGTGTCTTTGAAATCTCAAGCCCACATACATGCCTTCAAGATCCCCAAAGCTTCGGCCTCCATGTAATTCTCAGCTCCTATTTTCCACTATATTTAATAACCTTTCCAAAACAATCCCTAGCAACACATGCAATAGAGGAGTTAGAAATTTTATAAGATGCGTCTCAATTAATATTATACCAATTTTTTGGGGGATGTTCCTATTTACACTGTACTATGCTAGTATCCGCATTAGGATTACTAATATTGGATTATTGATTAGCTAATTTACTTTTCTTACTGAGTGAAATGATATTACCTGAATTTATACTTTCAGAGCACTTATGATTAGTATTATCCTTCAAATAACTCAAATCATCTTTAGGATTTTGATTTTCTAACTCTTTATCCCACATACTTAGTTGAGTATTTTTTACCCTCAGATATATATTATCATCCTTGGTTTTTAGTATATTTAACTGTTATTTCTAAAGAGCTTGTGCTTTAGTACAAGTAGATAGAGGGCATGGTTTTATATTGTTAAACACAAAACCATTTCTTCTTTTCCAAATATGCCAAATAATAATAGCAACTTGTTCCTTTAAATGAGGATTTTTGAGCTTTAGTTGATCATTCTTACTTAGAATTTCAGCCATCCAAGTGTCCAGTTTAGAGGTACACTGGTTGCTTGTTCTCAAAGTAAGGTTAGAGGTCAACCAAGTAGCCCTAGCCCATGGACAATTGAAAAATATATGCTCCAATGTTTCAGGTTTTTCATTACAAATTGCACAAATACTCGTATCCTTTGCTTTTTTTAAAAATAAATTCTCATTAGTAGGTAGCAGGTTTTTAACTGCTCTCCGCATGAAATTTTTTATGTTCTGAGGGACTTTAAGATTCCAAATGATTTTACAAACTTTAGGATCAATATTATGCGAGGAGGAGGGTTTTATAATATTATGCATACTATCTTTTTTATTTTTTTTCCTCCTTGAGGAAGTGATATGCTATTTTTACACTGTAATTACCATTTGGGTTTAAATCCCAGTAACAATTATCATTTAGTGGTATTAGAGAGATAAAGATGTTAAAAAATTTGTTACAAATTTCATTAGGGTAATTATCTTTAATAATATTAATATTCCAGTTTCTAGTATTCTCAGTAATTAAATCACTAACCCAATGGATAGTATTATTAAAGGGAGGAATGATTTCTTTACAGTGATGAATCCAACTGTGAGTGTGGAGATTTATTCTAGTACCATCTGCTATCCTCCATTTGAGGTGTTTAATAATGAAATCTCTTCTTGTTAATAGGCTTCTCCATCACCACGAGGGAGAGTACCCAATTTTAGCTTGAAGAAAATTAGAGTTAGGAAAATACTTTCCTTTTAAAACTTTATGGAGAATGGAGTTAATATTAATTATAACACTCTAGGTTTGTTTACCAAGCATAGCTATATTCATAACTGTGTAAATTTCTAAAGACAAGACCACCTTTAAATTTGCTACTGGTAAGAGAATTACGATTACCCTAGCCCACCAAAATTTCGCAATTTGGGATGAGATAAGTTCACAAATTTTTGGAAGCGGTAAATAAGAGGCCATATAATAATTAGGAATGCTTTGAAGAACAACTTTAATAAGAGTTCCTTTACCAGTATCACCAAGGAAGAAGTTTTTCCAATTATCAATTCTTTTCATAACTTTCTCTACTAGTAAGTTGAGGTTCCTAACTTTGGATCTACTCCACTCAGTGGGTAATCCAAGATAAGTCACCAAATTACTAGTAATTTTCATATTAACTTTAGAGGCATACATTTTTTGGATGTATTGAGGGGTATTACTACTAAATTTAACACCACATTTATTAAGATTGAGTGTTAAACCAGTGGCTAAAGCATATTTATTAATAATATAATTGAAACTGTTTATATCCGCAGAGTTAGCTCTAAGGAAGAAAACACTATCATCTGCAAATATAAGGTGTGTAAGCTTAGGACAGTTTCTAGCAAGAGTAATCCCCTCAAGAAGTCCAAGTTCTACTTTGTTATTAACCAAATCTAAGAAGGTTTGAGTTATTATACAAAATAGAAGGGGGGATAAGGGGTCTCCCTGTCTAATACCCCTTGTAGGTTTAATAAGGGGGTGGGGTTGCCCATTAATAAGGACTGAATAAGAAACAAAAGTAACACAGTTAAGAATAAGATCACACCATCTTTTATTAAAACCCAGTTTAAGCATAAGACTGTAGAGGAAGTCCCACTCAACAAATTCATAAGCTTTTTGTATATCTTCTTTAATAATCATGCTATATTTCATTGTATATGTCTGCCTAGAACAAAAGCAGTCTGGTTTTCCTCTATGATATGGTTCATAATGGGTTGAAGGCGATTAACTAATATACGTGCAATGATTTTATAAATAAAATTCGAAACACTAATAGGTCTAAAATGCTTAATAGTAGCACGGTTATCAATTTTTGGTATAAGTGAAATATATGTATGGTTTATCATCTCAAGATTTTGATTATTATACCAAAAATTATTTATTATTTTAATAACATCAAGTTTTATAATATGCCAATATTTTTTTATAAAAGAAACCAGGGTATCCTTCAGGGCCTGGTGCTTTACAAGACCCTAATTCATTAATATCAACTTCAATTTCAGTGATAGTAATAGGTTTCAACAAAGTCGAGTTCATGTTCTGAGTTATAGTAGGTTTAATAAAATCAAGAATATTATCAAAATCTCTATAACCCACAGAGCTAAGTTCAGCCCGCTCGAGCATCTGATCATCATTTAAAATTATTATTAAAGTAAGTGAGGATATTGGTATTAATATCATTATCATCTGCAAGCCACATACCCTCATCATTTTGTATTCTACAAATTTTATTAATTTTCCTTTTCTCTTTAGTAGCAGCATGAAAAAATGATGTGTTTTTGTCACCACTTTTAAGCCAAGTAATTCTTGATCTAGAGGCCCAAAAATCTTCCTCTCTTTTCCAGATAATTTCAATATCTTTAACAATATTATTATAATCATCTCTCTCACTATCACAGAGTCTACTAGAGTTAGTAAGAATTTCCAGCTTCTTCATAAGTTGATCAATTTTTTTTGCTATTATTAAATATCCTTTTACTCCAGACAATTAAAAGTCTTTTGCACATGTTAAGATTACTGCACAATTTACTTTTAGTAATAGTATGTATAGAATTTCTATAATTCCACACATTCTTAATAATTTCATAACAGTCTCTTTCTTCCATCCAAAACTTTTCAAAGTAAAATCTTTTAAAAGAAGGTTTTGATTCCTCATTCAAATAGAGCAGTAAGGGGCTATGATCAGAACCTAAGGCTGGAAGTAAAGTAACCCAGGCATAAAGATAAATATTAGCCCACTCAGTGTTATAAAGGCATCTATCTAGAAGAATTTTAATACGTTCATTACCAGCTCTTCTATTGGACCAAGAAAATGAAACACCTTTATTAATAGCTTGATGAAGTTTATTATTATAAAAGGAATTGAAGTCCTCCATACTTTTAGTAATTTTATTGTCACCTCCAATTTTTTCACTTATATATCTATGGTTGTTAAAGTCACCCACAAGATTCCAAGTCTAACTACTAACACTAACCAAAATATGACTGGAATACAACTAGGCAAAAACAATAACATATAATCAGTGAAAATAAACTCAATTTAAAATGTAACAATCCCAAAATTCAAATACATCAAAATAATTATCAAAGGTTCATACTCTTAGCAATCATCAAGCAAGAGGTTTTAGTTCGTAACGAAATAAGAAAAAATAATGATTAATAATGTATGAATCATGTGTAAAATAAAAATAAAATAAAATTACTCTAAAGATCGATGGAAAACGGAGTTCGGATGATGAAGAATGGTTCTTAGCTCCACGCAATTCCTTTTCGGGCGGCTGTAGGACGGACGACTTTACTTTGCTTCTCCAATTGTGTAAAAATTAAAGTGTCTTTGTCTTTTAGCTTCTAAAGGACTTATATACACGTCTAAAAACGTTTTATGGCCAAATGGGCTCACTTATATGGGTTAAAAAGAAGATTTTTACCCAACGAGTTTTGATGACACCACTTATGACCTATCCCCACCTCATATATACCTTCTATTCTTACTAAAGACCTCAAGTAAGATTTTATACTATGAAACGAAATCCCTTTTACCATTATACATTTTTCCCTATATATACTAATTTATAAACCCAAATTTCTATTCCAGAAATGTATTTTCTTTCTCTTCCTCACCCATAAAATATCTCACATAGCTTTCTCTCTATTTTCCTTTTTGTCTTTCCATATTTACGCCGACCTGCTTCTCGCCGGAGATGGCTTTAGATTTGACATCCTCCAGCTCTATATCCGTGCAGTAATGGTGATGATTCGAGCTTCGTTTCGGTGAAGCTCGTGAATGTCGCCTGACAAGATTCGAACTTGCCGTTGCCGGAGCTTTTCCAGTTCGTAGTGCCGTTGTTGCGAAGACATCTCCCCGGAAAAGCATAGCGAAGCTCCATTCGAAGGAGGGAAGAAGATGAGTTCTCGAGATCTGTTCGAAGTCCGACGGATTGAGGCAGATTTCTTGCGCAAGTGGCGGCGTTTCCCTTCGCGAACTAGGGTTTTCTTGTGCATGCAAGCTGCTGGTTTTTTGGTGCAGGCAAGCTGTCTTGTTTGGGATCTGCAGATGCAGTCCGTCCTTCTTCTCCAGCGGTCGTGATGTTTGAGTCCAACAGTGCCTTCAACTTCTCAGGTCAAATAAAGAATAAATCCGGTGAAGAAGATGTTGCAGAAGCCTTAGAAGGTGCATCCTTGAAGCTCCGTTCGAGTCCAGCAACGCCGTCTTCTTCTCGACAGTGAAGAAACCATGGAACGAAGAGCTCAAACGAAGCTGTAGTTTGTTATTTTCTTCGGTGAAAATTAATACTCAACAAGATAGTGAATACTCAGCAAGAATGTCCTTAACTTTTTTTCAATTTTTTTTTTGTTTGAAATACTAATGCTAAGTTTTATTTGTTTGTTGTAATGTTGTAATAGTGTGCAATGTTTAAAAATTTAATAAAATATAATTGTTTGGATATTATTTTGTATTTTTTATTGAGTACTCCGTATTTTTTATTGAGTACTCAATTTTTTTTCATTGAGTACACAACAAATTTTCCATAGTGTTTTTATTCCGATACTCGGTGTTTTAATTCTGACACTCTGTGTTTTTTTCCGGTACTCTGTGTTTTTTATTCTCTAACTACTCTGTAAAATCACTGAGTACGCCGCTGGTGGCGGCAATGGCGGTGGTCATTGGGGGGTGTTCAAAATTGAACAGTACCAACACTCAATAATCTTGTTTTTGTCCTTTAGTGTTTTTTGTATTTGTTGGCATATAGCCTCCCTTAATAGGTTGTTTTAATGTGACAAATCCTCGTGTGTTTAGTGTGCTAATTATTCTTGTTATACATATTCTATCTTGCACTCTAATTCATCAAAAAGCACAATCTTTATCATTTAGATCAAATCTATATTGTTTTATCTTAAGAAACTAATTCTCATACAAATACTTTTAACCTTATCTTTGTGTACATTGAGAATTAGCTTTAGTGATCAACTACAAAGTTTATTAGAATGATGTTCTCTACAACTCTCGTGAAGAAGGTTTTCTGATCCGAGCATCATAGTAAAAGATATACTCACTAGAAGGTGTTTTTAGACCTTTGGTGCGGTACACCGCAGCCCACAGACTACACCACGGACCAGGGGGCTAGTCCGTCAGAAAGCAAGTGAATTAAGCAAGGTTAGTGCGGTACACCGCACCAACCCCGTGGTGCACCGCAGGTTAGGGTTTTCTGCAGCAAAATGAAGACAAAAGGCATATAATCGTTGGGGATATTAATATATCCGTTGGAGACAAGTCTTATGACCGTTGGGAGCTTTTTGCAGCTATAAATTGAAGGTCTTTTAAGGCTACAACTACACCTTCAACCCATATACACTTAGGGGCTTAATTGTTATCATCCAAGAAGGTGTCAAGAGCTATAATTGTCATATCTACTCATTCAAGGAGTAAATCAAAGGAGCTTCAAAGTTATTATCTACTCAAGAGAAGTTTTAAGCTTATAGTTATATCATCACTTTAGGAGTTCATTAGCAAAGTTGTTTCACCCTTTAAACACTTTGTATTTATCCTCTTAATTCTAGTTCTTGTAATAGATAGGTTAAGAGAGAATTTGAGTATCGGGAGTATACTCGGTGTCCTTGTGTTGTGATTACACAAGAGTTTCCTTCATGGTTTCGAAGAGGTTGTCCTTCGTGTTATCGAAGAGGTTGTAAGGGTTATTGTGTTCTCGACCCGGTTAAGAGAGACACGGGAGCTTAGTGAAAAGCTTGAAATCCTAAGGAGGCTTCCTTAGGTAGTGGATGTAGGGAAACCGAACCACTATAAATCGTGTGTATCTTTCTATCCCTACACTCTTTATTTTCCGCACTTTATATGTTTGATAATATGCTAGTATGAATATTGTGATATTGATTATCTAGTTTATCTAACTTAGATTATCTAGCATAGTAAGAGAATATAATTTCTATTTACTTGTTTAGCTTCTATATCAAACTTCTAACTTATCCATTGCATGATCCCTTAAGAGTTTGATATATTAGTTGACTTAGAAGTTTTCTCTCTAGAACTTATAATTGTCCAAAAGATTTTTAATTAGGCATTAATCTTATTAGTAATCCTATTCACCCCCCTCTAAGACTTTCAGTATTTTATAAGGATAATTTAGTATTTGATCATCCTAGAGGTCTCTTTAAAGAATAATATATTATCAAGGTCCATATAGGACGCAATTTCTCTCTCCAAGACCTCATAGGTCAACCACCCTTAAAATAGCCCAACCTGTTTTTACTCATTCTTCGCCAAGTTCGACTCACGGTAGGAGTATTGGCATAACCTCTTCACCTTAACTCCGACCTGACACTTCTCACACGTCATTAACTTCAATTTCTATCCAAATCAAAAGGAATTTTGTCCAAGATCTGACAAATATATCATGGTGATTGAATCGAGTGACGTCAAGATTTCGCTAGTAAACGCTCTAACTCTTCCAATGAGTCATTTTTCTCTTCTACGCCTTGGGTTTGGTTTGTACTTGACCTATTGAAATCTTCTCATAATATTGGCATCTCATGTCAACCATGTACCTAAAATCTACACATTTAACACACGATTAATGCTTAAGAGCTCTAAAAATAGCAATATATCTGAAATAAGATAAGAATGCAAGATATGTTAAATAATAGGGAAAATCCCCCACTTTGGTCCATAAAACCCCCAAAAATACAGCTCCTGATAAGATTATTCTATCACGAAAGACGAGACATCAAGACCCCAAACTCCAAGTTTTGTCGTTCTGACAAAATTAAAACTAAGAACTAGTGGGGAAATCTTTAACCAGCTAATCGAAGAAGAAGATAACATAAAGAATGCTCCCAAATCTATACCTAAACAAGTTTCATGAAGTGACGTCTAAAAATAAATCTACAAGTAATTTTATCATACAAATAATCAACACAATAAAAATATCAAGAATAAAATTAGTTTCGTAATGCAAGAAGAGATCGGTTATCACTTAGTTTGAAACGGTGGCTATAGGGTTTTCCTTGGATCTCCCATGTTGTCGAATGGCCTATAGTGTAGGCTTAAGGTAGGGTATGATATTATTTGAGGCTTTTGACCCATAAATTGTACAAATTTAATTTACAAAATTATAGTCAGGATTTTAGCCAATAGGCTTAAACCTATGATGAATCTTATTGTTGATGAAAAAGAATCTGGCTTTATTCCAAATAGAGTAATACAAGATAATATCCTCATTTTTCATGAAATTACAACCTATATTAAAAGGATTAAAAATAATAAAATATATTATTTGGATATTAAAGCAAAAGTTAAAAAAACTTATGAATATATAAAGTGAGGCTTCCTTAGAAAAATACCTAAAAAAAATGGGCTTTAGTGACAAGTGGGTTGACAAATTATGAATTGTGTATCCTCAGTGTCTTACTCAATTAAAATAAATGATGAAACCTATAAAACTGATAATCATAGTAGGGGGATCAGACAAGGGGCGCCTCTGTCCCCTTTTTTGTTCTATACTATATCTCAAAGTTTAAATATCCTTGTTAAAGATAACAATAATAAAGGTGGCCTTGAGGGTTTCTAAATAGGGATGCATTACCCTATGATTACACACCTCTTATTTGCTATGACGAACCTTCTTTTTAAAGGCCATTCATAATGATATTTAATCTTTTCATGATATTATGGCAAATTACCCTATTTCTACTGGATTGTACTTATACAACAATAAATGTGGGGTACTATTTAGTCCAACTACCCCTTGTTTGATTCAATATATTATATCAACTAGACTTGATATAAATAAAGTCCAGAATCTAGGGTCCTATCTTGGAATTCCTACTAAGTGGAATAGAAATAAAACCAGAGACCTTGACTGTATAATTGAGAGAATTCTTACAAAAATTAATAATTGGAAGACTTTTTTCCTATCTAGTAGTGGGAAATTAATCCTTATAAAATCTATGGTTTTTAGCCTTCCAAATTATCTTTTATATATACTTTACTAATGCCTAAGAACATTTTTATTATTATAAATTCTATTGTTGCAAAGTTTTGGCGGGAAAAGAAAAGATAAAAGTAGTATTCACTTATGTGATTGGGATTTACTTTCTACTCCTAAGGCGGATTGTGGTATGAGATTTAGAGATGCTTAGTTAATGAACTTGGAACTACTAGGAAAATAGGCATGGAATGTGATAGAATAGAATCAAATAAATATAGCACACAAGTAAGTAACTGACACAAGATTTACTAGAAATCCAAGTAGGAAAAATACCATGGGAAGAGGAGAGAGTTTCACTATAATGAAAGAGAGATTACAAAGAATAATTATATCTCAAGGGGTGTAAATAACAATACACACTACATGCGTATATATAGGGAAGCCAGAAAACTAGGGTTATTAATCTAATGGGCAAGACCTTACAAATAGGAATTAGGTCATATCTCTAACATAATGTTCTCCAAAAACCCATTCTTTATTTCACAAACTCCGTAAAGGTAAGCACTTTGAACATTCTACCTTTTTTGGAAGATAAAATAGGGCACCCACCCTCCCTGGGTTGGAGAAGCCTCTTGGAAGGCAGAAATGTCTTTAGTAAAAACATTTGGTTGAAAGTGGATGATGGTAAAACTATATATATATATGAAGATTGCTAGATTACTAATATTAACAAAGTGGAGAAACCAAAAAATTCTAATTACTCCCCTATGAGTGATCTCTTTCTTCAAAGGGACAGGAGATGAGATATTGGTGGCGGAAGAGGTGTGATAAAATAATAGATAAATAAAGATAATAATAAAGGACGCACACCCTATACTACCATGAGAAACTCACTGCAAGTGCACAGATCGTTTGCAAGTTATAGTTAAATAAGTAAGAGTTTGTTCTCAGGGATTTAGGTAGTTAGCTCAAACTTGTATTTAATAATAGCGTAGATGAATTTAGATTTTTATATAAAACAAAAATAAGATAATAATTATCTAACACGCAGAATGCAAATAAGATGATAATTAGGGTTACTAGTATGATCATATCTTACTAAGCTGTTATTCTAACCTTAAGGGTGAATTGAGCATTATATATGTAGTCATCAGGGTAGATTAGGAAGCAACTTCTACACTACCAGGGGACTTGGGTAAGGGGACCCTGCGCAATGATCAGGGGTTAAATCAAACCTTAATGACTATCTTGCTAGGCAAGCTCGTCAGGATCACTACCGCACACTAGAGCTGCACAAACGGATCCAAAAAAAACCCGTCAACCCGACCCTAAAAATCCCGCACCCGACGACCCATTAGGGTTGGAAATATTTTTTTTCAAATTTTGGGTCGGTTTACGGGTTGGGGTCAACCCAGACCGCGGGTACCCAACCCGAACCGAAATATGGGCTGCAATTTTTTTTATATTTCAGTCCTTAAAAGACTTGGCCCAACCTAACATTAACTTTACATCGTGTACTACGCTTACTCTTTACTCATATCATTCATTATCTAACTTACGATTCTTATCTCTTCTCTCTCTTTCTCTGGGTAAATAGAAACCCTAACCTCTCTTCCCGTTCTCGTCCAATCTTTCTGATTATCTTCGGTAAAGATTGATTGTTTGTTCTCTGTAAATTACACCCTTTACCCACATATATGGATCTGATTTATACCATCGGCTTAGCACCGACATGTGTGTAATCTGGTTGATGTGCTTACCATGGTTATATAATATATGTTCTTAATCCTTGGTTAATAGGTTCTAAAATGGCTATGGCTACTCGGCTAGGGTTTTAAATTTTAATGCCAATGATGAAAACAAAAACTGAGGCATCTTCTAATATTTTTTTCTCCTTTGTAGCGTGTAATTGCTAGAATGATGAGGTAGTTTATTTTGGAAGCTATCAAGCAAATGCAACCCACTTTTAACATTTTAGCTACTTATTTACGCATTTTATGTAATTTAAATTGTTGTATATTTAGGACTTGTAATGTAAACAAACTGTAATTTTTGCAACTTGTTATTTTTGGAAAGTTATAATTTTTAACAAGTTACTATTTTTGGAAAATTTATTCGAATTTTTACTTTTTTTAACCTATTTTAAGATGTTTGACTTTTTGTTGACCAAAACTGAACCTGACCCAAAACCGACCCCACCCACACTAACCCAACACGACAGTTTCCATACCTTAGGGTTGGGTTTAGGATTTAGGCAAGTTAAGCCCGATAGCTTCGGGTTGGGTGTAGGGTTTGACCCTTAGGGTCGGATACCCGACCCATGTGCAGCCCTACCGAACACTAGACGATTATGTTGTGTTGTCAATAACTGAATCCTCCGTTAGGGAGACAACCCAATTACTAAGGGTAGTCCTAAGATTGGCCAAATCTAGGGCTGGAATAGGACAAAGCATATAACACATATATATATATATATATATATATATATATATATATATATATATATATATATATATATATACACGAAGCTCAAATCAATTAAAACAACAAGATAGTGTTCTAGAATGTAGACAAAGTAATAACCCAAACAATTATGGACGTAAATATTAATTTTCTTTGTCATTTTTTTTCTGATTTTTTAAAAATTAGTTATGAAGTTTAAAAAAAATTCCAGACGCACGCACGCGTGTGATAGAATTAGTAGTAGGTGATGGTGGTGGTGGTTATGATTGTGGTTGTGGTGGTAGTGGTGATAGTAATAGTGGTGGGAGTTACATATTATTTGTTTAATATTAAAAATAAATATTATATTTAATATAAAAAGTAATAAATATATAAAAAGATAAAAATTATTTTTTATAAATAATTATTTTATTTGGTATGTTTTTATAAAATAAAATTGAAGATTATATTTAATAATTAAATTTATTAATTTTTTGTTTAGTAAATACCCCTATAGTATTATATACCAGGTTTCAAATGGACTATGTTTTTGTTTATTTGAATTAGGCATATTATAGGCTCGGCCCAATAGAAAATACCTATATATTCAAACAAAGCATAGGATGTAATGAGTATTTAAAGAGTATATTTTCGAACTTCTGTTTACAGCTTACAGACATGTCAAAGTGTCAAAAATTGGGGAAACAGATGGCCACGGCATCGTCAACGGCAACGAGTTTACCGATGGATATGATATCAGAGATTCTACTCAAGTTGCGCGTTAAATCATTGGTGCGTTTCAGGTGCGTTTGTAACTCCTGGTTAGAATTGATTCAAAGTCGCGATTTCATTGATATGCATCTCAAACATCACTCCAACTCCAACGATGATGAGTGCATCTTAATTGTTCGTAACGGAGAAGATATGACAAAAGGTTTATTATCTTTCCACTCCTCTGAAACCCTCGACATAATCACCTCTTCACCACCAATATTAGAGATACCTATTCTCAAATCCAGTAGTCTGGATGTTTGTGGGCCTTGTAATGGATTAATATGTGTTTCAGATGATACTAATATTGTATTATGTAATCCATCAACAAGAGAGTTAAAATTACTTCCTCCTATTCCTGCACTTGCTAAGTTGTACCCTGAGGGTTGGAAAATATCTAGGGAATCTATTGGATTTGGCTTCGATTCCCACACAAATGATTTCAATGTTGTTACTTTTGTTGATATGATCCATAAGGATAAAGGCATAATATCTATAACTTCAGTTATTGAAATTTACCGTCTTAGTACTAATTCTTGGAAAAAATATGAGTCATTTGACGAGGAAGACTATCCAGAGTGGATTGAACCTGGTCGTCGCGGAACCCTATATGAAGGTTCGTTCTATTGGATTGTTGGGAGAGAGGTAGACATTTGCATCCTTTCTTACAATATGAGCAAAGATGAGTTTATTTACATGCCACTTCCAGATGAAATGATGTTTGTGGACAATCATGATGAATTGTTTGATGATCACCAAAATTCTATTAGGGTCATAAATGATTGTCTGGCTGTTTTGGTATACAATGAGCCATATATATGTAAAAATATGTTTGTAATGGTTGAGATATGGGTGATGCATGAATTTGGGGAGGTAAAATCCTTCACAAAAGATTACAGGATTGGACCTATTGATGGAATGCGGGTCCCACTTTCGATTTGGAAGAATGAAGCTTTACTCATTCATAGTCAAAAAGGACAACTTGTCTCGTGTGCCCTTGACACCCATGAATTAACTGGATTTAATATCCATGCCTCTATATCACAAACCATGGTTTACAAGGAGAGTTTAGTTTCACTCAGTAACTAGCATAAGCATATTTAATGTTTGTTGAAAATTTCGAATTACTTCAGTAGTATAATTTGTTTAATTTTTCAAGTTTAGACTCTGTTCAGTTTCCTTGCATATCGCTTATCTGGTTGGATACTGAGTTGAATACAATACTAAAAATTTCTATTTATATAATTGTCTTGCTTGTTATAGAATATTTAAACCAGTTTCTTAACTTTTTTGCTTGTTAATTAGATTTCTTTATATTAAACTTTAAAATTCAATTTACATAAGTTTAATTACATATAAATTCAATTGGGTTGCTTGTTAATTAGATTTCTTGATTAATTACCAATAAATTAATCAAGAGCAAACACACACTAAGTTCTGCTACCAGATCTACTAAACTCTCTTTTCTTGTGCAGTTGTTTCACCATAAGTTTGTAAGCTCATTATTACCAATAACATGTGTTATGAACTTACTTCCCAAAGACCTCACATTCATTATGCACTAATTTTCAAGCACCAGACAATCTACTTCTTTCAATATGTTTATTTCCATCCATTCAATCCATAAAATTTAACTTCAGTGTAAATACACCATATTTGCCTCAAAATTCCTACTTGATTCATTGTTTTAATTGCAGGAATACCCAAAACCACCCTCCTCTTTTGTCAGACAAACTGAAGACCACTTCGCTTTGAGTAAAAAGGGCCATGAATTTGAATATATGTCAATTATCAAGGTACACCTTGGAGTGATACTTCTTATACCAAACCCTATAACACTTTGAAATACTAGCACATTATCATTAATCTTCCTCCTATCTATAAAACTAGTCGGATACATAGAGTTCAACTCAGTATGGACTTTCTTCATTCCATTAGGTTATACTTTTGCATTTAACTTGTACAAAAGATTGCATCAAGATGTATACCTATTATATTTGACAGTTGAAGGGCAGATGACCTTTGGAAATAGAGTTACATTTATTCCATTGAGCAGCTTGCAGCCATTTTAGTGAAATTCTTATTGCTACCAAAACATCTCTGCCTATTATGTGCGTAGACTTTTATTATTGTTCGTGCTCTTTTAAAGCAAGACACACTTCCTCGCAACATGTGTGCATTAGCAACTAAAAATTGTATTAGTAAGTATTTTAATGGACTTAATCAAGACTAATATAGTATTTTATATATTTTGTAGATTTTTCTTATTTTTAAAAAAGTAAATATATATATAATAAAGATATAGTTCGGTTATGGTTAAAATTCGAATAACCTCTTTAAAAACCGAATACTAATGCTTCAGTTATAGGTTCAAAAGTAAATCCAATGATTAACTCTGTTAGATTATGCTTTTTGATAAAATTAAATAGTTTTGTATATGTTTTTCGAAAGTTGTCTGGTCTGGACAGCAATAACACCACAAATTCAGGTGGATGAATTAACAGAAAAATAAAATAAAATCTGATCTGCCTCCACCCTTAATTATTTTACCCAAAAAGACATAAAATCGTAGCTACTTACTTTCATCCCTCTCAGGTTAAATTATTTCCCATCTCTCTCTCTCTTTGCTTTTAAGCTTTAGCTACCAGAAAAAATTTTATATTCATCTCTTTCGCACCTCCTGACACACCGACCTACCACCAACAATAATGTATACTATGATTTAATGCATAGGTTTATTTGTGTGTTTGAGTGCGATTTTTGTTGAAATTTACACATTGCAATTGCATTTGGATAGTTTTTTAGGCTTGCGTGATGCATGTAGTCCTAGATTTCATCAACAACAAGGCTCGCCTTGTAGGCCATAATAAGATCGCTAAAATCGAGCATTATGATAAGCCTATTCTGCACAAACTCATCCTTATTGTCCAGATGTAAGTCCCTAAATACGAGCTAAAAATATAGCAGCATCAACCTATAGCAGTATGTCTGAAGAAGCTCAACAAAATGTATCTTAATCTTCTATCTCCACTTGGTGACGATGATAATGATATTAGCCAAATAAAAGATCTACAATTTCTGGATGAAGTATTTTTACTTTTTTTTAATGTCAGGTATGAACATTTGTATTTTGCAATTAGAGGTGTGGGAAAGATTGATATTAGACGTGAAATTAGGATTGTTGACGACAATTAATTTTCCTTTTTAGTGTTTGTTTGTTCAGTAATATTTGAATATGATATCATTGACTCGAGGAAGCAGATAAAGTGTTATTGTGGTTACTTACTATATTGTATGGATTATGTAATGTTGATGAATAAAAGAATGTACTTACATTGTCTCTCAAATTTGTTTGTCTCGGGCATTGGGTTGAGACGGGTTTTAGTCTCCATGTTCACACATCCGTAATAAGCTCACTTGTTGGGATTTGATAAGATAGCTAAAACAAGCAGTGATCCCATCCCTGACCAAAATATTGTAGTGCGTTGCTGGCCTATCTAGTACAAAAACTAAAGTTAAGAGGACATAAACAAGTGTCTAAATGGTGGAATTAAATTTGCTAAAAACTCCTAAAGAGTAGATATAACTTTGAAGTTTAATCTTCTCTCAAGTAGATAATAACTTTGGAGCTTCTTGGACTAACTCCTTGATTAAGTGGATGTGGCAAGTTTAATAATCAAGCTTGAAGGATGAACAAATTATTTAGTAGTTTGAGACCTCTAGTTTTGTATGAGAATGATAAAAGCAATTGTTGATTTGTAATAGGTGAAATTCTCCTTGAAAGAGTTCATATTTATTGCACAAGCCTCAACGGATATAAAGTTTGTGACATCTCTTGTGCAAATCGGGTACCCGGTTATAGCAAAACGGGTCAATGCTTCTTATCCACAACGACTATATCCCAAGTGTAAACGGTAAGATTCTGACATGGCATTTGACTGGCTAAGATGAGCAAGCAAACCAGGTGTACCTTCCTCCAATCGGAGAGCCCGGTTTCATTTTGTTTCTCTGGGTGGTCTTTTTTGCTATGATGCTCGGATGAGAATACTTGAGTTTTAGAAAATATCATTCTAAGAAACTTTGTAATGTATCATGAAAGTTAATTCTCAATGTACCCAAAGATATGGTTAAATGTATCTATACAAAGCTAGCTCTAAGAATATGAGTTTAATTGAATGCTATGAAGTTTAAAAATGATTCTCTCCAACTAAAGAAATGTTTAAAAAGAGTTTTGGAGTTATAAAAAAGTTACTCTTAAAAACTAATATGCGCACATAATAAGTTATGATCTCCAGAGAAGATTTAGATTTGAAACAATAGATGATCATAAGTTAAGGATAACACATGAGGTTTAGTGAAAGATAGGAGATATATTATAAGTATATGTAACTCACTAAGCACAAGAGGATTTGTCACACTAAAACAACCTACGGAGCAAGGTTATATGCCAACATAATACAATATCGAATGATTCAAATGGAGATATACGAGTTCGGGATGTTCGCTTCCACCTAAGGATTCTAACTGGACAATTTATATCCAATGAGGGAAAGGATTAATAATTCAACACTAGTTGGGATTCAAATTTCATCCCAAAATCTCTCCCGAGTGATTAAAGGCCACTTTCAAAGCAAAGGAGATCCTTTCGGATAAACCTGAGTGCCCTAAAAGTGATTAATCATCTACCTTTGTCGTGACTATACATCCACCTATGATCTTCTTATTCTACATGACAAATACACTCTCAATTACATATTTCTACCTTTAAACACCCCCCTCCTATTCTGGTGTAATTCAATAGTTCGATTAATTTATATATCAATCAACAATTCAATACAATATAGAAAGAAGTATGAATGTTCACACCCTAATTAAGCATTAAGCCTAAATTGAAACATAAAATCCCCTATTATCAAGACCTAAGGTTTCATAAGTATTTCAAACTACAATCTATGTAACTCATAAGAAATATAAAGACAATCATCATATTTGAAATAAGTATAGAAGAAATAAGAAATTAATGTTTTTGGTTTTTGTATGGGTTAAATACCGACATGCTCGTGGTCAATAAAAAAAATATTATATCTTTTTCGATGAAAATATAAATGGTGTTGTGTTTTTGTTGGTTCTACTATGACGGAGGATTGTTAGAGGCTTGATCGTCAAAAATGTTAATTGTGTCGTTGTTATCGTGTTATACAATAGCTGACCAATAGAGTGACCATGTATCTTAATGTTACGAGGTTCATAAATGTTGGACAAGTGATGCATTGGTGTATGTTTATCCATGATTAAAGGGATGTTTGTTTGCACTTAATGAGATCTTAATCAGGTTTATTAAGACACTGGATCAATAAAACTGTTCATTTTTATCGATCAATAAGTTGATTCATTCAGATCCTACCTCTTAACTAGGGATGGCAACGGATCGGTTTTTTGCAAAAATTTCAAAAACCATAACCATAACCGTTTTTATAATTAAAAACCATATCCTAACGGATTTAACCATCGGTTACATTTTTTAGAACCATAACCGTATTATTCGGTTTCGGTTTTCTGAACGGTTTTTCGGTTTTTAACCATATTCAAATGATAATTTAATAATTATATTACATTTCATAAAATAAAACCACACATATAAAAAAAAGGGTGAATGCCCATTAACCACCTGCCACCTTAGTCACTTGCCCATAAAAGGCACTTAAGGTAAATATACCTTAATGCCCTTAGCCCAATAACCACCTGCCACCTTAGCCACTTGCCCATAAAAGGCACTTAAGGTAAATATACCTTAATGCTTACTGCTGTCGACTGCTGCTGCCAAGGGCGAGTAGTGGACTTGTGCAAGTACAATTTTTGTCAAGGGCGAGTAATGGGAGTGTTTCCCACAACTCGTGCAAATACACTTTTGTACTGTATGGGCTAATGTTGAGTAATGGGAGTGTTTCCCACAACTCGTGCAAGTACACTTTTGTACTGTATGGACTAATGTTGAGTAATGGGAGTGTTTCCCACAACTCGTGCAAGTACATTTTTGTACTTGTGGACTAAATGTTGAGTTCTGGGATAGATTCCCACAACTCGTGCAAGTACACTTTTGTACTTGTGGGCTAATGTTGAGTAGTGGGAATGTTTCCCAGCACTCGTGCAAGTACACTTTTGTACTTGTGGGCTAATGTTGAGTTATGGGAATGTTTCCCACAACTCGTGCAAGTACACTTTTGTACTTGTGGGCTAATGTTGAGTAGTGGGAATGTTTCCCAGCACTCGTGCAAGTACACTTTTGTACTTGTGGGCTAATGTTGAGTTATGGGAATGTTTCCCACAACTCGTGCAAGTACACTTTTGCCGCTTCATCATTTGCTTTTTTATTTTTTAATATGTTTTGTTTGCATAAATCAATCAATGTATGGCACTATGTGCTCTCTAGCATCCAACTCAGTAACATGCTTAATTACGCGCTTTTCTATTTTATAATTCAAAAAAAAGTGTATCTATATCTACAGTAATTAATAAAAACTTAAAGAGATTATAAATTCGCTAATTTACTTGGGTCGCAGCGAAAAGAATTTTTCAACATCTGCAAAAATAAATTAAGAAATAATTACCAAAAAATATGATTGTTAGTATTTGAACATTTAAAATCCAATTTCAAATAAATTACCAAAAACGTAAAATAATAATTAATTTTGAATTATATTAAATAATAATTATATGATATATATGTTGATTATTATAATATATAATTTTCACCAGTGGTTAACGCTTTAATCAAGCCAGCTCTTTGCCCCTTATAGTCTTTGAAGGAGGGAAAATTTGGAGACGGCTGTTGGGGTGGGTAAAATAGGAAAGAAAAAAAAAGGAGTGCCTTTTATGGGCAAGAAGAAAGCGGCAGGGGTGAGGAGGCATTAATTCTAATTTGAGGTGTTTCTTGGGCAATAATCCTAAAAAAAACTACAAGGTTTATAAAAAAATGTGTTGGTATTTGATTAAATTGCATATTTATTATTTAATTGGTTAAATATAGTATTTTGATTTTCCTTTTAGAATTTCAATATATCTAATTTAAGTATTTAACCTAAATTAATATAAAATTTTAGAATATATATGATAATAAACGGTTTTCGGTTTTATTGTTATAAAAAACCATAACCCAACGGTTTTAACCATCGGTGACACTTTTCAAAACCATAACCTAATGGTTTTAACCACGGTTATATAATTCGGTTTTTAATCGGTTCGGTTGTCACCGGTTTCGGTTTTTAACCGTAACCATTGCCATCCCTACTCTTAACCGAATAAGTTCTGTTCACCTGTTATTCAATATTAAATATTTATCACTTAAAAATAATGAAAAAACACTTAAGTTGACTAGTGTTTCAACCAAATCCAGGATGAATTCGAGATTAAATTATTATGTGTAATACATTATACTCAATGAATAAATAAATAAGAAAACGTGTGGTAATAACATATTCTCTCTAAAAAACACGCCTCTCTCCCCTCTCTCTTCTACTCACGATTTTCTGATCGAAAAAACTCTGATTTCCTCATTACCACCGTGTAATCGGGGGCCTTCTTTGTCTCTATTACGCGTGCTTGCAAAATCTACACGTCTCCTTCTTGTTTCAACTGATATGGGGGTCTCGTCTGATGGACCAAGAAAGCTAGGGTTAGGGCTCAATCAATTTGTTTTGGGGGAAAGGGTTTTGGATCGGAAGCAAATGAAGATCATTGGGCAAAAACAAATCAAATGGGGGTTTGAAGGAATCAAGGGTAATAATGAGGACCTAAAGCACGAACTAGAGCCACCGATTGGGATTACCAAGACAAAAATTGCTGAAGACAATCATATTTCGTGTATCGAGGTTAAGCTTTTCCCAAAATTTCTCTTTTTTTCTTTCTATTATCCTTGCGTGCAGGATTTAATTAAGAAAAGGAAAAGGATCCGGTTAAGAAGCCGAAGAGACGAACGATATGATGCTAGCACAAGACGTCAAAGAGATGAAACCAAACAGGACCTCAGTAAATTGAGATTTCCAAGAGTAATTATTACTGCAGGTAATAATCTTGATGGGAAGAACAAAATAGAAAGAAGCGTGGTAATCTCCTCCACTTCTCAAGACTGGCGTATTAACCGTGCTCCTTACACTAACAGATTAAGGGAAGATATCAAAGAAGACAAGGTTCAACACCTATATAATACCTGCCCTCTCTCTTGGTTTGCTACTTACCTCTTTCACTTCTTCAATACCTCGTTTCTTTGCTGTCTCCTTCTCTCATTCTGTTTCTACCTTTCATATTCTTGTTTCATCTCTTCGTGTTTCTGGTTTGCTGGTGCGTGTTCTGTGCTTGGTTTTTCTGTGTCTGCAGGTACTAAAATGGTTTCTAGAGAACATCATGCTCTCCCTATTATCCCTCTCAATGATCACAAGGCTAGGAAACTGGGGGTTATCAATATTGGCTCAAAAGCTAGGCTCTCAGAAAGCATGAAGGAGGAGAAAGCTATTCTCATCAAAGCAATTGGAGCTTCACCTATCTACGCAGTTCAACTAAGGAATTACATAGAAGATAGATGGGGTATCCAAGGGCACTACTGATTAACTGATGTGAAGAATAATATGTTCAAGCTGGAGATTTTCAATGAAAAAGAATTTAAAAGAGTGTGGGAAATGAGGCCGGGCCTGTACCAAAAACTCCACCTCAGCTTGACTATGTGGCCA
The DNA here is from genome assembly GCA_029959085.1 of Nemophila menziesii. Lineage (NCBI taxonomy): Eukaryota > Viridiplantae > Streptophyta > Magnoliopsida > Boraginales > Hydrophyllaceae > Nemophila > Nemophila menziesii. The sequence goes on along the minus strand of JARWIR010000013.1, from coordinate 11,853,751 downwards.
CTAACGGTTGATTTCAATGATCTTAATACAAATTACTCATCTATTTGGGTGCAGGTTAGAGGCCTGGCGTTTAAACAGAACAACATTGAAACTGTTAAAGCTCTTGAAGTTTGCTTCATCAGAATCGAAGCTGTTGATCTCCCAACTACCCAGAATTCCGATGTGAAGGTCCTAAGATTCAGAGCAAGGATTAACACAAAACAACCTTTACCACCAGGTGCTTACCTATATCAAGAAGAAGGTGCTGCATGGGTTCTCTTCCAATATGAGAATACGGGTCTTTTATGTTTCAGATGTGGTAGAATTGGTCACCAATATGGTGAATGTCCAGTAAAGGTCATAAAACAAACTGAAGACTTTGATGAGCGCAGGAAAATGTCTTGGAGCATAGACAACGTGGCGAAGTTTCCACCCTTCAATCCTATTTACGGATTACACATTAAAGTTAATGGCGAATTTTCTAACTTTGTATATGGTGAAAATTATGTTAAAAATGCAGGCTCGAGTGTCAGGAATAACAACCATATCAGAGGGATACAAGCACAAGAAGGAGAAGAGGACATTCTCAGCAAGTTCAATTACACCAAAAGAGGGGGTACTAGCAAAATAAACAACCAAGCACAGAGTGAAGAAGAAAAAGAAAAAGAGAACTTGGATTGGGAAAATTGGAATAAGCAGATGCATGACATTCGTAATGAATTGCATGAATCTACACTTAAGATGGAAGCTTTTAAAAAGACTCATGGTCTAATATCACATGAAGAAGAAGGCAATGAAGGAGACATACGAGCAGCGCTATTAGCTTTCGAAGAGGAAATGAAAAAAATAAAGGGCAAATATGTAGCGAGTCACAGCAACACGACTGACCAAAACATGGACACTTCATCTAACTCTCAACAGAATGTCAAAAGAAGAAGAGATGGCAGGGGAATTCGTATCGAGACTGGAAGTGGAGAGATCAGTTCCAAAGTGGCAGGCAATTTCAAAAAACTCAGAGTAATTGACCCCATTGAGAATTTTGTTAACAACAACCAGTTCAGTTTGTTGGAGAATGAGAAAGAAGGGGAGGAAGGGACTTACGTAGTGAAGAGCAAAGGCAAAGAATTAGGCAACACCTCTAAATTTATTGAGGAATATGATTTGCAGTTTGAACCAGAAGAAGAGGAGGAAGGAAATATCGAGAGCAGCGAAAATTATTTCGAAAAAGACTACGAAGGAGGAGGAGATGACCATGACATGAATTTCCAATATGAAGACGCTCTGGAGGAGGGCGAGGAGGTTTTTGAGAAGAAAAATGGAGGCGGCTACTCCAAAAAAGCCGCGAAAGCAAAGTGACGACTATCTTTTGGAATGTTCAGGGTCTTCGAGCGCCCTTAACATTATCCAAAGCAAGCTCGATGGTGGCTCAATTTCGACCTGGTGTGGTGGCATTTTGTGAAACGATGATGAGAGAAGTGGACTCTCAGAATGTTTTGGCTCGTCTTGGTTTTGAAAACTCCTTTTTTGTGGAGCCCTCTGGGAAAGCTTTCCATTCCAGGGGGTTCTTGGTTTTGTGGCACTCCTATGTGCGTTTGCAAGTTATTTCTAGTTGTAGTTCTTTTGTTATTGTCTTGATTAATGAACTTTCGTTTTCGTATTATTTAGTCTTTCTACATGCCCCTAATGACTTTAAGCTTAGACTTGATATTTGGAAAGAAATAACAGACTGGAGCAAAGATATTGACTTACCATGGGTTATTATGGGTGATTTTAATGAGATACTGAATATTACGGAGAAACGGAGCAAAAACCCAGTAAATATGGACCATATTAACGCTTTCGTTGACTTTACTATTATTAATTCTTTAGCGGAAATTGATTCTAATGGGTGTTTCTTTACTTGGTCAAACAGGATGGAAGGAGAGAAAAACGTCAAAACAAGAATAGACCGAGGACTTGCAACATATGATTGGATGAGTAGATACCCAAGATCTCAAATCCATATTCCCCCGGCAATTGGGTCGGATCACTCTCCCTTAATCCTTCATTTTGATATTAATATGAGAATTGGGGAAAAGCACTTTAAATTTGAGACTAGGTGGCTTGATCACGAAAATTGTAGGAGAATTATAGATGACAATTGGAAAATTCCACACGATAGTATTCCCATTCCCAACTATTTAAAAAAAAGGGAATACATAAAAAAGAAGCTTAAAAATTGGAGTGATAAAAACTTTAAAAATCACGAAAAAACCATTAAAAAATTACAAGATAAACTTATTAATCTTAACAGGGCCAATAATGATATAGACTCCACCAGAGAAGAAACTGAAATTAAAGAAAAAATTAAACAAGAGTATGAAAAGAAAGAAAAATATTGGAGTGATAGAGCGAGGCAAAATTGGCTAGTTTATGGAGATAAGAATACTAAATTTTTTCACTTAGCGACTATTAAAAGAAGGAAATTAAATAGAATTACCAGAATTAAGAACGAAGAAGGGACATGGATAGAGGACTCTGAGAATATAAAAAATTGTTTCCAAGATTTTTACAAAAAACTTTTTAAGGATAATGAAGTTGACGAATATATTACCGATAAAGCTATTGATTTCATAAAACCCCGAGTCACGGATAGCATGAATGAAGAGTTAACAAAAAAACCTAGTGTAGAAGAAATAGAAAAAGCCGTTAGGGAACTTTCAGCATCTAAGGCACCTGGACCTGATGGTTTAAATGGGAAATTTTATAAAGAATTCAGGGATATTATTAAAGAAGATGTTATACGGGTCATTATGGATTTTTTTGAAAACAACTGCTCAGTAGAAACTATTAACGATACTTTGATAACACTTATCCCGAAGGGTATAATACAAGAAGACCTAGGTGACTTTAGACCCATTTCATGTGTCAACTTTATTTATAAAATTATTACGAAAATTCTATCGAATAGGTTGAAAGGTATTATGAATCAAATCATCTCTCCCACACAATCGGCTTTCATAAAGGGGCGAGCTATACAGGATAATATTATTATAGCACAAGAAATTTCTTTTTTATGAGGAGGAAAAGGAAAAAAGACAAATATATGGCTGCTATAAAAATAGATATGGCAAAGGCTTATGATTAGGTAAGATGGTCATTCCTCTTAAAAGTTTTGAAACAACTAGGGTTCAGTGATATTTGGATAAAATGGATGGAGAACTGTATCACTTCGTCTTCGTTCTACATTAATATCAATGGAGAGAGACTTGGAAATTTTAAACCGGATAGAGGAATCAGACAAGGTGATCCACTCTCCCCTTTCCTCTTTTCTATAATGACTGAGTCTCTTATTAGTTTAATTGAACTACATCGACAATAAACTTATAAATGGCATCAAAATAAATAGAAACTGTCCTACGATATCTCACCTTTTATTTGCAGATGACTCTCTTTTCTTTATTGATCTAGAAAATACAGACATTAATAATTTTAAAGAATGCTTAGATACTTATTGTTATATCTCTGGACAAAGAATAAACTTTCACAAATCGGCGATGATTTTTAGTAAAGAGACTCCAGATGATACCAAAAATGATATAATTGGGAAAATGGACATCAAGGAGACAGAAGATTTGGGTTATTACTTAGGGATTCCCCTATGTCACAAAAGATCAAAAGTGGAATCACTTGATTGGATAGCAAAAAAAGTTTTCAAAAATACAGAAGGATGGAAGGCAAAGCTTCTCTCAGAAGGAGGGAAGGAAGTACTCATAAAGGCTATCTTACAGGCTATTCCTAACTACTATATGTCAATTTTCTCTTTTCCAATTTCCTTTTGTAACAAACTTATTTCAGCCATTGCTAATTTTTGGTGGAATTCAGGCGAAAGAAATAGAATACACTGGGTAGCATGGGAAAAGATTACTGTTAGCAAGCTTATTGGTGGATTAGGTTTTAAAGACTTCAAAAAAATGAATACGGCTCTCCTTGCGGCCCAAGCTTGGCGTCTTATGCATAATCCAAATAATCTTGCTACGAAACTTCTCAAAGGTATTTATTTCAATAAATCTAATTTCCTAACGCGTAAATTGAAACAAAGTAGGACGTGGAGTTGGAAAAGCCTAATGGAGGGGAGAGACTTCATTAAAAAAACATGGCATTAAAGTAATAGGAGATGGGAAAGATACAAACATATGGAACGAAAGATGGATTGATACAAAATGGGAGTTAGAGAAACCAGTAGGATCAAGTATAATGAAGGTCAATGAACTCATGAAAAAAGATAAATAAGAATGGGATATGGAGATATTGGATAACTTGTTTCCAACACCTATTATACAACTCATCAAGAAAACAGAAATTAAAGAACACGGTATATACGACAAGTTTATTTGGCCCTTTTCTAAAGACGGGAATTATGATACAAAAACAGGTTACAAAGTGATGATAGAGGAGCAAAACAACAATAGAGCCACAACAATAGAAACTAAAGCAATGCAAGAATCAGATATATGGAAAACTATATGGAAGTCAAACATTCCAAAAAAAATTAAATTATTTATGTGGCGACTAATAAACAACGCAATCCCGACCAGAGTTAACTTATACAATAGGAAATGTGCGGACGCTAAAAACTGTTTATGGTGCAATCACGAGAAAGAAGACGCCAAACATATACTTCTCCACTGCACAATGTGCAAAGATATTTGGGCGGGCTCCATTCTACAGATCAAAATAATGGATAAACAGGATGATGAGATTGAAGATTGGTTCTTGAAGGTTATAAAATCTTACACTAAAGGAGGATGGGACGAGAATGTGATACGAGACTTTTTAATGATAAATCTGTGGAACATATGGAAGGCAAAGATGAAAGCAATACATGAAGGAACCGCAATGGATGGAACGGGGATCAACATTGCTTCTAAGAAACTTATGCAAGAAATTCACGGGATCGACTGGGTTAGGCAGGGTTATAAAGGACTAAATTACAGAGAAGAACCAAACGGGAACAAAACGAGCGAAGAACAGGAACAAGATATTACTTTATTCTGCGATGCATCTTTCTCAAACAAATGGGAACCAACGGGGATAGCAGTTATTGGCTATCAAAAGGAACAAAGCATGCCCATCAAACATAGTACAAGTATTGATTGCAATTCGGCCCTGGAAGGAGAAGCAAAGGCAGTTCTTAAAGCAATACAGATCGGAGCTTACTTCCCGGGGAAAAGAATTACAATCCAATCAGATAACCTTGAGATTATTCAAGGTATAAAGCAGGTGTCAGCGGCTCGTTGGAATATCCAACCCATCCTACAAAAAATTATCCACAAGGCTGAAGAGCTTGGGCAAATTTCTTTCAAACACATCAATAGGAAGCTAAACAGGAATGCGGATAAGTTGGCGAAGGAAGCTAGACATGCAGCAACTTTTGTTAATCGGAATACGTGTAGTATTTTCGATTTATCTTCGGCATTTAGTAAGTTAGGGATAGGATAATTTGGTTTGTTTTTTTTTTTTCGGGTGCTTATGCACCCTTCAACGTCCAAAAAAAAAAAAAAAAAAAAAAGAATAAATAAATATATATCAACAGTCTCCCGTCCAAAATAAATGAATATATATGAACAGTCTCTAACTCAATAAATTTTAATCATTAAAAAACAGTAAGGCAGTTAACAAGATATGTGATACCTGTCATTACGAAAAATTGAAATGGTTTATTTCAATCATTTGCATGAATTAATAATTTGACAAGATGCTAACCTCTCTTTTCAAAATAAAAATCACGTGATAGGGATAACATTGTCAACAAAGATCAACCTATACCCTCCAATGAAAGGTCATTACAATTTAAAATCATACTTTTTAAAAATATATAATCATTTAAAGAATATTAAAGAATGTAATATTTAGTGTTCTAAAAGAACACTAAGCGTTAGGTAATATGGTCGACCACTTTTACGCGCCTACCGGACTAGACAGAGCCTTGGCGTTTGCTTCCTAGGTGGTTTAGAATTTTATTTATAAATATTATATATTATTAATTTAGTTATTTTTATATCCACACAAAATACTAGAAAGAGTAAGGAAATATATTTGAAAAACACTCACAAAACTATATATTATTTGTTATATAATATATACAATTTAGGTGAATGATAATCAATTAAATTTGAATATTTTTATGGGTTTATATAATGTTTTATGTTTAAAAAATAGAATTTCAATGTAACTCGGTTATTAAATTAACGACCACCTAGGTGGTCGCTAAAAGGTTGCATAATAAATATTGCGGGATTGGACATAAGCTTTCCAATTAAACGCACACCAACATTTTTAAAAACCTAACCCAAAAACCAAAATTTTCCTCACGCTTTTGAATTCACCGGAACCACCAGTTACCAGCACCTCTTTCATTGCCGAACACCATCGTTATTTTTCCACCTCAATGGAACCCATTTTCACTATCTAATCCACAATTTTATATGAGGCATTTCTTACCATTTTTCATGATATAAACATGCAATTTCTTTAATTTATAAGGTTGTATAATATATGTAATTATTGATGATTTTTGGCTAAATTGTAAGAAATTTTTGTGATTTTTGATTAAATAAATACCCAAAAAATATGAATTTGACTAATTAAAGTAGTGTGATTACGATAATTCATGATCATACTATAGTGAATGTTAATTTTTATTGTATAGTTCATGTATATAGTTGTAATTACACAATTTATCTTGTATAGCTCATGTATATAATTGTTATTACACAATATATTGATATACAATTTGTTCACCACAATCATATATTTTATCCAAATTATTTCTTATATGATGGAGTGAAATCAAATGGATGTGACAATAGATAAATAATTGATTAAATTAAAAAGTAAGACTAGTTTAGCTTTTGTGAAAAGGTGTTAAGATTTTCATGACATTTTCTTCAGAACACATGTATAATTCAAATTCAATTCAATGTTCGTACAATTGGTGTAAGAATAATAGAAAATAAATATTTATGAGGCAGAGACTCATATACTAACCAATGGCTTTTTATCCTCGTATGGAGTTTGGATTTCACATGGTGTGAGGGACATTGTTAACGAAGTGGACACGAAATTGATGGACGATAATGTTCCATGAAGTAACGTAGGTTCCTTTGATGCTTTGGTTACGGAGATGAATGCCAAGTTGTATCTCGGTTTCACAAAAATAGGTTTGTTGAATTTTATTGTGAAAGTTATGCATATAAGGGTGCAAAAATAAGTGGACAAATACTTTATTCACGAAACCTCTACATTTGTTAAGTCGTGCTTTTTCCGATAGACATACCCTGCCAACATCATATGAAGACTATAACAAGAAGTTAAAGAGTTTGGGTTTAGGTTACGAAACAATTTATGTGTGTTTGAACGACTATGTTTTGTACCGACGTGAGCACAAATCGTTGGAGGCATATCTGATTTGTAAGATATCCTGGTGGGATCCGAAGAAGGGGAAAGTTTCGTATAAAAAACTACGTTATTCTGTCATCACTCTAAGGTTACAACGGTTACGCTTCGAGCCACATTGCAAAGGAATTTATTTGTCATAAGAGTGGGAAATCTACAGATTGAGATGTTTTACATCATCAAGTTGATGCTTTAAGTTGGAAGATGTTTGATGAGCGTCACCTGGGGTATGCTCTAGAGGCTCGTAAAGTTTGTTTGGACTTGTCCCTTAATGGATTTTGTCCATTATCAAGGCAAAACAATTTGTATAGCATGTGGAAAGTTATACTGATCGTACTTAACACCGTGGTTATGTATGAAAGGATCCACGCTCATATTGACATTATTGATTCCTGGTTTGGATTTTCCACTGATAGATTTTGATGTATTTCTTCGTCCTATGATTGACAAGTTAAAAATTTTATGGGTCCAGACCTCCCTAATTTTGATGCACATAAGTAGAAAGTATTTGTTTTGTGTGCATGCGTATTGCATACAATTAATGATTATCCAGCGAGTTTGTACGCATCAAGTTGCTCGGGACAAGGTTACAAGGCGCGTCCATAGTAAATGGATTCTACGACCTCCCTTTGAGTTAAAAAATGATAGTGTATTTCGATGACAGACAATGGTTACTACTTTCACATCATTTTTGAAAAAATACGACTTTGTATCCAAATAGCGAGTATGGAGATCCTCCTAAAAAGTATAGTCCATCTAGCATCCAAACATAACTTTACGGTTTGACCTTTGTTTATCTGGGAACCCACAAGGTTTTTGGTGGCAAGGCAATCAAGAGGACTGACAGTCAACAGTTTAACTGGAAGAAGAAGAGTATATTCTACGAATTACCTTATTAGTAAAAAAATATGTTAAAATACAACATCGATGTTATGCATTGCGAGTAGAATGTATGTGATAGTATACTTGGTACAGTTGTGGATCTTGACAACAAATTTAATAAAGACAGTATGGAGGTGTGACCGAATTTGATGGATAAGCGCATTTGAGAGGAATTCTGGTTGTCTACAGATGCAAGGGGTAGGGTGATATAACTAAAAGAAAGTATGCGATGAGTCCAAATAGCAAGAGTCTTAGTATGGTTGAAGGCCCAAAAGTTTCTCGATGGTTTTGCGTCGAGTTTGAGAAATAATATTGTGATTGATAATGGGAAGATCATCGAAATGAAACCCCACGACTGTCACATAATGATGTTATTCCCTTTTGTTGCTAGTGTGACGGGATTGATTGAGCATAAAGTAGATAACGAGGCCATCGTGAGTTTGTGTAACATTTTATGTATTGTTTGTAAACGTAATTTGAGTGTCCGTGAATTAACAAAAAGAAAAATAATGTTACCGCTCAGATGTGTCAACTTGATAGGATTTTTCCACCAGTTTTTTATATTATAATTTATCTTTCGTACACTTCTACGATGAAATACTTCTTAGTGGGTCAGTGCAGATACGTTGGAGGTACCCATTTGAGTGTTATTTGAAGAAGTTAAATGAGTACATACGAAATATGGTAAGACCGGAAGGTTTGATAGTCGTGGGTTATGTTGTGGGAGAGACTTTCAGATTCATATCATGTTATCTTAAAGAGGAAAACCCCAAGTTTATCGATCTTGGTAAATATGCAGATCTATTTCCGGAACCAAGAGATATATCGATCTTCAAATCCTAATGTCACTTGGTTAAAAAAAGAGTTTCCTTTTTCTTTCTCAAATTTAAAATGACACACTTGTTTAGTTAATTTCACGAAATTGTGATGAGATTCAAATTTATATGAAGTAAGTACTTTCCATATATATAAAATCATTGTTTCTTTATTTTTCATATCATTGTGTAAAGAAAATATATTGTATTTCAGGGAACACAAGGCAATACTAGTTCCAAAGGGTCACGCACATGTGGAAAAAACTCATTGGCTTAGGTTTAACAATTGGATCTTGGAGAAGGTAAAATATGTTTTAAAATCAATTCATTAATCAATACAGTGAAGCTCGCTATTTTTTCTATGAATAGGTGTTTCACATGAAGGAAGCTTGCGATTCGGTTGTAACCAAAGATAAAACATGTATTTGATGTTCCCAACCGTACCTTATGGATGTATGATTCGTGTGTCATTAATGGATTGAAATGGGTCTCGCGTGAGAAAGAGTGAAAACGAATCACTGTAGATTATGGTGTTCTGTTGTTTTGCTGAGAGTGTTAGTTTGTATGGTGAATTAGTTAACGTCTTCAAGGTAGATTTCAAAAAATATTATTAAGTAAGGTTGTTCGAGTGCAACTGGTATAACACCGAAAAGGGATAAATACTAAATGAACAAAGTGTGACCAGAATCGACACTAGTTCATATTGGTACAAAGATGAATCGTTTATTCTAGTCAATTAAGTAAAGAATGTGTTCTACATTGATGACTTAGTACACGTTAAGTATCGCGACACGATGGATGGAAATATTTTTGGTAAGTGAATGATCGTCATAGTTGGAGTGCATATGTTTGGGGTGTCGAGTCAATATTTATTGCCTCTGATTCGATACATGTTGTGAATGACACCTTAAGATAGATGGATTACACATGAATAATGGAGTATGCATCGAAATTGACCAAGAGAGATTAGAGAACGATCCAAATATTTTAGATGATGAGGAAGAATCGAACGTGTGACCAGTACACAGATAAGGTTGATGGCCACCAGACGATGCACATCGATAGTGATGATGAGTTTATAGACATTGAGAGAGACATATACAAAACAGACTAGTAGTATAAGTAAATTATTATTATTTGTATAAAACAATAACTTATACGTGTTGATTATTCACTTTTGGTGTTTTTATTTAATATGCTTGTATGTTTTTAGGTTTAGTAGGTGTGATTTTAAAGAATTGAAAATTAATAAATTTAGGATTTGTTTTTGAACTACTTTAAGCCAGTGTTTTGAAAATCGTTAGGCTTTAGGCGGGTGGTCGACCACCTTCGAGCGCTAGAGGACTAGGCATTTTCCTTCTAGGCGGTTTTTAATTTTATTTATAATATATTATTAGTTTATTTATTTATAAATCTACACAATATAGTAGAAAGAATAAGAAAACATATTTGAAAAAAACTCACAGCATTATAAATTATTTTTTTAATACATAATTTAAACAATTAAAGTGAATGCCAATCGATTATTTTATAATATTTTTTGGATTTATATAATTCTCAAAATAGTTTTATATAATTTTTTGAGTTAAAAAATGCAATTTTTGGTTTTTTGTGTAAAAAATAGTTTTAAATATTTTTTAGCCTCCAGACCGTCTAGACAGCCGCCTAAATCCACCCGGGAACGCCTAGAGGTCGCCTAGACCTTTTCTGTAAGGTAGGCTACTTTCTAGTGTCTAGGCGGTCGCCTAGGACTATTTTTGGAGCATAACTTTTAGTGATCGATGGGTGGTCGCAAAAAATATAATACTTACAATGAGTATCAGGTGGTCTCAAAAGTTACATCGGATTTAGTAACCACTCAACAGTCGTTAGAGATTTGACATACTTGTCGACCACCTTGGTATTCGGTATTGATTAACACATTTGCAACGATCTTGATGGTTAGTAAAGCAATATCTTTACCAACCATGGCAATGATCGCTAATATTATTTCCTTCTGGCGGCTGTGACGGTCGCCAATCAGGGGCGGATGTAGGGGTGGGCTGAGGTGGGTTGCAGCCCACCCCAACTTATCCAGCCCACTATAATTTAACCTACTTTTTTTTAAATAGACAAAAATATATTTAAAAAAAATTATAGCATAAAATTAGTCCTACCTAACTTAAAATTTAGAGATTAATTCTATCAAATAATAAAATTTATTAACGAAATTGGAACGTAAATACCATTAAATATTCAATTTCTTGGTTCGTTTTAATTTTTTTTCAAAGATTTTTTTGTTATTAACTCTTAAATGTTTTAAAAAATTTCATTTGGGCCCCTTAAATTTTAAAATTTATTTTATTAGACTTTAAATGATTTTATTTATAGGATTTTTTGTTTTTTTGCAACAAAATGTATGTTATTTTGAATAAAAAAAAGAAATTTTTTGAATAATTAATTTTAAAAAATAATATTCAGACTTATATTGCAATCTTTACACAATATAGGGATTTATAGTGCATTTTAGCATTATATAAGGATCTATCTAGCAATTTTTGCATAATACGTAGACTTATCGTGTAAATACGGCAAAATAATTTTTTTCGGGGTCGTTGCCCCCGAACCCCCCTAACAAAAAATCCTGGCTCCGCCCCTGTCGCCAATGTGGACCTCTAACGAGAAAACACTAGCAATTAACTTTTGCGACCAATAATAGTCGCTAGAGGTGATTTTTTTTTATTGACTAATGACGAAACCATTTTTTTTTGTTCAAATGCATAATAATATATAGATAGTAGAAGAGGTTACAAGGTTTAGCCCACCCCGGAGGGCTCGGCTTCATTACAAATCAAATTAGCTAACTGGGTAGGGATACAAGCACCCCAATTACCAAGCAGAGTGCTAAGAAGCTCCTGTTTGGCAATCCAGTCAGCTGTCTCATTTCTACTTCTAGTTACAAAGGAAAAAGAAGGAGATGATAGTTCAGCAAAATAATAAATATTACAAACTAAGTTTTTAATTGAATGACTTAACACCGGTAACCCTGACGAAAGAGACTTCATAATAGTGGCTGAGTCATTCTCTATAATCACGCTTCCAAAAGGATATTTGAAGCCATCTCTGTAGCTTTCAAGATCCCCGTGGCCTCTACCTCTAACACCGAATCTGCCGCAATCTTCCAACTATTACCTGCTACAAATTCCCCATTAGAGTTTCTAACTAAACATGCTATTGCAGCTCCCTTATCGGAGAAAGCTGCATCACAATTAATTTTAAATTTATTTGGTGGAGGTTTTTTCCACTTATCTTTGAATTTTTTATTATGTGGAATATTATTATTAATATTTATTCCAATATCATTAATGTTATTAACTTCCTCTAACTTATCTAGAAAGTTTAAATCGTTAGGGTTTGAGATTTTATAATATTCTTTCCAATTCTCTGTAGCTTTCCTAACTGTATTCAAAGGTTCACATTTTTTCCATTATAGATAAAATTATTTCTATCTTTCCATATATGCCACATTATAATGCATATAAGTTCAAAAATCCTATCATGATTATCAAACTTTTTAATAATGTTTTGTACATGATTTAAAATCCAAAGTTCTACGTTTAAAGTAGTATCATTATCAGTTTTTAAATTCAAAGGGCTAATAAACCATACACTTTTTTCCCAAGGGCATCTGAAAAGCATATGTTCCACTGTTTCAATATTATTATCACAAATTTTACAAATATTATCTTTTGCACATTTCCTTTTAAAAAGGTTATCTCCTGTAGATGAAAGGTTTTTTATAGTTCTCCACATGAAATTTCTTATTTTTGTTTGGGTTTCCATTTTCCAAATAAGTTTCCAAATTTTTTATCCCTAGTATTAGAAGTTGTAGGGTTATTCATATTTTTAATGTTTTGGAGAGTAGTTTCATCCTCTTTTAGTTTATGATAAGTTTCCTGAACTGTATAAGTGCCATCTTTACAGTAATCTATACTAAATTGATCTTTACATAGAAGTTTAGGTATTACCATTCTTTCAATTTTTTCTTTAATTTCTTTGGGGTAAATAAGGTTTAAGAGTTCAATATCCCAAGATTTATCCTCTTTAATAAGTTGGTTAACCCAAGTTAGGTTAGAGTTTTTAGGTTGGATAGGTATTTTAATGTCACATATCCAATTATGTTTATACATATTAATATTCTTTCCATCACCTAATTTCCATTTAATATTATTTTTAAATGTATCTCTACCTATTAGTAAGCTTCTCCATCCCATGAGGGTGAGCTTCCTAATTTTGCTTCAAAGAAATTACAATTATTAAAATATTTTCCTTTAAGGAGTCTATAAAGAAGAGAGTCTTCTTTATTTATTAGGTTCCAAGCTTGTTTTCCTAAAAGAGCTTTATTCATTAGGTGTAGATCTCTGAATCCTAATCCACCTTCAAATTTTGATCTAGTGAGTATATCCCAATTAGCCCAATGTATTCTTTTTTTCCTTTATCACCCCACCAGAATTGGGCTATAATTGAATGGATTTTATTTATAATATTTTTTGGAAAAATAAAATTTGACATAAAGTAGTTAGGAAGACTTTGAATAACTGCTTTTATTAAGATTTTCTTCCCTCCTTCTGACAGGAATAGGGTTTTCCAATTTTCAAATCTATTTAAGATTCTGTCAATTAAAAATTGAAGATCTTTGGATTTTGATCTACTCCATTCAGTAGGCATTCCTAGATAAGTACCTAGGTTATTTGTTTTTTTCATGTTTAATCTTTGGGTTAGTATATTTTGTATGAGAACTGGAGTGTTTGGGCTAAAAATAACTCCACATTTATTAAGGTTTAGACATAAACCAGTTGCATTTTTATACTTGTTCATAACATCATTAAAGGATTGTATTTCAACATTATCAGCATTTAGGAAGAAAAGGCTGTCATCTGCAAAGAGTAAATGAGTTATATCTGGGCAGCTATTTCCAATTTTAATTCCATTGAGAATGTTTTTCTCTTTTTTATCTCTAATCAAATCATTTAGAGTTTGTGAAATTAGACAGAAGATTAAAGGTGAAAGAGGATCACCTTGTCTAATTCCTCGGGTAGGTTTTTTAATTTGGTGGATATCCCCATTAATTAAGATTGAGTAGGTTACAGTGGTGATACAAATCATTAGTTTTCTTACCCAATCTTTATTGAAACCTATTTTAATTAGGAGATCTTGTAAGAAATCCCATTCAATGTATTCATAAGCTTTTTTAATATCAGCTTTAACTGCAACCATATATTTTTTTTGGTTTTTTTCCTTCTTTTAATATGGGTAATTAATTCATGTGCAATCATCGTATTTTCTTGTATCATTATATTAGGAATGAATGCACTTTGATTTTCTCCTACCATGGAGGTCATATGAGGTTGCAATCTATCACTACTCCCGCACAAGCCTCTAGCGACTAAACTTCTCGCGACTACGCGCGGTAGTCGCTAAAGACCATAGCCTCTAGCGACTACATGTGTTTAGCGACTACAGGGACTGTTTCTCGACTACAATGTAGTCGTTAGAAAGATTTTGTTTAACGACTACAAGAAGTAGTCGTGACTACTTATGAAGTAGTCGCTAGTGTTTTTTTGTATTTTTTAATTAATTTCCCACCGCCAACGTGTAGTCGCTAGATATTAGACTATTTAACGACTACATGAAGTAGTCGTTAGTAGTCATTTCTAACGACTACTTTTGAGGCTTTGGCGACTAAACGTGTAGTCGCGAATAGTGGTAGCGTGTTTTCAACAGTAACTTGCGAATTGCTTTACTCAATACACCATTATTATATAATTTCTCGTTCTTTCTCTCAAAACTCTCCCAAATTTTTTCCACAATTCATCATTAAAAATTATTTCAATACTTGGAAAAGCTTTCCTAGGTCAATCATCACGTGGGACCGCCTCAATTATCAATTTTTATTTCCAAACTTGCCCAAAAGTAGGTATTTTTTGTTCCATAAAACTCTTTCAAATTTCTTTTACTTTCATTCAATTGTGTAGTAAATGTTAAATAGTATCACTTATTAGGTATTTCAAGACGTGGACAAGCTTTCCCGGGTCAAACATCAACGTGGGGCCGCCTCAATCATCAATTTTTCCTTCCAAATTTGCCCAAAAGTAGGTATTTTTTGTTCCATAAAAGTCTTTCAAATTTCTTTTACTTTCATGCAATTGTGTAGTAAATGTTAAATAGTATCACTTATTAGGTATTTCAAGACGAGGACAAGCTTTCCCGGGTCAAACATCAACGTGGGACCGACTCAATCATCAATTTTTCTTTCTAAATTTGCCCAAAAGTATGTGTCTTTTTCATCCTTTCCTTATTTGATTACAATTCTATAGTTAATGCTAAATATATAATATCATTATGTATATATCTCTAATCATTTAATAATTTTATGTGAATTATAAATATTATATTAAGTATATATTAAGTATATAAATATATATATATATATATATATATATATATATATATATATATATATATATATATATATATATATATATATATATATATATATATATATTTGTATATATATTATTGTATGTTGCTATATTTTGTATGCTTTTAATGTTATATTTATGCATTTATTTGGTGATGTGATATTTTGTGTGCTTTTAATTTTATATTTATTTATTTAATCGGTGATGTAATAATCTTTTTCATTTTATATTTATTTATTTAATCGGTGATGTAATAATTTTTTTTATTCATTTATGTAATCGGTGATGTAATAATTTTTTCTCGTTTTATTTTTATGTATTTATTTGGTGATGTAATAATTTTTTTTTCATTTTATTTATGTTGTATTCTTTCCAATTGTAATAGTTGACTATGGCTTCGGGTATTGATAAGAGTTGGATTGGTACCGCTCATAAAGTTTCGCGTGAATTCATTAAGGGGATAGAACCATTCCTTGCTTTTGCTGAAAAAAATAAACCTCCTGGTGAAGAAACAATTTTTTGTCCGTGTAATCAGTGTTCGAATTATCGTCGGTATACGGTGGGCAAAGTTAGGTCACATCTGTTACTGCATGGGTTTTTGGAGACGCATGATATTTGGACAAAGCATGGTGAGCCCGAGGATATTCCAGAGATTCAATATGAAGAAAATGAAATGTTGGATGTATACGATGATTTGAGACCTAATTACGAGGTTGGTGGTCATTCCGGTGACACCGAGATGACAGACTCGAACAGTACAGCTCGTGGCAAATTCGAAACGATGTTTTCCGATTTAGAGACCGAGTTATACCCTGGTTGTGATGTCATGAGTTCATTAAATTTCATTGCGAAGCTAATGCACGTGAAGGTGAGGAACAAGTGGTCTAACACGTCTTTCACCGAGTTGCTTGAGCTTTTGTGCCGTGTGTTGCCCAAACCTCATACGTTGCCCGATACGTACGAGGCGTGCAACAAAAAGTTAAAAAATTTAGGTATGGGTTACGATACCATCGATGTTTGCGTGAACGATTGTGCTTTGTTTTACAAGGAGAATGCCTCCCTTGAAAAGTGTCCAGTATGTAATGAATCCAGATGGGACCCAAAGAAGGGCCTGAAAGTAGCGCATAAGAAACTCAGATATTTCCCGATTGCCCCTAGGCTGCAGCGACTTTATGCTTCGAGGCACACTGCCGAAAATATGATCTGGCACCAAACAGGGAAGAATACAGATCCAGATTTGTTGCGTCATCCAGTTGACGGAGATAGTTGGAAGAGATTTGTTCAGTTACATCCCGAGTTTGCTAGTGAACCTCGGAACGTCTTCTTGGGTTTGGGTATCGATGGCTTTTGCCCATTCTCTATGCAAAACAACTCGTACAGCATGTGGCCGGTTATATTGACTGTCTACAACTTACCACCGTGGGAGTGTATGAAGGAGACGACATTCCAGCTTTGTTTGTTGATTCCGGGACCCCGTTCACCCGGCAAGGACATGGACGTCTTTCTTCGTCCTGTTATAGATGAGTTGGACGAGTTGTGGGGTAAGGGGATTATGACTCATGATGCCCACAAGAAGGAAGAGTTTACTATGAACGTTTGTTTGTTGTCTACGACTAATGATTTTCCCGCTAGGACATACACCTCGGGATGGTCGGGTCAAGGTTACAAAGCTTGTCCAGAATGCATGGATTCTACTCCGTCATTGAGTGTGAAGAAAGGGGTTGCTTACTTCGACCATAGACGTTGGTTACCTATCAAACATCGTTTTAGAGAAGAAAATGTTTTGTACAAGGAATCCACTGATAGGCGCCCACCGAAGAAATATAAACCTACCGATATTCAGACACAGTTAGATGGCCTTCCCATTGTGCTTCCCGGGAAACACAAGGATTTTGGGGGAAAGATCGTGAAGCAAGATGTTACTCGGCGATTCAATTGGAAGAAAAAGAGTATTTTCTATCGTTTACCTTATTGGTCCGAAAACCTGTTGAAACATAACATTGATGTTATGCATTGCGAGAAAAACGTGTGTGATGCTCTTCTTGGCACAGTAATAGGTCTTGATGGAAAACTTAACAAAGACAACGTGAAAGCGAGAATTGATCTCAAGGAAATGAATATCAGGCCAGATTTGTGGTTGCAAGAGAGAAATGGTAAGAATGTAATGCCTCGAGCTAATTATACGTTAACCACCGAAAAAAGGAAAATATTTCTTGATTGGCTGAAGGCACAGAAGTTTCCCGATGGATTCGCATCGAGTTTGAGAAATAACGTTCAAAGTGACTTAGGCAAGATTATAGGAATGAAATCTCACGACTGTCACGTGATGATGCAGTACCTATTCGTGGCTAGTCTCCCAGGGCTTTTCGAAGACAAAGCGATAAGTGACGCGATTATCAGGCTAGCCAACGTGTTCAGAGTTGTGTGTAATAAAAATCTGAGTAGGAAAAAGTTAGAAAAGGAGAAGAAGAAAGTGGTTGAAGTTATGTGTAAACTGGAGATGATTTTACCTCCCGCGTTTTTCGATATAATGATCCACTTGGTCATTCATTTATACGACGAGGCTTTGTTAGGGGGACCGGTTCAGATGCGTTGGATGTACCCGTTTGAGCGGTATCTAAAGAAATTAAAGGAGTACATACGAAACCCGGCTAGGCCAGAGGGTTCAATCGCCGAGGGATACGTTGTAGAGGAGACTTTGACATTCATATCGCGTTACCTTAAAGAAGAAAAAACAAAGTTTATTGATCCGGGTAGATATACCGATATCGAAGCTCAACCTAAAGATTTGTCCGTATTTAAGAGCCAATGTATTCCTATAGGTAAAAAAGAGTATGGTAATTTGCAATACAACGAGAAGGAGCAAATCGACTGGTATATCCTACTTAATTGCGATGAAATCCAACATTTGATGACGTAAGGTTTCACTTTATTTATTAAATGTTTATTCAATTTATTTAATAAATGTTTATTCATTATTGATCGCCAAATGTGCAGAGAACACAAAGCCACGTTATCAGGTTCCCCAGACGAAAAAGATAGGAAACACCGGCAAAATTTCTGAGACTGGTTTCTGCATAAGGTATAGATCCATTCAAATACAAAATTAATATTCCATTTTAGGAAACATTGTTATAATTGTTTATGCTTGTAGGTTTATGAAATGGAAAAAGAAGGTGATGCATTCGCTACAAGTGAGATGATTTCATTGGCTAGTAAGTCTCATGGTGCAGTTTATAAGTACGATTCATGTGTTGTGAATGGTGTTAAATGGGTCACTAAAGGAAAGGGTGAAACAAGGGTGACACAAGATTACGGGGTATCCGCCATCTACAATGGAATACCGTTTTACGGTGAATTGGTCAAGGTTGTAGAGGTCACATATGACGATGACTGTTCTGTTGTGCTGTTCGAGTGTAATTGGTATGACACGAGTAAACCGAGGGAAGAGCATGGGGTAACTCTTGTCAACACGTCTAATTTTTTTGGGAATCAGAGTCGTACATCTTAGCTACTCAAGCAAAAAAAGTTTTTTACATAGACGAGATTAATTTAAGGAAATCACAAAAAGGTTGGAAAGTAGTATGGGAACTCAATGATAGACATGGATGGAGTCCTGAGTTATGGGGACACGAGTGTCAATATCCCTTTAGTGAACACCGAGACGATTTCCGATCCGGTGAACTTGGCATCCACCGAGGAGATCGAGATTGACCCTGCTCATTTTTTTGTTGCTTTGAATTTGATATGGTTGTTGACGAAAACGAGGAAATTGAAGATGACACCTTGGATGAATACGGTGATGAGGAAGAACCCACTGAGGTTGATAGTGATGACGAACCTATAGTTGTTAGTGGATATGATTCTGAGTAGGAGTTTTTTTTTTCTTTGGATTTATTTGTATTAAAACATTTTATTTACTTAAACTTTTTATATTTGGGGTGAATTTGACTCTAAACACTTAACTTTGACCACAAACACTTAACTTTGACTCTAAACACTTAACTTTGACTCTAAACACTTAACTTTGACCACAAACACTTAACTTTGACCACAAACACTAAACTTTGACTCTAAACACTTAACTTTGACCACAAACACTTAACTTTGACTCTAAACACTTAACTTTGACCACAAACACTAAACTTTGACTCTAAACACTTAACTTTGACTCTAAACACTAAACTTTGACTCTAAACACTTAACTTTGACTCTAAACACTTAACTTTGACCACAAACACTTAACTTTAACTCTAAACACTTAACTTTGACTCTAAACACTTAACTTTGACCACAAACACTTAACTTTGACTCTAAACACTTAACTTTGACTCTAAACACTAAACTTTGACTCTAAACACTTAACTTTGACCACAAACACTAAACTTTGACTCTAAACACTTAACTTTGACCACAAACACTTAACTTTGACTCTAAACACTTAACTTTGACTTTAAACACTTAACTTTGACCACAAACACTTAACTTTGACTCTAAACACTTAACTTTGACTCTAAACACTTAACTTTGACTCTAAACACTTAACTTTGACCACAAACACTTAACTTTGACTCTAAACACTAAACTTTGACTCTAAACACTTAACTTTGACCACAAACACTAAACTTTGACTCTAAACACTTAACTTTGACCACAAACACTAAACTTTGACTCTAAACACTTAACTTTGACTCTAAACACTAAACTTTGACCACAAACACTTAACTTTGACCACAAACACTAAACTTTGGAATTGAATTTAATTTAAATGATTATTTGGTATTGAATTAAAATATTGGATAATTGTATAGTGTTTAGTGTTTTTTTTTGAAAAAAAAAAAATTCTAGCGACTACATTTGACTTATAGCGACTAGTTCATGTACATGAACTAGTCGCTAATGAGTCTAGAGCACTAGCGACTACATTGTAGTCGCTAAACATCGAAATAAATTCCCCAAACCAATGGCGGTCCATTTTCCCGCCCACGAAAGGACACGCGTTTCACTCAGCTTCTAGCGACTACAATGTAGTCGCGAAAGACCAGTTGACTTGGTCAAAAAACAATCTAGCGACTACTTTTGTTGGTTCTAGCGACTACACGATGTAGTCGCTAGAAAAAAAGCCCTATATCTACCGAGAGCTCACTCTTCTCTTTCATTTCTTAAACACTAAAACACCAAAAAACGAGAGCGAAATTTGCAGCCATCCAAGCTCCGATTCAAGCAACAAATCTTCGTCAAAGGTAATCAAATCCAACCCCCAATCTTATTCCATTCCATTTTCTATCTTTTACAAAGCTTTTTTTAATCAATTTTTATATTTTCTAATACATTTTTTCTTTGTTTGTGTTTCAATCCGAATCAATATGGCTTGGATTCTTCCCCAAATCAGCTCCAATCTCTTCCAATAAGGTAAGTTTTCCATTCCATTTTTATCTTTCAATTTCTATGCATTTTTTTTTATTTTTTTCTTTGATGATTTCATGGATTTATTTAATTCCGAGTATTGTATGTGTTGTTAGTGTGTTGTATGCATCATTTTAAAACTAAAATTTATGTTAAATGGCCTAAAAAATATTTTTTTGGAAATCTAATTAGTTTTTTTCCATTTTTTTTGTGTTTGATTCTTAAATCCGAATATAGTAGGTGTTCTTAGTGATTCATTCTTGTTATTTTAAGCATGTAATTCATGGTTTATGATTAAAAATTAATTATGATGATTTTTTTGGATTTTTGTTAATTTTTGTTATGATTCTTTGTAAATTTTAGATTATAAAAGTGCAAAAATTGTGTTAAAAAATATGTTAGAATGAAATTGTGTTAAAAATTGTGTTAAAAATAACTTAGGGACCTTTAGGCAATTAAAAAATATTATGTTAGGGACTTTTATGCAATTTTAAAAAATATATAGGAATATTTATGGAATTTTTTAAAAAAAAATATGGACTTTTATGCAATTTTAAAAAATAAAGGGAATTTTATGCAATTTAAAAAAATATAGGGAATTTTATGCAATTTAAAAAAATATAGGGAATTTAGTTTACTATATAATAATAGAATTTTAAATATCAAAAAAAATATAAATTAATTTATTATATGACTAATATAATTATTTTTTGTATAATACAGATTGTACGTGTGCTATATATATTGGATGCTTAAGGATGCTTTATTTACGTTTATAATTTATTTTATTTATTTTATTTACGATTGTAATAATTTATTTAATTTTATTTTCATGTTTTTATTTTTGGTGATGTAATAATTTAGTATTTTTTATGTTATTTTTTATTCTGTATTTTAATTTACCTATAAAATGCTAGATGGCCGATGTCATGTCTCGACAGCACGGAGGGGACGGTGGGGGTAGGGACCCAAACCAAAATCCGAACCGGAACCTAGCCGACTGTGCAAACCAGCCTGGTAAATAAACAAATTCAACTAAATACTTGGTTAAAAAATAAAGTCACTACTAATTAATGTAATGTTAAAACAGATCCCCCTAGACGGAAAACAAGGGGTGGAGGTGCCTTAAAAACTGCGATGAAGGCACTAAAAGCTATTGGGTGGCCTTTGCCGGTCAACTTTTGTGTGTTAGATGACACGTGGAGTCCATCAGGCAAGTACGGACACCACGTTGCGCAAGTGATTGGGATTGCAGTACGAGAGAGGATTCTGCCCTATTACCCGTCTTGGAGGAAAGTGCCGGACGCGGACAAAAACGCCGTGATTAAGAGATTATCGGTATTAATTTAATTGTTAATATTTTTTTAACTTAATTTATTATTCTAATTTAAATTTAAATAATGTATTTTTTTACAGAAATATTTTAACATAAAGGATTGGAAAAAGAGGAAAGACTGGAATGAGATTTACGAAAACTTGGACGATACAATGAGGATGAGGTTTAAGGATTACAAATATTACGTGAAGAAGCATTATTGGAGAAAGGGTTTGAAGCCGGAATGGATGTCAGATGAGGTGTGGGCTAAGTGTTGTGAGTATTGGGGCTCGAGAAAAGCTAAGGTGAATTTTTGATTATTTTTAATTTTAGTATATATTTAAAATTATAATTGTTTTTATTAATAATTGAATTTTAAATTTTTTCAGAATCAAGCAAAGGAAAATAAAAAGAATCGAGAAAAGCAGAAAAACAAGAGTGGAGCGGGATCGAGGAGGTATTCCCGAACTCGGGATATGCTATACGAGGTGATTTTTTATTTAAGTAAATTTTTTTATTATTAATTTATAATTTATTTTGAATATTTTTTATTTTCCTGAAACAGGGTGAAGGATTAATCCCGGGAGGGAATCTGGTGATAAGGGATGAGTCTACCCAACAAGACATCCCAATTCCGCGTATGGGTGCTTTTTACGAGGTGGTGGGGAAAACAAAGAAGACAAAAGAGTGGAGGTCGGTGGGCTACGAAAAAGCCGATGTAAGTTTTTTTTATTAGTTTATTTTAATTATTTTTTTCATCTATTATCAAATTTAATTGATATATTGTTTTTTATGTAATAGAAATTGCTCAAGGACGCGATGAAGGAAAAGGTGACTCAAAGTCAACCAGAGTCAAGCGATTGGGGAGGATTGAGTCAAAAGGAGCAATACGATTACGTGAGGAGCACCGCGAAGGAGGTTGGGTCACCGAAGAGGAGCTTTATTCTGGGCATTGGCCGTCCGAGAAAATCGAAGAACAAGGCTAAGACAACTCCAGCCCGGAACGAGCGGCACGAGGAGATGATGGCGGCGATTAACGAGCTCCGAGTGTCCAGCGGTCTTCCCCCATTCCCCCGCCCTGAAGGATCTACTAGCACCGCGCCTCCACCTTTTTCGATGGCTGTTGTGAATGATGCCATCGCGTACGTTAATCAGTTGAGGGCAGATAAAGGCGAGACCCCCTTCCAGCCTATGAATGCGGGCCCCAATCCTCCAAGCGATGATGAAGATGAAGAAGATGATGATAGTAGTAGTAGTAGTGGTGAAGATGTTGAAATGGATGTTGAAATGGATGAAGATGATGTCGAGCTCGGGAATGATGAAGACGTTTATAGACGGCACGGATTTTAGTTATTGTGGATGTTTGGTGTTTACTTTATCATATTTTAAGACTTTTGGTTTAATTTTATTTGGTTTGTATTAAGACTTTTTATTTTATTTTGGTGTATGACTTTGACTTTGACCTGGTCTGACTGGGTTTAACTTTGGTTTATTTATATATTTTAATTAATTATTTTGAATTGTTAATTTTATTTTTATTTATTAATTTTTTATTTAAAAAAAATAAAAAAATATGATTTTCGAATTATTTTTAATTACAGAATTGGAATTAAAAATAATTCGAAAATTATGTTTTTTTTATTTTTTTTAAAATAAAAAATTACTAGTAGCGACTACAAAGTAGTCGATATTGACTACTATGTGTAGTCGTTATACCTTGTAGAAGTAACGACTACAAAGTAGTCGTTATTAAGCTTAACATTTCTCGACTACAAAGTAGTCGATGATATGTTATCTTTTCTCTACTACAAAGTAGTCGCTAGAAGAAGCGATATCTAGCGACTACTTTGTAGTCGTTAATAATACCACGGTCTCTAACGACTATTTATACCCGTGTAGTCGTAAGGATTACCTTCTAACGACAACGTTTTCGCGACTAATTTCTAACGACTACTTGTAGTCGTTAGATCCTTCATCTCACTTCCAGCGACTACATTTTTTATTTTAGCGACTACTCGTGTAGTCGAGAGACACTTGACGCGGCGTAGTGTATTAACCAAATTATTGCAATAATTTTATAAATAAAATTAGAGCAGCTAATTGGTCTATAATGCTTAATATTAGTAGGTTTAGCAATTTTTGGTATTAAAGTAATGAGAGTTTGGTTGATCTCTAAAAGATCCCCATTATTGTTCCAAAAATTATTTATTACCCTTATAAGATCAAGTTTAATAATTTCACAATAAGTTCTGAAGAAATTTCTGTTAGCCTCACCTTGTTTTTATTCCCGTTTTAATATTCGACAAATCATCATTTAAACTAAAATTCATTTGGTATCACTTTTAAAGGTTTTCCAAAACCCCTCATTAGATTAGTTGTCTTTAAATCTTTGATCTTAAGCTTGAGCTTCAAAAGAACAACGTCGCGGTACACCGGACAAGAGCTGCGGTACACCGCAGTACCACGGACCAAAGACGCGGTGCACAGGCTAGTCCGACCAGTAAGCTAAGTAAATGTGCGGTACACCGGACTGAGGCGCGGTACACCGGACTGAGGCGCGGACCAGGAACACGGTGCATAAGGTAGCCCGTAAGTCAGCTAAGAAATTAAGACGAGGAGAATTGCGGTGCACCGGACCATACCCGCGGTACACCGCGAGAAAGGGTTTCTGCGCTATTACTAGAGGACAAAGCTTATATCCGTTGGAGTTTAAATCTATCCGTTAGATAGAAGCCTTTTGACCGTTGGAAGCTTATTTCAGCTATATATTGAAGCTCATTCAAGACACCAATCATCCCTTCAATCTACCAATCTTAAGAGCAATTAATATTTTCATTTGAAGAAGGTTTCAAAGGAGCATTCAAGTCATATTCATTCTCAAGCTATAGTTTATATCCACTCATTTAGGAGTTTAATTACAAAGCTTTTATAGCACCCCTAAACACTTTTCTTTTCCTCTTAAGTTCTTGTAATAGATTAAGAGAGTAGTGTGAGTATAGGTTCTATACTTGGTTCCTTGTGTTGGTGATAACACAAGTGTATTTCCTTCAAGGTTTTTGAAGTGGTTGTAATGGGTTTGTAATCTCACCCGGGTTAAAGAGTTACGGAGCTTAGTGAAAAGCTTGAAATCCTAAGGAGGCTTCCTTAGGTAGTGGATGTAGGGAAACCGAACCACTATACATCGTTGTGTATCTTTCTATCCCTTTACTCTTTACTTTTCCACACTCTATATGCTTGATAAAATGCTTACATGAATAGTTTGATAATATTGTCTTATAGGATTATCTAGTTCTCAACTATTTAGTTTGCTATAACAATAGGATTCAAATTAGCTTTTAATTTTATTTACTTGGAATAAAATTAGCCGATTAATTTCAATTGTCCTATTCAACCCCCCTTCTAGGACGCATATAGAATATCAATTTCCATTATAACCATCAGGTCCTGGAGCCTTATTAGGTCCTAGTTCCCAAGTTGCTTTTTTAACTTCTTCTTCATTAATATGCTTATTTAAATTATCAGCAGATTTTTTATCAATTTTACTAGTAATGAGATTAATGGTGTTGTTGTAATCTCTTTTTCCTACTGTTGTAAAGATATTATTAAAATAGTTAACTATTTCAATATTTATTTCATCTTTATTATTAATCCATTCACCATTTTCATTAGTAGTGTTAAGAATTTTATTTCTACACCTTCTTTCTTTTGTGCAAGCATGATAATACTTAGTATTTTTATCACCCTTTTTAAGCCAAACATTTCTAGATCTATCTTTCTAAAAACTTTCTTCTCTTTTCCAAGTTTCTTCAAGTTCTTTGGTTGTAGTATTATATTCATCCCAATTAAAACTAGGACTAGTATTATATTCATCCCAATTAAAACTAGGACTATTAGAATTAGATATTGTTTCTAGTTTTTTAATAAGTTTTTCTATTTGGATTTTATTATTTCCAAATTTTTTCATATTCCAGTCTCTTAAAGCCTAGCTACATTTTCTAAGTTTATGGTTGATTATAGCATTAGGGTTTCCCCTAAGTGAGCTATAGTCTGCCCAAACTTTTTTGATAATATTAAGACAATCAATTTTAGTTGTCCAGAAGTTTTCAAAGTAAAATCTTCTTTTCTTTTTGTTATCACTTTTATCATGATGAAGTACTAATAGGCAGTGATCTGGCCCAATAGCAGGTAAAATTGCTACCCAAACATTTGGAAATAGCTTATCCCATTCAGCAAGGCGGTTGCTAATGGTAATTCTTTAGCACGGCAATATATCACCTTTCATTTGATCATTTGATGTACTTTCTATAAAAGTAAATTGTCAACCCTTTAATATTTTTTATTTAACTCTAATTTCCTTTCAAGCAAGGGATGTTACATCATGGATTACTAATGGAATACCTAATATGATTATAAATACTCCCATAAAAATATACTTCTTCCATATCTAGTTTGTCACTTTATATTATTAAAAATAGTTGTTTATATGATAATATTACTTAAAAAAATTAATATACTTTTCATGTTTTATACAGTTTTACTGATAATTAAGTTTTATTATTAATATTTTTAATAAATATTAAAGATATCCCGATATTTAATGAGGATAGTTTAACAATTATATGAATAATAAATAATTTTTTTAATTTTTGTGAAAAAATAAGTGTAAGAATTCTTAGAGATGGGGGAGTTATCATTCTCATCCTTTTAAGTAGAAAAAATCACTTTGATAACCAAACATAAATCACGTATTCTTGGTTCCAGGAGTATAGTTCGGTTCGTTTCGGTTTTTTGCCAAAACCGAAACCGAACCGAATATTTCGGTGTTTTACAATTTAAAATCCAAATCAGACGGTTCGCATTTGGTTTCACACTCGGTTTTTGGTTCTGTATTGATTCATTTCGGTCCGGTTTTGGTTTGCTACGTATTTGGATGCTTGACCAGTAACTGTTGTTATACCACTTCTTGTAATACATGATCCAGTATCGACTTATTCTAATACAATTATGTTACAATTCTAATAACAATTCTCTTAATTTACAATACTAAATAATTTTTATAAAATTAAAACTATTACTTTCGAATTTATACCATCATAATCAATGAAACCAATCACGTGGACGCTTACTAACAATAATCTTAAATGATATAAAAAAATTCATACTAATAACACCGTCAAATAGTAAAACAAAAAATTTCATGTAGATTATAAATTCTCAACTAAATTTTCTTCTACATAATTCTCATAAAAAATCTCACATTCTTTATTTTCTCTTTTGTCGGTTTGGTTTTTATTTGACTTTTTTGGTTCGGTTTTTGCATAATAAACCGAACCGAACCAAAAATATTCGAAGTCTGAAAATTAAAAACCATGCCATGTAGATTTTTGGTTTTTTGATTTTTGATTTTTTGGTTTTTTTAGTTTAGTGTTTTTTGATTCTTAGGTGCGGTTTGATTTTTTTATTCTCATTTGCTCATCCTCTAATTTCAGATATTCAATCTTTTCTCGTGGTTGCCAAAATATTCCACTTATCATATACACATAAATAGACACGAAATGTTTAGACACTACTAAAACTTAATTTTTGGTGTAACTAACATAATTAATAAATTACTAATATTCAAAATTTATCGTGTACTCGAACGAAGATTTGTCTCACCTAAGGGTAACCTTAGTGATTGGTGTTTTAATTTTTCTTCTCGTGCATTGAATTTGAGTTAGAGTTCTTGCAATGAACTATTGCAGCTTGAATAGCAGCTTGCAACTCCTCCATTGAACTATCATGAGTTGTAGATTTCGAAGATGTTGCTTTTAGATGACCACTATTCGTTGGAGATGTCCATATAGATGCTGGTGCTGAATATTCAGCTCCTCTTACTCTTCTAATGATTCTCTCAGTCTCATCATAATTATGATCTCTAAAGCTTAAATTCCCAGAATATGAATGTTGAGTTGATTGTTTTTCAAAATCCATGTTTTCTCGCTTCCTATTTCCGAATGATAAAAATGGTCTAACCATTTTTATGTACCTTTTCAATACATGGCTTACCTCGAACTTTAGCTTCTTCATCTTCTGTTTTTGAGGAACTTCGTCACACCCTTTTCGCAATTTTTGTATCCCAAATAAAGAGAATGATTTTGATTTGATTCTTGTTGTTGTTTCGCTGTTGTTATGTTCTTGGGGCTGTAATAATTCTTTGATTGGAAGAGTGAAACTATCTAAAGAATTTATTGAAGACCGTGGAGAAAGAGGCGGGTGACCAGGTTGAAAGTGAAAAGGAAGTAAATGGCCACGGAGGAATATCTCATCAGCTGGAGATAAATCAACGGCTTTGCCGTCAATTGAAGAAGGTGTGTTTATTGCTTTGTGGTGATGATGATCAATGGCTGCTGAGCTAGATGGAGTATTGATATGATGAGAAACTGTGAAGGAGAATCCAGGTGAAGGTGATGAATGAGCTGATGGTGGTGATGTTTGACTCAACGGTGGTGGTGATGCCCTGGATGGTGATGCTGCTTCCTTTAAAGATGGTGGTGCTTCTTCTCTGAAAGGTGGTGATGATGGTTCTTGTAGTTTTATTTCTCGGCTTTCATATTTTAACTTGATCTCTTGATTTTTATTAACTTTTTCTTCGTCTTTAATCTTCTGATATCTGATATCCATTACCTATTAACACTATTAAAACAAAACCAAGGATTGATTTTAATTTTTAAGTTTCTTTTTGTGTGGTGAGCTTAAACTTCTTTGAACAACTAAGTTATGTTAAGTTAATGGACACATATTGTAAAGGGGAATGTGGTAGGTATGAAATTGTTTGCATTTGAGCTAGAAATGGTGGGACCTTTTCATGTAAGCCCCTACAAGCTACTCTTAAGAGTAGCTCAACCGTCACAATTTTAAGGGATATGTACTTTTTATATTATTTTTTTTGTTTTTGGACATTTATTTTATAAAAAAAAAAAAAAAAAAAGCTATTTATGACCTAGCTTGAGTAGATATAAAGAATGATAATCAATTTTCGATTTAATCCTATACATGCATATTATCTATTCATAATATATTTAGGGTAAAAGAAGAATAAATGTCTATGTTAAATGTATCTTAGTCTTTTAATTAAATATCCTTTAGTAAGTTCTAATTAGAAGTCAACCAGACTATAAAACTACCCTCATTTCCTATTAGGTTTAGAAATTAAAAACCCACCCCTTCCCTTTTTTCTCTCTGTCGTTCGTCTATGACAAGAAACCGGTCACTCTCCTGCACCAGAAAACCATCCCCATCCGGTGTCACCTTCTCTTCGTTCCCACCGGTCTCACCTTCCCTCTGATCATTCCGGTGTCACCTTCCCTCTGTTCCCAGCAAAGTTGCCGCCCTCCTGCGCCATAAAAACCGCCGCCCTCCTGCACCAGAGAACCAGCCCCCTCCGGTCTCATCTTCCTTTCATTCCAACAGATCTCAATTCCCTCCATTTATTCTGGTATCACTTCCTTTCTGTTCTCAACAAAGCCACCGCCCTACTGCACCAGAATACTGTCATCGTGGACCAGATGTCGCCGTATCGCTTTAGATCTGCCCATTGTCCACCTTCTTCAGCACAAATCACAGTTGGATCCTACCCCGCCTTCTTCTTCTTCTCCACCACCATGAGCGCCACCCCCTTCATCGATCTCAGATCGATTTATTCAAACCTCCAATAACGTACCCCATTTTTTGCATTTTCAGGGGGTATATACCCACTGTTTTGTATTTTTAGGGGTCTTCCGCTCAAGAAAGCCATTTTTTCCACTCGACAAGATCTCGCCGTGAAGTTGAAAAACGCCGCAACACCTTCTCATTCCCCACCTCCATCATCACCATTAGAAATATGACGCCATTCGTCAAGATCTCACCACTAGGAAAGTGCTCATTTGTAAAAGATAACCACCATTAACGAGCCACAAAAGGTCACGTCTAAGAAAGTCGCTCTCACGATGCCACCTCCACCACCATGAGCGTCACCCCCTTCATCGATCTCAGATCTATTTATTTAGATCTAGATTTGTTAACGTAC
The DNA here is from genome assembly GCA_029959085.1 of Nemophila menziesii. Classification (NCBI taxonomy): domain Eukaryota; kingdom Viridiplantae; phylum Streptophyta; class Magnoliopsida; order Boraginales; family Hydrophyllaceae; genus Nemophila; species Nemophila menziesii. The sequence continues at coordinate 11,823,406 of JARWIR010000013.1, read as the reverse complement.
CCACTGTTTTGCATTTTCAGTGGGTATATACCCATTGTTTTGTAGTTTTAATGGGTATATACCCGCCATTTTGCATTTTTTGTGGGTATGGATCTTTATCATTGAGCTGGAATGACATGGACCTTGACAAGGAAAAATGTATTGTGAAAACAGTGGGTATATCCCCGAATTATAGCACGACCCTTGGCAAAAAAATGACATTGAACCAGAAAATTAAAACCATAAATTTTCAACATGGACTTGTAATGTAACTAAAAAAATTAAAATAGTGGGTATATACCTCCAAAAATCTAGCCAGAAACCAGAAAAATCATAGCCAGGCCTTTAAAAATATCATTTCAGAATTTGAGACCTAAAAACGAATATTCCTCTAGTATTTAGTCATTTTACTTATTCATAAAGTTAAAAAAATTTATGATTAGATTGGTTTAAAAGAAACTTTTTATAGTGTCTTAATATACTTAATATTTATTAAAAATATATATATTCTAATATTTTAACTGAAAATAATAATAGAAAAAATATCTTGATATTTATACTTAATAAATATTTTAAAACTATATATTTTATAAATAGACAATTTATATAAAAAAAATATTGGGATTTCAATATTGTACTACGAATGAAAAACATATGCTAGATAGTAGTATCATTTAACTACTTACCTACGATAAAGGATTTTGAAGAGAGGTGTCATTTTTCACAATAAAAATAATGGTAACTTAATTAGGGCGATAAATAAACTGTGTCGAGCCGAACACTAGATGCACAAGCTCGAGTCTTGCCAAACTCAAGTTTTAAAGAGTGAGTCAGATTTGTTAAAATTTGTTTGTTTAACTTATTGAACAAGTTTTTTCCAGAGTCGAACTCAAGTTGTTTATGAATAATTTGTTTTCATGGTTGAAGCAGAACTTTCATAAAAAGTAGATATTTGCTAGAATTTATGCTATAAATATAAAGTTTGATATTTGTAAATAAATTAAAGCTTACAGAAATAAAAAAAAGTTCAAGTTAATATTTTAAAGTTTAATAATATATCTATTGATAAATAAAATATTAATTTATAACTAATAAATTTAATCAAGTAATTGTTGTGCCTCACTGGACTAAAGGGTTCAAAGCTTTGAAGGTAATGGAACCTTCAATGTGTTAGAAAAAAGATTAGAAACTACTAGCATGAGTAACAAAGTAGCTTCAAACTTATTGAGTAAAGAAATTCGTAGATGATGGGTTTAAGGGAATTGAATTGCAGGAAGGTCCTACAACGATATACGAGAGGAATAGAGATAAACTTGTGGAAAAATACAATGATCCCCTACCTTCTTAAATTTGATTGTCACTTTGCTGCCTATAAACAGAATCCCCATAAAATACCACTAGATCGAGCACTAGTAATTTCATATCTGGGCTTCTGTTTTCGGCTCCTCGCCATCAAATCACCAACTTCACTGATCTTCTGGAAATGCGTTCAAACAAGATTGTTTTTTAACGACTTTAAACTAAAGGAATAGTATTGAATTTGTTTATAAAGAAATAAGTTCGAGCCGAAAACAAGCTTTCTCTACATTATGCTTATTGTTATAACTTTTAGTTTTTTTTTTGGGTTAGGTAAACGGTTGTATTAATAAAAAAACTGTACACTATACAAGAGAGTTACCTACCTAAACCAAAAGGATAAAGATAGCAACTAAGAAGCTAAAATGAAAATCTCATACTAATACTAATACAAGCTAATCGTCCACCATCATCCATAAACGAATTATGAGGGAACAATGAAAATAAAATGGAAAAAATGAACCACTTAATTTCCTTGGTAACCGTTTCTCTAGATGAATATTCACCTCTCATAGCTAGGTGATTCCTCGCTTTCCAAATGCAATACACGGTAGCTCCACATCCGATCCTCCATGCTTTTCTCCTCCAATTTTCTCTAGCTTTAAGCTTTTTAATCTATTTCAAAGCACTTAGAAGCGTGTTCATCACTTTATCCAATCCTAGCCAAGACTTTATCTCACCCCAAATAGCCCTCGAATAAGCACAATCAAAGAAGAGGTGCTGGTTTGACTCAAAATCTTCCCCACATAAATTACATAGAGGATCCAACTCCAAATAAGTAATGCGATCCTTAGTTCTAAGACTTTCTCTCAAATCTGTCCACACAATAATTGCATGTTTCGGAAATACACACGAGTCCCACATAATATTTTCCCAAGGTTTAATAAAATATTTACGCCGAAATAAATCATAAGGTTTTTTATGTAAAGAATAAAAATTCCTTACTTGATATCCCATGTGTAATGTGACTCGCATTTCTCGAGGAATACCACAAAGCCAAAATGCTCTCCCGACCTTCCAATCCTAAGGACCCACAAATAATATCCTTAAGCTCCCAATCATTTTTCAATAAAGGAGAATCACCCTTTCTCGGTTTCCATTCCCAAAATCCACAAACTTGCAAATATTATCCATGTATCCATTTAATCCAAAGTGAATCCTTCTTTTCCACAATTTCCCAAAGCATTTTTAATAGTAATGCTTTGTTCTATGCCTCTAAATTTTTTAACATAAGTCCAACTTCATCTTTTGGTATACAAATCTTGTTCCAACTAACTTGAGGAGGTTAATTCTCCCGATAAAAATTCCGTCATATGCTAATCACACGATCTCGAACACCAATCAGAATCGGAAAGATACAAAACCAAAAACAAATAACTCCTTGGAGAACCGATCTAACTAATTCCAATCTCCCCACAAAAGAAAGAGACGAAGCTCTCCAAGACCTCACATAACCTTCCAACTTGTCAAAAAGAAGTTTATAATCTCCTGAAAGCAAAACGGACGAGCCAAGTGGGACCCCAAGATAACGAAAAGGCGTGACACCTCTTTCCAAGAGTGTAGGTGTCACACCATTTTCAGTGTCATAATTTGATACCCCATTATAATAAATATTAGACTTTTCAACATTTAATCGAAGTCCCGAACAATCCCCAAAAGTATTTAAGCTATCCATGAGAAGTTTTTGACTCCTTGTCTCCTTTTGAAAGTAGCATTAAATCATCCGAAAAAGCTAGATGTGTGATCTTTTGTTTCTCACATTAAGGATGATACTTGAAATCAATACTCGTATATTTATAAAAATGATGAATCTGCTCTCACCCTAGCTAGCACCGAAATATATGTACTAAAAATGAGTTACTCTTTATAGAAGAGTTTTTCTTTATGTTTTTAAATGTATTACAAAAAAAATCAATAAAAACTTATAATAAAAAATCATTATAAAACTAACTTATAGATGTTCCAAACGAGTAAAGAGCAATATACTTCAAAAAATAAATTAAACTATAAAATTATATTTTTTACAGCAAGGTGAAGGCGGGCACTAGTGCGAAGAAACACTGAGGCCTAGAGGTAAGGTTTAAATTGCTATGGTCCAAAAGAAGATTTGAAACGAGGAAAACAAAGGTAATTGCAGGGTTGAACCTAAATAACCCCTTCACACTTAATGATACAAATGGGTTGGAACTGTCAAGGACTTGGCACTCCTTGACAGTTCTAACACTAAAGGAGGTTTTGCGCTACAATAAACCTAAGGTACTATTCCTCTATGAAATAAAGAATAGTTTCAATATAGTTAACGATCTTGCAAAAAGCATAGACATGAGTTTAGTTGATTATGTTAACTAAGTTGGACTAGCGGGGGCATTGGCATTGTATGCTAAAAATTGTGAAATCAAGGTTATAAGGAAAAATAAAAGCTTAATGACTTTAAGATAAAAACTTAACAAAAAACTGGATGTTACACTACCTTTATCTAAATAAACCCTGAAGAAAAGAAAAAAAGATGAAATCTTGCAAGATATTAAAAGCTGTAAGCCCATAAATAGCAGCTCTGAATGGAATATATTGGGGGATTTAAATATGATAAGGTATAATCATGAAAAAAAAAATTAACATTAAAAATAGATTTATTGAGAAATTAGACCTCAATTAAGTCAAAACCTATGGTTGTGCTTATACATGGTCTAATAAAAGACATGGAACACAAAATATAAAACAAAAAATTGATAGATGCCTTAGTAACAATAATTGGCACACCACTTATAAATATGCTTGGATGGCAGTACTCCGTGTTCTGAGGTCTAATCGTTCACCCATCATTATACACTTCAACACAATAATGGAAATAAGAAACAAAAGATTTATCTTGAAAAGGCATGGATAAAATATACTGAATGCAACAACTTTAAAAGCCTAGAAGGAAAAGGAATACTTAGGTATGGAAAAAAACACCATATACTTACAGGAGCACTCATTAAGTGGGGGGGGGGGAACAGGAAAAGCAAAAGGAAATAAAAAAAATAATGAACCAACTGGAACAACTAACAAACTATAATGTTGAAGCTGATATTGAAGAATTTAATACAAAAATTATAAGACTAGAGAAATTATGGGTTGAAGAAAAACTCTACTGGAAAACTAGGTCCAGGAATACATGGCTAAAATTTGGTGACAATAACACCAATACTACCATGCTATCACTAAAGAAAGAAGAAGAAAAAAATTATTATGCTAGAGGATAAAAATAGAGTATGGACTGATGATAAAAATATTACAAAAGATACTATAATATACCAATGGGGTTGGTCAAAGGGACTACACACACACATTATAATTAAAATCAAAACAAATGTTACTAGAGAAATGAATCTAAAACTCCTCAAGCCATAAACATAGAGGAAGTAAAGGATGCAGTATGATCACTAGATGCTGATAAAGCAACTAGACCGGATGGTTACTCAGGATACTTCTATAAACACCACTGGCAGACAGATAAAATGGATTTACTAAGAATGAATACTGATTTTATGTATAATAACAGTGATCTTACTTGTATAAATTAAACTGTTATAACCATAATACCAAAGGTAAAAAACCCAAAGAACATAGGTCATTATAGACTAATAAGTTGCTCCAACTTCATTTATAAGGTAATTGCAAGAATTTTAGTCCTAAGGCTACAACCACTAATGCCAAGCCTACTAGAGGGAAACCAAACTGTCTTTATTCCAGGCAGGGCTATTAGTGAAAATATCCTCATTGCCCATGAGGCAAGCTACTTCTTTAAAAAAAAATAAAACTCACCCCACGTACTTTGCAGCAGTAAAAGCTGACATATCAAAAGCTTTCAAAAAGGTAGAATGGGATTTCCTAAGAAATATAATCCTAAAACAAGGCTTTGATACGAAATGGGCAAACTGGATTATAATGGGTTTAACCACAGTCTCTTACACAATTAACTATAATTGAACACAACTTCCAATTGAAAATCCAACTAGGGGGTTAATGCAGGGGGACCCACTATCCCCCCTTCTCTTCTGCCTAATGACACAAGCTTTTAACGACATTAATTCAAGAAAAAATTGAAAACGGGGTATTTGAGGGCATGAAAATAAACATACTATGTCCCACACTATCACATATTTTATACGCAGATGATAGTTTAAGCTTCTTAAAAGAAAATGAACAAGAGTTCACAACATTTAAAGAAATACTGGATTATTATGGTAGAGCCTCAGAGGAAAATATAATTTTAAAAAAAAAAAGTGGGGTAATGTTCAGTGCAAATACACCAAATGGAGAAGGAAAAAAACTTGCTAAAATACTAAGAATGAATAAATTAAAATGCCTAGGAATACCCTCCAACTGGGGCAAATCCAAGATAAAATCCTTAAATTGGCTGCTTGACAAAGTAAATACAATGGTTAGCCATTGGAGCAATAAATTCCGATCTGAAGTAAGAAAGGAAACTATGATAAATCTGCTATACAAGCAATCCAAGTTTATATAATGTCAATGTTTCACATTCCCCTTACTATATGTGAAAACATTGAATCAATAGTCACCAACTTTTGGTGGGATAATGGAGATAAAAAAAGGATACATTGGACAAACAAAGAAGAAACACAAAAACTTAAAAGTAATGGAGGACTAGGATTCAAAAGAATTCACATAATGAATGTAGCCTTATTAGCTACAAATGCATGGAAAATTATAAATAACCCTGAATTAATGCTTGCAAAAATTTATAAGGGCATTTATCACCATAGATGTGACATTATGGAAGCTAGAAAAGGCCAAAACCCTTAATCGGGATGGAACAGTATACTAAGAGGTAGAAGCCTTTGAAAATAACCTAAAGTGGATTGTGGATAATAGAAAGAATATAATAATATGGGATTATTACTGGCTAAATGAATATGAAACAATAATCAAACCTCAAGGAACTGAACTTCAATTTTTTAATGAAATTATAATAAATGGAACAAACCAATGGGATGAACACAAAATACAAAGTCTTATAAAATCTGAAACTATAGAAAAAATAATGAACATAAAACTACCACATACAAATTGTAGAGATATACCACTTTGGGTCAAAGCAAAGGATGGTAATCTAACTACAAAAAGGATGTATGCGAAATAAGACATGACGAAGAAATGAATGAACAAATAGAAAATGACCTATCACCTAAAGGATCATTTAAACCACCTAAAGTACTATTGGAAACAATTCAGGAGATAAAAGTACACCCCTTAGGTTAAAAACTTCCTTTGGAAGGCATGCAAAAATTCCTTAAGCACTAAGGAAAATAGATTTAAGAGACAATGCGTTATAAATAATATATGCAAAATATGCAACACAAAAAGAAAACAGTTGAACACCTCTATTTGATTATCACTGGGCTAGAGCAACATGGTTTGCAACTCAGATGGGATTTCTTACAATAAAAATGAAAAAAATAAGAGATTTGAAACATGCCTACTATACTTGATAAATAATCAAAAAGAAGCTAAAGAAATCCCCATTCTTGCGAAGATACCCATGTTAGCTAGGAAAATCTGAAAAGTAAGAAATAAATTTCTATTTAGAAGCATAAAACTTGACCGAATAATATTTGTTAATACAACTAAAATGGCATGTCATGAGTACTTACATGTGATAAACAAAACCAGTGACCCTAAGGCCAATAAAAAACAAAAGCTTAAATAATAAACCAAAATGCTTAAAATAAATTATTATGAAAGGTAGGTGTAATGATTGAACGCCTAATAAGTTAATCATAAATGTTGATGCATGTTTTGTTAAGGAAATAAAACAATCTAGTGCTGGATATATAGTTAAAAATATGCAGGGAAATATGATACAAGGAGGAGCAAGGAGTTTTGCAGCTGAGTCACCAAAAGAAGCAGAAGCAATAGGCATCAGAGAGGCAACCTTTGAAGCACTTCATCATGACACTGCTGAAGTTTTATTCTTAGCGACTATAAAAACTTTGTAAATGTCTAGATAATAGAACACCGCCTAGAAATAGGAAGATTCTTTTTGGAGAGTCACTCTTCTATCATACAGTATATTATATACCTTACTTTTTATATCTTATAATTAAAAATCAAAATAAATAATATATACACTATTACTAAATTATCCTTTTATATATATCTTGTTTCTTTTTATATAATATTTATCTATAGACAAAAATACCCATGATATTAATATTTTTTTTGAATACATATGACAGCCACTTTGGAATCGGAATCATTTTGACTCCAAAAGGATTCAATCCCAAGACCTCTTGGTCTTTACGGAGTAACCTAACCACTAGACCAACTATTGATCTTTTAATTAATTATATATAGTTCCTTCTTTAACGGTTCGTAATTCCTTCTTTAACCGTTCGTAAGTCCTTCTTATATGGTTCGTAATTCCTTCGTTAACAATTCGTAGTTCCTTCTTTTACGATTTGTAATTCCACGTTTAATAGTTCGTAATTCCTTCTTTAGCAGTTCATAATTCCTCTTTTAATGGTTCGTAATTCCTTTTTTCAAGATTCGTATTCCTTCTTTGACGGTTCGTAATACCTTCTTTAACACTTTATAATTCCTTCTTTAATAGTTCGTAATTCCTTCATTAACAGTTCGTAATTCCTTCTTTAACGTTTCGCAATTCCTTCTTTAAAATTTCGTAATTCCTTCTTTAACGGTTTGTAATTCCTTCTTTAGCGGTTCGTAATACCTTCTTTAACGGTTGGTAATTCCTTCTTTAACGGTTCGTAATTCCTTCTTTAACAGTTCGTAAGTCCTTCTTTAACGGTTCGTATTTCCTTCATTAACGGTTCATAATTCCTTCTTTAACGGTTCTTAATTCCTTCTTTAGCGGTTCGTAATTCCTTCTTTAAGGTTTGTAATTCCTTCACATATTTTTTTAAGGAAAGATGAGCCTCAAGATTAGAGATGATGCTAAATTAGAGATCGTTCACAGTTTTTTTAAGGAAAGATGAGCCTCAAGATTAATACACCTGATTAAGATGGTTTGATATGTAAAAACGATCCTTAGATAATCATTTATAGGTTAGTTTTATACTCCCTCCGTTCCTAAAAGGTTGTCACATTTGTTTTTGCACACAAACTAAGAAATGTCATTTATTATACTTTTTTTTGGTCAAGTAATTTATTATACATATGATTACTAAAATGCTCTTCATAAAGTGTCTTAATATCTTAAATGTTTATTAGGAATACATACTATTATATTTAAGTAACGGTAAAAGTGGTATAAAGAATAAAAGAGTGTCTTGATTTTTTAAAATAACAATTTTTTTGGAACAGACTATTTTTAATATAAGTGACAATTTTTTATAAAAGGAAGGAATAGTTATTTTTGTCCATAAATTTTTCTAAATCTTTTTTTTTGTTTAAGTTAAAAAAATAAATACTTTATTAAAAGAAAAATTGAGCACATTTATATTCGTGTTAAAGTGATCTTTGCCTAGGGATATGTCTTAAGATCCTTAGGTAAAGATATGCTCATGCAATATCCGCATCTATTTCAAGAAGAGTCTTTTTTTTGTTCCAAATCCTTCTCATTTAACGTCTAAAATTATTACAAAGTTAACCAATTCCCGTAGGAACGATTTCGGTTTTGATTATTTCCTCTAACCTAGATGGGTACGTGTCTAAACACGAGCTTTGCATTTTGCCACTTAGCTTATACTTAGCTACCCCATCGGCTAGTCTAATCCTACTACGATTAATCCATCGAAAAATAGGTTTACAATCCTCGGACACAAAATAAATACTTTTAATAATATTACAAATTAATGGAGAATTAAAGTGGTTCCTAAGCTCTAAAGGTTGCATAACTTGGAGGCAATCATTCTCTATAATCACGCTTTGAGGAGGGAACTCTCGAGCGAGAAGACAAGCTTTTAGCACCCCCAAAGCTTCTGCCTCTTTAGCGCTTTCCACCTTAATCTTCCAAGCTTTGCAAAATAGCACTTTACCTGAAAAATCCCTAGCAACACAAGATATAGCACCATTATTATCTTTAGTAGATGCATCACAATTAATTTTTATAAAATTTATGGGAGGAAGAATCCATTTAAGTGTTAGTTCATTATTTTCTACCTCTATACTCACCTCGGTTTCATGAGTTTCACTTCTATTTTTCTTAGGCATAGTATTTTTATTTTTATTATCCTTCAGTTTGTAGTTAACATCATTAGGATAAATTGTATTTTGATACTATTCCCATTCTTTTTTAGCATTGTCCAAGCTTCTTAAAGGGTCAAGCTTTTTACCCTTGTATTTATATGCTCATCTACCTTTCCATATGTGCCATAGAATGGTACATATTTGTTCCATCATGAAATTAGTATCTATTCCTGCCTCCTTCCTATTCTCTTTTAAACTTGCCATCCAAACATCTATCTTAGAGGTAGATTGGTTGCAAGTAATCAAGTTAAAAGGGGAGGCAAACCAAATGGCTCTAGTCCATTCACAGTTTAATAACATATGCTCAACAGTTTCAGATTCTTTATTACAAATATCACAAATTGGGCTAGAAGTGATTTTTCTTTTATACACATTATCATTTGTAGGCAATAGATGTTTTACTACTTTCCATATGAAGTTTTTAATTTTTGGTGCTACCTTTAAACCACAAATCATTTTCCATACCGAGTTGTCAACTTGATGTGAGGAGGTAGCCTTATTGGAACAACTATTCTTCTCCTCACATTCTTTTTTATTTTTCATTATATAGTAACATTTTTTAACCGAGAAGTTACCTTCCTTATCATGTATCCAAAAAGGAATATCCTTTCCTCCAGACAGAGGGATAAATGTACTAAAAATAGATGTTGCTACCTCATAAGGGTAAGCATTAAGTATAATATCCACATTCCACTTCCTATCATTATTAACTATTAGATCATTTACTTTTTGTAAATCATTTCTATTAGGTTTAATAATCTCATTAAACCCATTTATCCATTTATCAGTATGTAAATTTATAGTATATCCATTACCTATCTTCCATTTTATATCTTCTTTTATAGCATTTCTCCCACAAATTAAACTCTTCCATCCCCATGATGGTTTACTCCCTAATTGTGCTTCCATGAATGAAGTAATTGGGAAATATTTACCTTTTAGTAATTTATAGAGTAATGTATTGTTATTATTGATCAAATTCCAGGCCTGCTTACCAAGAAGTGCAATATTCATGAGTTTGAGGTCTCGAAAACCAAGACCCCCATCTCCTTTACTTTTTGTTATAGAATTCCAGCTACCCCAGTGGCATTTATTCTTTCCATTACTACCCCACCAGAAATTTGCGATTTGTGAAGAGATTAAATCGCAAGTTCTCTTAGGAATAAGGTAGGATGACAAGAAATAGTTTGGTAAGCTTTGTAAAACGGCTTTTATTAGAATTTCTTTACCAGCTATAGATAGATAGAGATTCTTCCAATTTTCTATTCTTTTCAAAGTCTTTTCTACTAGTATATTAAGATCATTTATTTTAGATTTCCCCCATTCCGTGGGTAAACCTAAATAATTTCCCAAATTATTAGTAATTGGCATATTAAGTTTATTAGCCATGTTTTTTTGAATATAATCTGGTGTGTTGGGACTGAATTTTACCCCACATTTATTTAAATTTAGTTTCATTCCAGTAGAATAATTATACTTATTAATTACATCATTAAATCCCTCAATCTCTTCCATGTTAGCTTTCATAAAAATATACTATCATCTGCGAAAAGCGGATGAGTTACACTAGGGGCCAATCTCGCAATTTTTATCCCATTTAGTATATGTTCTTCATTCTTTTAGCAATAAGTATAGATAACATTTGAGTAACTATACAAAAGAGGAAAGGCGATAAGGGGTCTCCTTGTCGTAATCCTCTTTGGGGGTTATCAATTTTGATAGGTGTACCATTTAATAAATAAGAGTATGTTACTGAAGTAACACATCTCATGATTTTACTAATCCATTTCTCACTAAAACCCATTCTTTCCATTATGGTTTTTAAAAAATCCCACTCGACATTTTCGTATGCCTTTTGTATATCGGCCTTAATGGTAAGATAATGGGTTTTAGTTTTCTTTTGTTCTTTAATATATGTAATAACTTCATGAGCCACCATGGTATTATCCTGTATATGCCTTCCAGGTACGAATGCGGATTGATTTTCATCAATTATTGCATTCATTACCGGTTGCATTCTATTAACAAGGATTTTGGCAATTATTTTGTAAATAAAGTTCGAGCAACTAATAGGGCGGAAGTGTTTTATAGTGATAGGTATAGGTATTTTAGGTATAAGTGAAATATACGTGTGATTAATTTCTTCCAAACTGCCACCATTATACCAAAATTCATTAATCAGTTTCATCACATCACCTTTAATAAATTCCCAATACTTTTTGTAAAATACACCCGAGTAACCATCGGGCCCCGGGGCTTTATTAAGCCCAAGACCATCAATGGCTTTTGTGATTTCTTCAATCAAAAGGGGTTTATCCAAAGACTCATTCATATTTTTGTTAATTCTTTGTTTAATAAGGTTTGAAATAGAAGTATAATCTCTATTTCCAATAATTTTGAAGATATTATTGAAATAAGTACTTATTTCATTTTGTATCTCAATATAATTGTCCACCCATATTCCATCTTCTTTAGTAATGTTTTTTATTTTGTTAATCTTTCTTCTTTCTTTTGTAGCTGCATGAAAGTAGGAGGTATTTTTGTCTCCTTTTTTGAGCCATAAGACCCTTGATCTATTGGCCCAAAAGTCCTCCTCCTTACACCACAGCTTTTCTATTTCTTTTACAATTTTATGATATTCATCCCAATTCTTAGTACCAGGGTCGTTATATATATTTTCTAATTTTTCCATATTCTTATCAATTTCTTTCCTACTGTTTTTGAACTTCTTTTTACTCCATTGAATAAGGAGTCTACTACATTTTTTCAGTCTATTGTTAAGCACATTCCTAAACATGCCAAAACTGTAATTTTTAGTGCTCCATACTTTTTTAATAATTTCCAAACATTCATTCCCTTCTGACCATTGATTCTCAAAATAAAACCTCCTGTCTTTATTAATATAAGTATCTTTCATAAATAAGACTTGGGGAGAGTGATCTGACCCTACAGCTGGTAGTAGTGCAATCCAAGCTGTAGGATAGAGATTACCCCACTGTTCATTGCAAAATCCCATATCAATCAGAGTTTTTATCATCTCATCCTCATTTCTCTTGTTTGACCAGGAATATTTGCACCCTTTTTGAACAATTTCCTCAAGTCTATTGTGTTTTATAAATCCATTGAATTGTTTCATATTTTTATTAAATTTAGTATCACCTCCTTTTTTATCAGATAGGTTTCTAATGTTATTAAAATCACCAATAAGGTTCCAAGGTTCATTATTTTTAGGCTTACAGCTACTAAGAAGGTCTAAGCAAGCTTCTTTATATTGATCAGTAGGGGCTCCATATACAAAGGTTGTGAAATATTCATTATCATTATCATCTTTAATTTTACAATGCATATGATTGTTAGTTTTAGAAATAATATTGATATTAATATCACTTTTTGCAAATAATGCCAGCCCCCCACTAAGTCCAATGGGTTCCACAGTATCTATAAGTTTCATATTTATTAATTTCTCTAATTTTTTAACCGTAAAGAAAGTATTCTTAGTTTCAGATAAGAATAGTACCTGAGACTGGTATTTTCTCACAATACCAGTAAGGGTCTGGACTGTCAAGGATGTGCCAATTTCTTGACAGTTCCGGGCTGTTTGTGTCATTGATCTTCTTGGGGTTGATGTGGGTCAGCCCCGCAAACCACTTCATTTGATACATTTTCGAGCTGCTCTTCATCCTTATCTCCATCCGATTGATTCCCAAGCTCTTCTTTACCCGATAAATCAGCTATAACCTCCATTTCTTCATTCTTCTTGTTAACTTCTTCTTTCTCAATTTGTTCGCATTTTTCTTCTCTTTTTTTCCAATCGAAAGCTCCATAGGGTTTTCTGTCTTTTCTGGTTGACTTGAGTGCTTAGATAGTTCCTCAATTTGCTCGCTCTAAGTTTGACTGATAGTCTACCAGTTGATTCTTCATAAACTCTTTTAGCCACTCTTTTCTTAATCAATTGTTTCTCGTTGCTACAATTTTGGAATAGGTTAATGGAAATAGGAGTAAGGTTTTGTAGTTTATTAGGTTCAGATGTGTTTTGATTGATAGGATTTGAAGGTGAATCATTTACTGTTTGGTTTCCATTGGAAGCAGGTGTTGAAGGAGAGTTAGGGTTCGAGAGAGATTGGGGGTTTTCAGATATGTTGATTTTGTTTTGATAAACCGATATTTGATTAACACTCTGGGTTGTTTGATTTGGGCTTTTGTTAATTATTTTTGGAGAGATTAAAACATTTGGGCTTTTAATAATATTTGATGGGCTTTTGTATGACCCAAACTGAATAGATGGTTCGTGGGCTGGTGGGGTTTTAAGTTGACTCAGCATATGACTTGCCAGCTTGGCAAGTCTGTCTTCTTTCTCACTACTAACCGCCAAAGCCAAACCCTTTCCTTTCTCTTTCTTCTCAACACCACTACCACTCGACACATCGTCCTTTTTCATTTCCGCAACATTACCATATCCTTGTCTCTTGTGAGTACCTTTTTTCGTACTAAATTCAAAGATAACGTCGTTATGTTTGACGCCGTTGTTAGCTTCGTTACTGGGTTCACTCATTTCCATCGTGACCGAGTCGCCTCCATTGTTGAACTGAGGTAATGATTCTTGTCTTCTTGTTCATAAACTTGGGTATTTTCCTTGCTTTTGATGCTTTCTTTCTGCTCTACAACTAGTTTGAGCACGAATTTTTGGGTAGGACCCCGATTTGAGATTTTAATCCAAGCCCCGATTTTGGGGAAAACTTTAGGGTTCTTACAATTTAATTCCTCATGCCCAAAAATTCCACACCCATAACAAACCTGACCAATATTTTCGTATTTAAACTTGATCCATGATGATTTGAACTCATTTTCCCAGTAGTTAATCCCCACAATTAGAGGGTTTTTGATATTCCAGTCCACCCTAATTCTTGTAACTGAGTTCTCATCTATCTCAAGTGAAACCGGGAGTTCTATTTCGTGTACTTGACCAAAATAGCTGAACATATTATCAATACATTTTGTAGTAAGTATAATCGTCGGAATACCTGTGAGTTGTAGCCATAGAGTAGTATTGTTAACTTCTTTCTTAGCTCTATTTTCATATTCATTTATAGCTAAATGTTTGCCTTGAACTATCCAGGGTCTTTGATTCCAAACTTTTTCTTTGTCTTCAGATGTTCCAAACTTGATGATGAAGGTATTATCTCCACACATTTCGACTTCAGCTTGCTTTTTTAACTCCCAGTATTTGTTAATGTGGTTTTTGATAAAGATATGGTTGAATTTTTCTTTGTGTAGCAATTTGACTAGAAGCTTATGTTCATAGGCCACTCTATATTTGGAAGATTCATCTGGTGTAACAACCAGTTGATTGTTCTTAGCAAGAGGATGGGAAGAAGCATAAAAGTTCATGATGAGCAGTTATGCGAGGGTATTGGAAGTGAGAAGGAGAAGAATGAAGGAAGAAATTAGATTGAAAAGAGAGGAGGGAATTCTAGTTTATTGTAATATTTTGTAGGATTTAAACTAGAATGTAGGAATTTCACTCAATCTTCTTAGTGATTTGAGTGAAGGTTTTTGGTTGTGTTTAGATCATGTGTTTGTTTGGGAAGAGAGAGGGTAGAGAGAATTTCATAACTTCCCGTTTCATTCCTCTACACCCTTCATTAGAAGAGTCTTTAGTTATAGAACTACATAACGAATAACTTATTCGACATTAAAATGACTCCCTACACAAAAAGTAATATTGGATCAGATTTTTTCGGTACTCCCATTATTAAATAATTTTCAACAAAAATTTAAATTTTATAAAATGTTAGGTTGACCTTTAATTAAATTGCATGTATACTATTTAAGGATTAATGCTTAAGAAATACCTTAAGTTAAAATTAATTATTCCTACATTTTAATAATTTTTTTTGTCCATAAAAGACTGCATACATTTTGCTTTTTGCTTTTCTTTCTCATAAAAAGAATCGTTTGAGTTATGCAAAACTTTCCAAAATTTAAATTTTGAGTTATGGGAAGTTTTCCAAAACTTAGATTTTGAGTTTTGGGAAGCTTCTCACAACTCACTTTTCTTTAAAAAATATGTCTTTTATGGGTCAGGGTGTAAAGTGGCAGGTGCCTATAGGCCATTAATCCATTATTTAATTGGTTAAATTTGGTATTTGGATTTTGGTTGTATAATAATTTAACCTAGATTATTATGAAATATGAAAATATATATGATAATAAACGGTTTTCGGTTATTAGGTTTTATTTTCACCTTAAACCATAACCTAACGATTTTAACCATCAGTTACAGTTTTCAAAAACAATAAACTAATAGTTTTAACCACGGTTATATAATTTGGTTTTTAATCGGTTTGGTTTTTAACCGTAGCCATTGTCATCAGGGTTGGCCAATGAACCCACCGGCCCGCAATACCGCACAACCCGACACCACCCGACTCTTAAAAAAACAAACCCACCCACCTAATGACCCATTAGGGTCCAAAAATGATTTTTTTGGGTTTTGTCCAACCTGAAACTCGGGTGCCCAACTCGAAACTCGGGTACCCAACCCGATCCGAAAATATAGGTATATTTTCGCCCAATATCATGTGTGAACATTACTTATAAAAAATTATCAAGGGTGATCACAAACATACTCAAAAAGGTACTAAACACTATCATCTCTCTTAACCAAGCTGCATATGTAGGTGGCAGGTCTATTAGTGACAACATTTTAGTTGCACAAGAAGTTGTCCTTGTCTATGAGAAAAAGGCCACTCCTCCTTCTTGCACTAGCAACTTAGACCTTCAAAAGGCATATAATAGTGTTAACTGGAACTTCCTTATTACTATACTATATGCATTTGATTTTCCTATGAAATTTGTATAAATGGAGAAGTTTTTGTGGTTATTTTAAAGGTAAGAGAGGGCTCGGGCAAGGAGACCCTCTCTCGCAATATTTATTTTCTATGTGTATGGAGGTGTTTTCATGTTTATTCCATCTTGTAGCTAAGAATAACAGGTTCAATTTTCATCCAGGGTGTAGATAGGTTGGGTTAAATAATTTGATCTTTGCAGATGATCTTCTCATCTTCATGAAAGATGATGTTAAATCTGACATTATAGTAAAGAAATCTCTTGATTTATTTACTAGATTATCAAGGCTTCATATCAATTTTCAAAAAAGTGAATTGTATTTTGGTGGTGTGAATGAAGGCACAAAAATGGAAATATCTAATATTCTTAACATCAATTGGGAAATTTACCTGTCAGATATATAGGAATCTCATTGAATTTCAAAAAACTAAGTGTGAAAGAGGGTAACTTACTTGTTGAAAAGATTTGTAGTTTTATTAATCAATGGAATTCTAAATCATTATCATATGTAAGAAGAATAGACTTGATTAGAGTTGTTATCATTAGCAAAATAATATTTTGGTGCAGAGTGTTCTTGCTTCATAAGAAAGTAATATATAAGCTAAACCAGAAGATGTCTAGCTTATTGTGGAAAGGGAATCTTGAAGGATCTCATGGTGCAAGAGTATCATGGGATAGTATATGTTATAGCAAGGAAAAAGGAGGCTTAAACATTCCTAACATTGAGAAAATCAATAAAGTTTGTCTTCTTTTCACCTTTTGGAGGTTTGACTCTCAGAAGAACCTTTGGAGTAGGTGGGTTAATGTTAATATTCTCAAGAACATGTGCATTTGGAGTCTTAATATAAAGCAACACCGCTCTTGTATGTGAAAACAGTTGCTCAAGATCATAAGTATGGCCTTTAAATTCATTCACCATGATGTGAGGAATGTTAATAAAACCTATATCTTATGGGACAAATGGTTAAACAAGGATAGTGTGCAAGAAATTCTTCAGATCAACATTAATGAGTATAATTCTTGTTGCAATAGTTAAGTGGCTGATTGTTATGGTAAAGGAAGGTGGGGACTCCCTCCTTGTATTGGTAAATTACTGCCTAAGGTTCAACCTATTGTTCTATCATTTGAATGTGATATAATCAAATAGAGTGAGAGCTATAAATCACAATTTTCCTTCAAATAAACTCTCAATAGTATTACTGAAGCAAAAGACATGGTGAATTGGTGTAAAGTAGTATGGTCAAAGGGATGCATCCCAAGATGTTCATTTATTTCTTGGCTAGCTGTACAAAATAGACTACCTACAAGAAATAGGATGATCGAGTTGGGGCTATCAATATCCCTTACATGTGTGTTGTGCAAGCTAAACTATGAAGATAATGAACATCTCTTCATCAACTGCTCATTTTCTGGGAATGTCCTTAATCAAATTATGAGATGATGTAACATTAACAGTTCTCGTAAATCGATTGTTGTCTAATTGAAGTTATTCAAAATTCATGCCCTAACTCTAAGATGTCATTAATTAACTCTGAGATGTCATTAATCACGAGTGTATGTGTTACTAGGTATATTTATTTTATTTGGGCTGAAAGAAATTGTAGAGACCATGATGAAGGAGAGATGAATGAGGAGAGAATTTTTAATTGAATTTTATCCTTTATTGCAGTCAAGTTAAAGAGTAGGATATCTAAATGTAAGAATGCTTTTGAGCTATTTGAAAGAATATGTAACAGTTAGCCTCAATAGGTATTTGGCCCATTCGTAATAGTTAGCCCAATAGTTTGTGTTTATTATTAAATGTAATAGCCCAATACATGAATAGTATTGGGCTTATGGTGTAAAGATATTGCTCGTTGATCCTGATTAATACTCCCTCCGTCCCAAAAATAATGTCCACTTTGCTTTTCACACAAATTAAGAAACACAATTATTATTTTTCTCATTACTAATATACCTCTAATATACTAGTGTCTTGGTATTTTAAATATTCATTGGAAACATAAATTTAAATATTTTAATAAAGGTAATAGTGTAAAAAAGTGAAATAAAGTGTCTTGAAATTCTAAGTGGACATTATTTTTAGGACACTATTTTTAGTAAGGTGAACATTATTTTTAGGACGAAAGGAGTATAGTTTTTGATTTGCCGATCAACTATATATATAGGCGGGTCCAGAATTAGGCTGGTGTGTGCTGTAGTGAGATAGGAGTACATTTAGCTCGATTTTTTTTTAAATTAATAGGTAAAAATATAAATAAATTATAGCTTCTTAATTAAAAAATTAGTCTTCCCTAACTTAAAATTTATACATTAATTTTACTAAAACTTAATAATAATCCTCTTGATTCGAATTCTGGATCCGTCTATTTATAATATAAAAGTAAATAAGTATAGTTAAAATTTAGAGGAGGTATATTTTAAACTCAAGTAAATTGAACCATACTATAGTTTGATGGAGATAAGGGGGACAAAACAAGTGTATGATTAAGTCCACTGTTGAAAGTAGGCTCTTAGCAATAAGGGATTTTGTTTTGGTTAGTTACGGTCAACATAACGATCATGGAAGCATTATTAATTGGTTGGAGAGACTCGATCGTCTCTCCACTTAATACCACTCAAAATCATCATAAACAAATTATTATAGATAAATAGTAAGACATAAAAGATGAAGAAACAGTAAAGATTGTGAAGTTCTTGTCTCATATCACGTTGCCTGTTGGACTGTCTTCTCCTCTATTTCTCTAAAACTCTTCTGTCTTTGAGAAAAAATATAATAAACACATAAATGCAAATGTAGAGCATCATAAAGATTTTCCCTACGAAATGATTAGCAAGTCAGTGTTATACAATAATAATTGCATACGGTTATATAACTAAAGCTAAATAGTATATTATAATACATCTATATTATACATGTAAAAGAGGGAGAAAATATTTTCTATATTCTTTATCCACTGTAAATACATTTTATGTCATGATATATATATAATCAAATAAGATTCATTTTTCTTTTTTTTGGACACAAATAAGATTCATTAAAACATGACAAATATCAAATATCCCATATATAAACTATTGACGAGTGTGTTGGAGAATAATGGAAAATTTGAATATAAAAAATAGAATATAATTTTGAAATAAAATCATGAATGAAACATGTTTTGTAGTAGCGTAACAAAATATTGTTTGAAAAACGATTTGCAATGCATATAAAATACTAAAATGTGTTCACCAGTCGCACTCTAAACATGGCGATAGTAGTTGATAAGCTACGTGATGTAGTTGATACACAAGAAAATACATACACCTCACTTATACAATAGTATGGCTCATACACTACAAGGCAAAGTTAGTAGAGTATATGTAATATGTGTGTGTATAGCAACATCTTAGGCGTTTTTAGTCTCTATTATACAACACTACTTGTTACCCTTTATTCATCTACTAATATACAAAATATATTCTTTCTTATAATTTAATATGGTATCAAGAGTTAAGCAGATTTTCTAAATTTGAAACCTCAAAATTCGCCATTAATGGCATCTTAAGCGTGTTTCATCATCTCCCTAATCGATACTAGCTTCCGCCTTTGTTACTAATGGAATCTCCGTCTTCTACATCACCTCAAACAACTCGAACTCTTCCATTCCAGCTGGGGTTTTACTTTTACGACAAAAACTAATGCAAAAATAAAATAAAATGTAAATAAATAACTAAGCTTACTTGTCGAGAATCAGACTAGATCCGATGTCTTTAAGGTAATTAGGCCACGTAACGGTGTCTTATGTTTGTTGGTTTCAACCTCCAGGATACAACGACAAAACTATTCAAAAGAAACCGATACACGAATTTTCAAGAATTTCAATGAACTTAATTAAGCTACTTTTTTCTATCTCTCTCTTATAATTTTTTTTTTAATGCTTAATGCTTTAAAAAACTGAATAAAGAAATTTTTTGAGTTGGCCAACTCTTTATAAAAAATGAAAAGGTGGCTTGTCAATACGTTGTATCAAATATAAGATACACCGTTTACTAAACATTTTTTATATTACGTTAATCTTTACAGCTAGAATAAACGTATCAATATCTGAATCATTTTTTAAAATTGAGTCACCGACTATCATCATAAACATGGTCAACACTTGGGTAAAATCCTATTTGACCAACAATCCCCACATGAATGGAAACTGACTAACCACCCTGAAAAAATTATGCAAGAGAATTCTAAATACGAGAGAGAAGGGATATCGGTAAATTTACTTGCTAACTAGTGAACGTGATATCTTGAACTATTCAACTTTTGTGTAAACCAAGTCAACAGAACTTACACAGTATCCTTCCAAACATTATTTAGTTCTCACGGATGTGTCCATCTACTGCCCTGGACAACTCCAGGTATTTCATGAATAACCGTCAGAGAATTTTACCTTTAAAGTTCTTGTAGGTCGGCCCTACCCATGTTATTTATATATGTGGTCTCTTGCCGAGAGTATTCTGCATTACTCTATATTATGTTATCGAAAATACAAGAAACATTAAAAGTTTAACTAATCCTCCACTATTACAATTAGCACTATTTAATTTTGTCCTAGGAATGGTTTGGGGAGGTCTCCCCAGAGCATGTCGCACCAAGTTTCAATTTCATTATTTAGTTTTCCCTTTGAACTTAGATTGTGTGATCTCGACTCTGCTCGGTAGGGTTCGCATCATGGAAACCCAGCTTTCATATGCTTAAGATTTATTCCCCTTGACAACACTCGCACTTGCTTTCTTTATAGACCTTTAGTCAGTGGATCCGCTATTTATCTTTTGATCGAACATAATCAATTGTGATGACTCCGTTTGAGAGCATTTGTCTAACGGTATTGTGTCTACAGCGTATGTGTCTATGATTACTGTTATACATCTCGTTTAGTGCCCTATGAATGACACTCTAATTATCGCAATGTATACAGATAACTGACACGGGCTTTGTCCAATTAGGAATATCATCTAAAAAAATTCAAATTCACTCTGGACCAGAAGCCTTCATCGGATTTGATTGAAAAACTGCATCTCAAATCTCGTCACTTGAAAATGGAGCACTTAAAGCCGGAACTATATCCTTACCTACGAAACTAACCAGAGGGAGGGAAAAGATACTAATATCTCTTTGGGTGCCTTATACAACTGCACAAAATAGTCACGAACTAGCACTTTCAACTCCTCCTCGCCTTCAACCCAACCATTATTTTCATTCAGTAACCTAACACATTTCGAATTCTTTTTCCGTATAATTCTAGAAAGATGATAAAAACGAGTATTTGTTCCCCATTCTTGACCCAACACTCCCTTGACTTCTGAAAGCACAAATTTCTTCTTGTTTCAACACACTTTCATATTCATGTGTTAATCTCTTACCCAACAAACAGAGCGATGAGTTATACAAAGTCTGAAGGGCTTTTTGAATACCACGAAGTCTAGCAGAGAGAGAACGCTTCCTCCGATTAATATCACCAAAGCTATCAACCTTCCATTTATTTATATGTTTTTGAAATCCTTTGATGCCAAGGACAATTCTAATATTACCTCCCTCCCATTTCTCACCAATGAAATCTTTAAAACCCTTGTGGAGACACCATGCAGTTTCAAATTGGAAGCGACGCGAATGTTTTTTTGGTTTCAGATTCGGGCACACTTGTATTAGGATTTTTAGGTGATCAGAGTGTATTCGAGTGAGATGTATAACCCGCGCCCTTGGAAATAAATCTAACCATTCCGAGTTACCATATGCCCTATCCAGAGGCTTCATAATTCGATGTCCCGTATTCCAAGAGTCACACCATGTAATATGTGGCCCTTCGAAACCCAAATCAACTAAGTTACAACTTTCCCTCCATTCCTCGAATTTTTTCATTCATCTTGTTACCCCTTCTACCCCGCCTTTCTTATCCTCTGTTTTACCTATTTGGTTGAAATCGCATACTGATAACCACGAGATGGTTAAGTTATGACAAGCTTGGTGAAGTGTGCTCCATAACTCTTCTCTTTCCTTGTGTTGAGGTCGCGCATATATAGCAGAAGAAAGTCACAATTGACAACCTTTCTGACTTACTTCAATATTAATTACTTGACGACCCGCTAATAAAACTTGAACAGAAATATCTGAATCATCCCAAATAAGCCATATCCCTCCTTTATAACACTCAGAGTCAACCTGAATTGAATTATCCTTCTGTAACGAATTAATAACTTCATCGGCTTTTGCTCCGCTTATTCTCAATTCTACTATTACAGTGAGCCAAATTATGTGAGACACCATCATATCTCTTACCACACGGCGAAATTTTTCATTTGCCGCCCCGTAACAATTCCAAACTAAGATATTAAGGAGTTGCTTATAACTACCCCAATTATTATTTGAAACATCTTGTGTACACATCATTAGATATAAACAAATGAAAGTGAAGAGTGGATACCCGAAACGCGCGTTAGTTCAAGGAAAAAGACATTTCCTCGTCTCTATCGAACCGCTCTTTAACACCATTTAGCATTAGGACCAGCGAGATTCAGGTACTTGAGTGTCAGTCATACACTGGTCCACGCCTCCCATAGCACCTTGTTCCACGTCACCCAGTCCTCTATCAAATTCCAGGAGGTTGGCGCCATTCGCTGCACCTGTTATTGGTTTGTTCGATGGCCGCATAACTCCAAGATGCTATACCACGAAGTTCCGAGCTGGTAGGGGAGTTGTAGGTAAGCCAACAGTTCCAATACCCATATCCTTAATGCCATTGATCACTTTTGAATTTTTCCCATCATTAGCCAAAGCTTCTGATCCATTTTTGTTACTACCAGCCCCCTTGTACTATTACTGTCAATTCTTGCTCTCCTTTTGAACTTTGGTGAATGACTTTATCTGTCCCTGAACCTCTGCTTCCACGTTTGCCTGATCCATTTGTTTGTCCCGAAATTGATCCTGCTGCAAACTTTCAGACCTCCACTGTTGATTAGAGAGTCCTTTATTGTTCGAAATTAGGGACTGCAATAATCTTATGACCTCCATCTTTTTGTGTTCTACTTCGAGACTCATTCTGAACAGCTAATCCTTTCCCCTTATTATGTTTTCCTCCCATACTAGATGATTGACCCCTTACTTGTTCAAAACTCATCATATTACCCGTTAAATTTGAATCTGTTTCATCTACCCGTAGCATCTCAAAACGCGAACTCAGACCCTTCGCTGTAAAATTCTGTTTCGCCCCTTGCTCATACATTCCTTTAGCTTTCCCATTACCTCGATTGTTTCTTCGAACCGTCATCCACTCCCCGTACTTCTCCCTTGGAATATCCTTACTCTTATCATTGACATCATTATGGGATAGCATTTGATTTTCCATCCCATTAATTCCATGATTCCGAGGTGCACTTGGCGGACAATTTTATTTTCGGTGACCAAACTTGCCGCAATCAAAGCAAATATGGTGCAGACCTTCGTACTTTACCCTACAAACATCCAAACCGATTCGAACTTCGGGTTTTAAAGGCTTGTTAAGGTCAATTTACACGGCTAACCTCGCAATATTTCCCCTAAGTCTCTCATTTGTTAAAGCGTCAATTCGAACGGTTTTACCAATCTTATCGCCTAGTTTCCTTAGTATTCGCGCAGTATAATTATGTATTCCAACATTGGACACTCAGACCCAGGTTACAGTTGTTGTAATGGAATTTCTAATAGCATTGAAACTTGGTGTCCATCCCCGCACAACTAGATAATGCTCTGAACCCATCCAAGGACCCCGGATATAACAAAGTTGAAGTCATCTCTTATCGTAAACTATACCATATAGTAGCCATGTCCTACGTCAACTAGTCCTAAATTTCCAACCGGGTTCCATATTTGACGTAGTTTAGTTAATAAATATGTAAAACCTACCTCTCTTCCCAAAAGACTGACCACAGTGGTATTCCTCCATAACCTAATACCAACCTGAATCTCTTCCCGAGTTCGAAGCACCATGTGTATTGTCTTGTTATCATCTGCTACATCATCCTCCACCAAATCCCCGAGTTTAGTGTTTTTCTCTCTTCCAAAGTCCATAGATCCTTTGTTTTCATCCACATCAATAATCACAGGTATCACCATATTACTTCTAGTTAGTGAGTCCATCCAGCCACCCAATTTAGGTCTCGGATTAAAGCTTTTTGTGGCACAAACGGGTTATTCTTGTTTTTCGGGCCTATCTTTGATGGATGGAGCAGGACCCGAGGAGGGTGTAGCGCTGCTACTTCCTTGTTCATTATCCTTCACTGCGGCAAAACCTTAATATTTTTCTTGTCGCATTAATTCCATAGAATCATGTATGGCTGGGAATTTTTCCAGTGAGTCTTCTTCCATGCGAACATCGGTCCCTTGTATCTCATTATTTTATGTGTTCATGTCGGTATCATTACATCTTTCTGGCAGCAATAGGTTGCCCGACGTTACAGGTGGTGATGTAACCATCAAGGTAGTCGTGTTCTTTGTTTTTGGGATATTAGGGTTTTCGCAAATCGCGGAGGTCTTTATTGCTTTTCTTTGTGATAATCGTTATCATTACAAATTTGTTCATATCCGATAAGAGATTTATTGATTAATTTTTATTTACGTCTTCAGGATTGTTGATGACTTGTCAACTTGATAATAACATATGTTGTCACTAGGTAAAATATTTACAGTATAAATATATTGAGATGAAAATAATTTTTTATCCAAAACGTAAGTGGGGAGATTATAATAACTTATAAACGACTGAAATATTAAATGTGTGTCAAAAAAGAGAGAAATACGTCAACATTAACATTTAATATTACGTATTTCTTTTTTGTATCTTGTTTACAAGTTATACAAATCTTCTTATATTCAGGAAAGAAAAATATTGTTGGTCATGATATTTCAAATATATACAACTATTTACCAGGTGAAACAACAGATCTCAAATTTTCTCATTAATTTCTTTACTATATCATGATAATTACTTATATGACTCTTTTCTATTGAAGTTTGTAATAATTATATGGCTCATAATATTTTTTTTCATTAGTTATCATTAAGAAGGTCTTCGTCATTGTGGTGTCCATCTCGAGTCAAGTGGAAGATTTAACGTGCCCATCTGAATTGAATTTTATTCATATTTGTTTAGGTTTGAGAAAAATTGATACACAAGGAGTCCTATTATATCAACATAAAGTCATATTTATTTTTCCACTCTTTATTTAAAATTTATAAAATTAAATAATTAAATAATTAAAAAGATTGTTTATATATAAACATGGTTTTTCAAATCAACTTGCCACTAAACTTTTGTCTCTCGATTGACCTTGTCCTCTCTAGCTACAGTAAAACCCCATTTTCATCCAAACATTTTTCTCAAATTATCCAACATCAAACATATCTAACAACCCTGTTTAGTGATTTCCTCTTCATCGTCTACTACTATTCAATACTATGAGTTTTTTTCTGATGTATTCCAGTCGCAACAAAACCAGGGCTTACCAAACTTCTCCACCATGGTGTTATACCTCATCGTCTCGATGGCTTACCTTAACGTTTACTTCGTGTGCGTACATCGACACAATCAGGAAATACGAGGCTCCATGGAAAAGCTTCTCCTTGGTTGCACGGACATGATGACGCAGCTGGTTAAGGGTTTATCTGTAACAATTGTAAAAGGTGGTAACAACTGGATTCATGCCATGCACAACTTCAGTACAACAGGTTCCTTTTTAGTTTCTCAAAATTTTCTATACATAGAATATCGGAATAAATATTTAATTAATCGATCTAATAGTTAAGAGGATTAAGCCCAAGAATATAAGAAATCTTTTTATAGCGCGTAATGGACTCTTAGTTGGGACTAAAATTTGGTGTTTTCACTTCCTTAAAAAACAGACCCACCTTCTCGGGCCCATTAAGACCCATTTTAATAATCATATGTACAAGAATAAAATCTATCTTAACTTCACAAATATTTCTCGTACTTTTTCATTGACTTCAGAATATAACCGCTTTTTCGAACTTTATCCACCTTCTATTTGCATGGGTGTGCTCGACAGGTGGCCCACATGCATACTCCGTGTGATGAGTTTGAAAAGGTGGCAACATCACAGCTCGCGTCAGCTTTTGGTTCAGACGAAGGGGTCCAATGATCTCACATGCATCTTTGATAGTGGAGATTCACTGTACTCCCCTTCTGCTACTTATATCATCAGTATTCCATCTTTTTTGATACACCAGCCCTTTATCTTAAATTACCACATCTACCTCTCCACCAGAAATGTTCTTCGATACATCCATCTAAGTCATTCAACTCCTCTTACTCATCATACTATTAGCGGAAATTCTAATTATACAGCAAGTGGTGTTGCAATGGGGGACGAGGACCGAGAAACAGACAGCGGTGAAGCCGAGGTTCAAGATAAACTGAAGTAGAAAGGAAAGTTTAAGACTGTTAGAGGTGTTAAGATTGGTGTTATGGGTCGCGGTCACCCCGAGAAAGTGACCGCGAGGGGAAAATGAACACTTGTGTCTGGAATTGCCAGGGGATTCAGGCTCCTCTGACAATTTCTAATCTAAAGTCCTTAGTAAATAGGTTTAAGCCAGGAATGGCGTGTCTTTTTGAAACTATGCTTCGCGCTATAGATGCTCCTGGGGTTTTGAAAAACTTTAACTACTCTAATACCATTGTTAAGGACCCTATCGGGACAGCCTTTCATTCCAGGGGAATTTTGGTTTTGTGGAATTCGGATATTAGACTAGAAGTTATCACATCTAGTCAACATTTTGTAATATTGTATATTAATGAATCACGTTTTCCTTACTATATTGTGTGTGTACATGCCCCTAACGATCTCGACCAACACCTAAAACTTTGGGAGGACATTTCAATATGGAATAAAAACCTTAATACACCCTGTATTCTAATTGGTGAGTTTAATGATATATTACATTCATCTGAAAACTTAGTCATACCCCTCATAATTATAATCGCATTCAAACTTTCAATTTCTTTATATCGAATAACGGTCTTACTGAAATTCATTCTAGAGGTATTTACTTCACTTGGACTAATCAGAGTCTTGATAAGACCGTCAAGGTCAAACTTGATCGAGCATTTGCTTCTAATGATTGGTTAACTAGGTATCCGAGCGCTCAGGTATCAATCCCACCGGCAATTGGATCGGACAACTGCCCATTGATTCTCCATTCTGATCGGTCCCGATTTCAAGGGAAGAAGTGGTTTAAGTTTGAGACTATGTGGATAGAACACGAACAATGTGAAGAGGTGATCAAGACGACATGAGGGAACCCCGGTACAACACCCTCACTACCAAAATTCATGGGGAAAAAGCAAAATACAATTAATTCTCAAACATCATGGAGTAGACCAACGTTTCATAACAACACCCTCAAAATTAAAGCTTTGACGGATACATTGATTCTTCTGGAAGAACAACCAGTCACACACCATTCTCTACATGAACAAATGACAATTAAACAGGAAATTAAAAAGACGTATGAAGCTGAGGAGAAATATTGGTACGATAGAGAAAGGAAAGGATGGATAAAGTATGGGGATAGGAATACAAAATTATTTTTCTTAGCAACAATCGCTTGAAGGAATATCAACAGAATCTATCGAATTAAAAATACTCAAGGTGTCTGGATTGAGGAAGCATCGGAAGTTAGGGATGGTTTCCAGAAATATTATCAGGATCTGTTTCAAGAACACAACTATGACGAAATGACAGACGCCTTGGAAGGGATACCGCAGAAAGTTACCCAAGTAATGAACGATAAACTCCTTCGACAGCCGACTATGGAGGAAGTACGACAAGCATTGTTTGATATGTCACCAAACAAAGCGCCTGGACCCGACGGTCTTAAGGGTAAGTTCTATCAAGATTTTTTGCATATTATGAAATATGACGTGTTCTTCATGATTCAAGACTTTTTCAATAATAATATATATTTCGACACTCTCAACAACACACTGATTACCCTGATACCTAATGGTAATGACCAAGAGGGAGTAGGGGCTTACAGACCAATCTCATGCGTCAATTTTGGCTATAAAATTATTGCAAAGATATTAGCAAACAGACTACAGGAATTCATTCCCTACATCATATCACTGACCCAAACAACTTTCATCAAAGGTCGTGCAATTCAGGACAATATTCTCGTCGCTCAGGAGCTCTCATTTTACATGAAAAAGAAACGGAAAAATCCCAAACCAATGGCGACAATTAAGCTTGACATGGCCAAAGCATATGACCAGGTACGTTGGGATTTCTTATTACTTGTTCTACATAAATTAGGCTTTCATTTTCAATGGATTATGTGGGTCTCGAATTGCTTATTCTCGGTTACCTTGCAATTAAATTTTAACGGAGACCGATTACGCAAATTCTCACCACAAAGGGGATTAAGACAAGGTGACCCTCTATCCCATTTTTTATTCTTTCTTATGACTGGGTCTCTCATTAGCTTCATCGATTTTAAGATAAAACATAACACGCTTAAAGGGATACAGATTACAAGAAATTGTCCAGATGTTTCTAACCTTTTATTTGCAGATGATTCTCTGTTCTTTCTTACCCTGGAAGATAATGTAATAGGAAGTTTGAGGATTGCATTTTAAATTACTGTAAGTGTTTCGGTCAACGAATAAATTATCAAAAATCATCGATTTATTTTAGCAAAGATACACCAGACTCGATAAAGAGACAAGTGACAACCCGATTAGCGATTTAAGAAAAAGAAGACCTTGGGAAATACCTTGGAATCCCACTCTGCCACAAACAATCGAAGGTCGAGTCGTTACAATGGATCGCGGAAAGTTGTTTTGCTAAGATTGGCGGAAGGAAGGCACATTTACTATCGGAAGGAGGCAAGGAAATCCTCATCAAAGTGGTTCTTCAGGCGTTACCATCTTACTCCATGTCGATCTCCTTATTCCCGGTTACATTCTGTAACAAATTAATCTCCACTATCTCGAATTTTTGGTGGAATTCAGGTGACAAAACAAGAATACATTGGCTAGCGTGGGAAAAAGTAGCTATCAGCAAACTTATCGGGTGCATGGGCTTTAAAGATTTTAAACGGATGAACACGACTCTACTTGTAGCGCAGGCATGGCGAATTCTTTACAACCTAGACACTCTTGCAGCACGTCTCCTTAAAGGTATTTATTTTCCGAAAACTACTTTTCTTGCCGTCAAGTTAAGACAATCTCGAACATGGTCCTGGGCAAGTTTAATTGAGGGTAGAGATATGTTAAAACAATATGGGAAATTTCAGATAGGGGACGGAAAATCGATTAATATTTGGAAAGATAAATGGCTAGATTCTCCATGAAAACTAGAACAACCACAAGGTTGTAAACTTGAAAAGCTGAATGAGCTATGGATCAAATACTACAATCTGGCACACGAAACTACTAAGCAATTTACTTCCAAGTCCTATTGTTCCAGTTATACTTAGGGAGAAGGTTTTCTTGACTGAATCCACCGACAAATTCATTTGGCCCCACTCAAAACACGGCGACTACGTGACGAAAACGGGGTACAAAATTCTTACTAACCATGCCAATTACGAGGCACCACATCAATCAACTGGTATTCCAACTGAGAATATACTCTGGAAGAAAATCTGGTGGTCAAACGTCCCAACTAAGGTTAGAATTTTTTCTTGGAAAGCTTGCAATAATGCTATCAAGACAGGTACAAATCTTGAAACCCGGAAGTGTGACGTACAAAGTAACTGTCGATGGTGTTGCGCGGAACAGGAAACTGTCGAACACCTACTGCTAACCCGCGGGTTATCTAAACGCATATGGGCAGGTTATGCACTACAAATCCATATTGCACCAATAGAATCGGATCTTGGGGATTGGATCCTGAATATAATAAAAACCTATACAGACGGAGGATGGAAGAAGGAAGTAGTTATCTCGTATCTTCTACTTATGATATGGAACATCTGGAAAGCGAAAATGCGTAGCAGACATTCAAACTCCGAAGTAGATTCTACAGAGATTATTCGAATCACGACTATCAACATTCAAGAGCACTTTGGGAGTGAATGGTACAAAAATTCTTTTCATCCCATTCACCCCGATACTGTGACGACTATGACTACATATCTCGATTTTAATACAGAAATCGCGTTCTCTTGTGACGCATCCTTCATGCAACCGCATTTACCTACTGGGATTGGAGTATTACAACATAATAAAACCAACGGATCACAGATCAAACACGGTACCACGACTAATTGTAACAACATTAGCATTGGGGAGGCGCGGACAATTATTATAGCTCTCGATATTGGAAAAGAATGTCCAAATATAGAGAAAAATATTTTCTCTGACAACCTCGACCTCATTCGAGGTATCCAGCAAGTGTCGGTAGCTAGATGGGAGTTCAGACTGTGGATAAACCACATCCAGCAACTAGCACGGGAGTCCGGACCGGTTTACTTCAAACATATTCCACAAAGATTCAACGTAAGAGCCGATCTTCTAGCAAAAGGGGCCAGACACAGGGCATTCGGGAATTACGTTAACGCTGACAACCTGTTGACTCATTTCTCGAAGTTAGGCATAGGTTAATTTTGTTTAGTGTTATGATTTCGTGTAATAAACTTCTTACCCGTCTAAAAAATATATATATATAACTATGAAATCTGTACATAAAATTACTGAGAATGTGAAAAATCAAGAATGAAAAAAATCATCATCATGCCTACACGGGGAAATTTGGCGAGTAGAGGCGTGATCGTTGATTCGAGTTGTCCGTGTTGTGGGCGGGGAGTAGAAACAGCTACGCATCTGTTTCAGGAGTGTGTTACATTTGCTGGGCTGGTACAGGCGTGTACTGGGACCTCGATGCAATTTTCACAAGGTCAGGGGCTCGGCGGTTGTACAGGTGTGGTTTCAGTGGGGAGGGAACCTGGAAATAGGGCGAGGAGAGTGGTTGGAACAGGTATGGAGCAGAGGGAGTTGTTGCAGATGAGTCCAGCAGCTCCTGGAATCAGCATCGGCTCGGCTTCAGTGGGGACGCGACAGCTGCAGAATTTATCAGCAGCTCCTCGACTGCTATTGGAACCGCAATAGCAGCTCGGACCTGGAGCAAATCAGGTGCCGAATGGAGAGAGTGAACCCGAGGTTTGGTGGGGAAAGATGTTGTCCAGGAAGGAGGTAGTCCAGGGGATTGAAAGACGAATTTGGACAGCAGCTTTAGTATGGACTATATGGACTAACAGAACCAGTAGGGTGTTCGAGGATGGAGTGCGCATTAAAAGTAGTAACGAAGTATTAGCTAGTGTTCGGTATGCGGCGCGAGATTACGTTAGAGGTTGGGGTGCGGAGCGGGATGGGAGATTAATTGTCTCTTCCCGTAGTACTCTTGTGAAGTGGTCAAAGCCGTGTAAAGGGTGTAAGCTTAATGTGGATGGTGCGTGGGACCTTAGAGGTGGAGCTTCGGGTATTGGTGGCTTAATTAGAGATAGCGCCGGTGAATATATGGCTGGTGTTGCGGGTGGATGTAGCGCGATTACGGCCTTTGAGGCGGAGAGCTTGGCGCTACGGTTTGGACTACGTTTGGCGGTGACATGGAGGGAGACCAATCTTATCATTGAGACCGATTCGAGTGAGTTGTGCGCGCTAGTGAAGGGCGGCACGCACTCAAGGGAAGGTTTGAGTGATGTGTTGCTTGAATGTATAGATATTCTAGAGGCAAATGAACATTTGAGCTAGTTTGGAGTTATAGGGAAGCTAATAGGTGTGCGGACTGGATGGCTAAGTTCGAGTTGCGGAATAAGGAAACCCCTATCGTCTACAGGACCCCACCAAATGGGCTATGGAGAGACCTAACACGCGATCGGTGTGGTTGGACAACGTCGAGAGTTATCATTAATAATTACCTTAGCTTGCTAGAAGATTTATCTTCAGGACTCCTTGGGTCTCTTATGTAAAAAAAAAAAAAAATAATATCATCATCCTAGTTTTTGCAAAGGAAAAAAATCACTATTATCAAAATGAACAAAACAATGTTACATAAAACCAAAAAAAGAAAATCTAAGATATCTAATTATATTTTCCTATGCAACAAAATAATACACCGGTGATAAGTTTTAACTCCTTGTTAGCTCTACACGAATGTATTAAAGGGTAAACAGATTTACCATTAAGAAACCAATTTTAACTCTCCTTGTTAGCTATACAACAAGGCTCTTCATCAAGCCTCTCGTGACTAATATCATGTTATATGTTATATTTGAGAAATGGTTTCAATACTATTCACTTCCACTACTGTATACTCCATCTCCGGAAGCTCTTTTTCCTTCCATAGCTTCTTTCTTATCTTGACAACTCGGACAAAGAAAAGGACCATCCCAAGGTCTTAATTTTCTTGCATTCGATGATCCCGCATGTATTGAAATACCTTCTCCTGGTTTTATCTCCACTTGACAAACCGCACACATAAAAAGCTTGAACATATTGCACACCGGGTACTTCGAATCTAACCTGCACACCCAGAGAATTCATTCCCAATGTCAAAAAGGTTACACATAAAGGACCAAATCATGAAATAATTTACCTTTCGGTAAGTGAAGCGGAACCTTCCTCAAATAATTCCTCAACAGAATCTGGTTCAGCATATAGGTTATCAGATTGAGAAGTCGCATTAATAGAAGACTCGGAAGGTTTTTTACGAAACATTGACTTAAAAACCCCTTGCTTTTTAGGTGGTGGTGGTGGAGGAGTCGGCTTTTTAGGTGGTAGTACATCAATTACAATACAAGTCGTATCATCTCTAAGCCCCTTTCCTTGTACAGCTTCCTATAAAACAACACAACACATTATTTAATTATTTAATTGTTTAATTCCATAATTACGAGATTTTGTAAAATCTTACTTTAACAATTTCGGAAGCTGCAGCTTCAGGTGACATTCCACGACAACACTCTACAGCAGTTTCAGCAGATATAGCGTCCCATACACCATCACTAGCCACAATTATTCTCCCCCCACCTGATGATAACTGCAAATAAAACAGGGGTTGTTTCGTAATTAGTGTATTCCACAGGGGGTGACTTGTTTTGTAATTTGACACGAACCTTTACTTGCTTGACATAAGGCACGGGAACTATATACTCTCCAACATCCATATCACCGATAGATCGCGATAGACATAAACCACCCGGCCAACATCTTAGAGGACCAATCTGCAATTTAAAAAAGTAATGCACTCAGTCAGTGAGATCTTTAATCTAACCCGGCCCGGCCCAAAACCCGAGATTTACCTGTGTGCCACCACCAGTGTTGAGGCGGCCCACCTCACCACCACTTGATGTAATACGTTCTCTCTCCTCATCATTGCATTCAAGTCTATGATCTGCGGAGAGATAAAATATTTCCCCTTCCGCAGATTCGAGTATGCAACGAGAATCGCCTACTGATGCAACTGTTACGACCCATCCTTCTATCATTACAAACGTAACGGTAGTTCCCGAAGTTTGTGCTATAATTATAAAAAAATTGTAAATTAATTTATTTTTGAGGTATTTGAATTTATGAAAATTACTTACCTTTCTCTTGGAAATCTTTATCGGTTTTCACAAAACCTGCAACTAAAGCTCGAGGTAATGCTGCTATACATTCATCTCTGTTAAGATCTGGTGGGATAGAACTCAAAACGTTGTTTAAGAGAATTTCTTTGGTATATATAGCAGCTGCTGTTCCATTATGACCATCAAATAACTGTCAAATTTGTGAAGGTTTAAGAATTTGCACATACATTGCTTGAGAAAATAACGATTACGAGTTAACGAAAAAAAGGTACCCCGAAAACATTATAAGTAGCGACTCCATCGCCTAAAACCCGTTGACATTCGGTGGTGAGAAGCGTAAAGTCCTCGCCTTTCTTGCTCTGGCAGGCTTGACCATGTGATAACTCGGGATTTTCAATCTTCTCACTCGCTAATTCACGCTTTAGCAACACTGATAATGGGATCGTTTGATGTTCACCCTTGGACAACATTCTTTTAGTCCCTTCAAAATCCAATTAAAATCACAGCTAGAATTCTTGTTTCTTAAAACAAAGCTCGAAATTCTTCAAATGTAATCAAATCCTGTAAATGGAAGCAAAAAACATCACATTTAGAACTTCTCATCCATCTAATTAAGATCTCCTATCGAAAAACACAAAAATATTAGATTTTTATAGCAAATATGGCAACCATATCAAGATTGAAATGAATAAATATCCATTTTCAGCTGAAAGGTAATGGTGTTGTCATATAACAACAACTAAAATGAGCAAAAATATAAATGTGTAGTACCAGGAAAAAATGGGGGGAAATAACGTACAGAAAGGTTTGTTAATAGGTTGAAGAAGTGTATAATGGAGAATGGCGAAAAGGGTGTGGAGAAATGGCGGTTGGGGTCATCTAGAAACGCGAATCTTGGCGTTTCGGCGATGCAATAATTCCCTCTTTTTTTGTAATGCGCGTCTCGTTATATTTTGTTGTTGGATTCTAGAGAAAGAGAAAGAGAAGGAAAAGATAGACAAAGAAACTTCGTTGATTTTGGTGTGCAAAAGAAGAGAGATATGAGACAGAGTTGTGTTTTTTATATTGCGAGAGAAAAAGGGGCGTAAATGAAGCTGGTAATTATTTACATTTTTCTTTCTCAGACTTTTTAATAAAATAAGTCTAATTCTTAATTAATAAATTTATTACTAATCATAATTCTTACAACTTATTTTTTTTTGGTCAGCAATTCTTATACTATCAGACGTGATTAATACTCATGGACGGGCCCAGGAAAGAATGTGAAAGTAGCAGATACGAGTTGCAATCTATCATTTTTTTCAATATAAATTTGTCTAATTTTAAATGAAAAATGTAAAAAAAAAAAATTGATTGGAAAAATATTTTACACATGGTAGCTACACCTGAAAAATTCATAACACATAACACATTTATTCTTTCCTAAATAGTAAAAAATAAGTATCTTCCTCTTTGATTCATTTTTTAATAATAATTCTTTTGTACCGGACTTATCTTTCGTCTATGAAATAGCATCAACAACAAAAAGGGACGACTATTAGAACTGTAAGAGATACCTAGTTATAATTAACTCCGCAACCATGACTTGTAACAGTGTAAAACGTTGCAAATCTTCATAAATGTTCAGCAAGTGGGTTAATAATTTAATATATTTGTTCGAACTCGTTCGTATATAAACTAACACAACTTAAAGCTCTAATTTAAACGCGTTAAAAAAATAAGCTCGTTTCGTAAACCGTTTGTTTATATATATATATATATATTGAAAATTATGGGTGTTTCAACTTGGAGAGAAGTGAAGCCGGAAAAGGGGGTATTTTGAGGGACGAATCAGGTACATTTATAGCTGGATTTGCGGGGTCGTGTGTGATAGAATCTCCATTAACATCTGAGTTAGTAGCGCTCTATTATGGGTTAAGATGGGCTGTAAGGAAAGGCTACGAAAAACTTCTTATCGAAACCGACTCGAATGAGCTACATGCGCTAGTGAAGGGCGGTGGGAGCTCAAGTAGTCGGCTTTCGCATATGGGGCTTGAGTGCCAGAACTTATTAAAAGCTTATCCAAACTTTGAAATTTAACCATGTGTATAGGGAAGCGGATTTATGCGCGGATAAATTGGCTAAAGAAGGAGCAAATAGTAGGTCCTTTCCGACTGAGTTCAGTGATCCTCCACACTATCTTTGGAAGTGGATTACGAGAGATAGGAGCGGGTGGTCGTCCCCGAGGATTGTGATAGATAATGTAGGGGATTTGTAATTTTCTCTATTTGATTCTATGATGTAAAAACCAGCTATGAAGCCTCCAATGTATGCAAAAAAAATTGTTTATTTAAAGATTAATTTAGACATTTTTTAAATTTTTTTTAATTAATATTATAATTCATATTTCATACAGTATATATTCTATCAAATATTAACCATCTACGAAAATTTCAGTACAACCATATAAAAAAACATATTATTTATAAACAATTTTTTAAATTCAAATTGAAAAAATTCGTTCAAAAAGTTAAACAAGATTCAACATTTTTGTCTTGTTTAAATTTAAATTCAACTTAATAAATTAAACAAAAAAGTTTATATATATAAATATTTGATTCAACTCAACTTGTTTATTACCCTAGTTCTTGATCAACCGCTCCACTTGTAACTGGTTTTTTTCGTTATCTTTAGTTGCAAATTGTTATAATATTGTCATTGTGTTCTTGTTCATGTGGGTGACATGTCCTAAAATGAGAAAATCCAACCAATTGTCATGTGTTGTTAAATGGGTGAGCTGTGAATTGGCTAAAAGTGTGCGTCATTTCCTAATTATTATTTCGTTTGTGGGCGAGATATTAATTTCTAGTTTATGTCAACAAAAAATAGAAATAAATTTTTCAACAACATAATTTTAATCATCATCTATAATAATACATGTAAATTTAAGACACAGATTAGGTTTCTTTCATTTAACCTATTTAATTTATATATTAAGATAACAATTTAATAGACTATATTTTCTCACATAAAAAATCATGAATAGAAGATTATTATACAAGATCACAAAATTACTAAATGAGTAATGCTGGATATCACCCCAAATTGCATCGCCTTTATATCGCCCCTTATGTGGACCAATCATGAAAGAGAGAGAAAATGATTAAACAGGAAAGAGAAATCCACCTAGGAGGCGATATAAAGGCGGTGTAATTTTTGGATTACACCTATTATTAAATAGTATTATTTGATGAATTTAATA
Source organism: Nemophila menziesii (assembly GCA_029959085.1). Taxonomy (NCBI): domain Eukaryota; kingdom Viridiplantae; phylum Streptophyta; class Magnoliopsida; order Boraginales; family Hydrophyllaceae; genus Nemophila; species Nemophila menziesii. Next base: position 11,786,165 of record JARWIR010000013.1, on the reverse strand, counting down.
GATCGTCATGAGTCATGCAGTTATAGATGAATTTTACCTGACTGCGAGTTTTCCCAAATGGTTCAGTCAAATGAAGAGATTATTTAAATTCTCCAATTATGACGAAACATCGTGGGGATAACACTATTCGGGCACAAGGTGAAATAGAATTACTTGTCCGCAAAATTCAATCATATTTGGAAATCTAAAATTACGTTCGACTTAGTAAATGTTGGATATAATTATTTCATGGTAAATTCAAAAGTAAAGGGGACTCTAACTTTGCGTTAGTTAGGGTCCTCGAATAAAATTTTTTTATAGATATTTGGTGGTGCGGGAATGGACACCAGAATTTTAATCCCCAATTTTCATTGATTACTACTATTTATGTGTGAATTGTATTTCAAATTCCAACATGCATAATTATACTTCTCGTATGGGAAGGGAAATAGGGGACCAAGGTGGCAAACGGTGAGGATCGGTCCTCTCACGAAAGCTAGAACAAGGCGTAAGTAGGCTAGGTAGGTTGTTGAACTTGTTTTAACAAAAACTTGGCGTCTAGACTTCAGATAGAAAATGATATGTGTAAGATGGAATATGAGGGTTTACACCTAATTTGCTACGAGTGTAGTAACTTTGGGCATCAAAAAGAAAATTGTTTGCCAAAGTCAGGTCAATCACATTCGTGTGGGATAGATGTTATGGTTCTAATTCGTCTTTGGTAAAGAAAAGGGTTCGGAGAGTGATAAAAATAGTGCATGGAGAATGGATGATTTTTAAAGAAGGGGAGACAATCGGTTGGAAAAATGTTACCTAACTCTGGTGGTAATGTGATAACTAATTTGGATTTCAAAAGTTTAGGATCGAGTTTTGTTAGATTTATGAAAATAGTCCTCGTGATCCAGATTTGTATTCGTTGTGTGAGTATTCCAATAGCCTTTTTTAAAATTGGAAGAAAACGTGACAAAAGAAAAGAAATGGAAAAGTTTTTACCAAGAAAATAAGGTAGAATGGGTTGCAAGGGCATAATGTTATTTTAGCTCTGGATTTAAAGATATATAAAATGTTGAATTCTGCTCTTATTATTGAACTTTTTGGGTGAATACATGTACTACCTTGGAGTTGGTTACAAAGAAGAAAAGGGATGGACTTGCAACTACATAAGCTCAAAGGGAACATAAATAGTTGTTTTGAAAATAGATATTGATGTCTCCTCTTTTGTTCTATATTTATATGCTTAGGAGACATCAAATTAAGTGATTATCTGACTATTTTGATAGACTTTTGGACTAAATATGCAATAATCCGATTTTCCTCTTTAATTTCTAGTAATTTTAATTTATTAAACTTTGCGCGTAATATTGTGTATTTTAGTGAAAAGTTTGTAGGTTTCGAATACTAGCTAGGAGAGGAGTTCGAGAATAAAGTCAAAGATCGTGATATGGAGTCAAAGCATGGAGTATTCTTTGATTTTGACTAATACTCTATACATTTTTATGGAATACCCAAATACTCTATTTTTTCACCGATATTCTTTTTCTGGTGGTCGGTGGTCGGTGGTCGGTGAGTGGCAGGTAGAGATGAATAGTGACCACACAACAATTTTTTTTTGTCTTTTAATGTTAGTAAGGTTATTTTAGTATTCGAGCATCATTGAAATCTCTTTAAAAAACTAAGATTCCCACTAATTTTTATAGAACAAAAATCTAGTTTCCAAAATTTTATATCTCATTCATCCTATATAAAATTAAATATGACAAATTTTTACAACAAAAAAGTCTCACGATTGTTTAATTTATATGTATATTCTATAATGATTAATAGTATAAGAAGGAAACACAATTCTACAAATGTAGTCTTTTTTTGTCTTCAAAATATTATTATTAAATCGGTTAAGTTAGCTTAACCAATCTTGTTATTTGTTTAACACTTTAAAAAAAGAGGCGTGTGACAATTTTCTTTTAAAGACAAAGAGAGTATTGTTTTAGAATTCTATACTACAATTCTTATGCATGGTGTTAGCGCAAAATTTGTAGGATATGGCAATTCCTCGTAGTTGTAATGTACCATTTGACCTTTATATTTGTTATTTTTATTGACATAAATTTGGTGGGGAACTTTGTTAAGGAAAGTGAAAAGAGGAATATCAATAAGTGCATGCATCAGCATGAGTATTGCTTCTCTCTCTCGCAAAGGGATGTTTTAATACGGCTTCGCAGTTTAACGCGGTAATCAGCAGCTCATCATATCAAATATTGAGGGACAAATGAACAAAGTCAAATGAATCACCAATACTCCATCTCTCCGTCTCCGTGTATGTTAATGCGTAGATAAAAAAAGGTTTCTGGTATTTTAAGACTGAATTAATATAAAGACGTTTTTTTTGGTTAAAATACCAAATATAAATGAATATATAAATATCTTTTCAACGCTGCATTGTTCACTCCTTACTGGGTCCAACTAGTAACAGTTGATATTATTGCTTCCAAGTTCCAACAGCCTGTCAAACATTAACACCAATAGGTCAACAACGAAGATTGCCAAAAAAGTATCAGCAGGAGAGCAAGGTCAATCGATTCTCTGCAACAAAACATGTAACAATACAATCAATCAATCTATACGTTAACATTAATTGTCCAGAGGGGTACATGACTTTTATGTTCTACATTGTCAATTTGTAATCTAATAGCTGTTTCAACGTTAGTACTCTGCGTGATTTGTGGGTTTTTTATTTTTTACTGGTAAAGAAAATGAAAACAAAAGCAGAAAAGAAAAGAAAAGAAAACCATCCAATTCCAATCTTTCTGAACTCATCCCGAACAATAGTAGCGTTGTTATTCCGACAAAATTGAATGCCTTCGTGTCTAACATCTTTTGCGAACTTGTCCACTCGACCATTATACCTTCTAGAAATATGTTTGAAGGTAATAAGATCAAACTACTCAACCATCTAATTGATTTTAATGATCAATTGGATTTTCAAACTAAGTTCTTTATTCCAATCACAAGTCTTAATATTGGCAATAAGCCAATAACTAGTTCAATTTAATATCAATTTTTAAATATAAAGGACTAAAATAGTTTTAGAGTCCGAAGCTAATGCCCTCCAAAATCCAAGTGATTTTCATTTGTTATTCTAGGTTCAAAATAAATTTAATATGGTGTGCTGCACTCAAGAATTTATAAGGGTGTGGTTAAATTTCGTCAATAATTAAGATGCTATATTATCGATTTTTTTTTGGTCAAAAAATCCGGGTTATACAAAAAACCATAGCTAACCTTAGCCCATTCCTATTATAGAGAAAAGATGTGTCATATTCCTTGAAGGTTCACGACATGTGTCCCTTTATAGCTGATTTAGCCATAGCGTTTGCCCAACTGTCCAGGGTTATAAGGATATGGTGCAACAGGACCGTACCGTTCTACCATCTCTGTGATCCTCCTTAACGTAGGTTGAATGACCACATTGTGTTGTGTTTTATTTGTATAAACTAGCAAAACAATATAAAAACTAATGCAGAAAATAAAATAAACGTAAATATATAAATAACCTTACTTGTCGAAACTGAGATTGGATCTGGTATCTTTGAGGCATTAAGACACGTACCGGTGTCTTACGTTTGTTGGCTTCAACCTCCAGGATACAACCACAAAACTATTCAGAAGAAACGGACACACACATTATTCAGAATTTCAACGAACTTAATAAACCTACTTCTTTCTTCACTCTCTTATAATTTTGTACTGGTTAATGCTTTAAAAACTGAATGAAGAAAATATTTGAGTTGACCAACTATTTATAGAAAATGAAAAGATGGTTTAGCAAAGAGTTGTGATATTTAATTTGAAGACACGTTGTATTAAATATAAAATACAATGTATACTAAATAGAGACCAAAGTTTTGGTTGGCCCACATGGTATGAGCATGAGGCCTAAAATCCTAGAGGTTCTAGATTCAAACCTCAATAATGTGTTATTTTTCTCTTTCTTTGCTTTGTTTATAACCAAAAGAAATAAAAACTAAAATATATATATTTTTTTAATTTCTCTAAATTACATGACTCAATTTTAAATGATTTTAACCAAGTGAATATATTACGTTAATCTTTACAACTGGACAAACGTATCAATATCTAACTTATTTTCTAAAATTTGAGTCACCGACTATCATCGTAAACATGATCAACACTTAGGTAAGAATCCTATTTGACCAACAATCCCCACGTGAATGAAAATTGACAAACCACCCTGAAAAAGTTATGCAAGAGATCTAAATACAAGAGAGAGCGAAAGTGAAGCATAGAAGAATACTACATCAAGAAAGGTAGTTTTTTGCCTTGAACCTTCTCTAGTAAGGGCTATCAAATTTACATGTTAATCACTGAACGTGGTGTCTTGAACTAGTCAACTTTTGTGTAAACCAAGTCAATAAAACTTACATAGTATCCTTCCAAATATTATTTGGTTCCCACGGTTGTGTCCATTTACGGCCCTGGACAACTCCTAGTATTTCATGAATAACCGTCGAAGAAATTTGCCTTTTGAAATTCTCGTAAGGCGGCCCTACCCACGTTATTCACATAGGTGGTCTCTTGTCGAGAGTATTCTGCATTACTTGATCTTATGTTATCGCAGATACAAGAACCATTAAAAGTTTAACTTATCATTTACTTTTACAGGTAGCATTGTTTAATTTTGCCTTAGGATGGTTTAGGTAGGTCTCTCCATAATGCGTCATACCAAGTTACAGTTTCATGATTCACTTTTTCCTTTGAACCTAGAATGTGGGATCTCCACTCTGCTAGGTAGGGTTCCCGTCATGGAAACTCAGCTTTCATAGGCTTAAGACTCATTCCCCTTGACAACACTTGCACTTGCTCTCTTTCTAGACCTTTGGTCAGTGGATCCTTGTGTTATCCTTTGATCGAACGTAATCAACTGTGATAACTCCATTTGTGAGCAGTTGTCTAACAGTATTGTGTCTACAACGTATGTGTCTAGACTTACCGTTGTACATCTCGTTGAGTGCCCTGCCAATGGAACTCTGACTATCGCAATGTATGTAGATAGCTGACACAGGCTTTGGCCAATTAGAAATATCCTTTAAGAAATTCTGGTGCCACTCGGCTTCCTCAACAGCTTTGTCTAAAGGTATAAACTCATATTTCATAGTGGACCTGGCTATGCACGTTTTCTTAGAGGATTTCCAAGATACATCTGCTCCTCCTAACATGTAGACGAATCTACAAGTGGATTTTGAGTTTGCGGAGTCTGATATGTCGTTTGCATCAATATAGCCTTCTAGCACAGTTGGATATCTTGTGTATAATGACCCTTCGTTCATAGTGTATCTAAGATACCTTAGAACTCTTACAATAGCAATCCAGTGTATCTTCCGCAGATTATGTGTAATTCTACTTAGCTTGCTTATTGCATGTGTTATATCTGGCCTAGTGCAGTTTGTTAGGTATATGAGACTCCTAATAATATAAGAGTACTCCAACTGAATGTTCGTACCATTCGTGTTCTTAAAAAGATGTAAATTTACATCAACATGTGTCGTGGCGATATTTGTGTCCCTATTACTAAATTTGTTTAATACTTTTTCAATATAGTGTGACTGAGATACTTTCTTAATATACTTTGTCAAACCATCATAGTACATGAAAACGACTAAGTTTCATGCGTAAGGTATTCAAATGATATATCAGGTACGAATATGTTGCTTAGACTGTGTATATGAATCATTTTTTTAACAAATAGTGTAACTTTTTTAGGAATCCAAAAAATCAAGACTAATTTATTTATTATGCACGAGAGGCAGCTGAATCGGTCATAGGTTACGGTGATCGAGGTTCAAAAAAATGTCCAGGGCAGTCGTTCAACAACTAAGGCATCTAGGAATGGATCGTGAAGTGAATAAAATATTAATGATTTTGAGGGACTTACTATTATAACCAATAATGTGTCACTTCAGAAGTATCTCCAAGAAGACGATACAGAAGGGATAATGCTTAATATGTATTCATTCTTCATTATTGTATAACAATGGATTTCGGTTATTTATATGTGTTTTGTCTTCAACTGATTGTTAAATACTAATTGTTACAAAAAAAATTAAGATTCTCGATAAAACGTTAATTAAGTTTACATTCAAAGTCACAAAAACAATTATGCTTTGCACGTTTTTTTGTTGTGACCAGTTTTCATACATTTATTGCATCAGACGATACTAGGTCTTTCTTTTGCACCCATTTAATTATGAATGTGTGTCTTCTTATTATGACCAGGTTTAGTGATCAATCTCCCAAGCTCTTCCACAACCTCAAGTCCCTCATAATCTGGCCAATAATATTCGTCGCTCATGACATTAAATCGACACCCACTGATTATAGGAGGCATGGTTGGTATAGTACCTTGACACTAAATCTTTAACTATTAGGCCTTTATCCATACAATCTGTCATTGCATGTGTACATAGTATGTGTAATAACTACCGTTCGTCACAGTCACAATAGCGATTTGAAATATGTACCTTGAATAATACTGAAGCTACCTCTACTGCTGGAGTTTCAAACATAAATGCCTGAACTTCGAATACACAATCCTCATGGTGAAAATCTATGAGTTTAATAATATCTAGATTTCATTGTGATCTTATCGAGCATATCCCGCACGAAAAACTATAGAGCTTCTGGTTTGCCCATCTCTGTTCGTCTTGTTTGGAAATAATAGTTGCACTGATATTATGTTAGGAATACGATTGCACATATCAACAACCCTATTGATCCTTTCAACATGTTGTTGAAAATATCGGATCAATTTGTGGTCATGACACCATATCGGTGACCTCCATCGTACACGAGCGCCTAATGTTCGAGTGGGGTAGCATCGATCCACCTCTTGTAGCTTCTATTTGTACCCAATTTACAAAAATGCTCATAGTCTTCTAAAAGTTTCCATTTACAAGTACTACTATCCATTTTGTAAAAGAAACGCTTTAGCAGAGTATCGTGAAATTTGTGGTTGAAATTGCTTAAAAGGTAACACTCACAAAAGTGATGTTTAGCATTCGGAAATTCTTCTAGCACAACATGTACAATGGCTCTGTGACGATCAGACATGATACAGAGTTGTCGTTGTGTGACGAGTTATCTCAAACACCTACATAAGAAACCCCACGTTTTGTTCGACTCATTATCGGTTATGATAAAGCATAAAAGATATGGTCGATTGACAACATCATATCTGACACCAATGAGTAATTTGCCACCGTATTTTCCATATAAATTAGTTGCGTCAATACTCACGAAAAGCCTTCAATATCGAAAACCTTTAAGAGAGGCTCCGAATACCCAAAAGAACATGTCGAAAGTTGCAGTATTGGGAAACCGATTGATGTGATGATGGTGAAATCGTACAACACTTCCAGGGTTTGACCAGATGATCTCATTGAAAAATCTTGGTAATTTTGGAAACACTTTCTCATGGGTTCCAAACATTTTCTCCAAGACTTTCTACTTCACTGGCCACGCCTTTGAATTCGTAATATTGTATTGGAGTTGTTGGGAGATACCTTCCATTATAACCCGAATGGGTAATTCTAAATCAACTCGCACTAAATGGTACACCTTTTTAGCAACAAACATGGACGTAATGTTACGATGATTTTTTAACACCACCTCGTAACGACATGGGTGTGTGTCGTCTAATTTTGATATTTTCCACATCCCTGTAGCCTTCCTTAACGAACATCGGCACCTCCAGAGATAACCACTACCTTGCTTTTTACATGAAAGTTCCACATGATCAATGACAGACCTTTTCGCAGTGAATTGATGGTGTTTGGCTATGTGCCATGATTTGATTGCCTCCATAAACTCATGTTTCGAGTAATATATCATCCCATTACGAATATCACCTGCTTCTCCCGCTGAATCTTTATAAAGGTTCGACCAATCACTACAAAAGTTTTGATCAGCCGAAGAAACATCTATAAATCCAGAAATAGGTGGCTCCATAGTAGATGTAGGAGCTTCCTCATCGCGTGACGAACTTTCATCAGCGTTTGCCGAATATTCCTCATCGCTAGACGACATTTTCTCATCGGGATTATGGATTTCATCCAGTGTGGTGGTATCCAATTGGAACAATTCTTTGTAGGATTTTGAAGTGTTTGCTACGACATGCGATCTACTACTGTCCTTTTGTGTGTGAACAATATCTGGTCGTCGTGTAAAATCTATGTACAACCCGATACATCCACTTTGCATATCCACTTGCCGACTAATAAAAGAATAAATATGTAAAGAGAAAAGAAAAGAGTGGTGTGAGATTAGTGAATTCGATGGTGTTATTTATAAAGAAGAAAAAGAGTAATTGGAAGATAAAATAGATAGGTGGGAATTAAAAAGATGTGTAGGATTGAGATATCAGCGAGGATTGACGAATTTTACGCAGACCTGCAAAGAAAACCATTTCGGCAACCCAGTTATCGAATTGAAATTCATTTCAACAATCCATTTGCTGAACTGATTTCTACAATTGTATTTGTCAATGGTATATTTTGCCATTCTTTTTGTAAAATGGTATATTGATAAAAAAAAAAAAAAAAAAAAAAAAAAAAAAAAAACTCGAATATATACTGCAACTCTGTGTTGGAATTATCTACAAGCCAAAGAAGGAGCTAGCCAAGGATAAGTTTACGAAAGTTACTGATGCCAACAATTATCAACCTAAAACCATCATATAATACTTCTTCATTGGGTTTAACAAGGGTTTGGGGATCCTTTAATAAGGGAGGGGCAGTGTTTGAACTGTAAAAAATTCTTATATTTTTAGTTTCATCCTTGTTATTATGCGGGTAACTTCTTTTGGATGGATAAGTGTTTTGTTTGTGTTTTATGGATGTGATGTAGCTGAAATTCTAATTATTATGATATATAAAAGTGTTTAGCTTGTTATTAGATATGTCAAATACATAATTTCCTTTATCGATCTAGTTGTAATAGTAATTCATGAGATCAAATGATTCCATTTAACACAAATACTATACTACTTCAACAACATTTCTTTTTAATTCGGAAAAACTCTTATTAAATCAAAGACGAACATTACAGCAAAAAAATGGCCATAATATTAATCAATTTAGGATGGAATGAAAGAGTGGTACAGACTTGATATAAAGATTAAAACCTTCCAAGCTTTCAGCAATTAAAGCAATATATAAATAAGTTATAATAGCTGAGCAGTATATAAATAAATTCATACATGCAAAAGAAGGAATGTTTGTGAAGATAATCACTTGGATAACTAACATACACTCCAAAATTACTACATAAGCTAAGATAGATATAATAATAATTCATAAAAATTAGCAAATATTGGTTACTGCTAAGCCAAGTTATTTGTCCATCTCTGCAAATCCAGCTTCCCTAGCCTCACTGTCATGGTAAGCAATAAAAGGAGATAGTAAATAATTGAATGCAATAAAAAAAAAATTAAAAAAATGCATAAAGTTACATACTGCAAAGCCTTGCAAATATCAAGGTTGTTAGGATCCAGCTTTAGAGCGATAGAGAATGAATTAACCGCTTCTTCATAATTCTGCAAGCAATTATATATATAAATCATTAAAAGGGTAGATGAGTCATTTAGCAAGTAGAAAAGTAATTGTGCTTACTTTCATGAGCATCCACGTTTCACCTACACGATAATGTGCCTTTGGCCAGTTTGGTTTTAACATAACACATTGTTTAGCAGCAAATAAAGCATTTCTTAATTTATTCAAACGAGCAAAGCATATACTCTTATTAGTGTATAATGTGAAATCCCATGGATCTGCCTTGCACGCCTACACAATAAATATATATTTAATATATAATTACCCTTCCTTATGCATCGAAAGTAAAAACTTCATTAATTCTTACCACATGGTACCAATTTACTGCTTCCAAATACTCCTCCTTCTTGAATGCTTCAGCAGCTTTGGATTTCGCCTCTTGTGCAAACTCTTTCTTAGTAGCATTAATCTGTAGACAAATCAACATTTAGAAGCATTCTTTAAAAATACAAATGAAATTAAATAAATAAATAATAATAACCTTTTCCATAACTTCTTTGGATTTAGCATATTTCATAACACCTTTAACACTCCAATCTTTAATACATGGAATTGGAGTAGTAATTGGAAGTAAAAGTGCCACTGCCTCCTCTTTTTTACTGATTACTCCAGCCATTTCCAATGGTGTCAAACCAAGCTGTGATATCACATTTCATTAATTAATTACTATTTACAAATTACAAATTTATATTAAAAATAAATTATAATTAATCAGATACTCACATAGCAGCTTACTGAGTTTGGATTTGCCCCTGCGTTCAACAAATATTTAATTATTTCAACTTTCCCTGCACCAGCTGCTATCTGAAGAGGCGTTTCACCGTGAAAATCCATGTTTATATCAACTCCCGCCTAAAAGAATATACCATTACGTTAAATTTATTTTATCTTTTTAAAAAAAAAGGTGAAATTAAATTAAAAATCCACACACGATACCTTAACGAGAAGATCTAAACATGTAAGTGAACTATGGCTGGCAAACATATGTGGAATGTAGAAATCATTAACCGGATAAATCTGCATAAACGCAGATGTCAAATCAAATACAACTCAAAGCGTAAAAAGTTAATTCTCATTTTCACTCACTTTAGCATTGTTTTGTAAGAGAAATTTAACAGCTTCATGATCCCCAGCAATTGCAGCGCGTGATAATGGTGTTCCATTGTTTGAGGTTGCTTCAATATCTGCACCTTTGGATAGGCATAGTTGTAGCAAATCTTTACCTCCTCCTGAAAATAAACAAAAAAGTCATTATTGATTGTATGAGAAGAAAATTCAAAATTAATTAATAGTTGATTGTACAAACCATATGAAGCAGCAAAATGTAAGGGAGTACATCCTTTGTTGTTAGATATGTCCATACTTGCTCCATTCTCTATCAGAAGTTTAGCTGTATTGTGATGACATTTCCAAATTGCATAATGCAAAGGAGTATCACCTATAACAAAAAATTGAAATTAAATTGGATTAGAAAGAATTAAAGATTTACATGAGCTTAACAAGTTGTAAGATATTAAATAAATACCATTCTCCTCCAGATGTCCAGGGCAATTGGGAAGAAAATGAGGTCCAGGCAAATTAGTGTCACCTACAAAACCATACGATAAGGATAAAATATAACTAAAATTGAATCAGAAAGAATTAAAGATATAAAATACCATTTTTAGTTTGCAAATTGATATTAAACTTCAATTTAGTAATCAGATACTTGCATATAAGCGTGTGTCCTTCTCCAGCTGCTACATGTAGTGCTATATAGCCAGGGTACTCTCTTAGTTTCGGATAGTTCCCTTCACCTTTTTCTAGCTTAGCAGCCAATTCTTACAAGAAATGAAGATATAACGTTCACTCACAAAAACAGAGGAAAACAAAATCGTAGAATACAAACAATAAAATTGTTCTGTTAAATCCTATGTTGTGCAAAATAAGCAGATATACTGTTTGATTATATGCATCAACTAAACATAACGAATCCACCATTTCTGACCAAAATAAATTTTATAATTTGTTTTGTCTATTTTTTAAATAAAAAGTACTTCAACTATTTTAGATCTTATTTGTAACAAGGATCCATCACAAATAGCATTTGGACATTAATTTTTAATCTATAATCCATTTAAAGGTTAACTATTACTAAATAATGGGTACACAAAAAACATAAAAAATTAAAGAGTTATGTTCTCTACCGCACCACCATCCCCCACTCCTTCCCTATTATTTCCGGTGACGGAGCACCATCACAGCTAAGCTTCCATGAAATCTCTAAAATAGAGCTTCCATTAAGCTCTACAGCAGAAGAATGATCAAAAAATGTTTTTACTAAATAATACTCAAGATAATAATAGCATATTTTTCGTTAAAATTTAGAGAAACTTGAAATAAACACAAAAAAATGTTTCATACATTTTACCCACTTTTGAAACTTAAGCATATGTTCAACTAAAACAAAAAGCTCAAGTATATCTGCTTATTTTGCACAAATAGAGGGACAAATGTTGCAATTTTGTAAAACTTGAGGCTTACTCTTGAGGCGTTTCAGTTCACCATGAAGAGCAGCAAGATTAAAGTTGTGAACAATCTCTGCAATATTAGGAGTAAGAATCAACATGCATTAATGTATACTTACATAAGAACATAAACGAATAAATCATTAAAGAGACGAAGTAATAAATCAAAAATATTTTAAAGACCTGCATCAGATGAAGAGTCCATAGCTTTTACTTCAAACTAGGAAGAAAAACTAGAAGTGTGTGTAATTTTTGAGGCAAATGAAGAAACAGCCTTCTTGTAGGTCTTCTTGTAGGTGTGATATGCTAAAATTGCTAAAATGATGCAAGTTTTGGTCAAATATTTACCCTACTCAGCTTTTGTAGTGTTGTCTGTCGTGATATGATCAGATTTCGTACGCCCCGTTATTAAACTTCTCGGGTAATGGAAATGGATCCACTCATACACACTCTTCTTTTGTTATACTTATCTTTTGGAATTTGAATTGGATTAGCCAAATTTGGAGTCCGGATATTGAATTTTTCTTTTGTAAAATTATTTATATATAAAAAAAGAGTGTTGTTTTTACTTTTTAGCAACCATTTGACAGCTTTGTAATTACGGTAACTAGATTATTTCTTAATCAAATGGTCATCTTTCAATAGTCAACTTTTGGATTGATCGTAAATTTTTTTTTTTTTTTAGAATCGTAATAAATTTTATATTTAGATTAATATTCGGAAATATAAAACATGACGTTGACATTGTTGTTTTTAAAAATTATTTGGTCAAATGAGTCAATGTCAAGTGTGAATTTAAATATAATGGTAGCTATGATGGTAAGATCTCCACAATATGTATAGAGGCATATTTTTTAAATACGAATCGGGAATTTTTGTGTTGTTTTGGGCTCATAATAATAATAGACGAGAAAAATTCACATGCTTAGTGGAAACCGACTAGTTGGAGTTGATGATACTCATAACATAATGCTTTGTGTTTCGGATCATTTATTTAGGTGGTTATGACTTACAAGAATGTGTGAAAATACTTTATAGAACATTGTATTCGAGTTGGTTTATATGGTCACATGTGTAGATTGGATGTCAAATTATGAAACAACTATGATATCACGACTGATTAATATGATAAAAACAGAGCAACATATGAATAAGCAATATATTAAAGCAATATATGAATAAGTTTATAATAGCTGAGCAGTATATAAATAAATTCATACACGCAAAAGAAGCAATACTTGTGAAGATAATTACTTGGATAACTAACCAACCATCCAAAACTACTAGATAAAGCTAAGATAGATATAATAATTCATAAATTTAACAAAATATTTGTTACTGCTAAGCCAAGTTATATGTCCATCTCTGCAAATTCAGCTTCCCTAGCCTCACTGTCATGGTAAGCAGTAAAAGGCGATGGTAAGTAATCGAATGCAAAAAAAAAAATTACAGAGATGCATAAATTTCCGTACCGTAATGCCTTTTGAATATCTTGGTTGTTAGGATTCAGCTGTAGAGCAATAGAGAATGATTTTACCGCCTCTTTATACTTCTGCATGCATCAATATTTAAGTTAATATATACATCATTGAAGGGTAGACGAGTCATTTAGCAAGTGAAAAGTAATTGTTCTTACTTTGATGAGCATCCACGCTTCACCTTCACGATAATGTGCCTTTGGCCAGTTTGGTTTCAACATAACACATTGCTTAGCAGTAAATAAAGCACTTCTTAATTTATTCAAACGAGCAAAGCACAAACTCTTATTAGCGTACGCTGTTACATCCAATGGATCTGCCTTGTACGCCTACATTATAAATATATATTTGGTCTTTTAAATATATATTGGTATTCATTTAGTAAAAAAAAACTTCATTAATTCTTACCATATGGTACCAATTAACTGCTTCCCAGTACTCCTCCTTCTTAAATGCTTCTGCACCTTTAGATTTCACCTCTTGGACAAACTCATTCTTCGAGGCTGTAATCTGTAGACTTATAAAAATTTAGAAGCATTCAATTTTACATCTTACAAGATATAAATCCAAAAAAAATTAGAAAAAACCTTTTCAGTAGCTTCTTTGGAGAAAACATATTTAATTACTCCTTTAACACTCCAATCTTGAATACATGGATTTGGAGTAGTAACTGGTAGTAGAATCGACACTGCCTCCTCTTTATTACTGATTGCTCCAGCCATCTCCAATGGTGTCATACCCAACTGTGATTACATTTCATCAAATTTAAATTACACCATAAAATGAGAAAATTATAATCAGAAACTCACATAGCTTTTTGTGTTTGGATTTGCCCCTTCTTTCAATAAATATGTAATTATTTCAACTTTCCCTGAAGCAGCTGCTGTCTGAAGAGGTGTTTCACCGCAATACTCCATGTTTATATCAGCACCAGCCTAAAATATAATTAAAAAAAATTTACAATTACGTTAAAAAGAAAAAAGAAAAAAACTAGACGATACCTTAACAAGAAGCTCTGTGCATTCAAGTGATCTATAGCAGGCCGACATAATTGGGATGTTGAAAGCATTAACTGGATTAATCTGCATATATTTGATAAATCAAAGAAATATAACTCAAAGCGTAAAAAGTTAAATTCTCATTTTCACTCACTTTAGCGTTGTTTTGTAAAAGAAATTTAACAGCTTCGTGATCCCCTGCATCTGCAGCGCGTGTTAATGGTGTTCCTCCGTTTGAGATTGCTTCAATATCTGCACCTTTTGATAGGCATAGTTGCAGCAAATCTTTACCTCCTCCTGAAAATAAACCAAAAAGTCATTATTGATTGTACGAGAACAAAAAAGAAAATTAATTAATTAGGTGAAATACTATACAAACCACATAAAGCAGCAAAATGTAATGGAGTACATCCCTTGTAGTTAGATATGTCCATACTTGCTCCATTCTCGATTAAATATGTAGCTGTTGTCCGATGATGATTTGCAATTGCATAATGCAAAGGAGTGTCACCTATAACAAAAAATTAAAATAAAATTGAGGATTTACATGAGCTAAAGAAGTTAATAGATAGAAAATACCATTCTCTTGAAGATATGAAGGACAATTCTGAAAATGAATTCCTGGTAAACGAGTTTCACCTACAAAACCATATCATATGGAAAAAGTTTAACTAAAATTGGATCAGAAAGAATTAAAGATAAAGAAGATGTAAGATATAAAATACCATTTCTAGTTTGCAAATTAATGTCAAACTTCAATTTAGTAATCAGATACTCGCATATAACTGTGTGTCCTTCTCCAGCTGCCACGTGTATTGCTAAATAGCCAGGGTACTCCCTCAGTTTTGGATAATTTCCTTCACCATCATCTAGCTTCGCACCCAATTCTTACCAAAGAACAGGAAAACAAAGAAAATTTAATGATACAACACAAACAGGAAAACGGTTTTGTTAAATAGAATGTTATGCAATATAGACACATATACTGTTTGAGTATATGCATCAACGAAAACATAACAAATCCTGAAATCCACCATTTCGGACCAAAATAAACTTTATAATTTGCTTTCTCTGTTTTTTATTAAATAGTAAGGATCGATCACAAATAGCATTTGGACATAGATTTTTAATCTAAATCCATTAAAAAGTTAATTATTACTAATTAATAGGTGCACAAATCTTTTATAATCACAAAAAAATAATTTAAAAAACTAATGTTCTCTACCCACCACCCTCCCCCACTCCTTCTGCCATATTATCTCCGACTACAGCATAGCCTTCCACCGTTTATACTCTGGTGGAGCTCCCGTGTTAAGCAAAAGAAAGAGCAAAAAAGAAAATTACCAAAATAATATTGTAGATGTTGTCAAAATATTTTTCGTTAAAATTTAGAAACAATTAAAATAAACACAAAAAAACGTGGAATGCTATTTACCCACTTTTGAAACTCAAGCATTATGTTCAACCAAAACAAAAAAGCTCAAGTATATCTGCCTATTTTGCACAAACAGAGGGACAAATATTGCAATTTTGTAAAACTTGAGGCTTACTCTTGAGCCGTTTCAGTTCACCACTACGAGCAGCAAGAATAAACTTGTAAACAGTATCTGCAATTTTAGGAATAGAAATTAACATGCATACATGTAAATTACATAAGAACAATAACAAATAAATCACTAAAAAGAAGAAGTTATAAATCAAAAATATTTTAAAGACCTGAAGAGGAAGAGTCCATAGCTTTTACTTCAAACAAAGAAGAAAAACTAAAAGTGTGTAATGTTTGAGGAAAATGAAGAAACAGTCTTTTGATATGCTGAAATTGCTAAAATGGTGCAAGTTTTTGGGCAAATATTTACTCTACCCAGCTTTTGTAGTGTTGTCTGTCGTGATATGATCGATTCCGTACGTCCATTAATTAAACGTCTCGAATAATGGAAATGGACTACACCCTCAGATTTGCTAAAATTGCTAAAATGATGCAAGTTTTTTTGGTCAAATATTTACTCTACACAGCTTTTGTTGTATGTATTGTTGTCTGTCGTGATATGATCAGATTCCGTATTGTCCCTCAATTAAACTTCTCGAGTAATGGAAATGAATACAGTCTTATTTTATTATATTTTGTTACTTTTTATCTTTGGTATTTAAATTGGAAGCAAATTCTATTTTAGGCCATTACTTTTCGATGGATATTTGAAAAAAAAAAAAAGGCTCGATGGATTGAAAGCGTGATTATGATTGATAAATGAAAAATAAAATAGGTAAACTTTATATCTTTTAGGTTGATGATAAAGTGCTCGGGCGAGTCAATGGGTTTCGTAAATGAAACCGTGATTCGCATAATATTTATTTATTTTTTAAATATTAACCGTAACCCACCCATTAATAATAAAATCCACTTATTTTTGGGTTTGAACGGGCAGGTTGAGCGGGGTTTTTTGACCCGTGCACACCCCATAACCTATGGTTTAAAAACAATTTTAGTCTAAACATTTCAAAAGTATCTTTTTCAAGCCAAACGTATTTAAAATGCCAATTTTTAAATTATTTTATTAATTTTGTGAGATATGAAAAATAATTTGGATATTTCAAATAAAATATATATTTATTTGGCTACATCACAAACTAGGAATTCTATTTAAAGTATCCAAATTATCCTTTAAATCTATGAATTATCTCACGAAATTAGTGAAATGACTTAAAAATGAACGTTTTGAATACATTTGGCCTAAAAAATGTACTTATGAAACGTTTGGCCTAAAAAGGTTTTTAGATCATAGGTACTTATGAAAATAGTACTTATTTTATTCTAATTTAGTTAACAAGGCTTGTATTAAAAATAATAAAGGCAAGGACGAATAAAACACCAATCAAAGATAGGAAATAAATAGAAAAACCTTTCACGATCCAAACAGTCGACTTGTAAGATGTTCTTCTAATCCAATGAAAATTGAATTGTGTGTGGGATCTAGCAATATTTCTAAAATCCTCAAGAATAGACATATTCTTCGAAGAGCAGTACGTGCTTGGAGTTTGTATAGGCTGAAGACCGGATGCGGCATCAGATTCAATACTAATGCATTGTGAAGCAGATTCTAAAACGAAACATTGATCACCACGAATCGCCTTTGTTTCTGCTTCTAACCCAGAGGAGATAAGGCTATGTTGAGCAAGACCATAAATAACTTCACCCTTCCAATTTCTAACAGCTGTGACGGCTACTACTATTTATAAATAATAGGTTACGAGAACAGTGATTGAAGTGTAAGTCTGCCGGAGAAGATTAAGTAGGAAAGGGGATGATTGTAGAGTAAGTATCCTTAACAAGGATAGCGTATGAATAATCTGGGCTATCTTCCAAAAAAAACGATCTCCAAAACATCAAAGTAGTCACCACGCACCGCCTTAATAAATCACAGCCAAAGCCCAAGACAACAAGTTTTCTAAAATCAAAGCACAATCCAACCTTGTTAACCTGTTGGCCCCAAACGGCCCAAAAAAGTAAATGTGCCACTCTTCCAAAAAGGTTAGGCTTCTGATTCTTTCCAGAACCATATTTCACCACGCCAAGCAGATGGGCAAAGCAGTTGCAGGAGGGTAAACAGGCGGAGGTAGTGAATTCCGTCACATTCGCATGAAACCTCACCGCCGCTAATGAAGGATAAAATTTAAATAACAGTTAAGGGAAGAAAACAATTGCTCTGTGGAATTGAAGGACCATATCGGCTAATTGCTGGATTGGGTGAGACATTTTCAGGAACCGGCAACTGTGAAAAAAAGATGAAAGACCACCAAAGAAGGATGAGGCACATCTGAAGCCGGTCGGAGAAAAACTGTAGATCTGGGAGGACTGAGGGATGACTGGGGCAGGATATTTAGGATAACACATAAGAAAAACACAAGGAGAAAAAAATAAATAAGTAAAGGAAAGGCGGGGGGCCACCATCACCGATGGAAACATTAGTAATGGCGGCCGTGAAAAGTGTAGGAGACAAGGGTTTGAAAACTTGACAAAGGAGAGAGGGAGAAAACGAAGACTATCTGAGTTAAGTTTGGAGTTCGGACATAGGTTTTTTCTTTTGGAAAAATATTATATATCATAGAGTTAAAAAGGGTGGTTTCGAAGAAAAAAAAATGTTTTCCGCAATTATTTGGTAGCTTTGGATGGATCATAACTCGATTATTTTCTAATCAAATGGTCATGGATATTAAGCTTTAAATTGATTGTAAACTTAGTTTTTCAATATTAGAATTCTAACAAAATTTACATAACATTACATTAAATTTTGTTTTCTAAAAAAATTGTTTGGTCAAATAGATCAAATTAATATAGATTGTGAAATTATATGTGGGTGGTAATTATGATGGTATGATCGCCTATCATATATACAACACATCCTTACACATTAATCGTGATTTTTCGTAGGATTTTGCTATCTTGTATCCAAAGATTACACTCTCTCCGTTTCAAAATGTTTGTCCACTTACTAAAATTAGTGTTTCAAAATGTTTGTCCACTTAGTTACTACTCCGATTCCATGTATTCAAGATTGGAGTGTTAAAGGTGTAATGAAATATACAAGCTCTAAAGAAGTTATGGAAAAGGTTATTATTATTTTTTTTATTTTCATTTACATTTTTTTAAAGAATGCTTCTAAATGTTGATTTGTCTACAGATTACTGCTACTAAGAAAGAGTTTGCACAAGAGGCGAAATCCAAAGCTGCTGAAGCATTCAAGAAGGAGGAGTATTTGGAAGCAGTAAATTGGTACAATATGGTAAGAATTAATGCTTTTTTTATTTCTATGAATGCATGAAGAAACAGTAAATATATATTTATTGTGTAGGCGTGCAAGGCAGATCCATGGGATTTCACATTATACACTAAGAAGAGTTTATGCTTTGCTCGTTTGAATAAATTAAGAAATGCTTTATTTGCTGCTAAACAATGTGTTATGTTGAAACCAAACTGGCCAAAGGCACATTATATCGTGTAGGTGAAACGTGGATGCTCATGAAAGTAAGCACACTTACTTTTCTACTTGCTAAATGACTCATCTACCCTTTTAATGATTTATATATATAATTGCTTGCAGAATTATGAAGAGGCGGTTAATTCATTCTCTATCGCTCTAAAGCTGGATCCTAACAACATCGATATTTGCAAGGCTTTGCAGTATGTAACTTTATGCTTTTTTAATTTTTTTTTGCATTCAATTATTTACTATCGCCTTTTATTGCTTAACATGACAGTGAGGCTAGGGAAGCTGGATTTGCAGAGATGGAGAAGTAACTTGGCTTAGCAGTAACCAATATTAATTTGCTAATTTTGTGAATTATTATATCTATCTTAGCTTATCTACTAGTTTTGGATTGTTAAGTATTTATCTTCACAAATATTGCTTCTTTTGCGTGTATGGATTTATTTATACTGCTCAGCTGTTATAAACTTATTTGGATATTCGTTTAATTGCTGAAAGTGAAGAATATATATCTATTAGGTGGATATATATTATGTGAAGTGTTATATTCTGATTGGCTCATTACTTATTGACGTGGCTTGATCTCGGGCGTTTGATCTTATTATCATCCAATGGCTCTCATTCGCTCTTGGCTTTTGTCTCATATATAAGGAATACGGGTTGACCGAAGTCATAACCCTTCCTCTCTCAACTTCCGCGTTCTCTCTCGCCTCTCTCATACACTAAACCCTAGTTTGTAGAAGATCAATATCTGATTCTTCTTGTAATCGATTAGATAGCTTCTTGGTTGTAATATCTCGTGTAATTTGTGATAATCATCTTGATTAATCACTAGATAGCCTTATTCATCTGTTTAGGGTTCGAGAGTTAGATTAGAAGTGGTATTCATTCGATTGTGTGGTTTGTATTGTAAGGTGAACTGAAATATTGTATCTCTTGTGATTTCTAGTAGCCGAGCACCTCTCATCGGAGCTCAACGTGGATGTAGGTCTGATTTGGACTGAACCACGATAAAATCCGTGTTCTTACTTTTTTGCTTTATTTCTTGTGATTGTGGTTATTGAGTAGTGTGATTTGGAGTATAATCTTGATAGAAAATTACAACAGTGGTATCAGAGCTCGAGTATTAATCTTGGGCTATCAGATTAAGGTTTTCAAATCGGTGTTCTTGAAAAATTAGGGTTTCGCCTAATTTCATCTCGTGGGTTTTAATTCGGTTTCTCTCCGTTCTTGTTTCAGTCATACGATGACTACCTCTACACGAATCGATATGTCCGTGTTCGATGGTAAGATGGATTTCGGTGTTTGGCAGAAAAAGATGAGGGTTCTACTCTCTCATCATAAAGTGGGAAGTGCTCTTATTGCTGACATTAAAGAGTGGCGTGAAGGAGAACTTGACAAAGAAGCACAAATCAAAGAAGAAGCATATAATATCCTCTTCTTGAATCTTTCTGACTCTGTCATTCGACAAGTTGATGGTGCTGATACAACTCTTGAGCTGTGGGGTAAACTCGAAACTCACTATGCCTCTAAATCTGTCCCTAATCTTGCTTTCTTGAAAGGTTCTTTGTTCAATTATAAAATGGATGTTTCTAAATCTATTGATGAGAATTTAGATGAATTTACTAAGATGTCCCTTGTTCTGAAAGGAACTACTATGGCCTTAGATGACACTAGTAAATGTATGATCCTTTTGAATGCTATACCTGAATCTTTTCAAGTTGTGAAAGATGTGTTTCAATATGCTAGTACTGTCCCTACTTATGATCAAGTTGTTACTGCACTTAAGACCCGAGAAAATGAATTAAAGTCCCTTAAAAGAACTGGAATTAACATGTATGTTAACCCTAGAACAGATACTACTCAATCACTTGACTTAGCTAAAAATAAGAAAGGAAAGAAAACCACTAGTTCTAAGAACAAAGAAACTAGGAAGTGTTTTCATTGTGGGAAGGTTGGACACTTAAAGAAAAATTGCTATAAGTTGAAAAACAAGATGAACAGTAATGAATTTAATATTGCTAGTATGCCTAAGACTACTGATGATGTGTTTGAAGTCTTGAATGTGAGTAACTTGTCTGAACATGCTAGTTGGATCCTTGATTCTGGTTGTACCTTTCACATGTGTCCCATACTTGAACTATTTCATGACTTGTCTTATGTGAACAATGAAACTGTATATATGGGAAACAATAACACTTGTGATGTTAAAGGTATTGAGAAAGTTAAATTGAGAATGTGTTCTGGGAAATGTATTGAATTGACTAATGTTAGATATATTCCTGATTTAAAAAGAAATTTAATTTCTTTGGGTGCTTTAGATGATCTTGGTTGTGTTTCCAATGTTTCTAAAGGTGTTATTCATGTTTATAAGGGTGGTAAATTGTTATTATCTGGTGTTAAACATGCTGGTTTATATGTTCTTGATGGTACTCATATAATTGGTTCTGTGAATTATGTTACTAATGCTTCATCTCAGTCTACCACTGAAAAGTGGCATTTAAGGCTAGGGCATATGAGTCAACAAGGACTCAGTGTCCTTAGCAAACAAGGTATGCTTGGAAAAGACACAGTTTGGGACCTTCCCTTCTGTGATACTTGTGTGTTGGGTAAACAACATAGGGTAAGTTTCAAGCCTGGAACTCATAATTCCAAGGCTTGTCTTGAATATGTTCATGCAGACCTTTGGGGTCCTGAGAGGTATGATGCTCATGGTAATTTCAAATACTTCCTGTCTTTAGTTGATGATTTCAGTAGAAGGGTTTGGACCTTTTTACTTAAAACCAAAGATGAAACTTTTCAAAAAATCAAAGAATGGAAGTGTTTGGAAAAAAAACAAACTGGTTTAACTTTAAAGGTTTTGAGAACTGATAATGGTCTTGAATTTTGTAACACTGAGTTTAATTTATATTGTAAGACTAATGGAATTTTGAGACACAGGACAGTTAGGCATACACCACAACAAAATGGTGTAGCTGAGAGGATGATCAGGACACTCCTTGAGAAAGTCAGATGTATGCTCTTCACCTCAGGCTTACCCAAAGAATTTTGGGGAGAATCCCTCTACACAGCTACTTATCTTATTAATAGGAGTCCAAACAGGTCTATAGGACTTAAGACTCCTATGGAAATTTGGAAGGGGCAGAAACCAAACCTATCATTTCTTAAACCCTTTGGGTGTGCAGCTTATGCACACACAAAGGAGGGTAAGTTGGATCCTAGGTCTATCAAATGCATAATGTTGGGTTATCAAAACCAACATGGTGTAAAGGGTTATAGACTGTGGGAAAAAGACAGTAGGGGTTTCAAAGTTATTGTTAGTAGAGATGTGATTTTTGATGAACTAACATTTCCTTTCAAAAATGGTACAGGTACAGGTGATGATGCTTTGCCTGAACCTGCACAACCTCAACAAGTGGTGGGAATTGAGAAAGAGGTGGAGCCTGAGTCTTCCAGTCCAGTTGATAACCATGGGGATGATCTGAACCCTCCCTATGATGAAGCTGAAGCTATTGAGGACAATGAGGGTGAAGAACATCCTCCTGAGTCTTCAACAGGGCAACTTCAGAACTATCAACTCACTAGAGATAGGACTAGAAGGGAAACCAGGGCACCATCAAGATATTCATATGCAGATCTTGTGTATACAGCTTTGAATGCTTCTATTGAGGTCACAAACTCTGAACCAACATCCTATATGGATGCTATGGAGGCAGAGGATAGCATACAATGGGAAAAAGCTATGAAGGAAGAAATTAAATCATTACATGATAAAAATACCTGGACCCTTACTGAACTGCCTCATAAACAGAAGGTAGTGGAATGTAGATGGCTATTCAAGCTCAAAGAGGGCATATCTGAGACTGACCCTCCAAGGTATAAAGCTAGGTTGGTGGCAAAAGGCTATACTCAAAGGAAAGGTATTGATTTCAATGAAATTTTCTCTCCTGTGGTTAAATTTAAGACTATTAGGGCTATGTTAGCTTTTGCTGCTTGTTATAACCTTGAAATTGAGCAATTAGATGTTAAAACTGCCTTCTTACATGGTGACCTTGAGGAAACTATTTTCATGAGACAACCTGAGGGTTTTATTGACCCTAAACTGCCTGATCATGTATGCTTGTTGAAAAAATCTCTTTATGGTTTAAAACAGTCCCCTAGACAATGGTATAAGAAGTTTGACTCATTTATGCTTAAATGTGACTATGTGAGATCTGTTAAAACTGATCATCATGTGTATGATTTACTTTATGTTGATGATATGCTCATTATTTCTAAGTCCCTTAAGTGTATATCTGAGTTAAAGAGGAAACTTAGTAAGGAGTTTGATATGAAAGACCTTGGTAATGCTAAGAAAATCTTAGGGATGGTGATTGATAGGGATAGAGATAAATGCATGATTAAGCTTCACCAGGAACCTTATTTGAGAAAAGTGATTTCAAAATTTGGTAGCTTGAATTGCAAAACTGTTATGACTCCCTTGGCAGGTCATTTTGTTTTATCTAAACAATTGTGCCCCAAGTCTCAGTCTGATATTATTAAGATGGATACTGTCCCATATGCTAATGTTATAGGGTCCCTCATGTATGCTATGATTAGTACTAGACCAGATTTGTCCTTTGCTATATCTTTATTGAGCAGGTACATGTCAAATCCTGGTTGGGATCATTGGTGTGCTCTTAAACATGTTCTTGCATATGTTGGAAGTACTTTGGGTGTTGGACTGTGTTATGGAAATCATAATATACCTTTTGAGTTAGTTGGATATATATATTCAGATTTTGCTGGAGATAGAGACTCAAGAAAGTCTACTACCTCTTACTGTTTTACTCTTGAAGGAAATTGTATTTCTTGGAAGTCTCAACTTCAACCCTTAGTGGCTTTGTCCACTACTGAGGCTGGATATGTGGCTATAACTGATGCTTCTAAAGAAGCAATTTGGCTTCAAAACTTACTATCTGAAGCTTGTATTGTGAAGGGTAAGGCTACTATATTCTCTGACAGTCAAAGTGCAATTCAACTGAGTAAAAACCCAGTATATCATGAAAGGACCAAACATATTGATGTTAAGTATCATTATATAAGAGATATACTGGCTAGTGGTGAAGTTAAGTTGTTGAAAGTGGCTACTGAGGATAATCCTGCTGATTTTGGTACTAAAATTGTTACTAATGTCAAGTTCAAGCATTGCTTGGATTTGCTTTCTATTGGTTAATGTTTTGCAGGAATCTTGGGCTGAGATGATGATGGAGATGGCTTAGGCTGGCTAGAAATCACTCAAGGTGCAGTTTCAGGTGGAGGTGGAGGATCAACACTTCAAGGTGGAGATTGAAGAATATATATCTATTAGGTGGATATATATTATGTGAAGTGTTATATTCTGATTGGCTCATTACTTATTGACGTGGCTTGATCTCGGGCGTTTGATCTTATTATCATCCAATGGCTCTCATTCGCTCTTGGCTTTTGTCTCATATATAAGGAATACGGGTTGACCGAAGTCATAAGCCTTCCTCTCTCAACTTCCGCGTTCTCTCTCGCCTCTCTCATACACTAAACCCTAGTTTGTAGAAGATCAATCTCTGATTCTTCTTGTAATCGATTAGATAGCTTCTTGGTTGTAATATCTCGTGTAATTTGTGATAATCATCTTGATTAATCACTAGATAGCCTTATTTGTTGGAATATTTGAAAGTAAACAAAAGTTTACTTCCCACATCGGTAGGTGGAGGGAGTATAAAACAATTTTTATACTTGGTAATTTCAGCAATGATCAAAAGCCAACACCCATGCACATGGCAAAGCAACGATCTAACCCACACGCGCGCACCACCACCACCACCACCCACCCGCCCGGCCCGGCACCGGCACCGGCGACGGCGTGGGGCGTGGGAGCGTGGTGACGTGGGTCGTGGGTCGTGGCTCGTGGGGAGTTTGGGGAGTCAAAAAATGAAAAATGAAACAAGTTTTGGTCCAGCTCTTATAGTGAAGTAGTGAAGCTGGCAAGCAATCAAAAGGAAAACGGAAGACAAGGCTCCACCAATCACGCTCCCATCAAGATGATTATTCCATTAGCAGGTCAACTCGTCAATCAAAACGTGTGGATTGAAAGACAAGTCAACCAGCGGTTACACTTGCATTCAAAACGTGGGGGAATTAAAAGTCAGCAGAAACGTGTGGAATCAAATCAAATCCAAAACAGTCAATCAGTTACTGGAGGAAATCACGGACGTGATTGGTCCGTTACAATTGACAAAGCTTTTCAGAACTTCCCCTCCCCTATATATAGAGCTCACTCCTCACTTGTAATCTCACCGAAAAATCAACAAAGCAAAAAAAACACTTCTCCCTTTCTCTGAGATAAAGCTGTAATAGTCGTCTTTCTGTTAAAAGATACCGGTACGCCGGAAAATCTTTTTTAACGCTAGGACTACTGTTTTTCCGTGTATTAGTGTTTCGCTTTCCGTGTAAGTTGATTTTCAGTTGTAATTTCAATTCTTGTAATAGTTAGTTTACATTTAAATCGATTTTACTTTTCATCTCTTTCAAATCGTTTCTCCCACTTTGCTTTAAACGGTGATATTTTCACTCACAATTTAAAAAAGATTTCCGTAGCGTTTTTCTTATCACCGTTTTTTTAATGGCTTTTCCAAACACGGCAGTTGCTTCATCATTGAATGCAAAGGCCTTTCCCAACGTGAATCAGGTGGAATCTCTTAATGGTTCCAACTACAAACGTTGGGCACAAAAGATCCTTATCTGTCTTGAACAGTACGAACTAGACTTCGTTTTATACGAGGATCCTCCACATTTAGTGGACAATGGGGTTCCCACTGAAGAAGAACAGACTAGGCATCTTGCTCTGGAAGCCAAGTATAAGCGAGCTAACACCATGGCTCGAGGATGGATGTTGAACAACGTGTCAAACCTCATCTTTGATCTTCTTGCCAAAGAAAAATCGGCAAAGATCATATGGGAGACACTTGAGAAAAAATATGGGGCTGAGGATTCGGGTAAGAAGAAATATGTCACTGGGGCCTGGTACAACTTTCGTCTCACCGATCAAAAACCCATGACCGAACAACTCCATATCTATGAGAACCTTTGCGCAGATGTGATTGCTGAAGGTATGAAAATGTGTGAAGTTCTCCAAGCCAATATCTTGTTAGAAAAATTTCCACCTTCCTGGAGCGAATACCGCAATCAACTTAAGCACAAGAAGAAGGAAATGACACTACAAGAGCTGATTAGCCACATTCAAGTCGAAGAGGCTAATCGACTCAAAGACAGGTCTATCTCTTTTCCTACTCAATCCTCCAAAGCTAATCTTGTTGAAAGTTCTGGTGAAGGTAACAAAGGCAGGTTCAAAGGAAAGGGTAAGCAACAAGGCCACAACAAATCCAAATCTGGGGGAAACAAGAACCGCGGCAACTCCAAAGGTGGTGGGTTCAAAACCTCTGGTAAGATTCAGAAACCCAAAGGAGCTTGCTACGTTTGTGGGAAGGAAGGACATAGGGCTTTCGAATGCAAACTTAGAGCCGATCAAGGTCCTAAACCTGCCACAAATCTGGTCGAGACTGAAGAGGTTATCGCTGCAGTAATGGTTGAGGTAAACCTAATTGAGAACAAAACCGAGTGGATCCTTGATACTGGAGCTTCTCGTCATTTCTGCCCAACGAGATCCATGTTCAAGAAATTCGAAGAAGCAACAAATGGTGAATTTGTCTACATGGGTGACTCCTCAACCGCCATGGTCTTCGGTAAAGGACAGGTTTCTCTCAAACTCACTTCTGGTAAAACCCTAGAGTTGCATGATGTTCTCTTCGTCCCCTCTCTCCGTAGGAACCTAGTTTCCGGAGCTCTTCTTAATAAAGTAGGCCTTAAACTTGTATTTGAAGGGGGGGAAATGGTTATTACCAAAAATGATGAATTTGTGGGGAAAGGGTACATGAATGGTGGTTTGTTTGTTTTAAATACTGTACCAATGAATGAGAATGCCTCTGATTTTGCTTATGTTGTTGAATCTATTGACACTTGGCATGGTAGACTAGGTCACCTTAATATCTCCTCTACTAAAAGGCTTAAAGAACTTGGACTAATACCCCTCAATAAAATAGATGACTTTTCCAAATGTCAAATTTGTGTAGAGTCCAAACTTGCGAAGAAACCCTTTAAGCCCGTGACCACTAGAAAGACTAGTCTCCTTGAATTAGTGCATTCTGACTTAGCTGATTTTAAAAACTCCGCTAGTAGAGGAGAAAAACTTTACTATATAACCTTTGTAGATGAATACTCTAGGTTCACTAAAGTGTATCTTCTTAAAACTAAAGACGAGGCGGAAAACGCGTTTTTAAAATACAAAGCTGAAGTAGAAAATCAACTAGACTGTAAAATCAAAAGACTTAGGTCAGATAGAGGAGGCGAATATAGTTCTAATTCACTTAAAGAGTTTTGTGAAATAAATGGGATAATCCACGAACTTAGTGCCCCCTATACACCCCAACAAAATGGCATAGCTGAGAGGAAAAATAGATCCCTTAAAGAGACTATGAATGTTATGTTAATAAGTTCAGGTTTACCAACCAACATGTGGGGGGAAGCTGTTCTATCAGCATGTTATGTCCTTAATAGGGTACCCCATAAATCCCTAGATAAGACCCCCTACGAGATGTGGAAAGGGTTTCCACCTAACCTGAAATTTTTAAAAGTGTGGGGGTGTCTGGCTAAAGTCAAACTACCCGATTTTAAAACAGTCACTGTTGGACCCAAAACCATAGACTCCGTTTTCATAGGGTATGCTCAGAATAGTGCAGCCTATAGATTCCTATCATTAGATGATAACTCCGTTTTTGAATCTAGAGATGCTGAATTTTTTAAAAACATCTTCCCTTTGAAAACTTTGCATAGTGTTGATGCTCCTTTGTCTTCTAGTAACTTATCTGATGAGGTCAATGTTCCTTTATGTGATAGTGCCCCTGGCCCCTCTACCTCCTATGTGCCTTGTAGTATTCCTGAGGAAGAACTTAGGAGGAGTAAGAGGCATAGGACCGAGACCAGTTTCGGACCTGATTTTATCACAGCCTTCTTAACCGAAGGTTTTCACATTGACCTGATAAGTGAACAGGTTGTCACCTGTCTCCTCATGGAGGAAGACCCAAAAACTTATACCGATGCTTTGAGATCGGTAGATGCTAGTTTTTGGAAAGAAGCTATCAATAGCGAACTTGAGTCTATTAGAAGTAATCATACGTGGGAATTAACTGACTTACCCAAAGGCAGCAAACCCATAAACAGCAAATGGATTTTTAAGAAAAAGTTGAGACCTGATGGCTCAATAGAAAAATTCAAAGCTAGGCTTGTCATTAAGGGTTTCACCCAAAAGAAAGGCCTTGATTACTTCGACACTTATTCCCCTGTGACCAAAATCGCCACCATTAGGACCCTCATCGCTCTTGCGGTCATTCACAAACTTGTCATACATCAGATGGATGTTAAGACTGCGTTTTTGAATGGGGACCTAGATGAAGAGATCTATATGGCCCAGCCTGAAGGGTGTGTGGTTCCTGGTCAATGGGATAAGGTGTGCAAGTTAAAGAAGTCTTTGTATGGCTTAAAACAGGCACCCAAAAAATGGTATGAAAAACTCGATAGTACCCTTATCTCCAATGGGTTTGTGGTCAACACTTCTGACTCATGTGTTTACTCCAAAGTAAGAAGATCAGAGTGTACTATCATCTGCCTGTATGTAGATGACATGCTCATCTTCGGCACTTCTCTTCATACCATAAATGAGACCAAACGCTTCTTGTCTTCTAAGTTTGACATGAAAGACATGGGAGAAGCAGATGTAATTCTTGGGGTAAAAATCATTAGGAGCAGTAATGGTATTTCCCTGAGTCAGTCTCATTACGTAGAAAGGATGTTGAAGAAATTCGACTCCTTTGAGGTGACACCTGCAAATACTCCCTATGATTCTAGTATTCATTTATCTAAAAATTCTGGAGATGCTGTATCCCAAAATGAATATGCCAAAATCATAGGTAGTGTGATGTTCTTAATGAACTACACTCGACGCGATATTGCCTACGCCGTCAGTAGACTTAGTCGCTATACTCATAACCCGAGTAATGACCACTGGGTTGCACTTCGTCGTCTTCTAAAGTACCTGCGAGGTACTATGGACCTGGGACTGCATTACAGCTCTTTCCCTGCAGTTCTTGAGGGATTCTGTGATGCAAACTGGATCTCTGACAATGACGAAGTTAACTCCACCAGTGGTTATGTTTTCTCCTTAGGAGGAGGTGCTATATCGTGGAAGTCCTCTAAACAGACTTGTATAGCACGCTCCACCATGGAGTCTGAGTTTATAGCACTAGAGATGGCTGGACAAGAAGCTGAGTGGTTGAGAAGTCTCTTAGCAGATGTGCCCCTTTGGGAAGGTAAGGCCACACCTGTGTGTATCCATTGTGATTCACAAGCAGCCATTGCAGTTGCTCATCAAAGTGCTTACAATGGAAAGAAGAGACATATACGCATCAGACATGGCTCAGTAAAACAGTTATTGAAGAATGGTGTGATAGCCTTGGAGTATGTACGATCAGAAGAAAATCTCGCTGATCCTTTTACCAAAGGCCTACCCAGGAGAGTAGTTCTGGATACGTCGAGGGGGATGGGGTTGAGACCCATTAATGGGGAACATGTGACTCCTGAGTCAAGATGATCTCCATTCATCCCTATGGCATAAAACTAAAGCAATATGGATTCATAGCCACTTGTGGTGGTCCTTTCGAGAAGGACTTGATGAATCAGAATTCATAGCCTATATGGTGGTCCTTTTGAGAAGGACTTGATGAATTCAAGGGTAGTAGCAAAACCCCAAACCTTTATAAACAAAATGTCAAGGAGACGTCCTTGAACAAATATAAATAAAGGTATCCACAAAGTTCATAGCCCACAAGGGTGGTTCTTAGAGAAGGACTTGATGAACCCAACGGAAAGGTGAGGTTCGAGGAGACCATAACCTTCAGCAGGGTAGAGTATGTGTTGTGAGGGCCTCTATCGAAAACCGTTAAAGTTCAAGACTAGGTTCACTTTGAACGGAATTCGGTGGTTGCCTCACTTCACTACGTGACAATTCAAATCGAAAGATATTGGCACTTAAGTACAATTCACCCAAACGCTGAAAGTCGTGGAAACCTGGTCACCTTCTCTTCAAACTGTTTGTTGACCTTCAAATATGTGGGGGATTGTTGGAATATTTGAAAGTAAACAAAAGTTTACTTCCCACATCGGTGGGTGGAGGGAGTATAAAACAATTTTTATACTTGGTAATTTCAACAATGTTCAAAAGCCAACACCCATGCACATGGCAAAGCAACGATCTAACCCACACGCGCGCACCACCACCACCACCACCCACCCGCCCGGCACCGGCACCGGCGACGGCGTGGGGCGTGGGAGCGTGGGGACGTGGGTCGTGGGTCGTGGGTCGTGGCTCGTGGGGAGTTTGGGGAGTCAAAAAATGAAAAATGAAACAAGTTTTGGTCCAGCTCTTATAGTGAAGTAGTGAAGCTGGCAAGCAATCAAAAGGAAAACGGAAGACAAGGCTCCACCAATCACGCTCCCATCAAGATGATTATTCCATTAGCAGGTCAACTCGTCAATCAAAACGTGTGGATTGAAAGACAAGTCAACCAGCGGTTACACTTGCATTCAAAACGTGGGGGAATTAAAAGTCAGCAGAAACGTGTGGAATCAAATCAAATCCAAAACAGTCAATCAGTTACTGGAGGAAATCACGGACGTGATTGGTCCGTTACAATTGACAAAGCTTTTCAGAACTTCCCCTCCCCTATATATAGAGCTCACTCCTCACTTGTAATCTCACCGAAAAATCAACAAAGCAAAAAAAAAACACTTCTCCCTTTCTCTGAGATAAAGCTGTAATAGTCGTCTTTTTGTTAGAAGATACCGGTACGCCGGAAAATCTTTTTTAACGCTAGGACTACTGTTTTTCTGTGTATTAGTGTTTCGCTTTCCGTGTAAGTTGATTTTCAGTTGTAATTTCAATTCTTGTAATAGTTAGTTTACATTTAAATCGATTTTACTTTTCATCTCTTTCAAATCGTTTCTCCCACTTTGCTTTAAACGGTGATATTTTCACTCACATTATTCATCTGTTTAGGGTTCGAGAGTTAGATTAGAAGTGGTATTCATTCGATTGTGTGGTTTGTATTGTAAGGTGAACTGAAATATTGTATCTCTTGTGATTTCCAGTAGCCGAGCACCTCTCATCGGAGCTCAACGTGGATGTAGGTCTGATTTGGACTGAACCACGATAAAATCCGTGTTCTTACTTTTTTGTTTTATTTCTTGTGATTGTAGTTATTGAGGAGTGTGATTTGGAGTATAATCTTGATAGAAAATTACAACAGAAAGCTTGGAAGATTTTAATTTATTATATCAAGTCTGTAGCACTCTTTCATTTTCCATCCTAAATTGATTAATATCAATATTATGGCTTTAGTATTGGTCATTTGTTCTGCTGTAATGCTCGTCTTTCATCAAATAAAAGTATTTCCGAATTAAAAAGAAATGTTGTTGAAGGACTACAGTAAACTTAGTTTTTGTTAAATGGAATCATTTGATCTCGTAAATTACTACTACAGCTAGATCATAAAGGAATTACGTATTTGACAAAGAGTAATGATATATACGTATTTAACAAGTTAAAACACTTTTATACAACATAATAATTATATTACAGCTATGTCGCATCCATTAAACACGTCACTTTTATAAATAAGTCACTTCAATCCCTTGTGACCACTGCAAAAGTGCGAAGTAGCCAACCAACTCAGTGTATAGGGGTTAGTCTTACGCTTGACATTCATATATGCTCAACCAAACTTATACTACATAGTGATAGTGCCAATGTAATGGAGTTTTTTTTTATTTGTAAATTTAAAAAAAATAATTGCAGAAAAAACTTATTTAAAAAAATAATTGCAAAACTAACTTATAGGCGCTTTCCCGAAGAGCGCTCTACCATTTACTCAGTCCATTAACTTAATAGCCCAATAATTAACTTAAGTATAAGGCACTTTTCAAAAGAGCGCCTTTAATTATACAAAAATAATGGCTAGCCAACGATCTTTTTGTTAATTAAAAAATAACCATTGAGATAGTAGCTTTCACTGCAGTCTTGTATTAAACCTTTTTAATTACAATAAGTATTATAACTCAAATATTGGTACAGTTTCATGGCTATTATATACTTTTCCATAGTCCAAATACTTTTGAGAACAATCTTTAATGAAACAAGGTCTGTAAAGGAAAATGCTGGATTTGATTGAATCCATCCAAAGTTGAAGGCAGCTCTCGCCGAAAAACAGATTGGACTCACACCATCATAATTAAGAGCAAATTTATAATTCTTCCTTCTTTTGTCATGGCTTTTCTTTTTATTATTGATAGAGTTTTTATAAACAACTCCTACAGTGGATTTACCTTTATTTACATTAATGATAATAGACTGATTAGAAAAAACAACACATTAATGATATTAGACTGATTAAAAAATACAGCACAGTAACATGTATCTTATAAGTAATAAAAAATGGAGAACTCTAGTGTTTTTAATTGTGATCGTTGGCCAGCCATTTTTTCTTTTTACAGATAAAGGCGCTTCTTAAAGGAGCGCCTCACACTTATGTTAATTAATGGGCCATTAAGCTAATGGGCTGGTAATTGATAGAGGCGCTCTTTCAAAGAGCGTCTATAAGTTAGTTTTGCAATTATTTTTTAAAATAAGTTTTTTCTGCAATTATTTTCTTAAAATAAGTTACAAATAAAAAAAACTCAATTTAATGCATGTCTCTCAACTTTAATACTTGTACATATAAGTTAAAAGTAAAAATTATAAAATAGGCCCCATAACATGTAACTTCACACTAAAATTCCTTCCACCATTCTTCACCTCAGATCAATTAAATGCTTTTCTTGTTTCTAACTTTTTTTTTCATCAAAGGTGACTGAAGAGATTTTTTTTTTTGTTCCAGGAAAGGTGAGTGAAGAGATTTCAGTTTTTTTATTTGTTTCAGCGATGGCAAGTGAAGAGAATTCTATATTTTTATTTTTCCAGCGAGGTCGAGTGAGGGTGAGTGAAGAGATTTCTATTTCTCTAATTATTGTCATCAAGTGTAGATATGGTTTTTATAGTAGAAAATCTGTATGCATGGTGGAATATATATCTGCATCTCAAGAATTGAGTTACAGAAGGTTTGAAGCAGGCTTGAGATGGACCATGTTGGGTCTGTACCCACTGATGAATAGATTTAGTTTGTCCGGGGTCTGTACCCACTTGTGAAGATATTTAGTTTGGCCTAGGTTTGTACCCACCTAACTGTGAAGAGATCTGTTTTTTCAAAGACTGTGAAGAGCCCATGGGAACAACACTATTGCTATTCGAACTAGGTATGTACCCAACTGCTCTGAAGAAATTTAGTTTGGCCTAACTGTTGGAAATGATCAGTACCCCCACCTGTTGTTATAGTAACTGGGTCTGTACGATGTTGGATTTGTACCCACTCGTGAAGAGATTTGATTTGGCCCAAGTCTGTACCCACCCAACTGTTGTGAAGAGATTTCTATTTCTTTTTTGTTACAACGAATGTGAAGAAATTTGGGTTTTTTTGGTATGATGCATATGATATGATGTGTGTAAAGGGATCTGATGTATTTCTTCACATACCATGAACAACACATGGGTACAGCCTGTTGGTATTCAAATTGGGTATGTACCCAACTGTTGTGGATGTAGAGGAATTAGTCAGTCTGAGGGGCCCGTTGATGAGGAAGATAATAATGCCAAAGATGTCACTAAGAAGTTGAACATTAATAGGTTGGTATGAAGTTCGAGGAAGGGATGCTTTCTACCTCTGGTTTTGAATTCAAAATCACAGGTAATTGTCGCTGTAAAGAATGTTTGGGTTCCTTGTAGTTAAAGAAGAAGAATTAGCGCAAAGTGCAAGGGTAAGAATTGTAAATGGTTTATAAAGAGAATGTTTTGAGAAAAAGGACACAAAATCAAGTGTATACTTGTGGGAATGATCTGAATCATAGGCATTTGAACTCTACTAATTTGTGAAGAGGTATGAACATAAACTAAGGTTGAATAGTGGTATGAGAGCGACTGATTTCCAGGAACAAGATTCAAGTGATCTTAAAGTTCCTACTAGTAGAAAACACACGTATAGGGCTATTAAAAAAGGAAATCTTTTAGACGAGGTTCATTACTTAGATCATTACAGTTTCTAGGGTCAATAGTTTTCTTAAAAACTATTGAAGACGACGTTACATGTAAAGAACAATTTTTCAAATTTTATTTTTTTATTGGAACCACTGAAAATGGGGCTAAAAGAAGGTTGTAGGGAGGTTGTGGGTTTAAATGGTTGTTACACGAAAGGTCCTCATTTAAGAAATATCTTGACGGCTGTTGGGTTGGGTGCTAACAACTGCATTTATCCATTTTGTTATAACTTGGTAGAGACTGAGAACTTGGATACTTGGAGATGGTTTTTAGGCTCTTAGTAGAGGATTTGGCGATAAATGACCCTGAGATGTGGGTTTTCATTACCGATAAGCAAAATGTATGTAATCTTATGTTTTCGCTTTCAACAATGGTGGTAAAATCTCTTATTACATTGATGAATTGGTTACCACCTAAACAAATTATTCTTAAACCTAATGAAACATTATGTTACGAGAATTGCCAAATCTAATCAGTCGGTCTCCACTTCCTATGTAAAATCTATCTTGTCTGCCATCACGAGTCCAAAACATAACGTCTGCAACTTGTTATAATCTTCGACTCTACTTTTTTTTTGGTCTAAATAATAATATATAGATAGATAAGTCAAAATATTTCAAGAGTTATCCTATCTCTATAGGATTCTTGTCAACACATAAGATACTTGTCAACTGGTGAGGGATAGAAATATCCCAATTGCCAAACAAATTGCTAAGAAGCTCCTGTTTGGCAACCCAGTCAGCTGCTAAATTTCTACTCCTAGGGATAGGAGTAAAGCTAGGGGTTGACACTTCCAAAAAATAATAAATATTACAAACGACGTTACGAATCAAATGACTCAAAATTGTTTGACTTGAAGGTATGGGCTTCATGATCTTTTCGGCGTCACTCTCTATGATTACGTTTCCAAAAAGATCGTCCAAAGCCATCTCAGTGGATTTTAAAATTCCTGTTGCTTCTGCTTCTAAATCCGACTCCGCTTCTATATTCCAACTTTTACCTGTTATAAAATTACCATTAGAGTTTCTTACTACACAAGCAATAGCTGCCCCCTTATCAAAAAAAAAGTTGCATCACAATTAATATTTATCTTATTAGGAGGTGGTTTATTTCCATTTATCTTTAAATATTACTTGATTATTATGAGTGTTATTCCCATTTATTAATCTCCCTTTGATTGATATTTACCCTAGTATTTATATTCAAAATGTTTAAGGGTTTGAGATATTTTAGTACTCTTTCCAACTTTCTATAGCTTTTTGTATTGTAAAAAGAGGATCACATTTTTTTACTGTTATACATGAAATTATTTCTATCTTTCCATATTTGCCAAGTAATTGTACAAA
Organism: Nemophila menziesii; assembly: GCA_029959085.1. NCBI lineage: Eukaryota > Viridiplantae > Streptophyta > Magnoliopsida > Boraginales > Hydrophyllaceae > Nemophila > Nemophila menziesii. The sequence continues at coordinate 11,749,942 of JARWIR010000013.1, read as the reverse complement.
TAAGTTCCAAGATTCTATCTTCTTTTTTGAATTTTCTTATTATATCTTGCTTATGTTTTAGTATCCACTACTCAACCCTATATGTAGTATCATTTTAATTTTTAAATTTAAAAGGGTTAGCAAACCATATCTAAAGATTATATGTTCAACTGTTTTCTCGTTTTGATTACAAATTTCATATATATTGCTATTTCTGCATTTACGTTTAACTAAATTTTCCACAGTTGGTAAAAGGTTTTTTATAGCTCTCCACATAAACTTTAGTAGGAGTTTTCATTTTCCTTATTAAGCTCCATAGGAGGTTTTCATTATTGGTAGATATTGTTGGTTTATTTTGTATTTGCCATAATTGTTTATTTATTTCTTCATTTTTTAGTTTATGATAAGCTTCTTTTATTGTATAGTTTTTATTTTTAAAGTATTCAATAACTATTTGATCATCACATTTAAACTTTGAAATTATCATATTTCTTATCTTATCCCTGATACCACTAGGATAGAGGTTATTGAGAACCTCAATATTCCAAGTGTTGTCCTCCTTTATCAACTGGTTAACCCACTTGATTTCAGGAGATATAGGTTTTATATTATGATTGTTGTTGCTTATCTACTTATGTTCATGAATATTTATATTCAAACCATTTCCTGATTTCCATTTAATATCTTTATAAAAGGTTTTCCTTCATATTAGTATGTTTTTACATCCTCAAGAAGGCGAGCTTCCTAACTAGCCTCAAGGAATGTGTTGTTATGGAACTATTTTAAAATTAACAATATTATATAACAAAGAGTCTTTTTTGTTTGCTATATTCCAAGCTTGTTTTCCTAATAAGGCTTTATTCACGAGACAAAGGTCTCTAAAACCAATTCCACCCTCAAATTTTGAGTTGGTTAATAAATCCCAATTAGCCCAGTGAATTCTTTTTCTTCCTTTACCACCCCACCAAAAGTTAGCAATGATGGAATGAATTTTATTGATTATATTTTTGGGAAGAATAAAGTTAGACATTAGGTAATTTGGTAAACTTTGTAGTATAGCTTTAATAAGAATTTATTTTCCTCTTTCTGAAAGGAAAAGTGTTTTCCAATTCTCCATTTTTCGTAGGATCCTATCAATTAAAAAATTGCAGGTCTTTAAATTTTGACATGTCCCAGTAGGGAATTTCTAGATATTTACCTCGGTTTTTGATTTTTTTTCATATTTATTCTTTTAGCCATAAGGTTTTGAAAGTAAGTTGGTGTATTAGGGCTGGAAATAACACCACATTTATTTAAGTTTAGGAAAAAACCTGTACTGTTTTTATATTTATTCATGATATCATTAAAGGATTGAAACTCAATGTTATCAGCTTTTAGGAAGAACAATCTATTCATCAACTAAGAGTAGATGAGTTATTTCAGAACAGTTATTTCCTATTTTAATACCTTGCAGTAGTGTTTTTTTTAATCTTTAATAAGGTCATTTAGTGTTTGGGATATTAGAAAGAAGGTAAGAGGAGAAAGTGATTCTCCTTATCTAATACCTCTTATGGGTTTCTGTATATGGTGAATCTTACCATTAATTATGACGGAATAAGTGACCGATATTATACAAATCATAAGTTTTCTTATCCAATCTTTGTTTTTTTTTTTGTTCTATCCAATCTTTGTTAAAACCCATTTTAATCAATAGATCTTGTAGAAAATTCTAATCAATATATTCATAGGCTTTCATAATATCTACTTTAACCGCTACCGTATATTTTTTATTATTTTCTTCTTCTTTTGATGTGAGTATTAATTCATCTGCAATTATAGTATTTTCTTATATCAACCTATTAGAAATAAAAACACTTTGATTTTTACCAAGTAATGAATTTATATAGAATTGTAATCTATTTAAGTGGATTCTTGCTATAATTTTATAGATAAAATTTAAACAACTAATAAATCTATACATAGATCAACAAACCCACATAAAGATTCATGATTTGTTTTCAAAAATATACATGGTTTAGCAATTGTCACCCATATTTAATTTCACATTAAACATTAGTTTGACCTATTTAACCAGACAACTTTTAAATGATAAAAATCAAGATCAATGTTTTGTACCCCAAATCTAAATGTTTTTTAAAATAATCTATTTACGATCAATCTAAAGCTGCCATGTTTTTTTCTTTTTTCTTTTTTGTCGAGGAGCTGCCCCATGATGGTGAAAACTTTCATACTTCTTATCATATAAACATTTTTTCGAAAGAAAAAAATAAAATTTAAAATTCGAAAAGATAATACCAACAAAAACAGAGGGTGTATTCGAGAAAATTAATTAGGGGACGTACGGAATAGATCATATCACGACAAACAACATTACAAAAGCTGGTTTGAGTAAATATTTGACCAAAAACTTACACCATTTTAGCATATCAGACAAATACTCCATTAAGAGTGTTTTTCCTCACACATTACACACTTTTAGTTTTTCTTCTTTGTTTGAAGTAAAAGCTATGGACTCTTCTTCCTCTTCAGGTCTTTAAAATATTTTCGATCTATAACTTCTTCTTTTTAATGATTTATTTGTTATTCTTCTTATGTGTGTGTGTTTACATGGATGCATGTTAATTATTCTTATTCCTAAAATTGCAGGTACTATTTACAAGTTTATTCTTGCTGCTCGTAGTGGTGAACTGAAACGGCTCAAGAGTAAGCCCTCAAGTTTTACAAAATTGCAACGTTTGTCCCTCTGTTTTTTGCAAAATAGGCAAATATACTTGAGTTTTTTGTTGAACATAATGCTTGAGTTTCAAAAGTGGGTAAAAAGCATTCCACGTTTTTTTGTGTTTAATTTAATTTTTTCTAAATTTTAACGAAAAATATTTTAACAACATCTATAATATTATTTTGGTAATTTTCTTTTGCTTATTCTTCTTTTGCTTAACACGGGAGCTCCACTAAAGTATAAACGGTGGAAGGCTATGCTGCAGAGCTTAATGGAAGCTCTATTTTTGAGTTTTCATGGAAGCTCGCCGGTAATGGAACACCAGAGACGGTGCTCCGTCGTCGGAGTTTTTATAGCAGTAGGAGTGGGGGTGGTGGTGCGGTAGAGAACATTAGTTTTTTTTTTAATTTTTTTTTTTGTGATTCTAAAAGATTTGTGCACCTATTAATTAGTAATAATTAACTTTTCAATGGATATAGACTAAAAATTAATATCTATTTAACAAATAAATAAAATATAAAGTTTATTTTGGTCCGAAAAGTTGGATTTCAAGATTTGTTATGTTTCGTTGATGCAAATACTCAAACAGTATATGTTCCTATACTGCATAACATTGTATTTAACAGAACCATTTTCTTGTTCTTTGGTAAGAATTGGGTGATAAGCTAGAAAAAGGTGAAGGGAACTATCCAAAACTGAGAGAGTATCCTGGCTATTTAGCTATACACGTGGCAGCTGGAGAAGGACACACAGCTATATGCGAGTATCTGATTTGCAAATTGAAGTTTGATATTAATTTGCAAAGTAGAGATGGTATTATATATCTTAGATCTTCCTTATCTTTAATTCTTTCTGATCCAATTTTATTTAAATTTTTTCCATATCATATGGTTTTGTAGGTGAGATTCTTTTGCCTGGAAATCGTCTTTACAGCTGTGCTTCATATCTGGTGGAAAATGGTATTTATTTAATATCTTACAACTTCTTTAGCTCATGTATTTCAATTTTTTCTTATCATATGGTTTTATTATAGGTGACACTCCTTTGCATTATGCAATTGCGAATCATCATCGGGAAACAGCTACTTATTTAATCGAGAATGGAGCGAGTATGGACATATCTAACTACAAGGGATGTACTCCATTACATTTTGCTGCTTTATGTGGTTTGTATAATATTTAACCTAATTAATTAATTTTCTATTTTGTTCTCGTACAATCAATCATGACTTTTTGGTTTAATTTCAGGAGGAGGTAAAGATTTGCTACAAATATGCCTATCAAAAGGTGCTGATATTGAAGCTGACTCGACCGGAGGAACACCCTTAACATGTGCTGCAGCTGCAGCGGATCCTGAAGCTGTTGAATGTCTTTTGCTTAACAAAGCGAATGTACGAGAATTTACTTTTTTACCCTTGGAGTTATATTTCTCTGATTTACTCCGTTAATGCAGATTTATCCAGTTAATGCTTATAGCATTCCAATTATGGCAGCGAGTTATACTTCACTCGCATGCACACAACTTCTAGTTAAGGTATTTTTTCACTTTTTTTTTCTTTTTTTTTTTTACGGAATGGTAAATTCTTGTGTAATTCTTTTAGGCAGGGGCTGATCCAAACATAGATTTTTGCGGTGAAACGCCTCTTCAAACTGCAGCTGCTTCAGGAATTGTTGAAGTTATTGAGTATTTGTTGAAGGAAGGGGCAAATCCAAATGTTGTAAGCTATGTGAGTTTTCTATTGGTATCTATTTATATAAATTTAATTTAAATTTGTTAGTAAATAATTAATGAAATTACAGCTGGGTTTAACACCATTGGAGATGGCTGGAGCAATCAGTAAAAAAGAGGAAGCAGTGTCGGTTTTACTACCAGTTACTACTCGATTGTCATGGATTCAAGATTGGACTGTTCAAGGTGTAATGAAATATGTTAACTCCTCAGAAACTACTGAAAAGGTTGTTTTTTTCATTAATATCTTGTAAGATGTAAAAATAAATACTTGTAAATCTTGATATCATTACAGAGTTTAGCCTGTAGAAAAGAGCATGTCCGTGAGGCAAAATCCAACGGTGCAGAAGCCTTTAAGAAAGGGGAGTACGAGATCGCAGTAAATTGGTACACTAGGGTAAGAAATAAGAATTAAGGTTTTTTTTTATTACTTGATGAATACAGTTAGTTAATTTCTATGCACGAAAATTAAATAAATAAATATATATTTATTATGTAGGCGTTTAGGGCAGATCAACTGGATGCAACAGTATTTTGTAATAAGAGTTTGTGTTTTGCTCGTATGAATAATTTAAGATGTGCTTTATTTACTGCTAAAGAAGGTGTTAGATTGAGCCCAAACTGGGCAAAGGCATATTATCGTGTTGGTGAAGCTTTGATGCTCATGAAAGTATGTTACAAACTTTTCTGCTTTCTAATTAAATTATTTAAATATATACTAATTTAAAATTTGAATTCATGTAGAAGTATAAAGAGGCGGCTAAATCATTTGCTAGGGCTCTACAGCTCTCACCTAACAACTCAGATATTCTAAATGCTTTTAGGTATGGAAATTTTATGCATCTCTACAATTTTATTTTATTTTTTTGATTATTTACCATTGCCTTTTACTTCTTACCATGACAGTACTGCTACAACAGCTGAACTTTTTGAGATGGTCGGAGCAGGACCTGAATTTTTTGAGATGCCCGGAGTAGCTGAATCTTTTGTGATTGGCCGGAGGAGCTCAACTTAGCAGTGAACAATATTCATAATTTTGTGAACTCTTATATTATCTATGTTATCTTATCTAGTAGTTTTGGATGGTTGGTTTGTTGGTAAAATCTAAAAATATTTATCCAAGTTTCATTGTCTTTGGAACAATTCTGATTTAGCTAAAACATTATATTCCATCTTAAATTTTATTAACATTTGGTAAAGGTATTCAAGAATCTTGTGTTTTTCACTTGATGTGGTAAAAGAGAAAGCATCAATATTATTAGCTTCAACTATGAAAATTATTATTAGCTTCAATTTTTTGCTATCTTTTAGCCACATCTCATGAGCAACAAGAGAACTTAAGCTACATCTTTTGTTTTTAAGTATATTTACGTATCTTTTTTTTTCTTTTTGCTCAAATTTTACATACCTTTGGACTTGCCTTCTTTTTCTATATCTTTTATACATTTTATAAGTAAAACTTAGCTATATTTTTTCCTTTATTTTTAAGTTCATTTTTCAAAGATGTAGTCTGACTTTTTTTTTTATTCACTTATTAAACTCTGACTTAGATATCTTTAGCCTTCATTTTTTATTCATTTTATATATCTTAGTCTTTTTTTTCCATACATAAGAGGCTTTAGAAGCCGTTAAAAATAGAAATTACAAGAAAAACCAAAGTTCTTATTAAGATTCTAGTACAACTCTAACAATTGCACTGTCACTTTTGTCTCTCGTAAATAAATTCGATAGGTACTCTGGTGGTCCATTAAAAGTCACCGGATGTGTGTTCATAAAAGCACCTTCTTTTGCTAACTTGTCAGCACAAAAATTCGCTTCCCGAAAGATGAGGTTCACTTCAATAAGAGAGTAATCTTTCAGTATTGTACAACAATCTTTTAGAGTTGAAACATTGCGACTACCTAAGTTTCCACCGTCCTTATTTAGCGCGTGGAATTTCCTCGAATCCATCTCATAGTGAAGGGTAGAGAGGTTGTTATTTGCATTGGAGAAGTTTTGAGTTGACTTTTTATCCCGTTTAAATGGGAAGTCAGTATCATATTGTAATAATAAAAATAATAAATTAGGATAAGTTGTACCTGAAAATAATAAATATAGGTAAAATTCTAACTCCATCCACGAATTTTATCTAGAAACAACTACGTCATACATAAACCATCAAAGAGTTCAACCATGTTCCAATGTATTAGCAACACAACTTTCTAGTTCGACATATTAAGTATACAACTAAAGTAATTCAAGTTTTTTCAACAAAAACAATACAGGAGTAGTTAATCTAATGAAACTAAACTCTCATGGTAAACCATGGTTTGCACAGCATCATGAATATTAAATTGGGTTAATTCATGTGTGTTAAGGTCACATGAAAAGAGTAGCCCTTGTTGACTATTAATTAGCAATGCTTTATTATTCCAAATAGAAAGAGGCTCACGCATTCCATTTAAAGGCTTAACTTTGAACTCCATTTTTGCAGCACCAAATTTATCTATCACAAAGCCTGGATTATTATGTATCAATACAACAAGACTTATTACCCTAATAAACCTATCTTTTGCCGAGAACGCGATATCATCATCTTCTTCTTCATCATCACCATTACCATTTAACCATAACAGATCATATGGAAGTGGAATGTAAATTAAATCACCTGATCCCATATCATAAGAAAGGATGGTAATTTCCATAATGTTTTTCCATGCAATCCAATAGAACGAACCATTCACGTTCGATTTGTACTGGAAAGCTATCCCATTCACATTGAGTCCAAGAATTATTACTAAGATTGTAAATTTCAATCTCTTTAATTTCTTCAATATCTTCATCATTATGGGTAAGGAAGACAAAAGTGATAACCTTAAACTCATTTCTGTGGGAATCGAAGCCAAATCCAATTGATTCCCTTTTAATTACCCAATCCTCTCAGTGTATCTCTTAGTATGTACAGGGCTCGTAGGAAGTAATTTTATCTTTCTTGTTGATGGATTACATAATATTATATTAGTATCATCTGATGCACATATCAATCCATTACAAGGCCCACAAACATCAAGACTACTGAATTCAAGGATAGGTAACTTTATAATTTGTGCAGAGGGGATTCTGTCGAGTGTTTTAGGACAATGGAACGATAAGTAACATTTAGGGTATGTTTGGATTAAGGAGGGATTATTTATTAAAGGATAGGAAGGGAGAGTATAACAAGGGAAGGGAAAGGAGAGCATTTAATCTTGTTTGGATTGAACAAAAAGAGAAGGGGGGATTTTATTAAAGGATAACATTTATCCGGTGTTTGGATTAGAAGAATAATGGGAGGAAGGGATTCTTTTTATAACTAAATGACTCATATACCCCTATTAAAATATTTTATAAAAAAAGAATAAGGGTAACTTAGACATTACAACGTAATAAAAGAATCCTTCCTTCCTAATCCCACCGAATTGGAGGGATTGAATATATGGGTTCGTAAGGGATTGCAAGTATCCTTTAATAAACTATCCCCTTTATTTATTTCCAAAACAAACAAGGGATGGGATTGTCATTATCCTTTAATACAATCCCATCCCTTCTAATCCCTCCATCCAAACATACCCTTAGTCTCATCTGGGCCTTTACGGACAATCAAAATGCACTCATTCTTGGAATCGAATTGATGTTTAAGATGCATCTTAATGAAATGACCACTTCCAATTATAGCTAACCAAGATTTACAAACGCACTTGAAACGCAGCAATGATTTGACTGGTAACTTGATTAGAATCTCTGATATCAAATCAACCGACGAACTAATCTTCATTGCCGATATCTCCGCCGCCGTGTACATCTGTTTCCCCATATATAGACGCTTTGTCATGTCTGTAAGTAGCGCACAAAAGTTTGAAATATATTCAATGTAACTTATGATTACCCACCTATGCTTTTCGGAATTCAACTTTTAAATTTAAATTGAGGGATGGAAATGAATGGTTAGGGTTCCTTTGTGCTACGGAAAATGATTGAAAAGTATTGGGTAAAATACCAATAATCCCGTGATTTTAATTTGACAAAAGATCAAAAATCCCCCTATGGATCACTTTGAGGGTATTCAGGTTTCATCTTCTTTGTTTTGGGAATAGCCTTTAATTAGAATGAATTTTGAATCTTATCTAGTATTGAATTTTTAATTCTTGGATTATACGTAATACTTCTTTGTTTAGTGTATTATTTCTTTTAACGCGGGCGTCTAAGGCTTGCGGAGGGTCATAATTATACAACTGAGAATACACAGCATCTTGACCAGCTTGTAGTATCAATGAGCCTGTTCGATGTCGCAACTCTCCATGAATCATGAACGTTCTTGGACCTTTCCCTGCGACGTTGTCGTTAATGTTGCCCCCTAAACTCGTAAAGGAATTTGCCGAATTATACTCTCTCATGTGATTTCGGAATGACCGGCTATGGTTAGTGGATCCATCGTACAATTCTTTGATCTCGGTCAGGGGTGTAAGTAGGTTGTCTAGTGTAACTTTTCCTTGATAGCAACATTTGTCGAATTTCGGTCTTCTTGACGTCGCCAATCTTTCATCCAACCAGTGCAAAGCATGGAAATATTCACATTCAACATCCATCTCACCTAGTAAGAACCGTTTTACATCCTTATGGTTGGGTCGAGACCTTACACACGCGGAATCGTTACGGCCTTGTGGTCGATCAGTTGGTGTAACACGTTCCCCGGACGTGTTTGGAGGGAATTCTTGAGTAACCGTCTGATCTCCAATAGTATTTGGGGGGGACAGAATTTGGTTGAGTCGGTGTCCTTTGGATGGTAGGAATGGAGTCTAGGTCCAACAATCGCCGGTTAGACCTATTGAAAGGTTGTTGTTCGCTTTCCCGCTTTCGGCGATTTCGTTGGGCTAACTTTTTTTTCGAAATGAGATTATCTACGGACACCTTTAAGTTGAAGTGAATTATAAATATCAGAATCTTATGAACCGTAAATTAATATACACATATATACTTTATATATATAGAAAATTTACCGCAGGCGGCGTGTTCGAAGGGAAATTGCTTGGAGGAAGCTCTTGAGTTGAGGCTGTCTGATCTCCATTAGCGTTTGAGAGGACAGAATATGGTTGAGTTGATGTCGTTGGGATAGTAGGAATGAAGTCTAGGTCCAACTGTCGCCGGTTACACATTTCGAAAGACTGTTGTTCGCTTTCCCGCTTTCGGCGTTTTTGTTGGGCCAACTTTCTTTTCGACATGAGATTATCTACGGACACCTTTAGGGTTTGTTTGGATTGAGGGATTAGAAGGGATAGAATAATATTAAAGGATAATACTAATCCCCTCCTTTGTTTGGATTGGAAATAAAAAGAAAGGAAAGTTTATTAGAGGATTGTTTTAATCCCTTATTATACAATATATCCAATCCTTCAATTTGGTGTCATTAGAAGGGAAAGATTTTTTATTATGTCATAATGTCTAAATTATCCTTATTCTTTATATATAAAATATATAACTAAGGGTATAAAAGTCATTTAGTTATAAAAAGAATCTCTTCCTTTCATTATCCTTCTAATCCAAACACCAAATATATGTAATCCTTTAATAAAATTCTTCCCTCTATTTTTTTCTAATCCAAACAAGATTTAATACTCTCATTTCCAATCCTTTACTAAACTTTCTTTTCCTATCCTTTACTATACTATCACTTTTTAATCCAAACATACCCTTAAGGTGAAGTGAATTATAAATCTTAGAAATGTAGGCACAGTAAATTTTTATATTAATAACTAATCTATATACGTAGAAAATTTACCCCAGACGGCGAGGAGAAAGTGTTTGGAGGGTGCTCTTGAGTTGAGACCGTCTGGTCTCCAATAGTGTTTGGGAGGACAGAATTTGGCTGAGTCGGTGCCGTTTGGATAGTAGGAAAGGAGTCTAGGTCCAACTGTTCGAGGTTACTTGATTCGAAAGATTGTTGTTCGCTTTCCCGCTTTCGGCGTTTTTTTTGGGCTAATTTTCCTTTCGAAATGAGATTATCTACGGGCACCTTTATTTTTGAAGTGAATATAAATGTGAGAAACTTCGCAAAGTAAAGATATATACACATCAATGTTTTCAGCATTTGCTGGGTTAACAACACACTCGAGTGTGACGTGATCCGAATGCACAATCGCAGATGTATATTGAGTGTATTTGATGGAGGAAAAACAGATATTAGGAAAAACTGTTGAGGGAATCCACACAAACGCCGGGCTAACATTTGGGTAGTTAAATATATTTAATTAGATGTGTTACACACATCTAATTAAACAGTCCACGTACACAAAAATAAACTATAGTTTTTTTATCTTATTGTCGTAATTATATTGTTAAAGGCTAACTTATATTTGTTATGTATTTAAATACGCTCAAAACAAAAAATAACTTATATATATGTAAAAATTTTGGGATTGTAATACACACATCTAATTAAATATTTCACGGTAACAAAAATAAATAATAGGCATTTTCACTTATTGGTCGTAATTCCTTTGATAAACACTAACTTATAAAACTTTCAAATTTAAATATGCCCAAAATAAATGAAATTAGATATATAAAGAATGTTGGTTAATTTTTTTTGAGATACTTTCGATATCTACAAAATATAATTAATTATGTAAGACATCGGTAAGGCTTACTTGATAAACTTGTGAACGGTTAGTGTCTGAAATAGTTTGGTTCGGTGATACTCCTCCTATAGTGTCTGAGGGTTCTTCGATTCGCTTGATGGGAGAAACGTAGTGGTCGTGTCGGCGGTGAAGGATGGTCGTGGCGGTGGATCGGAGCTGGAGATTGGGTTGTTCTTCGTCAATTGAGAGACTGGGTTGTTCTTCGTCAGTTAAGCGGCTTGGTGGGAGAGACGAAGTGGTGAAGTGTGTAGCGGTGATGGTGGTGGGAGAAATGGTGGAGAATAGTTAGAGCGGCGAAGAGCGGCTCTGGAGGGAAGAGTGAAATGAGGGTTCGAGAGGAGAGTGATATGAGGGTTTTGGTTTTTTTTTAGTTTTTTTAGTTTTCTTTTGTTTTTAATTGATGTTTAGCCGTGTTTTGTAAAAAATAATAATTAATAAGTGGGGCCAGAATCGATCATGGCCACAACTTATGTTTTGCCAGAATCGATCCTGGCCACCACTTATGTTTTCCCAGAATCGATCCTGGCCACCACTTAAGTGGGTAAATCAGGACCGTAGAAAAAACTTCGAAATATAATATAATTTATTTTATTTGTATGCACATCTAAAGCCGGTCGGAGAAAAACTGAAGATCTGGGAGGACTGAGGGATGACTGGAGCAGGATATTTAGGATAACACATAAAAAAAACACAAGGAGAAAAAAAAATAAGTAAAGGAAAGGCAGGGGGCCACCATCACTAATGGAAACATCAGTAATGGCGGGGGGCAACCATCAATGATGGAAACATCAATAATGGTGGCCGTGAAAAGTGTAGGAGACAAGAGTTTGAAAAGTTGACAAAGGAGAGAGGGAGAAAACGAAGACTATCTGAGTTAAGTTTGGAGTTCGAACATAGGTTTTTTCTTTTGAAAAAATATTATATATCATAGAGTTAAAAAGTGTGATGTTACTTTCAAAGAAAAAACATGATGTTTTCCGCAATTATTTGGTAGCTTTGGATGGATCGTAACTCGATTATTTTCGAATCAAATGGTCATGGATTTAAGCTTGTTTTTCTATATTAAAATTGTAACAAAATTTACATAACATTACATTAACTTTTGTTTTCTAAAAAATTTGTTTGGTCAAATAGATCAAATTAATATAGATTGTGAAATTATATGTGGGGGGTAATTATGATGGTATGATCGCTAATCGTATATCCAACACATCCTTACACATTAATCGTGAATTTCATAGGATTTTGCTATCTTGTATCCAAAGATTATATCAAGGTATCGGTGCTATATTTTGGGTTCATGATGACATACGAGAATAATTTCACATGTAAAGTGGAGACCAACTCATTGAAGTTGATGATACTCGTGACATAATATTTTATATCTAGGGACCATTTGTTTAGGTGGTTTTTTTAGAACATCTGTTTAGGTGGTTACAACTTACAATAATGTGTAGAAATAGTCTATAAGAATGCTGGATTTGATCTTATTCATATTTGTAGGGAGACGGACACATATGCAGATTGGATGACAAAACGTGAAACCACTATAATACTATGTCTGGTTAATATTACAAAAAATATTTCTAGTGGTATTAGTATACAAATGAAACCACATATGGATGGTTTCGGGTTGGGCTCCATCCTACCTCGACCAACGATTGAGTGCAAATTTGTTCAAAAAAATTAAAAGGGAAGCCTATTATAGAAAAAATACAATATCCCCCAACCTAACTATTCCTCCCTTTCTTCCTCCCTCCCTCCCTCCCCGATCTAAATATTGACCCTTCTTAGAGTGAATATTACACTTTTAGCCAACTTAAATAAGAATTAACCTAGAAAAAGAAGAAATCAAGACCAAGTCTCATACACTTGTTTTAACTTTTAACCCCTCCTTTTGAAAAAAATCCTAGATCCACATCTGAGAACGACTTCATGGCTGAATAAATATTTTCTAATCTTCAGAGACTACAATAGTATTATGTGCTAGAAAACAAGTATGTTAGCATCTTCGGGAGCAATGGTCTCATTGACACTCCGACAGTCAAGTATGTAGTGGTTATGATGGAGTCTCATATTATGTAATTTGGTGGGGATAAATTGTAAAAACCCTAAGAATATTGCACTATAAAAGATAGAATTTGAAACGTATGCTTGTTTGATTGAAGGCCAAGGAAGTTTGTTTGCACCCGTGTTAAGTAAAGTCTTCCCTATGTTCTGAGTACTAAGTAGTGTCCCTGATAGTGCTTTAGATAGTTGAGAGAGAATGATAAGGGAATCATAATGAAGGTATTTGGAACATGGGCCGCTACTCCAAGTGCTCGAGTCTTATGTGATTCATTGGTAGGATTGACTAATGTTGTACTCGAGGCTTGATTGCCCAAGGGAATTCACATATAGGCCTATAAATCACTCCTTTGGATTTAAGGTTGCATAACCCGAAGTGAGAAGACTTAAATCCATTAGTTGGCAATTGATTTGTCCAACTCATCGACTTTTATACCCATGTATAAACTCTTACACACACAACCCTTGTATGTTGATGCATTACATTCTGATGGTAAGAGTTATAATGGTAGTCGCTTTGTATTTCTCTTTCTTCCCACTTTCACATTTTTAATGAGAAATAGGATGATGGAACAACAATTACCATGTTGGCGTTCTCTTTAATTCCCCATGTTATAGGTCGTATATATATATATATATATATATGATGTCTTCTCCTCACCAGGCTTTCATTTGCTCCCATATCTTCTTGGTTGTTACTACTAATATGCTAGTTATACAAAAGTTATTGGATTCAATGCACTGTAAGGAAAATACAGACCTCCTCCCAATGGTCACTGGATTCCCTTACAAGGAAATTTCACCTGCCTGGCAAGGAACTTTAGTTTGTTTCGAGAGGGCCTGCAATTCACTAAGGAGACTCAAGAGGATTATAACATCATCTCGAGAGCCAATGCCTTTATGGGGTTTGTAAGACCTCCATTGTATGGAGAGAAAAAAATACAATTAATTGGATAAAAAGGCAAATGCCTTTGCGTAAAGTTGCTCAACAATGGCAATGTTCTGAAATCCCAGTTCTCTACATCTTTGGCGATACATACATCAAACAAGATTTGACCAAGAACCCCATGAGTGTTAACTCTTTGTTAGCTATAGACAAAGGAACGATTTGCTCTTTACTTTCACTCGAAATGGACCTGAGATCTCTTCCCTTGTGACACTCTTTGTTAGCTATAGTGCAATTTAACTTTAAAGAAAAAAAGGATTCATCTTTCACTGGTCAAGAAGGTATAATTTTTTTTCAGCATAATAAATTAAATAAGAGTGGGTCCTACACATAGATCTTTTTTCAAGCATAATGACATCCATCAACACCTTGTAAAGTAGAATCAAATAACATTTAAAACTAAACATTCATAATAGAATGAAAGAACATTGATAACAACTACTCTTAACACAAACATGCAAAATCAACAAAACAACATTCATTGACCAATCTCTTGTACAACTTTTTCAAGTGCATCTTTCGTTAAAGGAATGTACAAACAATCTTGACCATCAGAACGCCTTCTCGTCTTAACCAAATCATGATCTTTAAACTCCGTCAAATGAGAATTTAATGTAACTTGACTACTCACTAAGAATCTCTCACGACAAATTGTATATAAACTATTATTCGGCATCCCTGAAAAAACATAACACGATTTATTTAACCTTCAATACGTAATTTTAAAAAAAAAAAATTTAATTAGATGTAGCTCGTACCTTCATCATCAGGATGGGCTAACTGATGCTCAGCAAGAACTTTGAAAACACTTTGAGCATTTGGAGTTAAACTTTGTAACACAATTGAAGCTGTTTTTACACTTTGAGCACTTCCTCCATGTGCAAGAATTAAAGGAATAAATGTTCCTTCGATTTTATATGGTGCGAAAGTAGGAACATGACACCAATACCAGTTAAACTGTGTATGAACCATCTTCTTGTCCCATACTTGTAATTTTCAAAAATGATACCAATTAGTCTCTCATAATGGTAAATTACTTATTTGGTCCTTAACTAACTAATACTTACAGAGAGGTGCATTAACATGGTCAATTGAAGCAATTATACGAATGTGTGCACAAGCTGCAAGTTTAGCTAGATATTGTTGTGTTTCAGTGTCGCGTAATCCAGGCCCATCGATATTATGAATAACAACATAAATAAAGGATTCATTGTCCTTTACGGGTGGGTCAGGCCCATTAAGAAATGTGAGAAGATCATCTATGGACTTTGTATTAAATGGCTGCTGGCCTGTACTCTTTTTTTGAGTTTTCATTTGATCCCATAAAAGTTCCGCAAGAGCTATCATAACCTAGAAATTTTATCATTAGAGAAGAGAGATTACTAAATTGAAAAACTTACAGAAAAAATAAAAGAATCTGAGTAAGAAAATTGCTCACCTGTTTAAGATTAATAGATTGAAGATAACCATTGATGACAATAACAGAATAATCAGTCAATGTTGTAGAAGCAAAATCTTCTATCAATGACTTTTTGGATCCAAATCCATACATTAACAGTCCAAAACCACACCTTAATAGCAGAACACAACAAAATGAGCATTATTAAAAACACAAATGAACATTGGAGAAACTTGGAACAAAGGAAACTCACCTTAATAAAAAATCCCATTCGGAATATGAACTCTTGTAACTGTTGATCAATTCTTTGACTTCTTTCTCGTGTTTTGGCTCTAGATTATCTGCTGCTTCTCTTAACTCCTGCACATTTTTGGATAATAAGAGATTCCAATATCTAATGCATTATAGAAGTAAACAGAGATAGTGTTCTAGGCCCAAAACAATTAACCTAATTTATTAATTACAAACACAAACAAACAAATTACCTAACAAAACCCAAAAATATAATGTATGAATGTGAAAATTAATTCATATTAACCAAAATTACACTTAAATAAACAAAACCCATGAAAATAAAGTTGCGAGGATGTAGAAATGAATTACCTGTTCATCAACAAGATCGATATCGGAAAGTTTTCGAGCTGATTTTTTGGCAGAAGAGCCCAATTCTTTGGCTAGAAAGTAATTTCTAGAGAACTCAAAATCTTGTTCTTCTTCTTCTACAATGTCGTTTTGGTCCATGTGCTTCAGTGTATAGCTACAGGCAAGGTGCCCTAGTAATTTTCCCGCCTTCCTTTTTTGTTTGTTGCCTTGGCTTTCCCGCCGTTTCTTTACTGCAAAAAAAATGAAGTAAAAGCTTCCAACGGTCACACCATTGAGGAACACAACTGCAATTAAACATAACTTTAATTTGAAGATTTTGAAAATTTGTAAAAGTGATGAGACTAGGTTGAATTAAATCAGGCATTTTTTTTAAGTATTTTTTAGAGTTCCAATGTTATAATATAATTTTACCTTAATTTGGGTTCTTCGAATAATATTATTGTTGATAGCTTTTCAAGCAGTGTTGATGATGGTGGAGAAAAATCTCGCGCGGCGGCGATTATCTGTGCAAGAGAGCGGCTGGGTGGGTGAGTGGAGTTGGGTGGGGTGAGTGGAGTTCTTGTTCCAAAGGAAAGATGGGGTGAGTGTAAAGAAATGAGTTTGAGATTTGTGTTTTTCATTTTCTTTTCAACGTTTTAGTTATTTTGTTTTTGTTTTTTTTGACCGAACAGAAACCTACCATCTACAACGTCCTAAACCTATTAATTTATTCTTACTTTGTTAAAACAATCCAAAATACGGTTGACGTTTTTCACGACGGTTGTTGCCATGTGTCTAACCTCTTTTGCTAGTTTATTCGCCTGAGTGTTTAGATGTCGAAAAATGTGCATGAATATGACAACTCTTGTTTCCTCCGTTATTTGTTTGATTTTTCTCAACATCAACTTGAATTTGCAACTAGGTGTAGACACTTATTTAATACCTTGAATAAGTTCAAGGTTTTTTGGAAAGATTTTTTTCTCTCCGTGTACGAATACTTTACATATCTCGAGTGTTTCAATAATGGATTGTATTTCTCCTTCAACAATTGTATTACATACATTTGTCTTAGAGTGTTCTATTCTCAAACTACTTGTTTTATGAATTTGAACGATATCTATGCTAGTGAGATTGTATGGATGATCAAAGGACGCATCACAGATAATGGAGATGTCTGATTGAAAATCCACACTACTTTCAGGAGGCACAGGTATTGAAATGTCTCCAAGACACATTATTAGGAAACTCTAATTTTCACCAAAAAATTCTTTAATGTTGATGTTGGTTGTCCTTATTATATCATACGTATTCATATCAGTTTTACTGTGTCTGTTTTTTATCATTACCTTCCATATATTCCAGATCATCAATATCACATAAGTTATTATAACTCTAGGTTGTCAGCCCCCCTCCATATATGTATGAGTGATATTAAGAATCCACTGTGTCATAGGCTATAAAAGGTGATGTTGTATTCTGATTTTGGTCACTGACTCAACACAAATTGGTTGGCACAATCCACAAGTTAATAACAGGTGAACAATTGTTGCATCTTCGGAGTGAGACCATGCACAATCGGCATGAACGTCTTATTTTTTTCTATGGTATTGCAATATTGCATGCTTTCCAAATAAAATCTATATATTTTGTTGGTATATTTTCTTTCCAAATCGTGTTCTATAAACTTGTAGTTGTATCTAGTAATGAAATCGATCTTTGTGGTTTACATAATAGTTGATTGTCCGTGAGAATCTTGTAGCCAGTTTTTGTAGCATATTCTTTGTTTTTTAGTGTGGCCAAATGAAATAGTGTTGTTCCTCCGGCTGCAAAATATTTTGTCTTGTAATTACTAGTACGATTGTAGTTGGGAAAATATTATCCAAAAGTTTTGTATTCCATTCGGTCGTTGATGTCTCCTTAATTGTTCTTATTTTCGACCCTTAGGAGACATCATTTTTGGTGTTTATTTAATCAAATTGATAGACTTTTGGACTAAATATGCAATAATATGATTTTCCTCTTTTATTTCTAGCATTTTTGATTTATTAAGCTTTCGCGCGTAATATTGGTATTTTTAGTGTAAAGTTTACAGGTTTTAGATGTTAGCTAGAAGAGGAATCCGAGGAGAAAGTCAAAGATCAAAAGATAGAGTCAAGACTTGAAAAGAAATCCCGAAGATATTATTTTTAAAGCTGAAAATCCATTTTCCAGGCCATAGATTGCTGATTTCGAGGTGCTTAAGCGATGATTTAGCCGCTGACCTTTGAAGAGAAAACGCTCCCTATCGAGTTACTTTAGCAACTGGAATGAGGTCAATCGGCGTCATAACGAATCGGGAAAAGCCGTTTTAGTGAAGACATATCAGCAGTTACGGGATTTTGGGCTAAGTTAGTGGACTTGGGCCTTTTATATTTCATTTAATTAAAAGACTAGGTCCAAGTCCGAATTTGCACTTATAAAAGGAGGTCTGGACTTCTATTTTACAGACAATTCACATTCTGCAAGATTAAAAACACGCAACAGAAGGAAGAAGAAGAAGCTACAAGAGCTGGAGAGGGTCTATATCTCCGTTCGTAGTCATTCCGATTCCGGAAATTAGGTTTTTCTTATCTTTTAATTTTGTAAACAATATGAATTCCTTTACATTTAATTTGGTTTTTCTTTTTAATATGAGCTAAGCTTTTCATGGTGCTTGAGAACAAACAATGGGTGAATCCCAATCGTATTGAATAACGAATGTTGAATTTGGGTTTCTGTTAAATTAAACTAGATTGTGGCTTTTACTCTTTTCGATAAATTGAGAATATTTACTGTTTTTAGCGTCATGAACTAGGAACAGGTGATAGTATCTAGGCTATTCCAATTAGTGGCGATTGGATCATCCTGACGGAGGGTTTAGGTACAGAACTATTTATTCAATCTAGGATAGAAACTATTGATTCTAACGAACATAGCTAATTCTAGGGCCAATGAGGTAATAAAACTTAATCATCCAACGGTGGATCATATTTACCCTGACGGGACTAGTGACACTTTAGGATCGCCTTATAGTCCACCCTGACGGGGGTATAAGGAATTTAGAATCCCGACCATTGTAATTGACCAATTTAGCCCTTAAACAACATAAGTTAGGAAATAAGATTGGGAGGATACTTGCGTTCTCAAGTGCTACTTCTCATATTGCGTTTTACATCATTTTACTTGCGTCTTAGCTTTTATTTGCATTTTAATATTTGTCTTTCATTTATTTAGAATTAATACAAAACCAAACAAACATTTTACCTTTATTTGTTTTCATAAGTGCATCAATCATTAATAGATAAGCATTGTAGTCAACCATCCCGTCCTTGGAACGAATCTGTATTATCAGTTATACTACTTGGGACAACCGTACACTTGCGGTTGTGGTTCGATTATTATTTGCATTTATTTAGAACACACAAAGGACCACCAGTCGTATTTGTATTCCACAATTCATACACTTTGTCCAACTTACAGTTTGGTGTTCTTTCCAACTTTCATTGAGTATCTAACCATTTATCATTCCAAATATCAATAGAATTTCCATCTTGATTTGATATACGTCATTTTGTTTAAAAAAATCTTGTCTTCAATAAGGTTTGCCCATGAATACGTCTGGCATTGTTTCAATTTAATATCCAAAAAAATAGATTTAGGAAAATAAATACCTTTTAGTAGTCTCGTGGCCAGCGTGTCTTGGTTGTTTAGAATTCTCCACGCTTGGGCTGCCAAACGTGTCGTGGCCATCCTTTTAAAATCCCATTCCCCGAATAATTAACCAACTACTAGTTTCTCCCATGCAAGCTAATGAATATGATTTCTTTCCCCATAATTCCACCAGAAGTCCGAGAGTGTTGATATTAACTTATTACATAATGTGTCCGTGAAGGAAAAAATTGACATTTTATACGTTAGTATTGCCTGTAGTATTGCTTTAATCAGAACTTCTTTTACACCTTTCGATAATAGTTGTGTCTTCCATCCAATGTTTTCTTGAATATTTTGTCCGCTATCTAGTTTAAAGATTAAATCTTTGATATTTTATGACATAGTGGTATGCCCAAATATTTACTAAGATCATACGTTTCGTTGATGTGTAAGCTTTCACTGATATTGTTCTTTATATATGTCGGTATGTAAGGACTATAACAAATTGATAATTTATTAAAATTGGTGTGTTGGCTAGAACCCTCATAATAAAACAATAAAACAATGCTGAAAAGTGACAATCTCTCACTCTTCGGGCGTTAAGAAAAATAGAAAATCATCGGTAAATAACAGGTGTGTCACAATTGGACACTTTCTCGTAATTTGAATACCATTATTAACCTTTTGAGACACCTTTTTGTCAGTAAGTCCAATCAATTTTTATAAAAAAAGGAGATAGAGGATCCCCTTGCCTAAGATCCGCATATGATTTAAATTTCTCCATTTTGTCACCGTTAAAATTATTTGGAAAGAAACCGATGAAATACAATTTGTAATCCACCTACTCTAAATATCATAAAAGCCCATTTTCCGTACAACAAATTGCAATTAAATCAGATATGTCCATATTTAGACAATAAGGTCATGTGGATCAAAATATTGCAAAGATAGCAGTTGTATGTATCCAGGTGGGTACGTACCCAATTCAAAGACAACAATTGTATACCTAGGTGAGTTTACCTTCTTCAGCTTTTTTCATCTCCAATAGTTAGACCATCTCCAGCTGTTTTGCCAAACGGATATTTACTGCAAACAATTCAAAAAATTCAGTATTACTTCATTTGGGTATATACCCATGTTGCTACGTACCTAGTCTGAGGAGGTGTGTGTACCCAGGTGGTACATACCCAATTCGGAGACAGTATTTGTGTCAAACGGATTTTTACAGCAAAACAATTCACATTGGAACAAAAAACATTTGTTCACACTCGCATTAGAACAAAAAAAACAACGAGACATGATAAAACTAGAAAAAATCTGTTTGCACTAGCATTGGAACGAAAAACAAAACTAAAGGTAAAAAACAATGAAACTTCATAAAACTGAAAAAACATCTCTTCACACTCACAATGGAACAAAAAACGAAAACAAAATCTACATATAATTCAATTTTTTTACCTTCATTTAGGTTTTTCATACTCGCTTGATGATGGTGCAGAATGGTTCTCGTATTTGGCGTCGAATTTCTTGTGCAAGAGAGCGTCAAGATGTGAAGGTGGAGTATGGTCCACTAGTGGCGGCGGTTTTCTTGTGCAGGGGAACGACAACGTGTGAAGGTGGACAATGATCCACTAGTGGCGATGATTATCTTGTGTAGGAGAGCAGCAACATGCGTGGAGAATGGTCCACTATTGTGTCGGCGGTTTTCTTGTGCAAGAGAGTGGCTTCGTGGAGGTGAAATATGAGTGTGAAAAGATATCTTCTTGTTTTTATTTCGATCCAGGTGTGAAGGGAAAAAAAGAATGGAGAGAAGAGAGGGGATAAGAGATAAAACATAAACCAAAACTTCTATAAAGTTTTTTTTGATATATAATGTTCACCGTGAAAAGAGCTGAGTGGGGAGGGTTTTTTGGTCTTTCTTTTCCTTTTATTTGGGTTTCGACATTTTAGTTAGTAGGGACTTATGTTAATATATTATATGAGCTCTAAGGCTTGGAAAAACTTTATGCCCCAATATGGTAAATATTTTTTATTTTATCAAAATTTACTATTTACTAATTATTAAATTATAACAATATAATTCAAGAAAGACAAATTTGAGAATGTATTTACATAATGAATAAATAAAAAAAAAGACTTTTAAACAAATTTAGTGTCTTTTCTTTTTCAAAACAAATTATTAAAAATAAAAAATCATATATAATAAATTGATATACTAATAATTTGCTATTTTTCAATTTTTTGAATCAAACTAAATAGTTGATCTAGTGGTTAGAGTATTCTACCGTGATAAAAAAATCCTAAAAATCAAAATGACTCCACGTCTAAAACGACTCTTCAATATATTAAAAGAAATTAAACTATATTCTAAGATATTTCTTTTTATTATGGTAGATCTCCTTTATAATGCTGAGAAATAATTTAAAATATAATTTAGCCATTTGCAATATGTTAGGAGTTAGATGATGGTAGTAGGAGTAAATCAAAAGCATATTCTTTCGATTAAGTGTCAGTTTGGAAATATATATTTTTGAAAAGTATTTAAAGTGTTTTTAATATTTTAAAGATATTTAAAAACCCTTCTCTGCTCAAACCTAGACAGGAGCGATGTAAACTTATCGAGCAAATGAGAATCGAGTTGAAGAAATGCCAAGTGAACGTCAAACACCTGGAGTTCCCCCAATCGAAACCAATTGAACAGATAAAGATAAACCAAAATGAATCACCACAATCTCCTACACCAAGCAAACAAACTGAAAAACTAATCCAACACCACACCACTCCCTCGTCCAGTCTACCAAAAAGTCCCAGAATGGGCCAACAGGAGAACCATGCCAAAGCACTCTCAAAGTTCCGAAATATTTTTTTTCTTCTAGTATTTTTTGAATTATATAAAAGTATTTTAGTATTAAGTCATTATTAGAGTCTTTTTAAAGAAATAATTTTTTTATTAATTGTTATAATACGAAAATCTAATCTTCAAGATCATATGTCTCATTCACTTGTACCAACGACATGTTTTGTATTCTAGAAAACAGATTTTACGATCAATCCAAAGTTGACATTGAAAATAGATTTTAAGAAATTATCTAGTTGCCATAATTCCAAAGCTGTCAAATGGTTGCGAAAAACAATACTCAATTTTTTTATATAAATATTTTTACAAAAGAAAAGACCAATGTCCGGACTCCAAATTTCATTACTCCCATATAAATTCCAAACGATAGTACTAGCATAACAAGAGTGTACTGTGACTACTGTCCAATAAAAAAACACAAAAAACAAAAGAAGAGTGTTTATCCATTTCCATTACCCGAGAAGTTCTCGAACAAAAAGAAATTTACCCGAGAAGTTTAATAACGGGGCGTACGGAATCGATCATATCACGACAGACAACACTACAAAAGCTGGGTAGAGTAAATATTTGACCAAAAACTTGCACCATTTTAGCAATTTCAGCATATCAAAAGGCTGTTTCTTCATTTTCCTCAAACATTACACACTTTTAGTTTTTCTTCCTAGTTTGAAGTAAAAGCTATGGACTATGCAGGTCTTTCAAATATTTTTTGATTTATTACTTTGTCTCTTTAATGATTTATTCGTTTATGTTCTTATGTATGTATACATGAATGCATGTTGATTCTTACTCCTAAAATTGCAGAGATTGTTCACAACTTTAATCTTGCTGCTCTTAATGGTGAACTGAAACGCCTCAAGAGTAAGTTTTACAAAATCGCAATATTTGTCCCTCTGTTTGTGCAAAATAGGCAGATATTTTGAGTTTTTTTGTTTTAGTTGAACATATGCTTGAGTTTCAAAGTGTGTAATATGTATTAAACGTTTTTCTGTGTTTATTTCAACTTTTTCTAAATTTTAACGAAAAATATGCTATTATTATCTTGAGTATTATATAGTAAATACACTTTTTGCTCTTTCTTCTGCTGCCGAGCATAATGAAAGCTCTATTTTAGAGATTTCATGGAAGCTTAGCTGTGATGGTGCTCCGTCACCGGAAATAATATGGCAGGAGTGGGGGATGGTGGTGCGGTAGAGAACTTAAGTCTTCAATTTTTTTTTATGTTTTTTGTGATTTAAATTTTTTTGTGTACCCATTATTTAGTAATAGTTAACCTTTAAATGGAAATAGATTAAAAATTAATGTCCAAATGCTTTTTGTAATGGATCCTAGTTACAAATAAGATCTAAAATAGTTAAAGTACTTTTTATTTAAAAAATAAAGAAAACAAATTATAAAGTTTATTTTGGTCAGAAATGGTGGATTTGTTATGTTTAGTTGATGCATATACTCAAACAGTAAATCTGCCAATTTTGCACAACATAGGATTCAACAGAAGCATTTATTGTTTGTATTATATGATTTAATTTTCCTCTGTTTTTGTGACTGAACGTTTATCTTCATTTGTTGTAAGAATTGGCTGCGAAGCTAGACGATGGTAAAGGAAACTATCCAAAGCTGAGAGAATACCCTGGCTATAAAGCACTACACGTAGCAGCTGGACAAGGACACACGCTTATATGCAAGTATCTGATTACCAAATTGAAGTTTAATATCAATTTGCAAACAAAAAATGGTATATTTATATCTTTAATTCTTTCTGATCCAATTTTAGTTAAATTTTATCCTTATCATATGGTTTTGTAGGTGACACTCGTTTGCCTGGACATCATTGTCTTGCCAATTGTCCTGGACATCTGGAAGAGAATGGTATTTATTTAATATCTTACAACTTTTTAAGCTCATCTAAATCTTCAATTCTTTCTGATCCTTATAGGTGACACTCCTTTGAATTATGCAATTGCGAATCAGCGTCACAATACAGCTACTTATCTGATAGAGAATGGAGCAAGTATGGACATATGTAACAACAAGGGACATACTGCTTTACATTTTGCTGCTTCATGTGGTTTGTACCATCAGCTAATAATTAATATCCAATTTTGTTCTCATACAATCAATAATGACTTTTTTGTTTATTTTTCAGGAGGAGGTAAAGATTTGCTGCAACTATGCTTATCAAAAGGTGCTGATATTGAAGCAACCTCAAACGATGGAACACCATTATCATGCGCTGCAATTGCTGGGGATCATGAAGCTGTTAAATTTCTATTACAAAACAATGCTAAAGTGAGTGAAATTGAGAATTAACTTTTTACGTTTTGAGTTATATCTCATTAACTCTACCTATCTATATGCAGATTTATCCAGTTAATGATTTCAACATTCCACATATGTTTGCTAGCAATGGTTCACTTACATGTTTAGATCTTCTCGTTAAGGTATTATGTGGATTTTAAATTTCTTTCACCTTTATTTTTTATTTTTTACGTAATGGTATATATTCTTATTTAATTATTTTAGGCTGGTGCTGATGTAAACATGGAGTTTTACGGTGAAACGCCTCTTCAGACTGCAGCTGGTTCAGGGGATGTTGAAATAATTAAATATTTATTGAACGCAGGAGCAAATCCAAACTCAATAAGCTGCTGTGTGAGTATCTGATTAATTATAATTTATTTTTAATATAAATTTGTAATTAAATAGTAATTAATTAATGAAATGTGATATCACAGCTTGGTTTGACACCATTGGAAATGGCTGGAGTAATCAGTAAAAACAAGGAAGCAGTGGCACTTTTACTTGCAGTTACTACTCCAATTCCATGTATTCAAGATTGGAGTGTTAAAGGTGTAATGAAATATACAAGCTCTAAAGAAGTTATGGAAAAGGTTATTATTATTTATTTATTTTCATTTATATTTTTTAAAGAATGCTTCTAAATGTTGATTTTTCTACAGATTACTGCTACTAAGAAAGAGTTTGCACAAGAGGCGAAATCCAAAGCTGCTGAAGCATTCAAGAAGGAGGAGTACTTGGAAGCAGTAAATTGGTACAATATGGTAAGAATTAATGAAGTTTTTATTTCTATGAATGCATGAAGGAAGAGTAATTATATATTTATATATATATTTATTGTGTAGGCGTGCAAGGCAGATCCATGGGATTTTACATTATACACTAATAAGAGTATATGCTTTGCTCGTTTGAATAAATTAAGAAATGCTTTATTTGCTGCTAAACAATGTGTTATGTTGAAACCAAACTGGCCAAAGGCACATTATCGTGTAGGTGAAACGTGGATGCTCATGAAAGTAAGCACAATTACTTTTCTACTTGCTAAATGACTCATCTACCCTTTTAATGATTTATATATATAATTGCTTGCAGAATTATGAAGAAGCGGTTAATTCATTCTCTATCGCTCTAAAGCTGGATCCTAACAACATCGATATTTGCAAGGCTTTGCAGTATGTAACTTTATGCTTTTTTTTTTTTTTTTTGCATTCAATTATTTACTATCGCCTTTTATTTTTTACCATGACAGTGAGGCTAGGGAAGCTGAATTTGCAGAGATGGAGAAGTAACTTGGCTTAGCAGTAACCAATATTAATTTGCTAATTTAATGAATTAATATATCTATCTTAGCTTATCTACTAGTTTTGGATGGTTGGTTAGTTATTTAAGTATTTATCTTCACAAATATTGCTTCTTTTGCGTGTATGGATTTATTTATACTGCTCAGCTGTTATAAACTTATTTGGATATTCGTTTAATTGCTGAAAGCTTGGAAGATTTTAATCTTTATATCAAGTCTGTAGCACTCTTTCATTTTCCATCCTAAATTGATTAATATTAATATTATGGCTTTAGTATTGGTCATTTGTTCTGCTGTAATGCTCGTCTTTAATCAAATAAAAGTTTTTCCGAATTAAAAAGAAATGTTGTTGAAGGAGTACAGTAAACTTAGTTTTTGTTAAATGGAATCATTTGATCTCGTGAATTACTACTACAGCTAGATCATAAAGGAATTACGTATTTGACAAAGAGTAATGATACATACGTATTTAACAAGTTAAAACACTTTTATATATACAACATAATAATTACTACAGCTACGTCGCATCCATTAAACACGTCACTTTTATAAATAAGTCACTTCAACCCCTTGTGACCACTGCAAAAGTGCAAAGTAGCCAACCAACTCAGTGTATAGGGGTTAGTACTACATAGTGATAGTGCCAATTTAATGCATGTCTCTCAACTTTAATACTTGTACATATAAGTTAAAAGTAAAAATAGGGATGGCAACGGATCGGATTATTGCAAAAAAATCAAAAACCATGTCCATATCCATTTAATTTATCAAAAACCAAACCCTAACGGATTTAACCATCGGACTTACTTTTCAAAACCATATCCGAATAATTCGGATTCGGTTTTTTAAACGGTTTTTCGGTTCTTAACCATAACCCGACTCGCGAGGCGTCCCTCTCGCAGTAGGATTCCTAACCTCGCCTCGCTCTTGTGACATGCCAAACTATAACTCTCTAAATATATTGAAAATATTGAAACAAGATCACAAATACATGAAAAATCTCCAATATATAAAATATTATGTTGATCTTTAATTAAATTACATTTTTGTTAATTCTAATATTTAAATTTTAGTTTTGAGATATGAAAATACTTTTTTATCTATATTACTATGAAATATACAAAAATAGATGATAATAAACGGGTTTTTGGTTATTCGGTTTTATTTTTATCTAAAAATTTAACCTACAGGATTTAACCATCGGTTACATTTTTCAAAACCATAACCTAACAGTTTTATCCATGGTTGCATAATCGATTTTTAATCGGTTCAAATTTTCATCGATTTTAATTTTAAACCATAACCATTTCCATCCTTATCTATAGTTGGGTTGAGACTTTTGGCCTTTTGGTAATTAAAAATCAAAAAAATATAAGAAAGATGGACTTCAAAATATAAAAATACATGAATTTTAGCCTTTAATAGGTAAAATAAAATCAGATTTATATATATATAAAAAACGGATTTTCGGTTTTCCGGTTTTTTTTAATCTAAAACCATAACCTAACGGTTTTAACCATCGGTTTTACTTTCTAAAACCAAATCCTAACGGATTTAACCACGGTTACATAATCGGTTTTTATACGGTTCGGTAATCCGTCGGTTTCGGATTAAAATCGTAACCATTGCCATCCCTAAGTAAAAATTATAAATATAGGCTCCTTAACATGCAACTTCACACAAAAATTCCTTCCACCATTCTTCACCTCAGATCAATTAAATGCTTTTCTTTTTTCTATTTCCTTTTTTTTTCATCAAAAGTGAGTGAAGAGATTTTTGTTTCTTTTTTGTTCCAGGAATGGTGAGTGAAGAGATTTCAGTTTTTTTTTTGTTTCAGCGATGGTAAGTGAAGAGAATTCTATTTTTTTATTTTTCCAGCGAGGTCGAGTGAGGGTGAGTGAAGAGATTTATATTTCTCTGATTATTGTCATCAAGTGTAGATATGGTTTTTACAGTAGAAAATCTGTATGCACGGTGGAATATATATCTGCATCTCAAGAATTGAGGTACAGAAGGTTTGAAGCAGGCTTGAGATGGACCATGTTGGGTCTGTACCCACTGATGAATAGATTTAGTTTGTCCTGGGTCTGTACCCACTTGTGAAGATATTTAGTTTGGCCTAGGTTTGTACCCACCCAACTGTGAAGAGATCTGTTTTTTCAAAGACTGTGAAGAGCCCATGGGAACAACACTATTGCTATTCGAACTAGGTATGTACCCAACTGTTGTGAAGAAATTTAGTTTGGCCTAACTGTTGGAAATGGTCAGTACCCCCACCTGTTGTTATAGTGACTGGGTCTGTACGATGTTGGATTTGTACCTACTCGTGAAGAGATTTGATTTGGCACAAGTCTGTACCCACCCAACTGTTGTGAAGAGATTTCATTTCTTTTTTGTTACAACGAGTGTGAAGAAATCTGGTTTTTTTTCGTATGATGCATATGATATGATGTGTGTAAAGGGATTTGATGTATTTCTTCACATACCATGAACAACACATGGGTACAGCCTGTTGGTATTCAAATTGGGTATGTACCCAACTGTTGTGGATGTAGAGGAATTAGTCAGTCTGAGGGGCCCGTTGATGAGGAAGATAATGATGCCAAAGATGTCACTAAGAAGTTGAACATTAATAGGTTGGTATGAAGTTCGAGGAAGGGATGCTTTCTACCGCTGGTTTTGAATTCAAAATCACAGGCAATTGTCGCAGTAAAGAATGTTTGGGTTCCTTGTAGTTAAAGAAGAAGAATTAGCGCAAAGTGCAAGGGTAAGAATTGTAAATGGTTTATAAAGAGAATGTTTTGAGATTAGGACACTAAATCAAGTGCATACTTGTGGGAATTTTCTGAATCATAGGCATTTGAACTCTACTAATTTGTGAAGAGGTATGAACATAAATTAAGGTTGAATAGTGGTATGAGAGCGGCTGATTTCCAGGAACAAGATTCAAGTGATCTTAAAGTTCCTATTAGTAGAAAACACACGTATAGGGCTATTAAAAAAGGAAATCTTTTAGAAGAGGTTCATTACTTAGATCATTACAGTTTCTTGGGTCAATAGTTTTCTTAAAAACTATTGAAGACGACGTTACATGTAAAGAACAGTTTTTCAGATTTTATTTTTTATTGGAACCACTGAAAATGGGGCTAAAAGAAGGTTGTAGGGAGGTTGTGGGTTTAGATGGTTGTTACACGAAAGGTCCTCATTTAAGAAATATCTTGACGGCTGTTGGGTTGGGTGCTAACAATTGCATCTATCCATTTTGTTATAACTTGGTAGAGACTGAGAACTTGGATTCTTGGAGATGGTTTTTAGGCTCTTAGTAAAGGATTTGGCGATAAATGACCCTGAGATGTGGGTTTTCATTACCGATAAGCAAAATGTATGTAATCTTATGTTTTCGCTTTCAACAAATGGTGGTAAATTCTCTTATTACATTGATGAATTGGTTACCACCTAAACAAATTATTCTTAAACCTAATGAAACATTATGTCACAAGAATTGTCAAATCTAATCAGTCGGTCTCCACTTCCTATGTAAAATCTATCTTGTCTGCCATCACGAGTCCAAAACATAACGTCTGCAACTTGTTATAATCTTCGACTCTACTTTTTTTCTGGTCTAAATAATAATATATAGATAGATAAGTCAAAATATTACAAGAGTTATCCTATATCTATAGGATTGTTGTCAACACATAAGATACTTGTCAACCAGGGAGGGATAGAAATATCCCAATTGCCAAACAGATTGCTAAGAAGCTCCTGTTTGGCAACCCAGTCAGCTGCTAAATTTCTACTCCTAGGGATAGGAGTAAAGGTAGGGGTTGACACTTCCAAAAAATAATAAATATTACAAACGACGTTACGAATCAAATGACTCAAAATTGTTTGACTTGAAGGTATGGGCTTCATGATCTTTTCGGCGTCACTCTCTATGATTACGATTCCAAAAAGATAGTCCAAACCCATCTTAGTGGATTTTAAAATTCCTGTTGCTTCTGCTTCTAAATCCGACTCCGCTTCTATATTCCAACTTTTACCTATTATAAAATTACCATTAGAGTTTTTTACTACACAAGCAATAGCTGCCCACTTATCAAAAAAAGTTGCATCACAATTAATATTTATCTTATTAGGAGGTGGTTTATTTCCATTTATCTTTAAATATTACTTGATTATTATGAGTGTTATTCCCACTTATTAATCTCCCTTTGATTGATATTTACCCTAGTATTTATATACAAAATGTTTAAGGGTTTGAGATATTTTAGTACTCTTTCCAACTTTCTATAGCTTTTTGTATTGTAAAAAGAGGATCACATTTTTTTACTGTTATAGATGAAATTATTTCTATCTTTTCATATTTGCCAAGTAATTGTACAAATAAGTTCCAAGATTCTATCTTCTTTTTTGAATTTTCTTATTATATCTTGCTTATGTTTTAGTATCCACTAGTCAACCCTAGATGTAGTATCATTTTAATTTTTAAATTTAAAAGGGCTAGCAAACCATACCCCTGGCATCTAAAGAGCATATGTTCAACTGTTTCCTCGTTTTGATTACAAAATTCTTATATATTGCTATTACTGCATTTACGTTTAACTAGATTTTCCTCAGTTGGTATATTAGGGCTGGAAATAACACCACATTTATTTAAGTTTAGGTAAAAACTTGTACTGTTTGTATATTTATTCATGATATCATCAAAGGATTGAAACTCAATGTTATCAGCTTTTAGAAAGAACAATCTATTCATCAACAAAGAGTAGATGAGTTATTTCAAAACAGTTATTTCCTATTTTAATACCTTGGAGTAGTTTTTTTTTAATCTTTAATGAGGTCATTTAGTGTTTGGGATATTAGAAAGAAGATAAGAGGAGAAAGTGAATCTCCTTATCTAATACCTCTTATGGGTTTCTGTATATGGTGAATCTCGCCATTAATTATGACGGAATAAGTGACAGATATTATGCAAATCATAAGCTTTCTTATCCAATCTTTGTTAAAACCCATTTTAATCAATAGATCTTGTAGAAAATTCTACTCAATATATTCATAGGCTTTCATAATATCTACTTTAACCGCTATCGTATATTTTTTATTATTTTCTTCTTCTTTTCATACGAGTAAACTCATCTGTATTATAGTATTTTCTTATATCAACCTATTAGAAATAAAAACACTTTGATTTTTACCATGTGATGAATTTATATAGAATTGTAATCTATTTATTAGAATTCTTGCTATAATTTTATAGATAAAATTTAAACAACTAATAAATCTATACATGGATCAACAAACCCACATAAAGATTCATGATTTGTTTTCAAAAATATACCTGGTTTAGCAATTGTCACCCATATTTAATTTCACATTAAACATTAGTTTGACCCATTTAACCGGACAACTTTCAAATGATAAAAATCAAGATCAATGTTTTGTACCCCAAATCTAAATGTTTTTTAAAATAATCTATTTACGATCAATCTAAAGCTGCCAGTTTTTTTTTTTTTTTTTGTCGAGGAGCTGCCCCATGATGGTGAAAACTTTCATACTTCTTATCATATAAACATTTTTTCGAAAGAAAAAAAATACAATTTGCTGACCAAAAAAAAAAATACAATTTAAAATTCGAAAAGATAATAAAGCCAGAGGGTGTATTCCATTTCCATTTATCGAGAAGATTAATTAGGGGACGTACGGAATAGATCATATCACGACAGACAACATTACAAAAGCTGGTTTGAGTAAATATTTGACCAAAAACTTACACCATTTTAGCATATCAGACAAATACTCCATTACTAACAGAGTAGAGAGTTTTTCCTCACACATTACACACTTTTAGTTTTTCTTCTTTGTTTCAAGTAAAAGCCATGGACTCTTCCTCTTCCTCTTCAGGTCTTTAAAATATTTTTGATCTATAACTTCTTCTTTTTAATGATTTATTTGTTATTGTTCTTATGTGTGTGTGTTTACATGTATGCATGTTAATAATTCTTATTCCTAAAATTGCAGGTACTGTTTACAAGTTTATTCTTGCTGCTCGTAGTGGTGAACTGAAACGGCTCAAGAGTAAGCCTCAAGTTTTACAAAATTGCAACGTTTGTCCCTCTGTTTTTTGCAAAATAGGCAAATATACTTGAGTTTTTTGTTGAACATAATGCTTGAGTTTCAAAAGTGGGTAAAAAGCATTCCACGTTTTTTTGTGTTTAATTTAATTTTTTCTAAATTTTAACGAAAAATATTTTGAAAACATCTATAATATTATTTTGGTAATTTTCTTTTGCTTCTTCTTTTGCTTAACACGGGAGCTCCACTAAAGTATAAACGGTGGAAGGCTATGCTGTAGAGCTTAATGGAAGCTCTATTTTTGAGATTTCATGGAAGCTCGCCGGTAATGGAACACCAGTGACGGTGCTCCGTCGTCGGAGATAATATGGCAGAAGGAGTGGGGGATGGTGGGTGGGTAGAGAACATTAGTTTTTTTTTTAAAATTCTTTTTTGGTGATTTTAAATGATATGTGCACCTATTAATTGGATATAGATTAAAAATCAATGTCCAAATGCTATTTGTGATCGATCCTTACTATTTAAAAATAAATAAAATATAAAGTTTATTTTGGTCAGAAATGTTGGATTTCAGGATTTGTTATGTTTCGTTGATGCAAATACTCAAACAGTATATGTTCGTTCCTATATTGCATAACATTCTATTTAACAGAACCATTTTCTTCTTTGTATTGTCTGATTTAATTTTTTGTTCTTTGGTAAGAATTGGGTGATAAGCTAGAAAGAGGTGAAGGGAACTACCCAAAACTGAGAGAGTACCCTGGCTATATTGCACTACACGTGGCAGCTGGAGAAGGGCACACGGTTATATGCGAGTATCTGATTAGCAAATTGAAGTTTGATATTAATTTCCAAAGTAGAGATGGTATATTATATATATATATCTTAGATCTTTCTGATCCAATTTTATTTAAATATTTTCCGTATCATATGGTTTTGTAGGTGAATTTGTTTTGCCTGGACATCGTCTTTACAAATGTGCTTCATATCTGGTGGAAAATGGTATTTATTTAATATCTTAAAACTTCTTTAGCTCATGTATTTTTCAATTATTTCTTATGATATGGTTAATTTTATAGGTGATACTCCTTTGCATTATGCAATTGGGAAACGTCATCAAAATACAGCTAAATTTCTGATAGAGAATGGAGCAAGTATGGACATATCTAACAACCAAGGATTTACTCCCTTACATTTTGCTGCTTCATATGGTTTGTACAATATTTCACCTAATTAATTAATTAATTTTCTTCTCATAGAAGCAATCAATCATGACTTTTTGCTTTAATTTCAGGAGGAGGTAAAGATTTGCTACAACTATGCCTATCAAAAGGTGCTGATATTGAAGCTGACTCGACCGGAGGAACACCCTTAACATGTGCTGCAGCTGCAGCGGATCCTGAAGCTGTTGAATGTCTTTTGCTTAACAAAGCGAATGTACGAGAATTTACTTTTTTACCCTTGGAGTTATATTTCTCTGATTTACTCCGTTAATGCAGATTTATCCAGTTAATGCTTATAGCATTCCAATTATGGCAGCGAGTTATACTTCACTCGCATGCACACAACTTCTAGTTAAGGTATTTTTTCACTTTTTTTTTCTTTTTTTTTTTTACGGAATGGTAAATTCTTGTGTAATTATTTTAGGAAGGGGCTGATATAAACATAGATTATTGCGGTGAAACGCCTCTTCAAACTGCAGCAGCTTCAGGAACAGTTGAAGTTATTGAGTATTTGTTGAAGGAAGGGGCAAATCCAAATGTTGTAAGCTATGTGAGTTTTCTTTTCTTATCTAATTATATAAATTTAATTTAAATTTGTTAGTAAATAATTAATGAAATTACAGCTGGGTTTAACACCATTGGAGATGGCTGGAGCAATCAGTAAAAAAGAGGAAGCAGTGTCAGTTTTACTACCAGTTACTACTCGATTGTCATGGATTCAAGATTGGACTGTTCAAGGTGTAATGAAATATGTTAACTCCTCAGAAACTTCTGAAAAGGTTATTTTTTTCATTAATATTATGTAAGATGTAAAATTAAATACTTGTAAATCTTGATATCACTACAGATTTTAGCCTGTAGAAAAGAGCATGTCCGTGAGGCAAAATCCAACGGTGCTGAAGCGTTTAAGAAAGGGGAGTACGAGCTCGCAGTTCATTGGTACACTAGGGTAAGAAATAAGAATTACGTTTTTTATTTTTTACAGTTAGTTAATTTCTATGCACGAAAATTATATATATATATATTTATTATGTAGGCGTTGAGAGCAGATCAATTGGATGCAACAATATCTTGTAATAAGAGTTTGTGCTTTGCTCGTACGAATAATTTAAGATGTGCTTTATTTACTGCTAAGGAATGTGTTAGATTGAGCCCAAACTGGGCAAAGGCACATTATCGTGTTGGTGAAGCGTTGATGCTCATGAAAGTATGTTACAAACTTTTCTGTTTTGTAATTAAATGACTTAAATATATACTAATTTAAATTTGAATTTATGTAGAAGTATAAAGAGGCGGCTAAATCATTTGCTAGGGCTCTACAGCTCTCACCTAACAACTCAGATATTCTAAATGCTTTTAGGTATGGAAGTTTTATGCATCTCTACAATTTTATTTTATTTTTTTGATTATTTACCATTGCCTTTTACTTCTTACCATGACAGTACTGCTACAACAGCTGAACTTTTTGAGATGGTCGGAGCAGGACCTGAATTTTTTGAGATGCCCGGAGTAGCTGAATCTTTTGTGATTGGCCGGAGGAGCTCAACTTAGCAGTGAACAATATTCATAATTCTGTGAACAATTCTGATTTAGCTAAGACATTATTTTCCATCTTAATTTTGATTAACATTTGCTAAAAGTATTCAAGAATCTTGTGTTTTTCACTTGATGTGGTAAAAGAGAAAGCATCAATATTATTAGCTTCAAGTATGAAAATTATAATTGCTTTAATGAGAGTAACACTTTCTGTAGTCCCTTGACAATCTTTGCCCGCCACTTTAGATACAATAATCTTTCATCTGAAAGGGTATACAGTCGAAAGTAGATGTTGAGGGTCCTTTTTGCACATAGTTGGTGAAGCAAATGGTTTCTTTTTGGCTTTTTGTATCACATGGTTTTCATCAAATCAAGTCAACTCATGTCAATGTTCAGTGTTCTGGACATGTGAGAACTGAGTATCGTTCATCTGTTTTTTTGACTAAGGTATCCTTGGTGTAATGCTCGTGTTTGATTCAATAAAGCTTTTCTTAACAAAAAATAAAAATAATATTGTTGAATGAGAGAACCCTTAAACCTTAGTCATTTCTGCCGCACCACTTCCTCCCCTCACCGTGGCCTCGTTTTTTATTTAATCTTTTAATCTCTTTTATCTCCCTTTCCATCAATGGTCTATCCAACTTTAATTTTTTTTTGGGAAATGAAGGGTAGAGAGGTTGTTATTTGCATTGGAGACTTTTTATCCCTTTTAAATGGGAAGTCAGTATCATATTGTAATAATAAAAATAATAAATTAGGATAACTTGTACTTGAAAAGAATAAATATAGGTAAAATTCTAACTCCATTCAATATTTATTTGGTTAAAAAAAGTAATCTAGTAATGAGACAATTTATCTAGAAACAACTACGTCATACATAAACCATCAATGTATTAGCAACACAACTTTCTAGTTCGACATATTAAGTATACAACTAAAGTAATTCAAGTTTTTTCAACAAAAACAATACAGGAGTAGTTAATCTAATGAAACTAAACTCTCATGGTAAACCATGGTTTGCACAGCATCATGAATATTAAATTGGGTTAATTCATGTGTGTTAAGGTCACATGAAAAGAGTAGCCCTTGTTGACTGTTAATTAGCAATGCTTTATTATTCCAAATAGAAAGAGGCTTACGCATTCCATTTAAAGGCTTAACTTTGAACTCCATTTTTGATGCACCAAATTTATCTATCACAAGTAGCTCGATAAAAAGCCTATAGTCTGGATCATTATGTATCAATACAACAAGACAATCATTTATTACCCTAATAAACCTATCTTTTGCCGAGAACGCGATATCATCATCTTCTTCTTCATCATCACCATTACTATTTAACCATAACAGATCATATGGAAGTGGAATGTAAATTAAATCACCTGATCCCATATCATAAGAAAGGATGGTAATTTCCATAATGTTTTTCCATGCAATCCAATAGAACGAACCATTGTGTAGCATTCCATAACGACCACGTTCGATTTGTACTGGAAAGCTATCCCATTCACATTGAGTCCAAGAATTATTACTAAGATTGTAAATTTCAATCTCTTTAATTTCTTCAATTTCTTCATCATTATGGGTAAGGAAGACAAAAGTGATAACCTTAAACTCATTTCTGTGGGAATCGAAGCCAAATCCAATTGATTCCCTTTTAATTACCCAATCCTCAGTGTATCGCTTAGTATGTACAGGGCTCGGAGGAAGTAATTTTATCTTTCTTGTTGATGGATTACATAATATTATATTAGTATCATCTGATGCACATATCAATCCATTACAAGGCCCACAAACATCAAGACTACTGAATTCAAGGATAGGTAACTTTATAATTGGTGAAGAGGGGATTCTGTCGAGTGTTTTAGGACAATGGAACGATAAGTAACATTTAGTCTCATCTGGGCCTTTACGGACAATCAAAATGCACTCATTCTTGGAATCGAATTGATGTTTAAGATGCCTCTTAATGAAATGACCAGTTCCAATTATAGCTAACCAAGATTTACAAACGCACTTGAAACGCAGCAATGATTTGACTGGTAACTTGATTAGGATCTCTGATATCAAATCAACCGACGAACTAATCTTCATTGCCGATAACTCCGCCTCCGTGTACATCTGTTTCCCCATATATAGACGCTTTGTCATGTCTGTAAGTAGCGCACAAAAGTTTGAAATATATTCAAGGTAACTTATGATTACCCACCTATGCTTTTCGGAATTCAACTTTTAAATTTAAATTGAGGGAGGGAAATGAATGGTTAGGGTTCCTTTGTGCTACGGAAAATGATTGGAGAGTATTGGGTAAAATACCAATAATCTCGTGATTTTAATTTGACAAAAGATCAAATATATGGATCACTTTGAGGCCATTCAGGTTTCATCTTCTTTGTTTTGGGAATAGCCTCTAATTAGAATGAATTTGAATCCTTAGATGGAATCAAGCATCCCTAACTTGTATTTCTTTATTTATTTGAATCATTTAATATTATATTCCTATCATTATCTTCTTATTATTTGTTTGCATTTTAGTCATTTATTTTTGTAGTATTTTAGTTTAATTCTCAACTCTTTTTCTTTTTAATTCCTCATAACATTTTATCAAAACCTAGCTAAAACACGACTTAATTTTGATAATCCCTTAAAAGACAATCTTTTATTACTTTATTACTTACACCAATCCATACATTTGCGCAGAATTGTGTATTCTTGAAACGCATAAATCTTAGATTTACGTATTCACAGTACACGTAAAACTTAAATTTGTGTATTCATAAAACACATAAAACTCGAATTTATGTATTCTTGGAATACAAATAACTTGATTTTGTTTGTTCCAAGTCCGCGTATTCCTATAATACACAAATCTCGTATTTGTGTATTCTTGGAACGCACAAATCTTATATTTGTATATTTGTATATTTGTGTATTCATGGAACACATAAAACTCAAATTTGTGTATTCATGGAACACATAAAACTCGAATTTATGTATTCCTGGAATACACAAAACTTGATTTTGGTTGTTCCAATTCTGTGTATTCCTGCAACACACAAATCTCAGAATTGCGTATTCATAGAACACATTAAAATAAAATTCAGGGAAAATTTTTTTGAAAAAAAATTAAAAAAATATAAAAAAGAAAATAAATAAATAAATATTGTTATAATAAATAATGAAGATATAATAATCAAATGGTTTATATAATTAAAGTAATTAATTAATAAATCTATGGGTATTTTTGTAATTTTTCAATTTTTTATGCTTAAGTGGGAATTAAATTGAAGTTGTAATTAATTGAGAATACTTACGTTCTCCGTGTAATTAACTAGGCGTTGTCCCATATATATATATATATATATATATATATATATATATATATATATATATATATATATATATATATATATATATATATATATATATATTTTGAGCCGTCCAAATCTCATTTGGACATTTTTATCTTCTAATATTATTATTTAAAAACACTTCATATCAAATAAAATAAATCATCTAAAAATATTTCCTACTTAAATTACTTCAAATAATTTTATCAAAATTAAAATACCCTTATTCAAATAAATTTAAAACTCTTCTCACAAAACTAATAATTAAATCAATCATCAAGTTATACATATTCAAAAAAATTAAAATATTATTTCCGAATCTTATACAAATTAGCTCCCCTAGATAATACATCATAAGTCCGCCACTGGTAACTACAATGACACTTTCTCTCTTCCTCAAGTAAATGATATTATACTTAGATATTACAAAAAAAACACTAAAAAGGAAAAATAATTGCAATCAACCACCCCTAATTTCACGTCCAATATCAATCTTTCCCACAACCCTAATTGCTCAATACAAATGTTCATACACATTAAAGAGCAAGTAAAAATAATTCAGCCACATATAGCAGAATTGTTTATTTGGCTTACATCATTATCATCATCACCAATTGGAGCTAGAAGATTAAGATCAAATTTCATGAGATTCTTTAGACATACTCATATAGGTTGATGTTGTTATATTTTAAACTTCTATTCAGGGACTTACATCATGCAAATAAGGGTGAATTTGTGTAGAATATGCTTATTATGATCATCGCTTTTAGCGATATAATTAAGGCCTTAAAGGTGAGCCTTGCTGATGAAAAAATCCGGGAATACATGCATCACGCAAGCCTGAAAAGCTATCCACAATGCAACTGAAATGTGTAAATTTTAACTAAAATTGCACTTAAACACACAAATATACCTATGCGTTAAATCAGAGTAGACGGTTTGTTGGTGGTAGGTCATTTCGAGGTGTGTATTAGGAGGTGTGAAGGAGATGAATCTAAGTTTTTTCGGTAGCTAGAGCTTAAAAGCGAAGAAAGAGGAGAAATTATTTAACTTGAGAGAGATGAAAGTAAGTAGCTAAGAATTTGTAACTTGAGGAGAAACTATTTAACTTAATTTATCAAAAATCATATCCTAACGGATTTCACTATTGGCTTTACTTTTTTATACCATAACCGAACCATTATGATTCAGTTTTTTAAAGATCTTTTCAGATTTTAACCATAACCGAACTATAACTCCACAAAAAAAGTTTAAAATTAGATCATACATACAAGAAAAATCTCCAATTATATAAAAAAAAATACTATTATGGTCTTTTATTAAATAATGTATTTTTAACTTTTTTTAAATCTAATATTTCGATTTTAGTTTTGAGATATGAATTCATTGTTTATCTATGTTAATAATATATATATATATATATATATATATATATATATATATATATATATATATATATATTATAGAAAACGATAATTATAATTTTATGGAATTATCCATTGGTTACACTTTTCAAAACTATAACCTAAAATTTTTATCCAAGTTATATAACCGATTTCTAATAGATTCGGATTTTCACCAGTTTTAGTTTTAAATCCCAACCATTGTCATCCCTAGTGGTGGTGGCCGAAAGTGTTGCTGGTAAAAAAATCTAGTCAAAGTTAATGGTGGTGGTGACCGATTGTGCTGATGGTATTAGTGGTTATCGGAAGTTGTAGTAAGGATAGTTTAATTCAAATGTTTTTTATATATATAAGTAGATAATAAAGAAATTTAGTTGTTTTAAATTATTCTATTGGAGGTTTTTTTACAATTAATTTTTTCCATAAGATATGTATGTTATATATAATATATAATGAGTCAATTATAGAATAATGTTTATTAGAAAACTTATTTAAAAAAAATGCCTAGAATAAGATTATTTATAAAAAACAGTCTCACCCCAAACTACCTCTTACACTTAACAATTAAAAAAAGAGTAATAACCTTCTCACCTCCACAACCACCACCACTACCTAACACCATAACCACCACCACAACTACCACCACCACTACAACCTCAACCACCACCACCACAACAACCACCACCACCATAACAACAATAACAATCACAACCACCACCACCTACTACTAATTCATCTGAACGTGCGCGTCCGGGAATTTTTTAAAAATCGCCATAACTAATTAAAAAATTAAAAAAATTACATTTTAGAACGAGACAAATTGATATTTACGTTTGTGATTTTTTTTGATTTTTTTTTTGCGCAGAAATGAAATTCGCTGTTTTAAATAGTGAATTCCATGTTTTAAACAGTGAATTTCATGTTTGCGAAAAAAATTCATTGTTTCGAACAGTGAATTTCATGTTTAAAACAGTGAATTTCATGTTTAAAACAGTGAATTTCATTTATGCGAAAAAAATTCGAAAAAAAAAATCACAGACGTAAATATTAATTTGCCTCGTTAAAAAATGCAGATTTTTTATTTTTCTAATTTTTTTAGAATTAGTTACGACGATTTTAAAAAAAAAAAAAATCCGGATACGCGCGTGTAATTAAATTAGTAGTAGTAGAAAGTGGTGGCTGTGGTTGTGGTTGTTGTGGTGGTGGTGGTGGCTTTAACGATGGTTAAATATATGGTGGTGGTGGTAGTGGTGGTGGTGGCGGTGGGGGCGGTGGTGGTGGTAATGGTGCTAGAAGTGCCACTTTATTTGTTTAATATTAAAAAAAATAAATATTGTATTAAAATAAAATAATATATTTAGTAATAAGGGTAGTAAAGGTATAAAAAGATAAGAGAGTATATTTTTTATAAATAATTATTTCATTAGGCATTTCTTTATAAAATAAATTATTGAAGGCTAGATTTAAAATTAATTACTTTTATTAGGCTTCTTTTACCAAATATCCCATATATTATCAATGTATATATATTATATATGCATAATATACAAAAAGAAATATTTCTTTTGGCCTTTTATCTTTTTAGTCTTGCCGCGAATAGTATATTTAAATATTAATTAGATGAAGTAGTAGATTATCTAATTGTTATGAAGTGGTCTTAACTCTTGACTTTGCGATTTAACTTTCAATTATTTAATACTTTATTTAGTATGATATTTTCTGGCCGGAATTAAAAATTGAATGAAAAAAATCAGAAAATTTTCGAAAGATGCTTTTTGTGATGCGTTCTATCTGATTTCCACTCCTCGATAAAATACCAAATATCTCTCCTAACAAAGGGTCAAAAACCACCCTTTGAGTTTTATGTGTTCTGGGAATACACAACTTTGCGATGTGTGTGTTCAGGAATACACATAATTGGAATGAACAAAATCAAGTTTTGTGTATTACATGAATACACAAATTTGATTTTTACGTGTTCCATGAATACACAAATCAGAGATTTGTGTGTTCCAGGAATACACAGAATTGAAACAAACAAAATCAAGTTTTGTGTATTCTAAGAATACATAAATTCGATATTTATGTGTTCTATAAATACACAAATTTGAGATTTGTGTGTTCCAGGAATACACAGAATTGAAATAAACAAAATCAAGTTTTGTGTGACCTGGAACACACAAAACCCTAAAACATAAACACACAAAAATAACAAAAAAGTGTTGGATAAAAAGATAATATATCAAGATAGTTAAAAACGAATAAAAATAGGGTATATGCGATTAATAAAGAGAAAAAAAACAATTTTGTTAAAGAAGAGAATCTTTTAGATCGATTTTATGTCTTTGTGTGTTACAGGAACACATAACCCGGAATTTCGATTTTAAAAAAAAATCGAAAAAAACCGGGGAAAAAAATCGAAAAAAAATTCTGAAAAGTAAATAGAAAAAAAATCTGAAAAAATATTTAAAAAAAAAATAAAAAAAAAATCACATACGGACAATAAGGGAAGGTAAATATGACAATATGTTTAATTGAGAATTAAGTTGAAAATTTGTGAGTAAGTAGAAATTTTCTCCTTCTTTTTTTAGGAATAAAAATAAGGAAGTTGTAGATGAAATTAAATAAAATCTCTAAAAAAAAAGGACAATTTTCGTTTCAGGTTACGTTTAATGCCACGAGAGAAAATGCGAAAGGAGTTATTTGGTATGATCTTGTATGAGGTTTGATAGGAAAGATCTATTTGTTGTGATATTAAAGTCAACCTTTACAAGCATAGTTTACAAATTTGGTGTGAAATAAATTAAATTACGTTTGTGCTAAAGGAAATGAAAAACAAAATCCTAGATGCATTCAAGTTTGAAACGTGCCATCTTTGTGATGAAGTGTGAGTCTTTTTGCAACTTTAAGAAGAACAAATACCTAACTGCAATATGATAGGTTCCTATAGTTTTGAGAAATTCAAATTGTATACTCCCTCCGTCTCAAAAATAATGTCCACTTAGTATTTTTACACTGATTAAAAAATGTCATTATTAAACACTACATGTACAAAAATACCCCTAATAAATGTCATCATTAATGACAATGAACACCTATTTCTATACTTAGGAAAATGTAATCCCTTATAAAATAATAATT
Organism: Nemophila menziesii; assembly: GCA_029959085.1. Classification (NCBI taxonomy): domain Eukaryota; kingdom Viridiplantae; phylum Streptophyta; class Magnoliopsida; order Boraginales; family Hydrophyllaceae; genus Nemophila; species Nemophila menziesii. The sequence continues at coordinate 11,707,017 of JARWIR010000013.1, read as the reverse complement.
TGAATATTTATAAATTAAAAGAAAAGTAAGGGTAATTAAGGAAAAAAGTAGGAAAAGTTGTCTTGAAATGGTAAATGGACATTATTTTTGGGACGCCATATTTAGTAACGTGGACATTATTTTTGGAACGGAGAGAATATAAGCTTTGAAGCCTTGTACTTAAGCTTAACTTAAATGTAATTATACTTATGTAAATTGATTTTTAAAGTTTAATATACAGAAATTTACTTAACAAGCGAAAAGTTAAGAAATTGGTTTCAATGTTCCATGCTTATATTATAGCTTATAAGATAATATAATCCACAAGCAAGACAATTGTATAAATAGCAATATTTAGTATTGTATTCAACGCAGTATCTAATAGCATTAATTAAATAAATAATTCAAAAAAATATTAACCAACCAGATAAGCAATATGCAGAAAGTGAACAGAGACTTAGAGCCTGTTTTGGGATTGATTATTTTGGAGCTAAAAGCGCTTTTTTATTAAAATTTAAATATTTGTAAAAAATATTAAAAAATATTTTGACATCTAAAATCATTTTAAGTGATTATTTTAATAATCACTAATCTAGTGCTTTTCCTAAAAGTGATTTTTAGAGTCTAAAATATTACTATAGATCTAAAATCACTTCTAAGTGATTATTTTAAAAAGCAATCCCAAACGGGCACTTATAAACTTAAGAGACTCAACAAATTATACTAAGGATTAAACTATTAAAGTAATTCAAAATTTTTAACAAAAATAAAATATGCTATGAAACTAAACTTTCCTTGTAAAACTAAAAGACTTGAACAAATTATACTATTAAACTATTAAAGTAATTCAAAATTTTCAACAAAAATAAAATATGCTAGTTAATGAGTAAAACTAAACTCTTCTTGTAAACCATGGTTTGTAATATATCAGCATGGATATCAAATTCATTTAATTCATGGGTGATAAGGGCACACGAGACGAGTTGTCCTTTTTGACTATGTATAAGTAACGCTTCATTCTTCCAAATCGAAAGTGGGACCCGCATTCCATATAAAGGTCCAACCCTATAATCCTTTGTGAAAGATGTTACCTCCCCGAATTTGTGCATCACCCATATGTCAACCATTTTAAACATATGTGGCTCATCGTATACCAAAAAAGCCAGACAATCATTAATGACCCTAATACAATAATCTTGAACAGGATATAATTCATCACTCTTCTCCACAATATTAATTTCATCTGGAAGTAACATATAATTAAACTCATCTTTGCTCATATTGTAAGAAAGGATGCGAACCCCATCATATCTCGTCAAGGCAACCCAATAGAATGATCCCTCGTAAAGGGTTCCACAACGACCAGGTAAAATACTAAAAAACTCATCAGTGTCATATTGTTTCCAAGAATTAGTACTAAGACTGTAAATTTCTATAAATAAATCTAAAGAGTCTTTGTAGACAAAAGTAACAACCTTGTAATCATTTTTGTGGGAATCGAAGCAAAATCCAATTGATTTCCTAGGAATTACCGAACCCACAGGGTACATCTTAGCAAGTGCAGGGCTAGGAGGAAGTAATTTTATCTTTCTCGTTGATGGATTACATAATAGTATATTAGTATCATCTGATGCACATATTAATCCATTACAAGGCCCACAAACATCCAGACTACTGAATTTGAGAAAAGGTAGATTTAATACTGGTGAAGATGGGATTCTCTCCATGGTTTCAGGGGAGTGGAAAGATAAATAACATTTAGTCTTATCTTCTCCGTTATGGACAATTAAGATGAACTCCTCATCTTTGGAGATACAGTGCGTTTCAATAAAATCATGACTCTGAATCAAATCTAACCAAGACTTACAAACGCACCTGAAACGCAGCAATGATTTAACGGGCAATTTGAGTAGAATCTCTGATATCATATCCCCCGGTAAACTCTTCCCCGATGACGATGACGATGCCATGTCCATCTGTTTCCTCAATTTTTGACACTTTGCCATGTCTTAAAGCTGCGCATAAAAGTTCGAAAATATGCTCTGTACCTGCTCATTACCTCCTATGCTTTGTTTAAATATAGGTTTTTTCTATTGGACCCGAGCCTATAACATGCCCAATCTCAAATAAACAAAAATATAGTCCATTTAATACATGGTATATCAACTCCTTAGTATTTTATTGACATAATAATAATATTATAAATAGGAATAAAAGGTTTTTTTTTGACGGGTAAATAGGAATAAAAGGTTACGTATACAAAATGAGATTAACCGATGCCACATGGCATATTGGCAAGTGCAAAAAATAACGCAAATTGGAATGGTATAGCATTACATCAATTATTAAATAAATTTTCACTTAATTTATGTTTGACAACTCTGTCTACTACTAACTCTACTACTAACTCTGTCCCAAAAATAATATCTATTTTGCTTTTCACACAACTTAAGAAACACAATTATCATCTTCCTCATTACTAAAATACCCCTAATAAAGTGTCTTGATATTTTAAATATTCATTAGAAACATAAATTTAAATATTTTAGTAAAGGTAATAGTGGAAAAAGGTGGAATAAAAAGTCTTGAAATTCTAAGTGAACATTATTTTTGGGATACTATTTTTAGTAAGATGGACATTATTTTTTAGACGGGGAGAGTAATATGTTACTCCTCCTAAAGACTGGGTTGAGAATAGGCTTACAAAATTCTGCAACATTGTAAACAAATGAAATAATATTACAACAATCAAAATATTCAATGTATTTTTACAAGGCTAGAGGCACCATAATCTTTACGCAATCATTCTCCAAAATTACTGAGTTTTCAGGTAACTCCCTAGATGTTTCACATCCAAATAAAACTCCATATACCTCTACTTTCACAACTGATCTGGCTTCAATCAACTTGGCTTCCCCTTTAATAGAATTTCCATTGGAATATCTAGAAATAAAAGCAATTGCACTACCAATAGGAGTGCGAACGACATTAGTGTTAATCTTATAATAATTTAAGAGAAAGGGGGGGGGGGGGGGGGGGGGGGTTTCCACTAAGGTACATACAACATAGTAACTTTACTGTTAATAATTTAAGGGAGAAACTTCTTATTCTCCTTGTAAGCTTCAATACAAGTATTTCTAAAAATGCTATAAGTTATTTTAACATAATATTTTCCATCATTTTCCTTTTCTTTTTCCCAGAAACAATAGTTCTCACAATTGAAAAGAGGGATAGGCATAAGGAGTATAATTTTAATAACACTTTTATTAAATAAGCTATAAATCTTATTGTTATCCCATTTCTTGGTCCCTTGAAAAAGAGATCACTCATTTTGATTTTTTTTTTTGTTTCGTCACTTTATTAATATTAGTAATCCAATATTCTTATATATATTTATAGTTTACCATCACCACTTTCTACCAAATACTTTTACAAAAAACATTTCTGCCTTCCAAGAGGCTTCCCAACCCAGTGAGGGTGAATGCCTTATTTTAGCTTTCAAAATGGTCGATTGTTCAAAGTACTCCCCTTTACGGAATTTGTGAAGTAAAGAATGGGGTTTTGGAGAACATTCCAAGTTTGTTTTTCAAATAGTGCCAAGTTTATTAAATAAGTATCTCCAAAGGCATACCACCCTGCTTTTGGAGTACAAAGTAAATTCTAATCACAAAAGTAAATACTATATTTATCTTTCTTTTTTCGTCAAAACTTGGCAATAATAGAATTTATAATACTACAAATGTTCTTAGGCATTAGGAAAGTATACATAAAATAATTTGGAAGGCTAGAAACCATAGATTTTATAAATATTTATTTCCCACTACTAGATAGGTGAAAAGTCTTCCAATTACTAGTTTTTAATAAGATACTTCTCTCACTTATCTAGTCTAGGTCTCTGGTTTTAATTCTATTACACTTAGCACGAATTCCAAGATATGGCCTTAGATTCTGGAATTTATACATATCAAGTCTAGCAAACATAATATCTTGAATCAAACAAGGGATATTTGGACTAAATAATACCCCCACATTTATTTTCGTATAAGGACAGTCCAGTAGCAAGAGAGTAATTTGTCATAAGAATATTAAAATATTGAATAACATTATAAGTGGCCTTTAAAAGAAGATGTCATCATCACCAAATAGAAGGTGTGTAATCATAGGGATATTCATCCTTATTATGAAACCCTGAAGGCCTCATCTATTAATGTTATCATGAACAAAGATATTTAAAGTTCGAGATATAATACATAACAAAAAGGGGAACAAGGGGGAATTTCCTGTCTGATTCCCCTACTAGGATTATCAATTTTATGGTTTTCACCATTTATTGTAATTGAATAAGACATTAAGGTTACACAAGTCATAATTTGTCAACCCACTTGTCACTAAAGCGCAATTTATTTAGTATTTTCTTAAGGAAATCCCACTTTTAACGTCTGCTTTAAGAGGCAGATAATATTTCTTAGTATTTTTCCTTTTTATTTTAAAAAAATGGTTATAATTTCAAGAGAAATGAGAACATTATCTTGTTTTACTCAATATGGGATAAAGTCATATTGTTTTTCATCAACATAAGTTAAAGCATATTGACCATAATCCTTACTATAATTTTGTTAATGAAATTTGTACAACTGATGGGTCTATATTGACTAATACTCTCTGGTTTATCCACCTGGGGGATTAAAGAAATATTTGTCTAGTTAATATATACCAGACTACCCCCGTTATGAAAATAATTATTTATCATTCTCATTAGATCAAGTATAATAATTTCATGATAGACTATATAAAATGCCCCTGTAAACCCATTAGGGCCAGGGCTCTTGTTAATACCTAAGTTCCCAAACTGCTTGTTTTGCCTCATCAGAATTAATTGGACAAGACAAATCATTGTTCATTGTTTGAGTCACACAGGGTTGCACTAGATTAATCACATGAGTGAAAATAGGATGCAAAGTAATAGTGGTGACACATGGGAGAAAAGTCAAAGCAATACAAACAAATGGTGGGATGCACTTATCTCGTGCAATAGCATTTCAGATGGCTTGCGAATTTCAGGTATTGTTGTCGCTGTTATCTGGCATATTTGTCTTGATAAGAATGCACGATATTTTTGGACTAGTGAAAGGAGGAAAAGTATATCGGAGTTGCGCTACATCGAGGGATTTTGTTAGAGCATGACGTATGGAAGCAAATTGTGGTTTAATAGTGTCGGAAAAGAGTGTTCTGGTTAAATGGGTTAAGACGGATCCGGGAATAAAATTAAGTGGCGATGGTTGTTTTAAAGCAGAATCAAATAAAGGGGTCTACATGGACTATTCACAGATAGAAAAGGTGATTTTCTGGGTGGTTTTGCTAGGGTTTGCCGAGTTAGATCAGCGTTTCAAGCGGAGTTATTTGCCTTGCACTTTGGGTTGCAGTTAGCCGTAACTCGCAAATACAAAGTGTTGAACATCGAAAAGGAGTCGCTAGATTTACATGCGCTAGTAAAGGGCGATGGTAATAATGGGGGCCGGTTTGATGCGATATTACTTTCGTGCAAAAAGATTTTAGCGGCTAATGCAAAGTTCAAAATAACACACATATATCGGAAAGCAAATTATTGTGCGGATTGGTTGACAAGAAAATAAGCTTTTAGTGTGGAAGACCAACTACCGTATAGTCGCTCCTACAGTGTGATAAAAATCAACACTAGAGGAAAGGAACGACTACCGCAAGTGTACGGGTCGTCCAAGTAATAATTCAGTAAAAATGGGTTAATCGTCTCCACAAGGATTGCTAGGTAAGACAAATGTGTTTAACAGATAAGTAGATTTAATTGCAGAACAAAAAAAAATAAAAGATAAAGATATGTTTGTTTGGTTTTGAATTATAGAACTACTTGACGCAAGAAAATAAATTAACTAAAAGATTAAATAAATGCAAAGAAATTAAAGACTAAAGATGTAGACGCAAGAGTGAGAGGTGTAATATTAGTCTCGCAAGGGATCCACCTAAGTTCAGATATTTAATGCTTTCGTTTAAGGGTTAAGTCGGTATTTATGTATTAGTCAGGACTTAGATACATAAAACTCGAATTTATGTATTCCTGGAATACAAATAACTTGATTTTGTTTGTTCTAATTCTGTGTATTCCTAGAACACACAAATCTCATATTTGTGTATTTTTGGAACGCACAAATCTCAGATTTATGTATTAATGGAACACATAAAACTCAATTTGTGTATTCATGGAACACATAAAACTCGAATTTATGTAATCCTGGAATACACAAAACTTGATTTTGTTTGTTCCAATTTTGTGTATTCTTGAATACACAAATCTCAGAATTGTGTATTCTTGAAACGCACAGATCTTATATTTATGTATTCATGGAACACATAAAACTCAAATTTGTGCATTCATGGAACACATAAAACTCGAATTTATGTATTAGTGGAATACACAAAACTTGATTTTGGTTGTTCCAATTCTGTGTAATCCTGCAACACACAAATCTCAGAATTGCGTATTCATTGAACACATTAAAAAAAAAATCGGGGAATTTTTTTTAAAAAAAAAATATAAAAAAGAATAAATAAATAAATATTATTATAATAAATAATGAAGATATAATAATCAAGTGGTCTATATAATTAAAGTAATTAATTAATAAACCTATGGGTATTTTTGTAATTTTCCAATTTTTTGTGCTTAAATTATAATTAATTGAGAATACTTACGCTCTCTGTGTAATTAACTAGGCGTTGTCCCATATATATATATATATATATATATATATATATACTAGGTATGAACCCGTGCCTGAAGGCACTCTAATAATATTAATTTAGAAAAATAAATATAAAACATGATTATGAAGCAATGTTTTTAGAAAATAAATATCTGAAAAATGAGTTGTACATGCTAATCGATATCTCCAAGATCTAAAATTTGTTTTCCATCACTCATCTGTTACAACACATGATTGGGCTATAGTTTCTTAGCATGTGTACCTATGTATTCAAATACACGATTTTTAAGGAGGACGAATAGAAACCACTCCAGATTTCTACAATGCTTACTATTGATTCAAACCTGGTATCAATCGGATTGAGAGTTAGATAATCCTGTGCTCGAGGTTCAATTATGCAAACTTGAATATGAATTATGATAGGACGGTTCCCAGAATTGAGTCAAGGGTTGATGGAGTTGGGACATAACATATCTAGTAATAAGATTGTTGTTCAATGATCATGTTTCTTGTCAAACATTATGGATATAAGATTTTTTTCATGGAAGGATGCACCTGTGTAAATACATCTCACCTTCTCAGTCAACTTTCTACTTGGTTACATTTTTTTAGACATTGTGTCACTTTGCACTGTTGATTTTTCATAAATCTTTAACGGTGTTTTAAGTTCAACCATTAAGACTCGTTAAATGTAGGTCTAAGTGATTCATATTATAAATTACATGCTTTTATAAAGCATTTAAGTGCATATTACATGCCCTTTCCCTTTCCTAATTTTTTTTCAATATCTGTATATAGGAATAAATTTGAGAACATTTACTAATAATCTCAAAACATGAATCATTTCGGTTCTGAGATAAATTTCATGATTCCATTTACTTGACTTGGTCATGAATATTATCTTGTTTATTTATTTGGTCAATGGTTACCGTAATCATAATAGAAAAATTCAAATTATTACCAGTTTCAGATTCTATTATAAGTTTTTGCCTTCTTCTACCCATCACAATTAAATATATTTTTCTTTCTTTCTTCTCCTAACAATAAGACACGATATATACCAAAATGTAAGAATGAGGAAGATAAAAAATGTATGAAAAATCAAACTCCTTGAATGCATTTGAATAAAAAATTGTATTCTTTTAGGGGATGTATCCCTTCAATGTCTTCATTCTCCTTATGTTCTTTGTACAAAAATAATTCTTTCCATTACTTATAGAATCCAAACACATATTTCAAAGAATTCTTTACTATACTATCCATCTATATAAAAGAAAATAATAATGAACTTGCATTGTCGGAAGCCAACCAGAAGACAAAATTCAAAAGTTTCACTATAAATGATCAATCAACTTAATGAATCAAAGAAAACCCTCCTTTTGAATATGATTACGTCACAAAATAAAATAAAAAAACTGAATTTGATCATTTAATTACATTCTTTATTTAAGAGAATGAAGAATTACATCGTCGGAAAAAGTTTTGTTACTCCCGGCTTTCATATCCTGACAACACATCTATTCTATAGTTTATTAGCATTTGTATCAATGTATTCAAGCGCACGATCTGTGAGGAGGTCGGACAGAAACTGCTTCAGATCTCTACGGAGCTTAATATTGATCAAAAACCTGTATGCAAAGTTAAAAAGCAATTATGATAGGACGGCTCCAGAATTGAGGATTGAGTCAAGCGTTGATGAAGTTGTAACTCCTCCGGTGATATAAAAAAAACTTCTCTAGTGATGATAAGCTTGTTGCAAGTAGTTGTAAATATAGAGTTCAGTAGCTGTTGCATTAAGAAATGTCTTAATGCAAGAGGATGGTACAATTTTGTCACCTGTAATAGAAGACATGGATTAAGGACTTATAGTGCAATTTTTTCACATAATATAGGGATCTGTAATGCAATTTCGTAGGCATGCCGGTGAACCGTATAGAGACTTATAGTGCAGTTATCACATAATTTGGGGAATTATAATGCAAGTTTTACATAAATTAGGGACATATTGTGCAATTAAGTCTGGAATTAAAATTGCAAAAAATTATGGGGACCTATAATGCATTTTTAACATTATATAAGGACCTTTAGTGCAATTAAGACACAAAAATTGGCAGTCATGCCCATGAACCCCTTCGCCCACACCCCAACAAAAAAAATATCAGGACCAATAATGCAATTTTGCACATAATATAGGACCTATAATGCAATTAAGGCAGAAAACAAAAACTTACAGTGTAATAAATTCCAGAATAGGACCAATATTGCAATTTTCACATAATATAGGGACCTATACTGCAAATTTTCAGATAATATACAGATCTATTCTGCAATCAAGTCAGATAACAAAATCATGGGCATGCACATGAACCCCATAGGGACTTACAGCGTACTCAATTCCTGCAATTTTCACATAGTATAGGGACCTATAGTGCAATTTTCTCCTAATCTTGCCTCCGCCCCTGACCACAACTACCATAATGCAACTTTAACATAATATAGGGACCTATAATGCAATTAATTCAAAAGAAAAAACACAACCATACCCCTAAACCCCCTTCCCCCAACAAAAAATTGTCATCAGGACCTCTTAACACAACTTTCACATAACATAATATAAAAACCCAATTTTCACACAATATATGGACCTAAACTGAAAAAACTTACAGAAACAATGCCTCCACCATAAGTGATAGTGTAACCTCAAACATCATCCGTTTGGGATGGACCAACCTAAAAAATAATTAAAAAAGAAGTTGAGATTATATTTTTCGAATTAATTTTAAAACTCATCTTCACTAAATCTACCAGCATTACAGATTTGCTCGAAAAGCATGCGTACTCATTTCCTTGTCAAGCATCTGTAATAGATCGAGTAAATAAAATCAATCGCGCTCAAAAGCAGAAAAACAAAAAAATGAAATCATACCTTTGATACTAAACCTTCTCTTGGAGTAAAAACAATCCAAAAATTCCACTGCAAACCAGTAATTTAATCAAGACTTTTCTGCAAAGTCAGTTTGAAAAGGTATAAAAAAGAAAATTAAGAAACGAAATAGTTTAGATATCAACAAAAAAATGAAATCATACCTTTGATATACTGCATTTATTTAGTTTGCATAAACCGCGTGTGTTTGATTGTTCTCTCCAGACTTGTCAAGCATCTGTAATAGATCGAGTAAAAAAAATTAATCGCGCTCAAAAGCAGAAAAAACAAAAAAATGAAATCATACCTACTAAGTGTAGAGGAAAAGCCTCCTTTCTTCCCCATCTTTATATATTATTTCATTTTGAAATAATATTATTTTCATTTTGAAGGTATAAACTTAACAAATCTATATAAAAATACCCAATCAATCATACAAACCAAAGGAAACAGCCATAAATAAAAATCAGAATTTTATGAATTGTGATTTAACCCAGAGGTCTTCTTAACAACATTTTATGTAATCTAAAAGAGTTTCGGAATCTAAAAGAAATGACACAAAAAACTTCGGAGTCTTTTCATCAACAACTCAAGCATATTAATAAATCCACCTGACCAGAATAAAAGAGAAAAGATGAAGAAAAAAACTTATTTAGGAACCAAACAAAGTAGAAAAAATACTTGTAATAATGGAGCATCAGCAGAAAGCTAGTGCCTGCAATGCAACAGAATACTAACTTAGTAACTTTGATTATCTATTCTCTTTTTCACAGAAAATCATAAAAGAAAATAGACAAATAAACATTTTCAAAATTGAGAGACTTACTTTCCATGCATCTGCACAAATTTAGAATTCTTGGCATCTTCCTCTGCAAATTGTTCAAATCAAAAAATAATCAGAAACATTAATAAGAATTATGGTGGGAGTGTGTGGTGTACATACCAGTAAGGCCGAGGAAGATTCATTACACCAATGTATATAAAAGCTGCATTTGAACCCATTTTTTTCCTAATTTTTGTTGAATACTTTAATTTTACAGTTAAATCATATTTACACGATTAAGTGTTACTAAAGGATAATGCAATACCCAGGTACAATCAAATCAGACATTCAATATGTATATACACGATTACATCTATTTTTACTCTTTTATTTTGTTTTAGTTCGAAAATTACCTGGGAATTGAATAGCCAGATCTCTTAAAGCTCCCTCCTTTAAGAAAGTTGCAATCTTTGTTTCTCTGTAGCAATAAAAATGACGATAACAGACCAAAAAATTGAGAAGTTTGGACTGCTCTGGCAGTGTAGTTAGCTTTTGTAGTGAGTGTTTTTGTTACAGAATATATTTCCAAATTTTAATAATCGAAAATCAGAAATATCGTGTATTAATTGCTTGTAATAAAACTAATTATTCATTATAGATGAATCGAAACATTCTTAGTTATTCTAGACTCCTTATACAGATGTCCAAGTACATAAAGATTCAAACAAATTACTAAACGCAAGAAAGTGTGAATATACCTGTAAGTAACGTTCTAGCTGCAAAAGCGATTGAACAAAAGTAACGTTCTAAATACTCAGCCCCACGGTTTAATGCCACACGATGTTGTTGATTAAATAAACTTTCGATATAACAATACAGCTTGACGTATGTTTTGGAGAGTTGAACATCTATCAATAATCGAATCTAATGGTTCTCTACATTAACCCGTATTGTGGCGGCGGTTTGGCTATGAGGGTTCTTCGATTTCTTCGATTCAGATTGAGCAACGACGGTGTCTCCATTGATGATGGTGGAGGATGGTCGTGGAGGCGGTTTGGCTATGAGGGTTCTTTGATTTCTTCGATGGCGGCTTGGTTATGAGGGTTTTTCGATTTCTTCAAGGGATTGTGGAGGAGCGGCTTTGGAAGTGAGAGACGGTGGGCGATGAAATGATTTCTTTGTGTTTTTTGTTTTTTGATTTAATTTTTAAATTTAAAAAAAAAAAATCCAAGGGCTGAAAAATATAGAGGAGACATCAAGATATTTTAAACCGTGGATTGAATTTAGACAATCTGGACCATTAATTATAATCGATCTAAAGGCCGAAAATGACTGAAATTTGATCCAAAGGCTTAAAAATGTAGAGAAAAACATGAGACATTTTAGGCCGTTGACCCTTCTCCAATATAATATAGATATATATATATATATATATATTTTGAGCTGTCCAAATCTTATTTGGACATTTGTATCTTCTATAATTATTATTTAAAAACACATCATATCAAATAAAATAAATCATCCAAAAATATTTCCTACTTAAATTACTTCAAATAATTTTATCAAAATTAAAATACGCTTATTCAAATAAATTTAGAACTCTTCTCACAAAACTAATAATTAAATAAATAAAAAAAAATCTATCATCAAGTTATACATATTCAAAAAAAAAATTAAAATATTATTTCAAATCTTATACAAATTAGCCCCCTAGATAATACATCATACTTTCGCCACTGGTAACTACAATGACACTTTCTCTCTTCCTCGAGTAAATGATATTATACTTAAATATTACTGAAAAAACACTAAAAAGAAAAAATAATTGCAATCAACAACCCCTAATTTCACGTCCAATATCAATCTTTCCCACAACCCCAATTGCTCAATACAAATGTTTATACACATTAAAGAGAAAGTAAAACAATTCAGTCACATATAGCAGAATTGTTTATTTGGCTAACATCATTATCATCATCACCAATTGGAGCTAGAAGATTAAGATCAAATTTCATGAGATTCTTTAGACATACTTATATAGGTTGTTGATGTTATATTTTTAACTCCTATTCAAGGACTTACATCATGCAAATAAGGGTGAATTTGTGTAGAATATGCTTATTATGATCATCGCTTTTAGCGATATAATTAAGGCCTTAAAGGCGAGCCTTGCTGATGAAAAAATCTGGGAATACATGCATCACGCAAGCCTGAAAAGCTATCCACAATGCAACTGAAATGTGTAATTGTAATTAAAATTGCACTTAAACACACAAATACACCTATGCGTTAAATCAGAGTAGACAGTTTGTTGGTGGTAGGTCATTGCGAGGTGTGTATTAGGAGGTGTGAAGGAGATAAATCTAAGTTTTTTCGGTAGCTAGAGCCTAAAAGCGAAGAGAGAGGAGAAAATATTTAACTTGAGAGAGATGAAAGTAAGTAGCTAGGATTTTGTATCTTTTTAGGGTTAATTTAAGGGTGAAAATCGGATTATAAATTTTCGATTTTTCCGTCAATTCATCCATCCAAATCTGCGACGTTGTTGCTACCCATACCAGACAACGTTCCAAAACCATATCCATAACCATTTAATTTATCAAAAATCATATCCTAACGGATTTCACTATTGGCTTTACTTTTTTATACCATAACCGAACCATAATGATTCTTTTTCTTAACGATTTTTTTAGATTTTAACCATAACCGAACTATAACTCCACAAAAAAAGTTTAAAATTAGATCATACATACAAGAAGAATCTCCAAAATATATAAAAATAATATTATGGTCTTTTATTAAATAATGTATTATTTATTTTTTTAAATCTAATATTCGATTTTAGTTTTGAGATATGAATTCATTGTTTATCTATGTTAATAATATATATATACATATATATGCATATATATATATATATATATATATATATATATATATATATATATATATATATTATAGAAAACGATAATTATAATTTTGTGGAGTTATCCATTGGCAAAACTATAACCTAAAAATTTTATCCAAGTTATATAACCGATTTCTAAGCGATTCGGATTTTCACCGGTTTTAGTTTTAAATCCCAACCATTGCCATCTGTAGTTGTGGTGGCCGAAAGTGTTGCTGGTAAAAAAAATCTAGTCAAAGTTAATGGTGGTGGTGACCGATTGTGGTGATGGTATTAGTGGTTGTCGGAAGTTGGAGTAACATTAGTTTAATTCATATGTTTTTATATAGATAAGTAGATAATAAAGAAATTAAAAGAAATCAAATAAGGATATTTTTTATTAAGAGTTGTATTAAATTATTCTATTGGAAGTTTTTTTACAATTATGTTTTTCCATAAGATATGTATATAATATATAATATATAATATATAATGAGTCAATTATAGAATAATGCTTATTAGAAAATTTATTTAAAAAAAGGTGCCTATAATAAGATTATTTATAAAAAACAGTCTCACCCCAAACTACCTCTTACACTTAACAATTAAAAAAAACGTGATTTGCAAACAGGTTGGGTCCAACCCCCCTTGTGTCCAGCCTCCTTTGAGTCCAGCAGTTAGGTTCAACATGGTTAAGTCCAGCCCATTTGGGCTTTTAGTCCATTTTTTGTTATTTTTAAAGAAAAAACCTGTACTTGTCCTAATCAAAGAGTTCGTGTCTTTTATGGGCTAGGTTCAGCCCATTATGGGTCTCCCTTCATGTCTTTTTTTTTAACCGGTTTTTTTAAAAACCATATTTTGGGCTTTGAGTAGTAATATGTCCAGCCCATTGTGGGCTCTAGGTTGAAAATGTTTTTGGTCCAGGGTCAGTAGGTTGTTTTTTGGTATTTCTCCTGTGTTTTTCCCCTTAATTATGATTGGTTGTTAGGATAGTTAGTATAGAAAGGTAGTTAGGAGAGGATCCAAATCCCCTTATAATATTGGTCACTACTAGGGATGTCAATGGGGCGGATTTAGGACAGGTTTACCTATCCCCGCACCCCGCCCCACAAAAAATCGAAGCCCCCCAACTAATAGCGACTCCTCCAACTCCAACCTACGCCCCGCCCTGTCCCCGCGTTGTTCTTCCCCACACCACACCCCGCCCGCCCCACTCTTTTATTCCCCGCGGGGTGTGTGTTCTACCCGCAAGTTTCAATTTGATCGTTCAATTATTTTTATTACTACAAATTTTTTATTTTAAACTCCCAAATATTCCATTCTTCAGAATTTGCATTTGTATTTTGATTTTTAGACAAATTCCCCCCTTGGATTTGCACTTTGATTTGAATAATTTAAACTCTGCGTGTTGTAATAGACGCACAAAAACTTTGATTTGAATAATTATTGAAATTAAAATATATAGTACATATTATAAATGAAATATATTATTACATATTATATATTATATACATGCGGGGAGGGTTTGCGGGATGGGGAATACTTATCCCCACAACCCGTCTCGCCTTGTGCGGGTTTTGAAAATCCATCCCCATAACCCGTCCCAAACCTCATTTAGTACCTTAAAACCCGCCCCGTTTAAAGTGAGATGGGTTGGGTACCCGCAAACCTGCGCTCCATTGACATCCCTAGTCATTACTCGTATGAAGGCTTGACTTCTATTTAAGGATCTTTCCGACATAAAAAGGAAATGTTGTTGAATGAGTGTTGTAGACTTAAGTTTTGTTAAAATGGAATCATTTGATCTCATTAATTACTACAGATAGATAAAGAAAATTACGTATTTGACAAATCTAACAAAGTTAAAAACTTTTAGCATAACAGATCTGAATAAATAGATCGCGATCTGAATAAACAGATACGAGAACGAGTTTCTTGAGAACGATTTTCATGTGACTCGTTAATGGCGTCAGTTTTCTTTTGAGGCGGAGCAGAAAGAGTGGGAGATTCGCCGGAGCAGTTGGCCTGCGAATGACCACTGAATGGCAGCGTTATCCGACATGTTAGCCTCCGAATGGCCACTGAATGGAGGCAGGTGGCGTGGATCTGCTAAGATGGCGGCGAGATTTGTTGGTGGTGCTCCGGTGACAGGAAGCTGAAGAGGGAGGAGGGGTGAAGACGGCGGTTCTTCTGGTGCAGAGAGAGAGAGAGAGAGAGAGAGAGAGAGAGAGAGGGATGGGGGCGGGGTTTTTGGTGCCGCGTTTTTTTGGTGGTGCTCCGATCTTGAATTGGGGCTGCAGTGTCGAGAGAGAAATGGGGGAGGGGGTGGGTTTTTATGGTGTTTTAATTTCTAAACCTAATAAGAGGGAGATAGTTATATGAATTGGGTAGCTTCTAAAAAACGTTTAAAAGAGACCCTTAATTAGAAGTCTATGGTGTATAGGCCCTTATTCTTTTTTACGCATTTAATTAGATAAACTTTTTTTTTTGTCGAGTAGCTGCCACATGATGGTGACAAAGAACACTCTTTCATACTCTTTATCATACAAACATTTTTCCGAAAGAAAAAACCGGTGTCCAGACATCCAAATTTAACGACTACAATTTAAAATTCGAAAAGATAATACCAACAAAATAGAGGGTGTATTCCATTTCCATTATTCGAGACGTTTAATTAAGGGACGTACGGAATCGATCATATCACAACAGACAACACTACAAAAGCTTGGTAGGGTAAATATTTGCCCAAAAACTTGCACCATTTTAGCAATTTCAGCATATCAAAAGGCTGTTTCTTCATTTTCCTCAAACATTACACACTTTTAGTTTTTCTTCTTAGTTTGAAAAGTAAAAGCTATGGACTCTTCCTCTTCAGGTCTTCAAAATATTTTTGATTTATAACTTCTTCTTTTTAATGATTTATTTGTTATTGTTCTTATGTGTGTTCACATGTATGCATGTTAATTCTTATTCCTAAAATTGCAGATACTGTTTACAAGTTTGTTCTTGCTACTCGTAGTGGAGAACTGAAACGGCTCAAGAGTAAGCCTCAAGTTTTACAAAATTGCAACATTTGTCCATCTGTTTGTGCAAAATACGCAGATATACTTGAGCTTTTTCGTTTTGGTAAAAATAATGCCTGAGTTTCAAAAGTGGGTTAAAATTTATTACACGTTTTTTTGTGTTTATTTTTTCTAAATTTTAACGAAAATATTTTGATATTATCTATAATATATTTTTTCTCTTTCTTTTGCTCAAACGGGAGCTCCACCAGATTACAGACGGTGGAAGGCTATGCTGCAGAGCTTAATGGAAGCTCGCCGGTAATGGAACACCAGTGACGGTGCTCCGTCGTCGGAGATAATATGGTAGAAGGAGTGGGGGATGCTGGTGTGGTAGAGAAAATTAGTTTTTTAAATTTTTATTTTTGCAATTTTAAAAAATTTGTGCACCTATTAATTAAAAATTATTAACTTTTCAATGGATATAGATTAAAAATTAATGTCCAAATGCTATTTGTGATTGATCCCTACTATTTAATAAAAAATAGAGAAAACAAATTATAAAGTTTATTTTGGTCCGAAATGTGGATTTCGGGATTTGTTATGTTTCGTTGATGCATATACTCGAACAGTATATGTGCCTATATTGCATAACATTCTATTTAACAAAACCATTTTCCTGTTTGTGTTGTATCATTAAATTTTTCCTGTGTTTTCTTGTGCTTTCGTAAGAATTGGGTGCTAAGCTAGATGATGGTAAAGGAAATTATCCAAAACTGAGGGAGTACCCTGGCTATTTAGCAATACACGTGGCAGCTGGAGAAGGACACACGCTTATATGCAAGTATCTGATTACTAAATTGAAGTTTGATATCAATTTGCAAACTAAAAATGGTATTTTATATCTCAGATCTTCCTTATCTTTAATTCTTTCTGATCCAATTTAAATTCAATTTTTTCTTTATCATATGGTTTTTTAGGTGAAACTCGTTTGCCTGGAAATCGTCTTCGCAAATGTGCTTCATATCTGGTGGAAAATGGTATTTATTTAATATCTTACAACTTCTTTAGCTCATGTATTTCAATTATTTCTTATGATATGGTTTTATTATAGGTGATACTCCTTTACATTACGCAATTGCGAATCATCGTCACAATACAGCTAAATTTCTGATAGAGAATGGAGCAATTATCGACATATTTAACAACAAGGAATGTACTGCCTTACATTTTGCTGCTTCATGTGGTTTGTACAATCAATTAATTAATTAATTTTCAATTTTCTTCTCGTACAATTAATCATATGAGTGTTTGGTTTATTTTCAGAAGGAGGTAAAGATTTGTTGCAACTATGCCTATCAAAAGGTGCTGATATTGAAGCTGACTCGACCAGAGGAACACCGTTAACATGTGCCGCAGCTGCAGCAGATCCTGAAGCTGTTGAATGTCTTTTGCAAAACAACGCGAAGGTGCGTGAAAACAAGAATTTACTTTTTTACCCTTGGAGTTATATTTCTCTGATTTACTCCGTTAATGCAGATTTATCCAGTTAATGCTTATAACACTCCAATTATGGCAGCGAGTTATACTTCACTCGCATGCACACAACTTCTAGTTAAGGTGTTTTTTCACTTCTTTTTTTTTTTTTTTTTACGGAATGGTAAATTCTTGTGTAATTATTTTAGGCAGGGGCTGATCCAAACATAGATTTTTGCGGTGAAACGCCTCTTCAAACTGCAGCTGCTTCAGGAATAGTTGAAGTTATTGCGTATTTGTTGAAGGAAGGGGCAAATCCAAATGTAGTAAGCTATGTGAGTTTTCTGTTTGTAACTAATTATATAAATAAAATTAAATTTGTTAGTAAATAATTGATGAAATTACAGCTGGGTTTGACACCATTGGAGATGGCTGGAGCAATCAGTAAAAAAGAGGAAGCAGTGTCGGTTTTACTACCAGTTACTACTCGATTGTCATGGATTCAAGATTGGACTGTTCAAGGAGTAATGAAATATGTTAACTCCTCAGAAGCTAGGGAAAAGGTTTTTTCTTTTTTCCTTTTTTCTTTTTATTTACTTTTTTCATTAATATCTTTTAAGATGTAAAATTAAATGCTTCTAAATCTTGATATCTCTACAGATTTTAGCCTGTAGAAAAGAGCATGTCCGTGAGGCAAAATCCAACGGTGCAGAAGCGTTCAAGAAAGGGGAATACTGGCTCGCAGTAAATTGGTACGCTAGGGTAAGAAATAAAAATTACGGTTTTTTTTTACTTGATGAATACCGACTAAATATTATATTATATATATTTATTATGTAGGCGTTTAGGGCAGATCAATCGGATGCAACAGTATTTTGTAATAAGAGTTTGTGTTTTGCTCGTATGAAAAAATTAAGATGTGCTTTAATTACTGCTAAGGAATGTGTTAGATTGAGTCCAAACTGGGCAAAGGCACATTATCGTGAAGGTGAAGCATGGATGCTCATGAAAGTAAGCACAATTATTTTTCTGCTTTTTAATAAAATGAGTTGAATATACTAATTTAAATTTGAATTCATGTAGAAGTATAAAGAGGCGGCTAAATCATTTGCTAGGGCTCTACAGCTCTCACCTGACAACTTGGATATTCAGAATGCTTTCAGGTATGGAAATTTTATGCATCTCTGCAATTTTATTTTATTTTTTGATTATTTACCATTGCCTTTTACTTCTTACCATGACAGTGAGGCTACAGTAGCTGAACTTTTTGAGATGACCGAAACCTCGCTTAACAGTGATTGATATTGATAATTTTGTGAAGTGTTATATTATCTATATTAGCTTATCTAGTAGTTTTGGATGGTTGGTTTGTTGGTAAAATCTAAAAATATTTATCCTAAGTTTGAAGGTTTTGTTTTATATCAAGTCTGTAGCACGCTTACATTGTTTTTGATTTACACTAGTTGAGGAACAATTCTGATTTAGCTAAGACATTATTTTCCATCTTAAATTTGATTAATATTCGGTAAAAGTATTCAAGAATCTTGTGTTTTTTCAGTTGAGGTGGTAAAAGAGAAAGCATCAATATTATTAGCTTCAACTATGAAAATTGTAATTGCTTTAATGAGGGTAACACTTTCTGTAGTCCCTTGACAATCTTTGCCCGCTACTTTTAATACGATAATCTTTCATTGGGAATGTTGAGTGATGCATGCCATCTGAAAGGGTTTAGAGCTGGTGAAGCAAATGGTTTCTTTTTGGCTTTTCAAACCCCTACACATATTTGCTCTTTATTAATGGGAATTAGATTCGAAATAATAGATATATTGGCTTGGGTGATTTTTGCAAGATTTGGTTGTTTTAGTGTTAGAGTTTGTCTCCTTTTCTCGGTCTCAGTGACACCACATTATGCATAGTTGGAACTTTTCAATATTTTTCCACATTATCATATTTTCCCTCCCTGAAAACGGATATGATGTAGAAATTCGAGCAACAGCAGCTCTCATACCCGCTTGTTCAGGGATAGTTCAAGACACTGATTTCCTCTTTGATACGATCAGGAAGGTGATTAACAAACATGGCCCTTATTCTGGTAATATCGTTTTTCCTTTCCATACTATTCAGTTTTTCAGTGCCGCTACCTTTGCCCAGAAAATCGGCAACCCTTAGACATATTTATTCCGTTTTTCCTTGTCGAAAATGGCCACTAAAGGTTTTGGTGTTATTTGTTTATTATCAAGAGATTTTCCTGGTTCCTTGGTTCCTTCCTTTTGTGTGTTGATGAGTTTTTGATTTGTTGTACATTTAAAGGGTGCTTAACAAAAAATTTATCTATTGGTGATTTAGGTCTATTATTGGGTCTTACTTCCTCCATTTTTTAGTTTCTCTTTGTGTTTATCTAGTTAGCATTAATTCTTTTTTGGCCCTTATTAAATTAGTGTCTATTTTTAGCATCACATATGTTTGTTTTACAGTGTGTGATGAGAATGTCGTTCTTTGGTCCATCAAGTCTTCTATCCCTGTAAACTAAGTGTTGGTTTGCCCACCCCAATTAACATTGAAATGATGGTTGATGTTTTTCTTTGTTAAAATTCATTTTCCCAAATTGGTCGACTACTCTATCAACTTCAAATTCTAGCTTGATCGTTTCGATGGCCTTGTCAGTTTTAGTCTCTGATCCATCCTGTTTCTTGGCTCTTTTGACTCTAACTTGGTATGGTGTTGCTATCTTGGAATTTTCGTTCAAGAAGATCCTCATTTTGAAGTATATTAGTCTTACAAGATGTTTCTAGTTTCACTTTGAGTTTACTCGCTAGGCCCCTATCCTATGTAGTTGTATTCTATTTTTCGTTGCTTATTGGCATTTCTAGTCTTGTTTGGTTTCATTTTAAACTTGGTAGGTGTAACTCCTAGAGAGGGGGGTGGGGGTGAATAGGACTCTAATCTAATATATGACAAATTAAAAACTAATTACTTCTAAGCTAAGTTAACTAAGATGACTTACACAAGATGATAGATAACTTAGCTCGTTAAGAATGTGACTTAGAAATGCAAATGAGACAAAGGAGACAAGTACTAAGGAGTGATAAGGGGTGAAGGAGCAACCTAAGCAAGAATGTAACGAAATTATATAAAGATTCTTTGAGACAAAATATCAAACACCTAGTGGATTATGAAATGAGGTTTATAGGGTTTAATAACAAAGCTAAGCAAAATATAAAATGATATGTAAAAATATAGGGATAGAGAATACGCAATCGTTTTAGAGTGTTTCAGTTACCATACATCCACTACCTAAGGTAACCACCTTAGGATTTCAATCTTATCCACTAAACTTTTCGTTTCTTAATGATGAAAAATGAAACTGATACAACAAGGTTTTCACAAGCTAAACTACAACCAAAGCTCTCGTGATTTTAACCTGCTAAATCACAACCCGAGTGAGATATTTCCTGGACTCAATATGAACCTTCAAACCCCCTCTTCTCTAATATAGAGGAATAGTAAAAACCCATGAGTTTATATGAATATTACAACAAATGAACACACTACCTGAGTGAGCAAATAATACAATAATAATCTTGAACTTCTAGATGAGGTGATATGAAACTGAAGTTTGAAGACTTGACTCCTTTTGAGTAGATGATTCAATGATGCTTGGTAAACCTCGTTCTTGTGTGTGGATAGTAGTATACAGTGTATCAAGCTTTGATCTGAGTTTGAATATCTTTTTGATGTGTTCTCCAATGATATAAAAAGTGGTACAAAAGAAGAAGAGACAAATGAGTTGAAAGTAGACCAATATATATAGCCAAGTAAGCCACAACGGTCATAAAATCTTGCAAAATAGCTTTTAAAGCGGGAAACTGTTTTGAAAGTGGGGTTTTGTTTCTTAAAAGCGGGATGATATTTTTTTTAAATCAGGATTTTGTTTTACCTTATGTAGTTTGGATTTTAATTTATGATACACGGCTCAAATGCAATCATTTCCTTCAGAAAATATCTTAAAATTCAATTAGAATTGAGTTTGTAGTTGACAGTTTCTTTATATACCAACCACAAAATACGTTATAGTATAAAATATGTTCAAGCGTATGAAAACAAAAATACATGTTTTCGCATAGAAACTGATACGTAGATGCTCTCGATCTTAACATATGAAATGTTTTAATAGTGAACTTATAAAGTTCGTTGTTTATCATTTTAGAAAATTCAATACACATTTAAAGTTATTCTTTAAAAATATATAACTCAAGCAAATGCATACAAAGTCTGAAATATGTTTAAGATAGATAAGATGTAAATACATGTTTTTGCCATATAGGCGAGGTTTAGATCCTTTAACGCTTTAAATGGAATATGTTCTAAAAAGACATCTAAACAACTATATAATTAAACACATTAGCAAATTCATTACATTTGAATAACTATACTCTAGACAGTGTTTAACCTATGTGAAAGTCCATGAAGTATAAATAATAAAACTTATGATGCTTGTGACTAATTTTTTATGATTAATTTCAAATTTTTATGGAGGAAAATAATGAAAACCCATGATTAAAGTTTTATGATCACAAAAAAAATTCAAAATTTTTAAACTAATAATCACAAAAAATTATGATTTGAAAAGCAATCATGATTACAAAATATATCAATTTAGAAAAATTTCAAACTTGTAATCCACAAAAATTTTAAAAATTATGAAAATATATGATTAAAAATAAGGGTTAGTTATCTAAGATGACCACACACCACAATTTTAGGTTTAAAGGGTCCAAACCAACAAAGTGACCCATATACCCCTAAATTACAATTACATGTAGTAACTTGCCAAATTAGTAAAATGACAATGAAACCCACACGTCCCACTATAGAAGCTCTAAAGGCGAATTAAATGCAAAACGGTCCGCAAAACAAAAGGAAACAAATCTAATCATCTCCACAAGTCATGTGATCCCACAAAAAATAGGCCATCAATCCACTGATTGTTTTGTGTGGAGATCTTCATAGTATTTGCGGGTGCAAGGAAAGAAAATGGTGAAACCTCCATTGAAGAGCAATGAGAAGAAAAAATTTAAAGGTTAGTTTTTTTTTATTCTGTTTCTGTGAATTCGAAAAATTTGAAGAATCGATTATTTCCCAAGTGGTTTGATTTGTATGTCAAAAATTGGGTTTGGGTTTTGTGTTAATAGATAATGGGTTGACAGTGTCATGTGTTCGGAGTATAACAATGCTGATACTCGTATTTTGAATTACGCTGGTGTTTCAATACAAAAACAGTGGTGTTCATTTGTAAACGTAAGGTGTGTGACCTGCCTGTGTTTTTGGTGAATTTTTAATTTAAAATTAGGGTTGTGTACTAGTTAATGGGTGGTGTAATGTTTAGATTATCAGATTTCTTGGAACAATAATAAGAACCATCTTTAGATTGAGCTATACGATTACAGCTAAATTGTAGAGATTGAGAATCGCTTAAAATGTTTGGAGGTTCCTACACTAAAACCCAAGAAAAAAGACGATATATTGATTAATCTATAATTGATTAGTTTTTGTAATAAGTCTAATTGATATACGATACATATGGATGTGTTTCAAGTGTGTAAAAATATAGCAACATTAAAGGCAGTTCATGATCTTGTAATTGATTAAGTGGGTTTTGCCTTTTTTATCAAATGTTTATAATGCAAGAACTATTTTATTAAAAAAGAGGGCATTTTAGGAATAAATAAAAAATTCTAGACCTTTTAGGAAATGCAAAAAAAATCCGAACTTTATAACAGATGGTGTATGAGTATTTGTTTTTTCTTAGCTAATAACTTTAAAAATAATGAAAATCTATGATTATTTTTTTATGAATTTTTATGGTAAACTTCTTCCAATTAAGTAATACAATTTCTGGTAAACTTCTTATATTAAAGTTTACCAAAAAATTAAGAGGCAATTACCAATACCACCCAGAAGGAAGTGATATTGCCCATAAAAGTCATGTCTAATATAAAAAACATAATTAGACAATAATACCCTTAACTAAATATTCCCACCAAACTAAATTTTCCGACCAAAAAATTTCCGACCAACTTTTCCGGCCAAATTTTTTTCCCGCCAAATTTTTCCGGCCACATTTTTTCCCGCCAAATTTTTTTCCCACCAAATTTTTCGGCCAATTCTTTTTCCACCAAATTTTATGTTGTTATTTGGTGGGAAAAATCCCACCAAATTATATTTTACGAGTTTATTTTGTTTGGTGGGAAAAATCCCACCAAATTATATTTTAAGGGTTTATTTTGTTTGGTGGGAAAAATCCCACCAAATTATATTTAGGGGTTTATGTTGATGGCATCATGTAGATCACTACCCTGAAATCCATTACAGACAGATAATTAAGTTTCATGAGCGTGAAAATGTATGCAAAGTAACATGTACAATTTTATTACAAGTAACTAAAAAAATGTATCCTTTTTTCTGTGGCATTATAAGGTGAATTCAATATTTTCCACCTTACATGCTAAATGTCTGACGGCAAATTATATTGCAGTGACTCCACACTCTTTACACGCTTTTTCAGTTTAGTCCCTATATATTCTACTAAAGTTACAACTTTAGGCCCAAATGTTTTAAAGACTTTCACATATAGTCAGTTCCATTAAAAAAATGAACACAAATTGGCAAGAAAGA
The DNA here is from genome assembly GCA_029959085.1 of Nemophila menziesii. NCBI lineage: Eukaryota > Viridiplantae > Streptophyta > Magnoliopsida > Boraginales > Hydrophyllaceae > Nemophila > Nemophila menziesii. The sequence goes on along the minus strand of JARWIR010000013.1, from coordinate 11,682,578 downwards.
AACAGAACTGAAAAAGGTTTATTTTCAAGGTTACCCATTAGATTGCAGTTCATGTCCAGACCAAAGCAATGAAAGAAGATATCATGTAGCTTTTAATATCATGAAAAGCCCCAACCGTAAGTAAAATTAGTAGTTACAAATGTTACAAAAAGACCCTTGTATTAAATATTTCAATAGCTGCATGATTCCATCTAAGAAGTGCAGCTCCACGAGAGACCAATACAGCCTCAAATATAATACAAAATGTAACATAGGCCCCAATAAAGCTCTGCAGCAAAATCTGCACTTTAAATAAAAGTTGTCAGGTTGTATGAAAATGAATTCCATCATGGTGTTGTAGCAATAAAGATTAATAAATATATGACCATGAATATCATTTATTAGTAAGAAAAATACAAAAAAGAAAAACAAAAATCAAGGACAATCATCAAAGCAGTAAGACTTCAATCTTTATGCTCCCACTCTATGTACGAAATCATGAAACAAAAAAAAAAAAACAAAAAAGTCAACAAAGAATTATAGAAATAAAAACCAATTACCATCCATTTTGTGTACGCTATAACAATACCAAATTTAAAAAAACATCCAAGGAAAATCTCATAAAAATATATTCAGTAAAATGAGTTAGGAAATGCAAATTCCAAACCTGGTATCTTAATAAAGGAACAACTAAAAGACCATCAGGTGGACTTTCTTCTGATTTTGGCTGAGAAAGGCCCTGTAACAAAACAAGTTAACCAAAGTTATATAATCAAGACATTTCGATAAAAGAATTTCACAATAATTCACGCTATTAACACAAATCGAAAGATCCTGACAATTGCTATTAACCAATTTGATGCCCTCTTCAATAAAGCTGAATCTTTTATTACTAACCTTTTTATATAATTGGAGAATTGTAATTAAGAATTATCAAAATTGAATCGAAGAATAGCACCTTTGGATGATATACCCTTGAATGATACAGTCACCTTCATTCTTCATTCTCTCAGGGGGTGTTGGTGGAGGTGTCCATGGCAGATTCGTGTAATCAAGAAGAAACACGATAGTGGCTCATCGGGGTAGAAAATAGGGCTTCGCTTTTGGGCTCAGTAGCCGTCATGTACTTCGCTTGGTGACGACAAATGATTCTCCGACGCCAGGATGGCGGCCGTCGCTGCCGAAGGCTTCGGCTCCTTTTTTTCCTTTGGTAAATGTGCGATTTTTCATCTGACTATAATTCTGGGTTTGTGTTCTGAAGATTAATTAAAGTTAAAAGAAGGGTATAATTGGTATGATTTACTTATTTTATGACTTTTATGGATAATTTAAAATGGAAGATGCTGGAGGGCAATTATTATTAAATTGGTGACTTAGATGATAATTATTCCAAAAATTAATCATAAAAATTTGAAAATTTTAGATAAAATTTTAATATTTTGTTTAATTATTATAAAAAAATTATACTATAATATAAAAACTATAATTATGAATAAATATATTTAATTGAGATATGAAAATATAAAATTAAGAAGTTTAGGATAGCTCTTTTCATTTGAATTTCTTTATTCATTGTATAAGTAGAGGATTTTTAAATTATATCATGCCACTTCATAGTTTTTAAAAATAAATGTTAGAATTGGTTCAAAATTCATATAAAATTTACATATTTTTGTAAAACTTTATAATATTTTATTATAAAATATTATTAATGCTAAATTATTATACTTATGAATTATATTGTATCAGCAAAATGTATATTGCAATACTAATACAATTTATGATAAAAAATTATCATCAATCTATGTAAAATTAATATTAACTTATTAATAATTAAAAAATAAAATTAATAACATTATCACGAAAGAAAAAAAATAAAACTAAACTAGATAATTTATCTGTGTAGAGCATGCAATAATCGAGACACATTGAAAAAATGTCCGATTGGCATTTTTCCAGAAAATCTTTAAAATAGAATTTCTTCTGAAGGCCTCCCCAAATTAGAAATGAACTCAAAAAAAAAATTCCAAACCTACCAGGCTACCACACCAAACCCTGCCAATTATCTTAGCTTTTCCCTCTACCCGGAAACCCATCCTCGATCATCTGCTTCTCCCCGGGTTGCAATTTTAGCTGAAGACTTTCTTTGTTCCCAACACAAATACATGTTTCTAACAAAACACAGAAGGACACACGCCCCATTCTTGTCTAATATGGTCCAATAGCCCTCGAACAAAGATTCAAGAGTTGCAAAGTAACCATATATTCCGTTAATATTTTATTTTGGAGTACAAAAGAAACCATTCGCCAGATGTAACGCAATATTTTTCCACCCAGTAGTCATCAGCATTCCACCACAAGCCTTCGACATATATTTCATCTTCCATTCTCTTGATTTATGTCTTAGTATTATATCCATATATTTTTGAGGCATACGATCATTCTCCCACCATGCTGGGAGCGTCTGCACATGAAATATTTGTATAAATTTAGCCCTTATACTCTTTCCCTTCCACTGAAATTGTCCACTTACTAAAAAAATGTTCTAAATATATTATCCATTTAGGAGTTCAAGACACTTTTTTTCCTACTTTTTCTACTATTACCTTTATTAAAATATTGAAATTTATATTTCCAATACACATTTAAGATATCAAGATACTTTATTAAGGATATTTTTGTAATGGTGAATGCATTTATTATGTTTCTTAATATATGTGAAAAACTAAGTGGACAAATTTAGTGGAACTAAGGGGAGTAGTTTTTTTTGGGAAAAACACGAGCAAAATAATACATTAGCCCCCATTGGACCTGAGAATTTGTATTTTTTTTTCTTCATCATATATTCCTTAGGCTGGTGTCCAACGGACTTTAGAATCTCTGTATACACCTTCTTGGGTCGCTTCGACGGGTCCACTCCGTAACATCCTCAGAGGAAGATTCACTTTTTACTTCAGCACTTATCACTTGCTCTATTTGCAAACAAAATAATTCACAATTTCCATTTTCAATGTTAGAATATACATTGTTACACAAAAGTTTGGAATATAAAGTTTATATGAATACTCACTTAGCTTTCTTCTCCGTGTCGACATTTTAAGTTGCTTTGGTGGGGTCCACTCCGTAATATCATCATCGGAAGATTCATTTTTCTCTTGCTCGGGGAGAGAGCTAGAGAAAGTTTGATGTTCATGGTTAGTCTTTACTCCTCTTGGCGTCTGATCTTGATGGCGTTTAAGGAAGCTGAAATTGCAGACATGAAGATATAATAAGCTTCCACTGTTTCATGCTTACCAATTACTAATAGTTTTTGATGGATGGTTGCTAAAAACTAAAAACTAAAAAGTTATCCAAGTATTTGTGTTCACAAATATTGCTACTTTGGCGTGTATGCATTATTTATATACCTGTCAGCTGTTATAAACTCATTTTGGTTAGGGCAGTCTTTGGAGATCTCTATATCTTGGTTTAATTGCTCAAAGTTTGGAAAATTTTATATGAAAACTGTAGCACCGTTTCATTTTCTTTGATTTATCCTGTAGTTGATAAACAGTTACGCAAACCATTAGCTAAAAACTTACTGGGGGCATTTTTCAAACATTTAAGGATCACTTAATTTTAGCAAGGAATTTTTGACAAAACTGATTAAGACAAATAAGCAAAAACTAAATATGCACCGCTTAATGCAACTTCATCTATATAAAGATGAAGCTTTTGACCACTAATAGATATATAGGCTAGCTGCGCACAAAGATATATGGATGAGACATTTTATTGAACGTTTAGCATGCACATTCTTTTAATAAAACGTAACTAACAATGATTGGAGTGAACTCCAGTTTCTGAGTAGTTTGGGCCATTGGAATTGAACTCTTCAAGTAAGTTAGACTGAATTTTTAATTCAAACCCAAAAGAAACAGAAATTAGATACAAATGTTGATTCAAACTCATTTGAATTTTCAAAGGATCATATACACTAAGATGACTAGCAAAATAAAAATGAAAAATAACCAACATTTTCAGTAACAATGCGTCATCACACAAGGTAGCAGAAAGTAAGTATAAAAAAAAATTCCTTATAAATTATAAATAATCATCCAACATCAAATTCCAATTATAATTAAGAAATATATAGATTACATTCATGAGCAATTCTAACTACTCTCAACTAATTCTTCCTACGACTTTAAAGCCACCGTGTAATACAAAAATAATCATCCTAATAATTCAACCCAAGCCTTGTACTTCTTGCACCTCTCCCTCAAACCACAAAAATCGCTTAAAAAAGTGAATTTCGGGAAATCAATCTCGTGCACTAACCACACCAGCCATCCATTGAACAACCAATGGTGCTTTTGGGTATGCCTTTCGAAATGCTTCAGGATACTTATTCTTAAAATTAGGCCTAGGTTTTTCTGCCTGCAATTTGAGAAATCACTTCACTTAACAAAAACTTGCACATTTATGTCATAAAATTAGCATAATACGTAATAAAAAAACCGAAAAAACTTACATATTTTAACCAGCATTCTTGATTCTTGTGAGTGTAAACGTCGGGTGAAAAACACCCCATTTCCTCAGGGCAATACACCCATGTATTACATTGTTTTTCATCCGATTTTGCGTTTTTAGCTTGCTTTAAACAAGCCATACAACATTCATAAGCCGATTCTTTTGGGTGTGTGAGACCCCATTTTATAGCATCACCTCCATAATCTGTATGAAATTCTGCATTACATTCAGGAGGCAACTTTCGACCGGCTAAAAATTCTTCCTCTGGAAATCAAAAATATCCCAATTAGTCCCTCTAGAAACACGTAATCTTTTCGAAAAAGTGGTGGATAGTAAATTAATTATTACCGAACCCTTCTTCACCCTCGGGTCTATCATCGTGTACTGTATGAATAAATTCAACTGGTATCCAAAGTCCAATCTCTTCTGAAATTGTCGGCCAATCAGAGTCCAAGGCTTTCACGAGCACACCTATAAACAAAATACCATCAATCATCATACTAGGCCCCACAAAAGAAATATATATAAGTGGGCCCCACATACCAGCCGCCTCACTTGAAATACTTGAATATAAAGTCTCTCCGTGTATAACTTTATTAGCTTCTCTAAGTTTCGATATACGCCAGCTTTCAACTGTATCTGCTGATTAAAACAAGATTATATAACACAACATAGGAAACTGCTAAAACAATGACATGAGAATCTATGTATTAACCTTAAATGTACCTCGTAGCTTTGTTGCATTAGAACTATCATCTAATTCTTTTAATCTTATAGCGATTTCATCTAATATCATCTGTTTTAATTGCCCAGGCAACTCACTTAGTGTTCTTTCTTTTAAGGAAACATTCTTTAGTTGATTCACCTTAATTAAAGAAACACGAAAATTAAGAATTAATAAAAAATGAATCTTTCAAGAAAAATAGGAAAAATTAAGCCTTACCAATCTAAGAAGCTTAACTGGCTCAGATGCTTTACGTATTTGAATTGATTCTTCCATTTTTCTAATTTGTTCGGGAGAATACTTAAAAGCTGTGAACATAAATAAGCCATTGAAGATCAGTATTGTAACTCGAAAACTAAAAAGCTCACCAATGTAAGCCTTTAAGAGCTAGAGTTAATTCACCTTAATTACAGCACTACTAAAAAAAAAAACATATCAAATTCAAAGAAATGCGCAATTATTTTTCAAAAAACAAACAATAATCACATTCAAAAGACAATCTTTTCTCAACATAATTCAAATAAAATTAATATAATCCACAAATGAGTATCCAAAAAACCCAAAATTATCACATGGGTTCCCACAAAAAACCAGCTATCACATTCCAAATATTACAAAAAATGCAATCTTTATCCACATAACCCTTCAACAATTAACCAAAGCAGCATAATTAACAAATGGGTGTTCAAAATTAACCAAATTTAACAAACGGATCAGCAATAAAAACAGCAAAAGAAGAATTAAAGGAGGCTTACTGGTATGTAAATCGCGAGAAGGGAAGAGATAAAGTGAAGTGTATAGAGAGTGAAGGACATAAAGAGCAACAAAAATATTGATGCAACAAACAAGAAGAGCGGCCCTTTTGTACGAACACAATTTGCTTCTTCCACCCCAAACATTATAATTGTTATTAAAACTATTACTATTAGGATGCTTTCCCCAATCTGCTCTTGCCATCTCCTCCTTTTCTCTCGCTCGTTCTTCATCTCCCTTCCATTATCTCTATACGTATCAATGTATTTGAATTTCGGTTTGAGATTTTATATTTTGAGTTTGTTAAATGGTGACCGATTTGGACCGTGGGTTAGAGGTGGATGTTTTGTGTTTCTGGTAGTTCAGAACAGGAACGAAGAGTGTTGTGTTGCAAGTAAAGTATATCAATTGGGGGGTTTGGTTAATCTTTGTGTTTACACGTTAATCAATCTGCCTTTTAAAATTGTTTTGATTGTTCTTTTTAGATTCTGTGATTGTTTAATTTGGTTTTGCGATGGAGTAAAAGGAAAGGAATATGGAACAAAAAAAAAAAAAGTGTAAAAGGAAAGGAATATTGACACAAAAAGAAAGAAGCAAATGAATATGAAATAAGAATTTTTTATTTAAAAGATATAGGAATATTTTTCGATCAAAATCTATAAATCAATTTCTTAAATGAATAAACGAATTAATAAGTAACAGAGTTCCTAATACTCGCGTGGTTTTTTAAATTAACGGCTCGCTGTTATATCTCTAATTTTTACGTGTTACGTTTTCAATTCATCTACAACCTGAACGCCACTTTCTATCCCTATCCCTTGATGCGGGCGGGGAAGCGCCACCATCAATTCCGACACCTATGTCCACCTTATCGCTATCCTTCACTGTCACACCAAAACATTAATAATTGATACGTCGTTCATGAACGCAAGACAAGTCTTCAAAGAGGAGAATTTTTTTTAAGTAAAAAAGAGGAGAATACAATGTCCTCGCTGAAGACTAGAAGTTTTTGGCGACGAATTTATCGTGAAGAACCTCTTGCTAAAGAGTTTTAGTCTTTCGTGAGGACAATGTCCTCGCTAAAGACAATTTATTTTATTTTTTAATTATCTTTAACATAACTATTATTTTAAGACATAATCATTAAACTCCACTATTATATATCATAATACAATTACAAATCAAAATAATTTAAATTTTGAAAAATTATGAAAAACATGACAAAACAATAAAACCTCACTACACAACTAATCAGTCTCGTCCTCATCATCAACTGTTACGGGTTCATCTTCACTATCTACATATATAGTTTCTTCATCAGTCTTGTACACGTCTAATGTGTCATCATAAACATCACCATCGTCTTGAACAGCAGGGTTCGGTAGAAGGTTAAAAATCAAAAGATCGGTCTCTATTCCTTGTCCAGTAGTCAATTGAAACAGTGGGTATTCCAAATCCAAGTTCGTATCAGCCAAAACAATGTCGATCAAATCTGGACCAATGGAAATCGATTATGCATCAAATGATCCGGGGCTCCATCCGTGACGGTCGTTCACTCCCTAAACAACTTTCCACCCCTTTTCAGATGTACCTGCGTTAATTTGATCAATGTAAAGGACCTTTTTTTCTTGAGTTGCTAAGATGTAGGGCTCTTCAGTCCACTAGAAAATTTGTGTTGATCATTGATGCCCCGTGTTCTGTTTTTTCGTAGTTTTTTTTCGTCGGTGTGATACCACTTACACTCAAACAACACAACTGAACACCCACCACTGAATTCAACCTCAACAATCTTGACCAACTCACCGTAAAAAAGTATCTCCAACCATGGTATTACAAAACAACTATATATACAAACACCTGACTAAAAAAGAAATTAACGAAAGAAAACACAAGTAATCAACCTGTGATAGTACAAACTCCATAATCTTGAGTAACTCTCTTTTCACCCTTGTCACGTGTAACCCATGTGACCCCATTCACAACACAAGAATCATACCGATACACAACACTCTTCGACATGTTGGACAACGAAAGCATCTATTCGGTAGCAAGGGGATCACCATCTTTTTGCATTAAATACACTTAAACATAAAGTTAGTTATTATTTGAAATAAAGACAATTTGTTTGATAGACTTGTATACCTTTTTCATGAACAATCGACGAAACTACTCTCGGTGTTTTCTCTCTCTAACAAGGACCGGAAGTGAGGACTTGTGTTCCCTAAAAAAAGCATAGTGGTAATAATCAATAATAGGATATTTAAATAAATGATTTTAATTAAATTACTTACATCATATAGTGTTGGATCTCGTCGCAATTATGAAGGATGTACCAATCAATGTGTTCCTTCTCTTTGAATGGTAAATAACCAAACACTTTTTTACCAATCGGCTTGTACTGGCTCTTAAACAGTGATATTTAATTGCTTTCAGGAATTGTCTCATCGTATCTGCCTGGATTGTTGAACTTTTTACTTTCCTCTCGAAGGTATCGAGATATAAAAGTCAATGTTTCCTCTACATCGTATCCCTCGGCGATTAAACCCTCTGGCCTGGCCGGATTCTGAATATATTCTTTTAGTTTCTTCAAGTACCTCTCAAACGGGTACATCCAACGCATCTGAACCGGACCTCCTAACCGAGCTTCCTCGTACAAGTGCACAACAAGGTGGATCATAATGTCAAAAAAAGCTAGAGAAAAATTCATCTCCAACTTATAATAAGCTCGACCACTTTATAATTTCCCGATTCCAATTCTTTTTTACTCAAGTTCAGCTTACAAACATTTTTGAACACGTTGCACACCCAATAATCGGATTGCTAATGGATTATTGTAGATTAACCCTGGAATACTAGCCACGAATAGAAACAACATCAGAATATGACAATCATGGGATTTCATACCGATAATCTTCCCCGTGTCACTCTGAACGTTGTTTCGCAAGCTAGAAACGAAACCATCGGGAAACTTTTGTACCTTCAACCAATCTAGAAACACTCGTCGCTTATCGGTTGTCATGGCATATACTTTGCACATGGTAGAATGGTCTTACTACGTGAATCAAAAAATGACCACAAATCTTCCCTGATAACCATGGCTTCCAGATCGTTCCTCGACTTCACGTTATCTTTATTAATTTTCCCATCTAAACCAACAATTGTGCTGAGAAGAGCATTACACACATTCTTCTCACAATGCATCACATCGATGTTATGCTTCAACAAGTTTTCCGACCACTACGGTAAATGGTAAAATATATTATTTTTCTTCCAATTTGACTCACGAGGCCTAGTTTTCTTTGCCACCTTGACACCGAAGTCCTTGCGCTTTCCTGAAAACACAATCGACAACCCATCTAACTACATCTGAATATCTGCGGGACTATGTTTCCTAGGCGGGGCCCTATTATCGACTAAAATATACGAAGATGCGTCTTTCCAAAAATGAGGTTTCAGAGGTAACCACCGTCTGTGATCAAAATAGACAATTCCATGCATTTGGGAAGGGCTAATTATCCTTGACCCGACCATCCTGAAGTGTTCAATCTAGCCGGGTAATCATTCGTTATGAACAACAAACTAACCTTCATTACAAAATCCTCTTTCATATGTGCATCACATGTAACTATCCTTGTTCCCCACAATGTTTCCAACTCATCTACAACCGGACGGAGAAATACATCCATATCCTTTCCAGGTGAACGAGGACCCGGTATCAAAAGAGTAAGCATAAATTTGGATTCTTTCATGCATAATCAAGGCGGCAAGTTGTAGATCGTCAATATAACCGGCCACATGCTATATGAGTCGTTTTGCATGGAGAATGGACAAAAACCATCAATCCCCAAACCAAGGCGTACATTACTTGGTTCACTAGCAAACTCGGGATTCCTCTCGTCAAATTTTTTCCAACTATGACCATCGACGGGATGACGCAACACGTCTACGTCGTTACTCTTTCTGGTATGGTGTCAAATCATATCTTTCGCGGTGTGCCTCGAAGAATACATTCTCTGTAACCTAGGCGCAGTCGGAAAATAACGCAGCTTCTTATACGACACTTTCTTCCCCTTCTTTGGGTCCTACCTTGATTCTCCACAAACTGTACATTTCTCAAGATTTCTATTCTCTTTATAATACAAAAAACAATCATTAAAAACACACGTCAATCATGGTGTATCCCATGCCCAAACTTTTCAACTTTCTATTGCAATCTGCATAAGAATCAGGTAAGTTATGAGGTTTAGGAAAGAGACCCAACAATTGAAGAAGTTTGGTAAAAGAGGTGTTCGTCCACTTGTTCTTCACTTTCACATGCATTAGCTTTGCTATGAAATCCAAAGAACTCATCTTAGTACAATTGGGGCACAAATCAGTCTCTATTTCGTTGAACAACGCGTCAAAAGACCCACAACCATTTTTATTAACATTCTCGTCACGCATATCGGTGTCACCAGAGTGCCCGCCAATTTCAAAAGTGGGTCCCAAATCATGAAACACATTACCCATTACATTATCTTCGTTTGGTTCATCCACGGGATTTACTACTTCTTCCTAGTGTTTCGTCCAAACCATATACGATGACCAAATACCCCATTGAAAAAGATGTTTTTGAACTTCGTCACTTGGAAACTTTTGATTATTATAACAATGATTACACGGACAAAATATTTTACCGACATGATCCATTTGGTTTCTCGCAAAATCAATAAACTCTAGTATACCCGCGATATATGACCTCGTAACCTTATTCTTTGATTTAACCAAACTCTTGTCCATTACCGGGTTCATTATCTAAATTAAATTAAACAGTTTATTATTATTTCAAACTATTTATAATACTACTTAGATCATAAGAATATCAAAAATTACTAAAATGCCCCTAAGTTATCTAAATAGTCCATTAAGGCCCATAACTAATTATTCAAATGACATTATAGTCCCTACAATCATAATCAATTACAAAAATGCCCCCAAAAGATCTAAATAGTTCCCAAAGGTCTCTACATTATCTTTCCATTAATAATACAACACCTAAAATTATTATAACTCAAAAACCAAATTAAAATAATAACACAAAATTCAAAAATAACAATTATTCACAAAATATTAACAATATATAACATATAAAACACTCAATATTACTAAATGCACTTATATATTACAAAATATAACAACAATTATATAATTTAATCAAAATAAAAAAAAATTAGAAAATACCTAATTTGTGGACAAAGTGGTGGATAAATTTTCGTGAAAATGGGACCCACAAGAGCTAGATGTATCAGAGAAGCTTCATTATTAACGACCCATATATTATTTGTGGATTAGGACAAAAAATTGGGAGAGTTTTGGTTTTTTTTTTTTTGAGTTTTTTTTGGATTTTATTTCGCATTAATGACTAACTGTCCGCCATCTGATTTTTATTCGCCAAAACCTTTAGCGAGTACATCAAATCCTCGCTAAAGATAGTCATTAGTGACGACTTTTAAGTCCTCGCAAAAAAATCTATCTTTAGCGAGAACCCGCGACGACGAATTTCTTTTTAAATTATTTTCACCCACCTTTTAATCCAACCACTTTTAGAGGACGACAGTGTCCTCGCTAAAGACACGATCTTTAGCGAGGATCCACGGGTCATCGCTAAAAATATGCCTGCTAAAAAACGTTCGTGTAGTATTATATTAAAAAATATGGTACGTAAAATTACTTTAAATAAAATTACTAGACCTTGCAATAACACTACTACACGCGAGCTTTCTCGCGACTAAAGTTTTCGCGACTACTTCATGTAGTCGCTAAATAGTATAACATTAACGACTACTTCGTGTTAACGACTACTTTATATTTTTCTCGATTACAAAGTAGTCGTACTTAAGTTTTGTTATTTGACTACATGAAGTAGTCGTTAGTATTATACAAGTAGTCGCTACTTGTTTTAATTTTTTAATTATTTTTTTTTTCACCGACTTTGTGTAGTCGCGAATGAAGGTTATCTTTTTACGGCTACTTCATGTAGTCGTTATTTGTTACTAATTACGACGACATTTGCATCATTAGCGACTACTTCTTGTAGTCGCTAATGTATGTCGCGTATTTACGACAGTGGGTTTCGTTTTGGGATCCTCAAACACCCATTATTTTACAACTTGCCCACTATTCTCTCAAAACTCTCCCATTTTTTTCCCACAATTCATCATCAAATATTATTTTAACACGTGAAAAAGCTTTCCCGGGCCAATCAACAACGTGGGACCTCCTCAATTATCAATTTCCCCATCTAAATTTCTCAAAAGTAGGTATTTTTTTCTTCTATAAAACTCTTTCAAATTTCTTTTATTTGCATACAATTGTGTAGTTAATGCTAAATAGTATTAATTACTAGGTATTTCAACACGTGGAAAACCTTTCCCGGGTCATTCAACAACTTGGGACCTCCTCAATTATCAATTTCTCCTTCTAAATTTGCCCAAAAGTAGGTATTTTTCTTGGGTTAATTCCCTCTTAAATCAAAACAGCAAACCAACTTCCCATTTAGATTACACCTTAAGCTAGATGAAAAGATTACAATAATACCCTTATTCTAGTTATTGTCTTTAACCAAATATATATTCCCATTTAAATCAAACATTATATAGATGTGAAAATCCAACTACTACTAATTTTATCGTACGCATATGTCCGAGATTTTTTTTTTTAATCATCATAACTAATTCTAAAAAAAAAACACTTTTAGATGAGACAAAATAATATCTACGTCCATGATTTTTTTTGAATTTTTGAATTTTTTTATTTTTATTTTTTCGATTTTTTTAAATGGGATTTTGTCCCATCTCTAATTTTAAGATTAGGACGAATTTGTCTCATCTTCATTCTAATATTGAGATGAGATTTGTCCCATCTCTATTGTATAACTAAAATGGGATTTGTCTCATCTCTATTGTAAAAATAATTAAAGGTATAATATGTTGGAGATGGTGATGCGCTGTTTCGCGAGGCAAAAATTTAAGATGAGATTCGTCCCATCTCTAAAATTTGTACTTTATTGCTGTTAGATTCACTCTGCACTCTACTTCTTTTAACAACAAAACATTCAGATTCACTCTGTACTTTCTCATTAATTCCTATAATGCCACCGTTAGATCCACCACCATTACTGTTAGACCCAGTATTACCACTGTTACAACCACCACCACCCATATTTTATCCTACCTATATTAGCAGCATCCGCAACTTTGGCATTTATTTTACTCTTCGCCATTATACAAAGAAAACTCTCTCGAAATAGAACTGCTCCCGCCGATCCAAAGTCTTCACCGTCGCCACCGCCACAGAGGTATTCATACTCAACTCTCTACCGTGCTACCTCTTCATTCTCACCTATGAACCGCCTTGGACAAGGTGGATTTAGGTCAATTTACAAGGGTACCCTATTAGGGTTAGGGTTTCAACAATGTTATAAATGAAAAGGAACTTCTGCTAAATACAACCAAATTAAAGCTCTAAGTCAATTGTCCAAATTGTTCGAAGCTCATGAATGTCCTTTTCTCTAACCGTCCGTTGTCGATTACGGCCGCGGAGGCCACCAGAATACACCAAGCTCTTAATTTATGTCCTAATTGTAGGACGACATACTATTTTAGACCGTTTAAGATAGAGCCTTTGCAAGGGAGTTTCGTTGAGATAAGGTGGGTGAAGAATAGTAGCAATGGAACGGAAACAGAAATGTCTGGGGTGAAAGTGCTAATAATGGAAATGGAAAAGGGCGGAGATAAGATTTGGGAGAAGTTGAGAAGTTATGGAAGTGATGGTGGTGGTGGTGGTAGGTGGTGCGACGGCGTCTATTGATGAGGCGGAGGTGGAAAAAGGGAGTAGTGACAGTGAGTGGAGAGGAGCTTTTTTGGGGAAGGAGTTATTAACGCCAAAAGAGATTGTTAAAGGGCTTGATGAATTTGTTATTGGGCAAGTGAGAAACTGGGTTTATAATTAATGAAGAAAAATGAGAAAAATAGGCCTTTATATCCGTCGACTGCAAAATAAAATAAAAAATGTTGACTTTGACTAAAAGGGTAATAAAGTAATTGTGCAATGTGAATTTGATTTAAATGGGAATCCGTCTAATTTATTTGGGAAGATATATTCATCAACATTTGGGCATAGACAATGTGAATCATGATTTAAATGGGCATTATCCCATTTTTCTTTTATAAAACTTTTTTCATCTTTTTTTATTTGATTACAATTGTGTAATTAATGCTAAATATATAGTATTACTATGTATTTCGAAATATCTTATAATTTTATATGATATATATATATATATATATATATATATATATATATATATATATATATATATATATATATATATATATATATATATATATATATATATATATATATTATTGTATGAGAAATAAATGCATAAATGAGATATATATTTATTTGGTGATGTAATATTTTGTATGCTTTTAATTTTATATTTATGTATATATTTGGTGATGTTATATTTTGTATGCTTTTAATTTTATATTTATGTATTTATTTGGTGATGTAATATTTTGTATGCTTTTAATTTTATATTTATGTATTTAATTGGTGATGTAATATTTTGTATGAATTTAATTTTATATTTATGTATTTAATTGGTGATGTAATAATTTTTTTTCATTTTATATTTATGTATTTAATTGGTGATGTAATAATTTTCTTTTTCATTTTATTTTTATGTATTTAATTGGTGATGTAATAATCTTTTTTCATAATATTTATGAGACATTTATGTTGTATTCTTTATTGGAATAGTTGATTATATTGGTAGTAGAGGATGGCTTCGGGTATTGATAAAAGTTGGATTACTTCCGCTCATCGTGTTTCGCGTGAATTTGTTATGGGGATAGAAGAATTTCTCGCATTTGCTCAAAAAAATAAAGATTTTAAAGAAACTTTGTTTTGTCCGTGTAATGAGTGTTCGAATTATCGTCGGTTTAATGTGGTCAAAGTTAGGACACATCTTTTAAAGTTTGGGTTTTTATCCACGTATGAGATTTGGACAAAGCATGGTGAGAACGAGGAAAAATCGAGACTCGATATGAAAAAAATGAAATGTTGAATGTTTATGAAGATTTGAGACCTAATTATGAGGGTGGTGGTCATTCGGGTGACACCGAGATGATAGACTCTAACAGTTCAACACGTATCAAATTCGAAACGATGTTCTCCGAATTAGAGACCGAGTTATACCCTGGTTGTACTCATTAAATTTCATTGTGAAGCTAATGCACATGAAGGTGAAGAACAAGTGGACTAACACGTCTTTCACTGAGTTGCTTGATTTTCTGTGTCGTGTGTTGCCCAAACCTCATACCTTGCCCGAGTCATACGAGGAGTGCAACAAAAAGTTAAAAAGTTTAGGTATGAGGTACAATACCATCGATGTTTGCGTGAAAAATTGTGCTTTATTTTACAAGGAGAATGACTCCCTTGGTAAGTGTCCAGTATGTAGTGAATCCAGATGGGACCCGAAGAAGGGTCAGAAAGTAGCGCATAAGAAACTCTGATATTTCCCAACTGCCCCGAGGTTGCAGCTACTTTATGCTTCGAGACACACTGCCGAAAATATGATTTGGCACCGTACAGGGAAGAGTACAGATCCAAATGTGTTGCGTCATCCAGTTGATGGCGATAGTTGGAAGAGATTTGTTCAGTTACATCCTGAGTTTGCTAGTGAACCTCAGAATGTGTTCTTGGGTTTGGGTATCGATGGTTTTTGTCCTTTCTCTATTCAAAACAACTCGTACAACATGTGGCCGGTTATATTGACCGTCTATAACTTACCACCTTGGGATTGTATGAAGGCGACGACATTCTAGATTTGTTTGTTGATTCCTGGACCCCGTTCACCTGGCAAGGACATGGATGTCTTTCTTTGACCTGTTATAGATGAGTTGGACGAGTTGTGGGATAAAGGGATCCTTACGTATGATGCCCACAAGAAGAAGAGTTTACGATGAAGGTTTTTTTGTTGTCCACGACTAATGATTACCCCGCTATGTCATACACTTCAGGATGGTTGGGTCAAGGTTACTTAGCTTGTCCAAAATGCATGGATTCTACTCCGTCATTGAGGGTGAATAAAGGGGTTGTTTACTTTGACCATAGACGTCGGTTACCTGCCACACATCGTTTTAGAAAAGACAAGGTTTCGTACCCCGCTTCCGATTATAGGTACCCACCGAAGAAATATACTCCTATCGATATTCAGACACAGTTAGATGGGCTTTCCATTGTGTTTCATGGTAAACACAAGGATTTTGGGGGTAAGATCGTGAAGCAAACTGTTCCACGGCGATTCAATTGGAAGAAAAATAGTATTTTTTATCGTTTACCTTATTGGTCCAAAAATTTGTTGAAACATAACATTGACGTTATGCATTGCGAGAAAAATGTGTGTGATAGTTTGCTCGGTACAGTTATAGGTATTGATGGAAAAGTTAACAAAGATAACGTGAAAGCGAGAATGGATCTTAAGGATATGAACATCAAGAAAGATTTGTGGTTGACATCGAGAGACGGTAAACCGATACTGAAATGAGCAAAGTATACTTTGTCAACGGAAAAGAGGAAAATATTTCTTGACTGGTTGAAGGCACGGAAGTTTCCCGATGGTTTCGCATCTAGTTTGAGAAATAATGTTTAAAGTGATACGGGAAAGATTATCGGAATGAAATCTCACGACTGTCACGTGATGATGCAGTATATTTTCGTGGCTATTATCCCAAGGCTTATCGAAGACAAAGCGATTAGTGATGCGATTATTGGGTTAGCTAACGTGTTTAGAGTCGTTTGTATAAAAATCTCAGCAGGAAAGAGTTAGAATTGGGTAAGGCGAAAGTCGTTGAAGTTATGTGTAGACTGGAAAATATTTTGCCTCCCGCGTTTTTCAATATAATGATCCACCTGGTTATACAATTATACAACGAAGATTTGTTAGGGGAACCAGTTCAGATGCGTTGGATGTACCCGTTTGAGCGGTATCTAAAGAAGTTAAAGGAGTACATACGAAACCCGGCTAGGCCGGAGGGTTCAATCGCCGAGGGGTACGTCGTAGAGGAGACTTTGACTTTCATATCGCGTTATCTTCAAAAAGAAAAAACAAAGTTCAATGAACCGGGTAGATTTACCGAGGCTGAAGCTCAACCTAAATAGTTATCCGTATTTAAGAGTCAGTGTACTCCACTCGGTAAAAAAGAGTATGGTGTTTTGCAATACATTGAGAAGGAGCAAATCAACTGGTACATCCTACTTAATTGCGATGAAATCCAACATTTGATGACGTAAGTTGATCATTTTATTTGTTATTTTTTTAATTCTGTTTGAAAAACGTATTGAATTTACTCTTCAAATGTGCAGAGAACACAAAGCCACGCTATCGGGCCCTGAAGCTGATAAAGCTAGGAAGCACCGACAAATTTTCAAGATCGGTTTTTGCATAAGGTCTATACTCATTCAAATACCAATTTAGGTCTCAATATTTGACAATGTGGTTATTATTGTTTTTGTTAATAGGTTTATGATATGGAAAAAGACGGCGATGCATTTGCTACTAGTAAGATGATTTCATTTGCTAGTAAGTCTTATGGTGCAGTTTATAAGTACGATTCATGTATTGTGAACGGTGTCAAATGGGTTACTCGTGCAAAGGGGGAAAAAGGGTGACTCAAGATTACGGGGTATGCACCATGTACGATGAAAAACCATATTACGGTGAATTAGTCAAGATTGTAGAGGTAACATTTGATGGTGGTTGTTCAGTTTTGCTATTCGAGTGTAATTGGTATAACACGAGTAATGCGAGGACAGAGAATGGCGTAACCATTATTAACATATCTACTTTTTTTTTGGAGAGACGAGCCATACATCTTAGCCACACAAGCGAAAAAAGTATTTTATATTGATGAGATTAATTCAAGGGAAACACAAAAAGGGTGGAAAGTTGTTTGGAAATCAATGATAGACATGGATGGAGTCCCGAGTTATGGGGTGCAAAATCACTACCTACTGAAAACGAGAGTGTCACGGTCATTTAGTGAACACCGAGACAGATTACTCACAGTTACACTTGACAACTGGTGAGGAGATCCCATTTGACCCTTCTCTTTTGCACGTAGCTTTAATATTGATGAAGAGGATGAGCTTTTTGACGACACGATGGACGAGTATGCCGACGATGAAGTAGAGGAACCAATCTACGTTGATAGTGATGAGGAAGTTGTTGACACGAGTGGTTACGAGACGGAGTGATTTGAGGATTGTTTGGAATTTTTTTTACTGTTTTTTATATTGTACGATTTTTTATTACGTGTTTTTTGATTTTTTGGATTTTGATTATGTGTTCACGATTGTATGGATTTTGATGATGTGTTTAGGATTGTATGGATTTTGATGATGTTTTACGATTGTGTGGAATTGTATTACGTTAAGTTTATTGCTCGTTAGAAATTAAAATTACTTGTTTCTAATTTTTTTTTAAAATGTTATTCGCGACTACATTGGCGTTTTCCCGACTAGTTCTTACTTATGAACTAGTCGCTAATGACATGTATCATTCGCGACTAGTTCATAAGTAAGAACTAGTCGGGAAAAGTCGTCATGCTTCTCGCGACTACTTTGTAGTAGGTAATAATCAATTAAATATTCATTAAATTATTGACGGTCCACTTTCCCGCCAAGTGGAAGGACACGCGTTTCACTCTAACTATTAGCGACTACTTTGTAGTCGCGAAAAACCCATGTGGCGGTCAAAATACTAACACGTGTCAGTTAGACAACATAATCCCGACTACTTAACTAATATTTCGCGACTACTTCATGTAGTCGCGAAAACCTTTGTCTTATATCTACTCGCCGAGACACTCCCTCTCTCATTTCCTTACACTACTCTTCATAAAAAACACTACTCTTCAAAAAAACACACACTCATCTCTCTCGATTTCTACCCTTCCAAGCTTGGATTAAAGCTAGAAACACGCCCCAATCATCAAAGAAGGTAATATTTTCCTGATTCCACCTATTATTTCACTTTTTTTCTTAAGATTTCAATACATTTTAATCCATTTTTCATAACTAACCTAATTTTTTTTGCTTTGTGTTTAATAAGAATCATATGGGCATGGAATCTACATCAAAAGAGCTTCTATTTCATCAATCAAGGTAAGTTTTTCAACAACGTTTTGTGATTTAATTTTCAAGTTCTTTTTTCAATTTATTTTTGTTTTTGGATTATTTAATGTTATGATGAACTCCGCATATTAGAGGTAGTTTTAGGATGCTATAAATCTTAGTTTTAACACATATTAGAAGCTAAAATGGGAAAAAAAATACTATGTGAATAGTTTTCATGATTTTTTTTTGGTGATGATAGTGAAATCCGAATTTTGTAGGTGTTATTTGGGTGTGATTTATGCTATTTTTGACAATATTTAAATGCTAGATTATGAAAAAATTAATTGTATAACTTTAGGGTTTAGTAGGGTTTTTTAGGATTAATGTAAAATTATGAAATTAAAAATCTAGATATAATTTGCATTTTTAGGCCTAAAATTGTTTATATAAAAATATAGGGACCAAACTGCAATTTAAAAAAAAAATAAAAGGAATATAATTTGTACTAAAATGTTTTTTAAGAAAATATAAGGGTAAAAATGCAATTTTAAAAAAATATTACATTAAGTAAAGTAGGTCTAAAATTATTTATATAAAAATGTACGGACCAAACTGTAATTTTTGAAAAAATAAAAGGAATATAATTTGTACTAAAATGTTTTTTAAGAAAATATAAGGACAAAAATGAAATTCTTTGTAAAATATTACATTAAATAAAGTAGGACTAATATTGTTTATAAAAAAATATAGGGACTAAGATGCAATTTATCAAAAAAGTTTAAAAAATAAAAGGACCAATTTGCAAATTTAACACATAGTTAAAAAAAATTATATTTTTTTTTATTTATTACTGTATGACTAATATAATTTTTTTTGTGTAATACAAATTGTATTTGGAATATTGGATGTATTATTTTATTTTTAGAGTTATCTAATTTATTTTATTTGTTATTGTAATATTTATTTTGTATTTAATTTGTATTTAAATTGTATTTATTTTGTATTTCATTTGTAATAATTTGGTGATGTAATAATTTACATTTAATTATTATTTATCTCTTTTAAATAAATTGCAAAATATTAGATGGCCGACGTGAGCTCTAGGACACACGGAGGGGACGGTGGGGGCCGAGACCCGAACCAAAATCCGAACAGAAACCTTGCTAATTGTAACACCCAAGACGGTAAATAAAAAATTTATATATGTAACTTATATTTTAATTAAATATAATTTAAAACAGAACCAATTAAGCGGAAAGTACGGGGAAATGCAGCACTAAAATCTGCCGTTAGGGCACTAAAAGTTGTCGGGGATCCACCACCGATCGATTTCTGTATTTTAGACGACACGTGGAATCCATCTGGTAAGTACGGAAAACACGTTAGTCAGGTGATCGGGCTAACTATTCGAGAGAGGGTACGACCATGCTACAAATCGTGGAGTAAAGTTCCGATAGCCGACAAAATATCAGTTTTTAAGCGATTATCGATAATGTTAATACTTATATATATTAATTTATTAATTTAATTTAACTTTAAAAAATAATCTTGGATGTAGCAATTTTTCGATATACCTAATTAGAGGAGAAGGGATGATTGGAAATTTATATCTGGGAATCTGGATGATACAATGCGATTAAGGTACAAAGACTACAAATATGATACGAAGAGGGACTATTACTTGCTGGGTAAGAAACCTAGTGATTTATCTGATGAGATCTGGAAGAGGTGTTGTGATTTGTGGGGTTCGAAGCAGGCGAAGGTTTAAATATAATTTTTTCAAATTTTTTAATTTAGATTATATATAACGTTACTAATATTTGTATTTTAAATTTTTCAGAACTAGGCAAAGGCGAATAAATTAAACAGAGAGAAACAAAAGAATAAGAGTAAAGCGGGGTCTCGAAAATATTTCCGAATTCAAGATATGCTTTACTAGGCACTATTTTTTATATGTATAGGTGTTTAATGTATTTTGAATAGCTTTTAATTATTCTGAATGAAACAGGGTGTTGAGAATTTGATCCCCGGTGGGAGGGTGGTAGCTAGGGATGAGGCAACTCAAGAAGACATCCCTATTCCTCAAATGGGTGGGTTTTTTCAAGGCGGTGGGC
This sequence comes from Nemophila menziesii, assembly GCA_029959085.1. Classification (NCBI taxonomy): domain Eukaryota; kingdom Viridiplantae; phylum Streptophyta; class Magnoliopsida; order Boraginales; family Hydrophyllaceae; genus Nemophila; species Nemophila menziesii. Next base: position 11,661,332 of record JARWIR010000013.1, on the reverse strand, counting down.
AAAAGTAAGAAAACACAGCAGTGGAGGTCCGAGGGTTATTGGAACACTGATGTAAGTTTATTTTTAAAAGTAAAATTTAAATTATAATTTTATTCATAAATTAATTTTAATATTTTTTTTCGTGTCTATAATTAAACAGAAATTGTTAAACCTCCAGTGTTTTCTCGGGCTGTTATGAGTGATGTAATGGGATTGATTAACGAGATAAGAGCATGTGAAGGTTTGTCCCCTTTTCAGCCTATGCCTCCTACTGGTAGTGCATCCGAGAGAGATGGGCGAAGATGAAGATGATGACGAGTCCGAGGGAGAAGAGGAGACCCGTTTATATGGTCTTTAGTTGATTATTTTTAATTATTTTGGTGATGTAATATAACTTTGACTTCGGTTGACTTTCTACTTGACTTTAGATTATTTTGGTATTTTAATGCGTGATTTTGGTTTATAATTAGTATTTTAATTATTAATTGTATATATTTTTTTTTTAAAATATATGAATTTAGAATTATTTTTAATTACAATATTGCAATTAAATATAATTCAGAATCATATTTTTTTTATTTTTTTTTAAAATAAAACATTATTAGCGACTACACGTAGTCGCGAAAATCAAATAGTTGTAGTCCCTAATTATCAACTATTTGTGACTACCGGTAGTCGTTTATTTGAAAGCAATTTACAACTACAATGTAGTAGGCAATATATAACTCATGGACGACTACCATGTAGTCGTCATTAACTAAGACATTTACGACTACACCTGTAGTCGGTAATAATTACGCTTTCCACGACTACACAGTAGTCGCAAATACCTAATTACTTCTTTCGACTACTTATTAGGCGTGCGTCGTTAGTTATGACTTCTAACGACAAGTTTCTCGCGACTAAGTTTTTACGACTACATGTAGTCGGTAGAGACCAGAATCGTTTATCTAGACTACTTTTTTGTTCTTTAGCGACTACAGATGTAGTCGCGGAAGCTGTTACGCGGTCTAGTGAATAAGGGTTAATGCATAATAGGCACTTGCTACCTAACACACTTTTCCATAAAATGCACCGTCTTTTTTAAAGAACAATGAGTTATGGGAAGTTTCCCATAACTCAAACGACTCTTTTACGGGAAAAAGAAAAGAAAAAGAAAAAATATATGTGGGCTTTTATGAGCAAAAAAAATGATGGTTGGGTGAGAGAGAATTAATTCTAACTTGAGGTGTTTCTTGAGCAATAATCCAATAAAATAATACATAAGTAATGATTAAAAATTAACACAAAAAAGTGTAAATTATTCTTATAAATTAAAAATAATATAATTTTAGAATCGCTAATATAAGTCATTAATATTTGTTCGTGAAGGTGTGATCAATGCTTATTTATAAGATAGATAATAATATTGATTACCAAATAATTTATGTTTAATGGAGATATTCTTGTATTAATCGTGAAATTAGGTAAAATTTAAAATAAATAGAACTTAATTCATAATGGTTGAAAAAAAATTCATAACGTATTTTTTCAAAAAGTTTTAAAACTTAATTTGACAAAATAGCCCATAGAATTACTAGACCATGTATATAAGTACATAGAAAATGATTAAAAATTGACACAAAAAAGTGATATTTATTACCAAATGATTTAATATTGAATGGAGATATATCTGATTTAATAGTGAGAGTAGGTAATATCTAAATAAATAGGATATAATTCATAACTTTTGACTAAAATAAAATAAAATAAAATCCATACCATATTTTTTCAGAATAGATATAATTTAGAGGTAGTATTTAAAGGCAAAGTGGAGACAACAATTTGGAATATTAAGAAACTCTTGTTCATAAAAAAAAAAAAAGATCTAGGTGAATTAATGGAAAACATAACAGACATTTCGTTGAGGTTAGCAAGTCATGTTTTGTTAAAGAATGCCAAAGACTCTAACGCTGTCTTGTCACCGCTTTCTATACAAGTGTTATTGGGTATGATCGCGGCAGGGTGTAGCGGTAAAACACGAGATGATTTGCTTTCATTTCTCAAGTCGAATTCCATTGATGATGTCAACACATTCTCTTCTCAACTTGTTAATACGGTCTTGTCTGACGGTAGCTCAGTTGGGGGACCATGTTTGATGTTTGTTAGCAAGGTTTGGTTTGACGACTCGACTCCTCTCAAACATTCTTTTCAACAAGTAATTCATAATGTCTACAAAGCTGCTGCCAATAAAGTGGACTTTAAAACCAATGTAAAAAACAATAAAATTTTACAACACTATTCTATTCAATTCAATTCAATTTAATTTAATGCAATGGATATACTGACTTATTATATTGTTTGTGGTGATAAAAGTTTATCCAGGTAACAAAAGAAGTGAATGAATGGGTTGAAAAGGAAACAAATGGACTTATCAAGGAGATTATTCCTTTACGCGGCTCCGTCGATTCTTTAACAAGGCTCATATTAGCAAATGCATTATACTTCAAAGGAGACTGGAATGAGAAGTTCAATGTATCTGAAACAAAAGATCATGCTTTCTACCTTCTTGATGGAACCGATGTTCAAGTACCATTTATGACTAGTGATAAGTATCAATACCTTCGTGCCTTTGATTCTTTCAAAGTGTTGCGCCTTCCATACAAACAAGGTGAAGACAAGCATAACTTCTCCATGTACATCTTTCTCCCGCATTCCAAACATGGACTCGCAGATTTGGTTAACAAAGTCAGTAATGAACCAGGATTTTTAGATCGTCACCTCCCATATGAAAAAGTTAAAGTGGATTATTTCCTTATCCCGAAATTTAAAATCTCATTTGGATTTAAAGCTTGTGAAGTTCTTAAAGAACTCGGATTACTGTCTCCCTTTTCTAGTGGAGGTCTTACAGAGATGGTTGACTCTTGGGTGAGTGAAGAACTCTACATATCGAGTATTTTCCACAAGTCATGTATCGAGGTTAATGAGGAAGGCACCGAAGCTGCCGCTGCTACAGCTGCTATAGCTGGGATTGTATCAGTGGATAGAGGACAAAATTTTGTTGCTAACCATCCGTTCCTCTTCCTGATCAGAGAAAGCGTGACTGGAGTATTGCTATTCTTAGGTCAAGTGCTAAATCCCAAAACAATGGAAGAGTAAACTACGTTACTTGCTGATCAGTGGAATTTTTAGTGTTGAAGAATAATGTGATTCATATATAGTGTTGGATCGACTGTTCAGATATTGAATTTATAAAAATATTTCTATAAGAGAATCTTGTAGAATAATAATTTAGCTATCTTTTTGTTTTTTGGTTGGGTAAAAGGTCAGATATATGAAAAATAGCAAGAATGTATCATGAAACGAATAATAACATAATTAATTTCAGTACAAGAATTAATATAAATTCTAACACAGTGCTAATTCCTTTAATCAAGCCAATGATGACCATTTTATGTTATATATGCCAATTAAATTACAACAACAATTGGCTCCTAACAGTACGAGTATCACTGGAAGTATAAACTCCTTTGAAAACTAAGATGTGATAACCTGATAAATCTTATCTATATATATATTTAGGGAAAAGGACCTTCTAAGAGATTCGACTTCAAAGCTAAAGATAATATTTCCTACCGCTCTTTATACAATTGTTATTGTACATGATCGTGGCAAGGTCTAGCTGCCAAGCACAAGATGATTTGCTTTCATTCCTCAAGTCGAACTTCAATTATGGTGTCAAGTTGTCGACACACAAGACTTCTTAATTGGACTTTTTAGTTGGGTAAAATGTGTTTGATGTTTTCTAGTGGCGTTTGGATTGACATGTCATCGCCTCTCAAAGATTCTATTCAACAAGTAGTTGATCGAAAAGGGTCCACAAAGCTTGCAATAAAGTGACTTTCATACCAAGGTACAAAAACATTAATAATGTAAATTTAAGTAGTCAATCAAAAGATTATTTTACTTTACTAATGTAAAAGTATTTCATATGCTGACTAAGTATATAATTTGTGATGATAAAGTCTATCCAGGTAATACACGAAGTGAATCAATGGGTTGAAAAGGAAACAAATGGTCTAATCAAGGAGATTCTTCCTCAAGCTCCATCGGTTCTTCAATAAGGCTCATAGTAGCAAATGCATGATACTTTAAAGAAGCCTGGAATGAAAAGTTTCAATGTCTCTAAAACAAAGGATCATGCTTTCCACCTTCTTGATGGAACCTCTGTTCATGTACCATGTATGACTGGACAAGTATCAATACATTGATGCCTTTAATTCATTTCTTCCAAAGTGTTGCGTCTTCAGTACAAACAAGGCAGAGACAAGCATAACCTCGTGGCTTGTGAAGTTCTTAAAGGACACGGATTGGTGTCTCCCTTTTATAGGGGTGGTCTTACAGAGATAATTGACTCCCCGGATAGTGCAAACCTCTAAACTTAGAAGATTTACCACAAGCCATGTATCGAGATCAAAGAGGAACCGAAGTTGCGGCTGCTTCGCCTTGTGTAATGGAAATTATATCAATAGTTAATAAATTAGATTTTGTTGCTGGCTATCCGTTCTTCTTCTTGATTAGAGAATACGTGACCGGAGTTTTGCTGTTTTTACGTCAAGTGCTAAATCCCAAAATGATAAAAGAGTAAACTACATCTATTGTTGATCGATGAATTTTCGACTACTGAAGAATGATGCGCGGCTGATATTTAAAATTATAAAATTATATTTCACAATAGATAATTGTATGAATAATGATTTAGCTATCTTTTAGTTAATACGTTAATCATGAATCAACAAGCAAATAATAGATGAATTCAAAAGGATTAATAGATTTCATTAATAAAGCCAATGCCAACTAAATAACAACTATTGGGCTCCTAACAGTACGAGTCCCAATATTTTCCCTCCAGACTAACCAACCGTGTGTCACACTCTGCATATTGTCACAGTTAATCGTTATTGAATACTTTTTCTTTTCATTTAAATTATCGAAAGCCAATGTGCTTGGCCGGACCTTCACCGAGCAACCTTCAAGATGTTCAACGTATGCTGTAAAACTAGCTGTGCCTTTCCCGACATAGGTTACGGATCTCTCGAAGAAGGATGTTTTGCTTCTTGCCGCTGTGAATGAAGGATAATTTATATCACTCGATTTGGTCGAACAATCATATTTGTGTGATCGAGTAATAGCCATTATTTCTTCTTCGGTGTATTCCATGGCGCATAAGTAACTGACAAAGTCTTGGGCACTTACATCGTATACCAGACCGGGGTCTGAGGCCTTGTTCGGATCAATTAACCCTCCACCCATATCTAGTGGAGAAGCAACACTTAGATATTGGTCGTTGTTCCGTATTGCATTTCCCTTTGTATCTAGAGGATTTGCAGTTGTTATCATGGCAGAAGAGATAGCAGCCGGACTCCAAGTAGGATGTACACATTTCAATAAAGCCGCTACACCAGCAACATGAGGGGTTGCCATCGATGTTCCGGAGAGAAGGATGTATTCCCTAGGTAATTTTCCTTCTCCAATGGAAGCCGAGGACAGTATCTTTGGTACATACGCTGCCAATATTAGTGTACCCGGAGCCACTAAGTCAGGCTTTAGAATTTTGGGTGTATGGATTGAAGGACCTCTCGATGAATAAGAAGCGACTACTGGGGCCGGTTCTGTTCCTAATATGGTTTGCTGGAAAGTAATACTAGCCACAGGATTATCATAAGTGTTGACATACTCCATGACAACTGAAGCATCGTTTTTGCTAATCACTACACCTGGCCATTGAAATTCTGAGAATTCAAACAACAGTGGACCATCAAATACCAAAATAACCCCGGCTACTTTTGCTTTAGAAACAATTTCAAGTTTATACCCCAGACTTGACCATTCTGACATGCTTTCACATATCACGATGGAATTCCCAGCCTTTTTTAATGACTCAACGTTATCACACAAAGCCACACTTTTTTCGTAGTACAAAGGGTAGTTTCTCTGCAACTTATTCTCTGGAAATAGACTCCATCCAATTAGAGTTGCTCCATTACCGAGAGTTAAAATTCCAGAGAAGGAACGATCAACGCTGCTTGCTCCTACAATCATGGCCCACGGAACAGAATTACTTAAAGTCCGGAAATTCGGACCTTCATTTCCTGCAGCCATAGCAACAAACACTCCTTTCTCCATAGCGGCAAAACTTGCTATTGCATAAGAGTTTCCCGGAATCAGTTTCTCAGCTGAGTTACCCAGGGACACCGAGAGTACATCTACTCCATCTGAAACAGCTTGATCAAATCCAGCAAGAAGATCAGAGTCCAAGACAAATCTATCTCCAACTTTATACGTTGCCAACCATGAGTGTGGTGCTACCCCTTTTGCCGTACCCTGTGCATAACCGAAAAAACTCACATCTTCCACAAAATTTCCAGCAGCAATCGATGAAGTATGTGTACCATGACCATTGAAGTCCCTAGGCGAGCCCACCCCATTGAAATCTGGATATTTTGCCTTTGCACCCTTATTAAAATATCTGGCTCCTATTAATTTGTTGTTGCAATCTGTTGGTAAAAATCGTTCTCCAGCCTCACATGTTCCCTTCCATCTTGGGGGAGGTGGCATCATGTTGTCATCCCTGTAGCTTCGGCTCTCTGGCCACACTCCAGTGTCAATAACACCAATAATCACATCCCTTCCCATCGCTGAGTTACGCCATAAACCATTCTCCTTTTTTAATGAGAGGAACTCGATACTATGAGTGGTGGCCAGTTCAGCTTCTGTATCTTCATATGCTAGCAGAAAACCAGTACAATTTTTCAATTTTTGTAGTTGTTCAAGTGTCAGGACAACACTGAACCCGTGTATGACATGTGTATATGTGTATAACACATTTGGAATCGTCAAAAGGAAAACATCAGCGGTTGAGGCTCTATCTATTTTGATGGAAGTTATAAGCCAATCATACCACATGTGAGTGGTAGCGAATGATGTTGGCATAACAGAATTATCCATATGTATTATGTATATGGATTCATCAGAGGCTATTGTATCTATTGTATCTGTTAGAAGAGACGTGAAAAAAAGGAGGAGGAGCAAGTAGTATGAAACTCTTACAAATTTCATGTTGTGGTTTTCTTTACTAGCTGAGAAAAAGGTTTTAGTAAGAAGACTAGATAGAAATGAAATGTTAAGGAAGAAGATGCAATAAGGTGCTGTTAAATGAAGAGAAGCTGCCTTTTGGTCGAATGCAAAAAAGCAAATCTGCATATAATAATGAAGTGTTGACTCATTGAGTTGCTTACTTATTATGGCTGCATTTACCATCTAATATTTATTTGTTACTGCAAACACGTTTTTGCTATGCAGAGAAAAAGATAGTAGGCATGACTTAATGACATTTTATAGAGTTGGACATAAAATTCCAATTCCGATAAAGAAAAAAACAAGCGCGCGAATCTGGTTTTTTATTTGCTTTAAAAATTGATTAATTTATTATTTACTTTCTAATTAATTATTATAAGATAACTAATATTAATATTTATTAAATAAATATCGATAAGTCTTATTTGTCAAATTATATGCATAGAGATGTCTATTGATCCAACCAAATAAGAGATTCTTAAGTGTTTGTTACTTGAACTATCAACCAAATGAATCAAACGAGAACTTGTATGTTTGTCAGGCATGTAGTAGCTATGTGTTGATATCAGACTACTAATATGTGAAAATACTAGTCAAATAAATATTGCACATGACTAAATATTTACGCCACTTGTTATATACACAAAGATGAACCTATCAATATTAGGCAAAAAGAATTGAGTTTTACGTTGTCACAAGACTTTAATGATTGAATTAAAACCTTAACTAAGGTGATAAAATGAATTGTGAAACCATATTCTTTGGTCATAAAATAGTTAAATACCAACACATACGTATGTAATTTTCTGGTGGGTTTGATAACTATACAATATCCCTAATTACTTGGGGTTGTAATGATAGAACGACTCGGTGTATTGTCCATTACCATGTTTTGTGTAATAAGCTACTTTATGTTATTTGATCATTGAGATGTGTTGTTAGATGTCAACCTCATTTACCTGGTCATTTTGATCTAGCCCGAGGTTATATGATGGCTCTGGTTCTCCGATTCCCTTATGACAGAGGCGGGATGACCGTCCTCCTGGCTTAGAGTGTGACCAAGACAATTCACATGACCACGGACTTGAGCACACTCTTTTTTCTCTTCCCATTTACTGGTGACGCCATCGTCGTATTCTCAATGGGCTTGGGTGAGAACCAGTTGCGAATCTAGAAATATATTAAAATCATACGATGATAATCAATTAAAATTATTAATATAGGTTGACTTTGAATTGTTTAAAAATTATGGTACAAGTAAAATATAATTTTAAGGTTAAAATTTAAAAGTAATATTAAATAGATTAAAAACCTAATAATAAATTATATTTTAAAATTAATTAATAAAAGAAATATAAAATAATCAATTAGAATAAAAAAAGAAAAAAAACACTAATATTGTCAGTAACAAAAGAAAATGAATTAAAAATTGAAGAAAATGAAAAAGAAGATAGTAAAAAAATAAAGAAAACAAAATATCTTATTCTATAAATGGATTAAACTAAAAAAATTAAAATAATTTGAGGATGGGCTTAAGCCCACCCTTTGTATAATTAGACCCGCCTCTGGTGATAACCTTGTTGTTGGTAAAAACAAATACTGGCCGGTAAATGATATTTACAAGAAAAATTTATTTAAATACTGAATGAAACTTATAACAAGTTACAAGTAAATAAAAAAGAATTACAACCGAAACTTACAACGAAAACCAAAAATTGAGTAATAGCGTGACCTTTACAATCACTTTGTTAAAAAGGATTTTCTAGGTATAGCCAGTATTCTCAAATGATTACTATAACTACGCTAGTCTAACTCAAGAATGTTTTTAGAGAGGGGAAGAATCATAGCTTTCTTTTGCTTTTTGTTTGTACTTGTCCTCCTCATTACACAGTAGTACATGATGAGACAAGGCACTTGATCACCTTGAATGTTTCCGATCTCAAATGAAGTAGTAATGTAGTTGTTCTGCAATCAAGCCGATTAGAGTTTCATAGAGCCTTGTCTGTCACGTGGGGGTGTCTTTTTTGTGCATTCAAGGCTAGACGTTTCTGACCGTCCTAGAGGGGGGTGAATAGGATTTCTAAAAAGATTAATGCCTAATAAAAAATCTTTTGGACAATTATAAGTCTAAGAGAAAAACTTCTAAGTCAGCTTAATATATCAAACACTTATGGGATCATGCAAAGGATAAGCTAAGAGGTTCGATATATAAGTGATACAAGTAAATCGAGTTTCTAATCTCTTACTACTCTAGATGACAATATGTTAGATAAACTAGATAATCAATATCACAATTTTCATGCTAGCAAATTATCAAACATATTAAGTGCGGAAAGTAAATAGAGTAGGGATAGAAAGATACACACGATTTATAGTGGTTCGGTTTCCCTACATCCACTACCTAAGGAAGCCTCCTTAGGATTTCAAGCTTTTCACTAAGCTCCCGTGTCTCTCTTAACCGGGTCGAGAACACAATAACCTTTACAAACTCTTCGATAACACGAAGGACAAACCACTTGTGTAGTCACAACACAAGGACACCAAGTATACTCCCTATACTTGAATTCTCTCTTAATCTATCTATTACAAGACCTAGACTTAAGAGGATAGCAACAAAGTGTTTAAAGTGTTGCTTATAAAAGCTTGTAACTAAAACTCCTAAAAGAGTGGATATGACTATAAGCTTGTTTACTCCTCTTGAGTGGATAGAACCTTGTGGCTTAATTGATTAACTCCTTGAAAGGAATTATAAGCTCACTAAGATTGAATTTGACTATGTATAGCACTTGACACCTTCTTGAATGATAGCAATTAAGCCCCTTAATGTTTGTAATTAGTTGGTGTATTTGTAGCCTTCAAAGAGCTTCAATTTATAGAAGAAAATGGCTTCCAACGGTCATAAGACTTGGGTCCAACGGATCTATTAATCTCCCAACGGATATATTTCTTATGACTTGTCTTTTGTGCAGAAAAACCTTTCTTGCGGTGTACCGCAAGATTTCGTGCAGTGTACCGCGCTTCAATGGTTTGATTTTCTAGCTTACTGACGGGCTAGCCTCTGCACCGCGCCCTGGTCCGCAATCTTGGTCCGGTGTACCGCGCCATTCGTCCGGTGTACCGCGCCAAGTAACTTTGAAAGATAATGACTTGGATCAATAAATCTTCTTTACGAAAGTTGTTGGAAACATCATTCTAAGAACCTTTGAAGTTGATCACTAAGGCTAATTCTTAATGTACACAAGAATAAGGTTAATCTTATTGTAAGAGGATTAGTTTCATAACAATAAATATATGATCAACATGATAAAGATGAGCTTTTTGATGAAATAGAGTGCAAGAAGGAATATGTATAACAAGAGTAAAAAGCACACTAAACACAAGAGGATTTGTCACATTAAAACAACCTAATAAGGGAGGCTATATGCCAACAATCTCCCCCTTTTTGATGATGACAAATCCTTCACTAAAACACCTTAGGAATGATATGAAAGTTTAAGCACTAAAGAAATTAAGCTCCCCCTCACAATAAGCATAAGATTTGAGATGCATTTGTGAGTGTTTGAAACGTGCAAGTTTTGAAAGTTTTAGTGCACATATTATTTCTCCCCCTCTGTCTTCATCAAAAAGACGGGGTTTAAATAAAAACAACTTTTAGGAGGAAGAGCAAAAACTCAAGTGAATAGATTTTAAGTAACAATATTTAGAGAGTGCAAGAGTTTTAGAGATAGAGACTTATTACCAACACCTTGATCGATAGATTTACATTTCATATGCTTTCTAATTGACACAAAAGATTAGTTTCAATGTATAAAAGATTAGCCATAGCATTAGAGTTTTTAATAAAAGCTCCCCCTTACAAAATGCATCAAGATTGTTTCAATTTTGTAAAAGTGTGATTTACAATTTGTCCCCAAAAAGATATTTTGAAATCATTTTTAAGAAAGTTAGGGGTAAAATGTATTTTTGAAAAATATAGGGCCATAAAGTCATTTGTCAAAAAAGGTTAGGGGACCAAAGTGCAATTTTTCAAAAATAATTTTAAGGGATAAGAATGCAATATATGAAAGGATCAAGGATTAGATGCAATGGTACCTATATCATCAAAGAAAATGTTAGCAAAAACAATATCAAAACATAAAGTTTAAGCAACAAATATTCAAGATAAAAACATATCATCCTAAAACAATTAACCAAGTTTAAACACAAAGCATCCTAAAACAATATCCAAATAAAACACGTAGCAATAATATCCTAAATGTCCAAAAACACGGACCCATAAGCAATTAAAGCAAAAGCAACACAAACTTAGTTCAAGACAATAAGAAACACATAAAACACTTAGAAGGATGAAGAAGATTAAAAGACCAAACACCAAACACCAAAGACCACAACCATTTAACGTAATTCCCGGGGAGAGCGGCTTCTAGAACGGCTTCGAGGATGTGAAACATCATCTTTGATGCATGAGACATCATTCTTAACACACGATAATTCACTAGCAAGATTTCCTATTTTCTCCTCCAACACTCCAAATTTCCTTTCTATCTTTTCCTCTAAAACCTCAAATTTTCTACCAATGTAATCCATAAACCGAGATAAAGCACCTTCGAAACTAGAAGGATTAGGCGGATTCTCATGAGTTGGGTTTTGAGGAGGCTCATTTGGGATAGGATTTTGTTGACCCGGAATATCCAATAGCTCAAGTGTGTTAATCTCCGGACCAAAAGTTCCTCCCTTAGCTTGAAGGATACGATTACGAATAGCAACATCCGAAATACGATTAATAACCGAAACCGAAACATAAGAGTTATTATAAATGGAAAATTTCATCCTCTTTATTGTGCTATAATCGAAACACCATGCTTTATCAATAGTTTTCACATTTGTTCCTCCTAACGAAATTTCACTTCCCTCAAAGATTTTAGTAAGAAATATACCATATGGGACTTTATCTCTTGCGGTTCGAGCATGGTTCATCCATTTGAACATAATAGCAATAATGTTGATCGGACGCTTAGCAAAGATCAAGAATAGTAGATAAGCTTCATACGGGATTAACTTTGCATCATGTTTGTCCTTCGGAATTATGGCCGAAATAAGAAATTTATGAGCCACAATAAATTCCGGATCAAAACTACGCAAATTCCAATTACCATCGGGAACAACCATCCTACTATTAACGAAATCAATAACCTCATTTTGACCCACTATATCAAGAGTGGAGCCATCCCAACCACTTGACCAAAAACCACTAAAACCATCGAACGGAATACTATAACGAGTACATAACACATGCAACTTTAATCTTAAAACGGTACCCGAAACGGATGATTTTACTAAGTTATTTGCACTATCAAATTCAAAGTTTTTGTAAAATTCTTCAATTAAACCACTTGCTAATTGAGTACCCGAATATTCAAATACATTATCACAACCTTGAAATTTAAAGAGATCAAGAAGAGAATTTTCACCCGTTGGAAAAGCCGAATCATTAAAAGTTCTACCCGGGAGAGGCTCGAATGGCCGTAGTGGTGGAGGTGTTGGTGACCTCGCCGGAGAAGGAGCACGGCGGCGGATGGAGGAGGCTCCGGTGGAGGCTTTCTTCTTGTTAGCAGCTGTCTTGGTTCTAACCATGGTGAAAACAAGATGGGTAATGGAAGAGGAATGAAAGATAGAGAAGGAGGAGTGATTTGGTGGAGAAAACAGGTTTTTTAGGCGGTGGAGAAGTCGCCGGAAATCGCAGCAGTGGAGGTTAGGTTTTGTTTAAAAGAGAAAGTGAAGAAGAACAAAAGACTGCGGGTTTAAAACGCTGATAAAAACCTAACTCGCGGTGTACCGCGGAAACCGTGCGGTGTACCGCACTGCAGAAATAAACTGGGTGAAAAATAAAAAAAAAAAATGAAAATGCTGAAACCCTGGACTGCGGTGTACCGCGGATTGGTCCGGTGCACCGCAAAAGTGTTCGGTTTGGACACAAAAAATGAAATTTTTGATTCTTTTAAAAACACCCGAAACACATTCGAAACTTCCCCAAATGATTCGGAATGGTATAAAAAAAATTTGAGCATCTTCGTTTTGAAAAGAAAAGCCAAGGAGAACCCAAAAACTCATACAACAGTTTATTTCACAAATGCCTCTAAGTTTTCTAAAAGTGCAAAAAGACCCAATGCAAGAACAAAGCAATATTTAAGCATGTAAAAGTCAAGAACCACAAGATAGTAGCACAAGTTGATAAATCACATAAAACACAATATAAAACATAAACATAAAAAGAAGAGAGGAAAGAATTTCACCGTATTTTCCTTTTATGAGGTTTGAACGTCCTTTTGCATAAAATTCCATTTTCTTGACGCTCAACACCTTCAATACATATTACTATGGTAACCGAGGTGGAATGGATCCGGAAATGTTGTTAGCATTTGTCACGATCCATATTGGTTTTTCCCATGAAGGTATCAAAGATCCACTATTAAGCTCTAAGTCAATTGTCCAAATTGTTCGAAGCTCATGAATGTCCTTTTCTCTAACCGTCCGTTATCGATTACGGCCGCGGAGGCCACCAGAATACACCAAGCTCTTAATTTATGTCCTAATTGTAGGACGACATACTATTTTAGACCGTTTAAGATAGAGCCTTTGCAAGGGAGTTTCGTTGAGATAAGGTGGGTGAAGAATAGTAGCAATGGAACGGAAATAGAAATGTCTGGGGTGAAAGTGCTAATAATGGAAATGGAAAGGGCGGAGATAAGATCTGGGAGAAGTTGAGAAGTTATGGAAGTGATGGTGGTGGTGGTGGTGGTAGGTGGTGCGACGACGTCTATTGATGAGGCGGAGGTGGAAAAAGGGAGTAGTGACAGTGAGTGGAGAGGAGCTTTTTTGGGGAAGGAGTTATTAACGCCAAAAGAGATTGTAAAGGGCTTGATGAATTTGTTATTGGGCAAGTGAGAAACTGGGTTTATAATTAATGAAGAAAAATGAGAAAAATAGGCCTTTATATCCGTCGACTGCAAAATAAAATAAAAAATGTTGACTTTGACTAGAAGGGTAATAAAGTAATTGTGCAATGTGAATTTGATTTAAATGGGAATCCGTCTAATTTATTTGGGAAGATATATTCATCAACATTTGGGCATAGACAATGTGAATCATGATTTAAATGGGCATTATCCCATTTTTCTTTTATAAAACTTTTTTCATCTTTTTTTATTTGATTACAATTGTGTAGTTAATGCTAAATATATAATATCACTATGTATTTCGAAACATCTTATAATTTTATATGATATATATATATATTATTGTATGAGAAATAAATGCATAAAAGAGATATATATTTATTTGGTGATGTAATGTTGTGTATGCTTTTAATTTTATATTTATGTATTTATTTGGTGATGTTATATTTTGTATGCTTTTAATTTTATATTTATGTATTTATTTGGTGATGTAATATTTTGTATGCTTTTAATTTTATATTTATGTATTTAATTGGTGATGTAATATTTTGTATGAATTTAATTTTATATTTATATATTTAATTGGTGATGTAATAATTTTTTTCATTTTATATTTATGTATTTAATTGGTGATGTAATAATTTTCTTTTTCTTTTTCATTTTATTTTTATGTATTTAATTGGTGATGTAATAATATTTTTTCATTATATTTATGAGACATTTATGTTGTATTCTTTATTGGAATAGTTGATTATATTGGTAGTAGAGGATGGCTTCGGGTATTGATAAAAGTTGGATTACTTCCGCTCATCGTGTTTCGCGTGAATTTGTTATGGGGATAGAAGAATTTCTCGCATTTGCTCAAAAAAATAAAGATTTTAAAGAAACTTTGTTTTGTCCGTGTAATGAGTGTTCGAATTATCGTCGGTTTAACGTGGTCAAAGTTAGGACATATCTTTTAAAATTTGGGTTTTTGTCCACGTATGAGATTTGGACAAAGCATGGTGAGAACGAGGAATAATCGAGACTCGATATGAAGAAAATGAAATGTTGAATGTTTATGAAGATTTGAGACCTAATTATGAGGGTGGTGGTCATTCGGGTGACACCGAGATGATAGACTCAAACAGTTCAACATGTGTCAAATTCGAAACGATGTTCTCCGAATTAGAGACCGAGTTACACCCTGGTTGTACTCATTAAATTTCATTGTGAAGCTAATGCACATGAAGGTGAAGAACAAGTGGACTAACACGTCTTTCACCGAGTTGCTTGATTTTCTGTGTCGTGTGTTGCCCAAACCTCATACCTTGCCCGAGTCATACGAGGAGTGCAACAAAAAGTTAAGAAGTTTAGGTATGAGGTACAATACCATCGATGTTTGCGTGAAAAATTGTGCTTTATTTTACAAGGAGAATGACTCCCTTGATAAGTGTCCAGTATGTAGTGAATCCAGATGGGACCCGAAGAAGGGTCAGAAAGTAGCGCATAAGAAACTCAGATATTTCCCAATTGCCCCGAGGTTGCAGCGACTTTATGCTTCGAGACACACTGCCGAAAATATGATTTGGCACCGTACAGGGAAGAGTACAGATCCAAATGTGTTGCGTCATCCAGTTGATGGCGATAGTTGGAAGAGATTTGTTCAGTTACATCTTGAGTTTGCTAGTGAACCTCAGAATGTGTTCTTGGGTTTGGGTATCGATGGTTTTTGTCCTTTCTCTATTTAAAACAACTAGTACAACATGTGGCCGGTTATATTGACCGTCTATAACTTACCACCTTGGGATTGTATGAAGGCGACGACATTCCAGATTTATTTGTTGATTCCTGGACCCCGTTCACCTGGCAAGGACATGGATGTCTTTCTTTGACCTGTTATAGATGAGTTGGACGAGTTGTGGGATAAAGGGATCCTTACGTATGATTCCCACAAGAAGGAAGAGTTTACGATGAAGGTTTTTTTGTTGTCCACGACTAATGATTACCCCGCTAGGTCATACACTTCAGGATGATTGGATCAAGGTTACTTAGCTTATCCAAAATGCATGGATTATACTCTGTCATTGAGGGTGAATAAAGGGGTTGTTTACTTTGACCATAGACGTCGGTTACCTGCCACAGATCGTTTTAGAAAAGACAAGGTTTCATACCCCGCTTCCGATTATAGGTACCCACCGAAGAAATATACTCCTATCGATATTCAGACATAGTTAGATGGGCTTTCCATTGTGTTTCACGGTAAACACAAGGATTTTGGGGGCAAGATCGTGAAGCAAACTGTTCCACGGCGATTCAATTGGAAGAAAAATAGTATTTTTTATCATTTACCTTATTGCTCCAAAAATTTGTTGAAACATAACATTGACGTTATGCATTGCGAGAAAAATGTGTGTGATAGTTTGCTCGGTACAGTTATAGGTATTGATGGAAAAGTTAACAAAGAGAACATGAAAGCGAGAATGGATCTTAAGGATATGAACATCAAGAAAGATTTGTGGTTGGCATCGAGAGACGGTAAACCGATACTGAAATGAGCAAAGTATACTTTGTCAACGGAAAAGAGGAAAATATTTCTTGACTGGTTGAAGACACGGAAGTTTCCCGATGGTTTCGCATCTAGTTTGAGAAATAATGTTCAAAGTGATACGGGAAAGATTATCGGAATGAAATCTCACGACTGTCACGTGATGATGTAATATCTTTTCGTGGCTATTATCCCAGGGCTTATCGAAGACAAAGCGATTAGTGATGCGATTATTGGGTTAGCTAACGTGTTTAGAGCCGTTTGTAATAAAAATCTCAGCAGGAAATAGTTAGAATCGGGTAAGGCGAAAGTCGTTGAAGTTATGTGTAGACTGGAAAATATTTTGCCTCCCGCGTTTTTCGATATAATGATCCACCTGGTTATACAATTATACAACGAAGATTTGTTAGGGGAACCAGTTCAGATGCGTTGGATGTAACCGTTTGAGCGGTATCTAAAGAAGGTAAAGGAGTACATACGAAACCCGGCTAGGCCGGAGGGTTCAATCGTCGAGGGGTACGTCGTAGAGGAGACTTTGACTTTCATATCGCGTTATCTTCAAGAAGAAAAAACAAAGTTCAATGAACCAGGTAGATATACCGAGACTGAAGCTCAACCTAAATAGTAATCCGTATTTAAGAGTCAGTGTACTCCACTCGGTAAAAAAGAGTATGGTGTTTTGCAATACATTGAGAAGGAGCAAATCAACTGGTACATCCTACTTAATTGCGACGAAATCCAACATTTGATGACGTAAGTTGATCACTTTATTTGTTATTTTTTTAATTATGTTTGAAAAACGTATTGAATTTACTCTTCAAATGTGCAGAGAACACAAAGCTACGCTATCGGGCCCTGAAGCTGATAAAGCTAGGAAGAACCGACAAATTTTCAAGATTGGTTTTTGCATAAGGTCTATACTCATTCAAATACCAATTTAGGTCTCAATATTTGACAATGTGGTTATTATTGTTTTTGTTAATAGGTTTATGATATGGAAAAAGACGGCGATGCATTTGCTACTAGTGAGATGATTTCATTGGCTAGTAAGTCTTATGGTGCAGTTTATAAGTACGATTCATGTATTGTTAACGGTGTCAAATGGGTTACTCGTGCAAAGGGGGAAAAAGGGTGACTCAAGATTACGGGGTATGCACCATGTACGATGAAAAACCATATTACGGTGAATAAGTCAAGATTGTAGAGGTAACATTTGATGGTGGTTGTTCAGTTGTGCTATTCGAGTGTAATTGGTATAACACGAGTACTGCGAGGACAGAGAATGGGGTAATCATTATTAACATATCTACTTTTTTTTAAAGAGACGAGCCATACATCTTAGCCACACAAGCGAAAAAAGTATTTAATATTGATGAGATTAATTCAAGGGAAACACAAAAAGGGTGGAAAGTTGTTTAGAAATCAATGATAGACATGGATGGAGTCCCGATCACTACCTACTGAAAACGAGAGTGTCACGATCATTTAGTGAACACCGAGACAGATTACTCACAGTTACACTTGACAACTGGTGAGGAGATCCCATTTGACCCTTCTCTTTTGCACGTAGCTTTAATATTGATGAAGAGGATGAGCTTTTTGACGACACGATGGACGAGTATGCCGGTGATGAAGTAGAGGAACCAATCTACGTTGATAGTGATGAGGAAGTTGTTGACACGAGGGTTACGAGACGGACTGATTTGAGGATTGTTTGGATTTTTTATTACTGTTTTTTATATTGTACGATTTTTGATTACGTATTTTTTGATTGTTTGGATTTTGATTATGTGTTAACGATTGTATGGATTTTGATGATGTGTTTACGATTGTATGGATTTTGATGATGTTTTACGATTGTTTGGAATTGTATTACGTTAAGTTTATTGCTCGTTAGAAATAAAAATTACTTGTTTCTAATTTTTTTAAAAAAAAAATGTTATTCGCGACTACATTGGCGTTTTCCCGACTAGTTCTTACTTATGAACTAGTCGCTAAGGACATGTATCATTCGCGACTAGTTCATAAGTAAGAACTAGTCGGGAAAAGTCGTCATGCTTCTCGCGACTACTTTGTAGTCGGTAATAATCAATTAAATATTCATTAAATTATTGACGGTCCACTTTCCCGCCCAGTGGAAGGACACGCGTTTCACTCTAACTATTAGCGACTACTTTGTAGTCGCGAAAAACCCATGTGGCGGTCAAAATACTAACACGTGTCAGTTAGACAACATAATCCCGACTACTTAACTAATATTTCGCGACTACTTCATGTAGTCGCGAAAACCTTTGTCTTATATCTACTCGCCGAGACACTCCCTCTCTCATTTCCTTACACTACTCTTCATAAAAAACACTACTCTTCAAAAAAACACACACTCATCTCTCTCGATTTCTACCCTTCCAAGCTTGGATTAAAGCTAGAAACATGCCCCAATCATCAAAGAAGGTAATATTTTCCTGATTCCACCTATTATTTCACTTTTTTTCTTAAGATTTCAATACATTTTAATCCATTTTTCATAACTAACCTAATTTTTTTTGCTTTGTGTTTAATAAGAATCATATGGGCATGGAATCTACATCAAAAGAGCTTCTATTTCATCAATCAAGGTAAGTTTTTCAACAACTTTTTGTGATTTAATTTTCAAGTTCTTTTTTCAATTTATTTTTGTTTTTGGATTATTTAATGTTATGATGAATTCCGCATATTAGAGGTAGTTTTAGGATGCTATAAATCTTAGTTTTAACACATATTAGAAGCTAGAATGGAAAAAAAAAATACTATGTGAATAGTTTTCATGATTTTTTTTTTTTGGTGATGATAGTGAAATCCGAATTTTGTAGGTGTTATTTGGGTGTGATTTATGCTATTTTTGACAATATTTAAATGCTAGATTATGAAAAAATTAATTGTATAACTTTAGGGTTTAGTATGGTTTTTTAGGATTAATGTAAAATTATGAAATTAAAAATCTAGATATAATTTGCATTTGTAGGCCTAAAATTGTTTATATAAAAATATAGGGACCAAACTGCAATTTAAAAAAAATAAAAGGAATATAATTTGTACTAAAATGTTTTTTAAGAAAATATAAGGGTAAAAATGCAATTTTAAAAAAATATTACATTAAGTAAAGTAGGTCTAAAATTATTTATATAAAAATGTACGGACCAAACTGTAATTTTTGAAAAAATAAAAGGAATATAATTTGTACTAAAATGTTTTTTATGAAAATATAAGGACAAAAATGAAATTCTTTGTAAAATATTACATTAAATAAAGTAGGACTAATATTGTTTATAAAAAAATATAGGGACTAAGATGCAATTTATCAACAAAGTTTAAAAAATAAAAAGACCAATTTACAAATTTAACAAATAGTTAAAAAAAAATTATATATTTATTTATTTATTACTGTATGACTAATATAATTTTTTTTGTGTAATACAGATTGTATTTGGAATATTGGATGTATTATTTTATTTTTAGAGTTATCTAATTTATTTTATTTGTTATTGTAATATTTATTTTGTATTTAAATTGTATTTAATTTGTATTTTATTTGTAATAATTTGGTGATGTAATAATTTACATTTAATTATTATTTATCTCTTTTAAATAAATTGCAAAATATTAGATGGCCGACGTGAGCTCTAGGACACACGGAGGGGACGGTGGGGGCCGAGACCCGAACCAAAATCCGAACAGAAACCTTGCTAACTGTAACACCCGCCAAGACGGTAAATAAAAAATTTATATATGTAACTTATATTTTAATTAAATATAATTTAAAACAGAACCAATTAAGCGGAAAGTACGGGGAAATGCAGCACTAAAATCTGCCGTTAGGGCACTAAAAGTTGTCGGGTATCCACCGCCGATCGATTTCTGTATTTTAGACGACACGTGGAATCCATCTGGTAAGTACGGGAAACACGTTAGTCAGGTGATCGGGCTAACTATTCGAGAGAGATACCACCATGCTACAAATCGTGGAGTAAAGTTCCGATAGCCGACAAAATATCAGTTGTTAAGCGATTATCGGTAATGTTAATACTTATATATATTAATTTATTAATTTAATTTAACTTTAAAAAATAATCTTGGATGTAGAAATTTTTCGATATACCTAATTGGAGGAGAAGGGATGATTGGAAATTTATATCTGGGAATCTGGATGATACAATGCGATTAAGGTACAAAGACTACAAATATGATACGAAGAGGGACTATTACTCGCTGGGTAAGAAACCTAGTGATTTATCTGATGAGATCTGGAAGAGGTGTTGTGATTTGTGGGGTTCGAAGCAGGCGAAGGTTTATATATAATTTTTTTAAATTTTTTTAATTTAGATTATATATAACGTTACTAATATTTGTATTTTAAATTTTTCAGAACTAGGCAAAGGCGAATAAATTAAACCGAGAGAAACAAAAGAATAAGAGTGGAGCGGGGTCTCGAAAATATTTCCGAACTCACGATATGCTTTACTAGGCACTTTTTTTTATATGTATAGGTGTTTAATGTATTTTGAATAGCTTTTAATTATTCTGAATGAAACAGGGTGTTGAGAATTTGATCCCGGGTGGGAGGGTGGTAGCTAGGGATGAGGCAACTCAAGAAGACATCCCTATTCCTCAAATGGGTGGGTTTTTTCAAGGCGGTGGGCAAAAGTAAGAAAACACAGCAGTGGAGGTCCGAGGGTTATTGGAACGCTGATGTAAGTTTATTTTTAAAAGTAAAATTTAAATTATAATTTTATTCATAAATTAATTTTAATATTTTTTTTCGTGTATATAATTAAACAGAAATTGTTAAGCCTCCAGTGTTTTCTCGGGCTGTTATGAGTGATGCAATGGGATTGATTAACGAGATAAGAGCACGTGAAGTTGATGAAGACGGTGATGAAGAGATGGGCGAAGATGAAGATGATGATGTGTCCGAGGGAGAAGAGGAGACCCGTTTATATGGCCTTTAGTTGATTATTTTTAATTATTTTGGTGATGTAATATAACTTTGACTTTGTTTGACTGTGCTTGACTTTGGTTGACTTTCTACTTGACTTTAGATTATTTTGGTATTTTAATGCGTTATTTTGGTTTATAATTGGTATTTTAATTATTAATTGTATATTTTTTTTAAATATATGAATTTAGAATTATTTTTAATTACAATATTGCAATTAAATATAATTCAGAATCATATTTTTTTTTTTTAAAAAAAAAACATTATTAGCGACTACACGTAGTCGCGAAAATCAAATAGCTGTAGTCCCTAATTATCAACTATTTGTGACTACCGGTAGTCGTTAATTTGAAAGCAATTTACAACTACAATGTAGTAGGCAATATATAACTCATGGACGACTACCATGTAGTCGTCATTAACTAAGACATTTACGACTACACCTGTAGTCGGTAATAATTACGCTTTCCACGACTACACAATAGTCGCAAATACCTAATTACTTCTTTCAACTACTTATTAGGCGTGCGTCGTTAGTTATGACTTCTAACGACAAGTTTCTCGCGACTAAGTTTTTACGACTACATGTAGTCGGCAGAGACCAGAATCGTTTATCTAGACTACTTTTTTGTTCTTTAGCGACTACAGATGTAGTCGCGGAAGCTGTTACGCGGTCTAGTGAATAAGGGTTAATGCCCAATAGGCACTTGCTACCTAACACCCTTTTCTATAAAATGCACCGTCTTTTTTAAAGAACAATGAGTTATGGGAAGCTTCCCAAAGCTTAAATGACTCTTTTACGGGAAAAAAAAGAAAAAAAAAATATATGTGGGCTGCTATGGGCAAAAAAATGATGGTTGAGTGAGAGAGAATTAATTCTAACTTGAGGTGTTTCTTGAGCAATAATCCAATAAAAATAATACATAAATAATGATTAAAAATTAACACAAAAAAGTGTAAGTTATTCTTATAAATTAAAAATAATATAATTTTAGAATCGCTAATATAATTCATTAATATTTGTTCGTGAAGGTGTGATCAATGCTTTATTTATAGGATAGATAATAATATTGATTACCAAATAATTTATGTTTAATGGAGATATTCTTGTATTAATCGTGAAATTAGGTAAGATTTAAAATAAATAGAACTTAATTCATAATGGTTGAAAAAAAATTCATAACGTATTTTTTCAAAAAGTTTTAAAACTTAATTTGACAAAATAGCCCATAGAATTACTAGACCATGTATATAAGTACATAGAAAATGATTAAAAATTGACACAAAAAAGTGATATTTATTACCAAATGATTTAATATTGAATGGAGATATATCTGATTTAATAGTGAGAGTAGGTAATATCTAAATAAATAGGATATAATTCATAACTTTTGACTAAAATAAAATAAAATAAAATCCATACCATATTTTTTCAGAATAGATATAATTTAGAGGTAGTATTTAAAGGCAAAGTGGAGACAACAATTTGGAATATTAAGAAACTCTTGTTCATAAAAAAAAAAAAAGATCTAGGTGAATTAATGGAAAACATAACAGACATTTCGTTGAGGTTAGCAAGTCATGTTTTGTTAAAGAATGCCAAAGACTCTAACGCTGTCTTGTCACCGCTTTCTATACAAGTGTTATTGGGTATGATCGCGGCAGGGTGTAGCGGTAAAACACGAGATGATTTGCTTTCATTTCTCAAGTCGAATTCCATTGATGATGTCAACACATTCTCTTCTCAACTTGTTAATACGGTCTTGTCTGACGGTAGCTCAGTTGGGGGACCATGTTTGATGTTTGTTAGCAAGGTTTGGTTTGACGACTCGACTCCTCTCAAACATTCTTTTCAACAAGTAATTCATAATGTCTACAAAGCTGCTGCCAATAAAGTGGACTTTAAAACCAATGTAAAAAACAATAAAATTTTACAACACTATTCTATTCAATTCAATTCAATTTAATTTAATGCAATGGATATACTGACTTATTATATTGTTTGTGGTGATAAAAGTTTATCCAGGTAACAAAAGAAGTGAATGAATGGGTTAAAAAGGAAACAAATGGACTTATCAAGAAGATTATTCCTTTACGCGGCTCCGTCGATTCTTTAACAAGGCTCATATTAGCAAATGCATTATACTTCAAAGGGGACTGGAATGAGAAGTTCGATGTATCTGAAACAAAAGATCATGCTTTCTACCTTCTTGATGGAACCGATGTCCAAGTACCATTTATGACTAGTGATAAGTATCAATACCTTCGTGCCTTTAATTCTTTCAAAGTGTTGCGCCTTCCATACAAACAAGGTGAAGACAAGCATAACTTCTCCATGTACATCTTTCTCCCGCATTCCAAACATGGACTCGCAGATTTGGTTAACAAAGTCAGTAATGAACCAGGATTTTTAGATCGTCACCTCCCATATGAAAAAGTTGAAGTGGATGATTTCCTTATCCCGAAATTTAAAATCTCATTTGGATTTAGAGCTTGTGAAGTTCTTAAAGAACTCGGATTACTGTCTCCCTTTTCTAGTGGAGGTCTTACAGAGATGGTTGACTCTTGGGTGAGTGAAGAACTCTACATATCGAGTATTTTCCACAAGTCATGTATCGAGGTTAATGAGGAAGGCACCGAAGCTGCCGCTGCTACAGCTGCTATAGCTGGGATTGTATCAGTGGATAGAGGACAAAATTTTGTTGCTGACCATCCGTTCCTCTTCTTGATCAGAGAAAGCGTGACTGGAGTGTTGCTATTCTTAGGTCAAGTGCTAAATCCCAAAACAATGGAAGAGTAAACTACGTTACTTGCTGATTGTTGAAGAATAATGTGATTCATATATAGTGTTGGATCGACTGTTCAGATATTAAATTTATAAAATTATTTCTCAAGAGAATCTTGTAGAATAATAATTTAGCTATCTTTTTGTTTTTTGGTTGGGTAAAAGGTCAGATATATGAAAAATAGCAAGAATGTATCATGAAACGTATAATAACATAATAAATTTCAGTACAAGAATTAATATAAATTCTAACACAGTGCTAATTCCTTTTTATGATGACCATTTTATGTTATATATGCCAATTAAATTACAACAACAATTGGCTCCTAACAGTACGAGTATCACTGGAAGTATAAACTCCTTAGAAAACTAAGATGTGATAACCGGATAAATCTTATCTATATATTTAGGGAAAAGGACCTTCTAAGAGATTCGACTTTAAAGCTAAAGATAATATTTCCTACCGCTCTTTATACAAGTGTTATTGTACATGATCGTGGCAAGGTCTAGCTGCCAAGCACAATATGATTTGCTTTCATTCCTCAACTCGAACTTCAGTTATGGTGTCAAGTTGTCAACACACAAGACTTCTTAATTGGACTTTTTAGTTGGGTAAAATGTGTTTGATGTTTTCTAGTGACGTTTGGATTGACATGTCATCGCCTCTCAAAGATTCTAGTATTCAACAAGTAGTTGATCGAAAATGGTCCAAAAAGCTTGCAATAAAGTGACTTTGATACCAAGGTAAAAAAACATTAATAATGTAAATTTAAGTAGTCAATCAAAAGATTATTTTACAACATAATTCATTTCAATTTACTAATGAATATGCTGACTAAGTATATAATTTGTGATGATAAAGTCTATCCAGGTAATACACGAAGTGAATCAATGGGTTGAAAAGGAAACAAATGGTCTAATCAAGGAGATTCTTCCTCAAGCTCCATCAGTTCTTCAACAAGGCTCATAGTAGCAAATGCATTATACTTTAAAGAAGCCTGAAATAAAAAGTTTCAATGTCTCTAAAACAATGGATCATGCTTTCCACCTTCTTGATGGAACCTCTGTTCATATACCATTTATGACTAGACAAGTATCAATACCTTGATGCCTTTAATTCATTTCTTCCAAAGTGTTGTGCCTTCAGTATAAACAAGGCAGAGACAAGCATAACCTCTCCCTGGTCTCGTGGCTTGTGAAGTTCATATAGGACACGGATTGGTGTCTCCCTTTTATAGGGGTGGTCTTACAGGGATAATTGACTCCCCGGATAGTGCAGACCTCTAAACTTAGAAGATTTACCACAAGCCATGTATCGAGATCAAAGAGAAACCGAAGTTGCGGCTGCTTCGCCTTGTGTAATGGAAATTATATCAATAGTTGATAAATTAGATTTTGTTGCTGGCCATCCCCTCCTCTTCTTGATTAGATAATGCGTGACCGGGGTTTTGCTATTTTTACGTCTACGTGCTAAATCCCAAAATGATGAAAAATAAACTACATATATTGTTGATCGATTTTCGACTGCTGAAGAATGATGCGCGACTGATATTGAAAATTTTAAAATTATATTTCACAAAAGATTATTGTAGAATAATGATTTAGCTATCTTTTAGTTAATATGTGAAGGCAAAAGAAACCATATTAATCATGAATCAACAAGCAAATAATAGAAGAATTTAAAAGGATTAATAGATTTCATTAATAAAGCCAATGCCAACTAAATAACAACTATTGGGCTCCTAACAGTACGAGTCCCAATATTTTCCCTCCAGACTAACCAACCGTGTGTCACACTCTGCATATTGTCACAGTTAATCGTTATTGAATACTTTTTCTTTTCATTTAAATTATCGAAAGCCAATGTGTTTGGCCGGACCTTCACCGAGCAACCTTCAAGATGTTCAACGGATGCTGTAAAACTAGCTGTGCCTTTCCCGACATAGGTTACGGATCTCTCGAAGAAGGATGTTTTGCTTCTTGCCGCTGTGAATGAAGGATAATTTATATCACTCGATTTGGTCGAACAATCATATTTGTGTGATCGAGTAATAGCCATTATTTCTTCTTCGGTGTATTCCATGGCGCATAAGTAACTGACAAAGTCTTGGGCACTTACATCGTATACCAGACCGGGGTCTGAGGCCTTGTTCGGATCAATTAACCCTCCACCCATATCTAGTGGAGAAGCAACACTTAGATATTGGTCGTTGTTCCGTATTGCATTTCCCTTTGTATCTAGAGGATTTGCAGTTGTTATCATGGCAGAAGAGATAGCAGCCGGACTCCAAGTAGGATGTACACATTTCAATAAAGCCGCTACACCAGCAACATGAGGGGTTGCCATCGATGTTCCGGAGAGAAGGATGTATTCCCTAGGTAATTTTCCTTCTCCAATGGAAGCCGAGGACAGTATCTTTGGTACATACGCTGCCAATATTAGTGTACCCGGAGCCACTAAGTCAGGCTTTAGAATTTTGGGTGTATGGATTGAAGGACCTCTCGATGAATAAGAAGCGACTACTGGGGCCGGTTCTGTTCCTAATATGGTTTGATGAAAAGTAATTCTAGCCAAAGGATTATCATAAGTGTTGACATACTCCATGACAACTGAAGCATCGTTTTTGCTAATCACTACACCTGGACATTGAAATTCTGAGAATTCAAACAGCAGTGGACCATCAAATACCAAAATAACCCCGGCTACTTTTGCTTTAGAAACAAGTTTCAGTTTATATTCCAGACTTGACCTTTCTGATATGCTTTCACATATCACGATGGAATTCCCCACCTTTTTTAATGACTCAACGTTATCACACAAAGCCACACTTTTTTCGTAGTACAAAGGATAGTTTCTCTGCAACTTATTCTCTGTAAATAGACTCCATCCAATTAATGTTTCTCCATTACCGAGAGTTAAAATTCCAGAGAAGGAACGATCAACGCTGCTTGCTCCTACAATCATGGCCCACGGAACAGAATTACGTAAAGTCCGGAAATTCGGACCTGCATTTCCTGCAGCCATAGCAACAAACACTCCTTTCTCCATAGCGGCAAAACTTGCTATTGCATAAGAGTTTTCCGGAATCAGTTTCTCAACTTTGTTACCCAAGGACACCGAGATTACATCTACTCCATCTGAAACAGCTTGATCAAATCCAGCAAGAAGATCAGAGTCCAAGACATATCCATCTCCAACTTTATACGTTGCCAACCATGAGTGTGGTGCTACCCCTTTTGCCGTACCCTGTGCATAACCGAAAAAACTCACATCTTCCACAAAATTTCCAGCAGCAATCGATGAAGTATGTGTACCATGACCATTGAAGTCCCTAGGCGAGCCCACCCCATTGAAATCTGGATATTTTGCCTTTGCACCCTTATTAAAATATCTGGCTCCTATTAATTTGTTGTTGCAATCTGTTGGTAAAAATCGTTCTCCAGCCTCACATGTTCCCTTCCATCTTGGGGGAGGTGGCATCATGTTGTCATCCCTGTAGCTTCGGCTCTCTGGCCACACTCCAGTGTCAATAACACCAATAATCACATCCCTTCCCATCGCTGAGTTACGCCATAATCCATTCTCCTTTTTTAATGAGAGGAACTCGATACTATGAGTGGTGGCCAGTTCAGCTTCTGTATCTTCATATGCTAGCAGAAAACCAGTACAATTTTTCAATTTTTGTAGTTGTTCAAGTGTCAGGACAACACTGAACCCGTGTATGACATGTGTATATGTGTATAACACATTTGGAATCGTCAAAAGGAAAACATCAGCGGTTGAGGCTCTATCTATTTTGATGGAAGTTATAAGCCAATCATACCACATGTGAGTGGTAGCGAATGATGTTGGCATAACAGAATTATCCATATGTATTATGTATATGGATTCATCAGAGGCTATTGTATCTATTGTATCTGTTAGAAGAGACGTGAAAAAAAGGAGGAGGAGCAAGTAGTATGAAACTCTTACAAATTTCATGTTGTGGTTTTCTTTACTAGCTGAGAAAAAGGTTTTAGTAAGAAGACTAGATAGAAATGAAATGTTAAGGAAGAAGATGCAATAAGGTGCTGTTAAATGAAGAGAAGCTGCCTTTTGGTCGAATGCAAAAAAGCAAATCTGCATATAATAATGAAGTGTTGACTCATTGAGTTGCTTACTTATTATGGCTGCATTTACCATCTAATATTTATTTGTTACTGCAAACACGTTTTTGCTATGCAGAGAAAAAGATAGTAGGCATGACTTAATGACATTTTATAGAGTTGGACATAAAATTCCAATTCCGATAAAGAAAAAAACAAGCGCGCGAATCTGGTTTTTTATTTGCTTTAAAAATTGATTAATTTATTATTTACTTTCTAATTAATTATTATAAGATAACTAATATTAATATTTATTAAATAAATATCGATAAGTCTTATTTGTCAAATTATATGCATAGAGATGTCTATTGATCCAACCAAATAAGAGATTCTTAAGTGTTTGTTACTTGAACTATCAACCAAATGAATCAAACGAGAACTTGTATGTTTGTCAGGCATGTAGTAGCTATGTGTTGATATCAGACTACTAATATGTGAAAATACTAGTCAAATAAATATTGCACATGACTAAATATTTACGCCACTTGTTATATACACAAAGATGAACCTATCAATATTAGGCAAAAAGAATTGAGTTTTACGTTGTCACAAGACTTTAATGATTGAATTAAAACCTTAACTAAGGTGATAAAATGAATTGTGAAACCATATTCTTTGGTCATAAAATAGTTAAATACCAACACATACGTATGTAATTTTCTGGTGGGTTTGATAACTATACAATATCCCTAATTACTTGGGGTTGTAATGATAGAACGACTCGGTGTATTGTCCATTACCATGTTATGTGTAATAAGTTACTTTATGTTATTTAATCATTGAGATGTGTTGTTAGATGTCAACCTCATTTACCTGGTCATT
The DNA here is from genome assembly GCA_029959085.1 of Nemophila menziesii. NCBI lineage: Eukaryota > Viridiplantae > Streptophyta > Magnoliopsida > Boraginales > Hydrophyllaceae > Nemophila > Nemophila menziesii. The sequence goes on along the minus strand of JARWIR010000013.1, from coordinate 11,632,029 downwards.
TTGATCTAGCCCGAGGTTATATGATGGCTCTGGTTCTCCGATTCCCTTATGACAGAGGCGGGATGACCGTCCTCCTGGCTTAGAGTGTGACCAAGACAATTCACATGACCACGGACTTGAGCACACTCTTTTTTCTCTTCCCATTTACTGGTGACGCCATCGTCGTATTCTCAATGGGCTTGGGTGAGAACCAGTTGCGAATCTAGAAATATATTAAAATCATACGATGATAATCAATTAAAATTATTAATATAGGTTGACTTTGAATTGTTTAAAAATTATGGTACAAGTAAAATATAATTTTAAGGTTAAAATTTCAAAGTAATATTAAATAGATTAAAAACCTAATAATAAATTATATTTTAAAATTAATTAATAAAAGAAATATAAAATAATCAATTAGAATAAAAAAAGAAAAAAAAAACACTAATATTGTCAGTAACAAAAGAAAATGAATTAAAAATTGAAGAAAATGAAAAAGAAGATAGTAAAAAAATAAAGAAAACAAAATATCTTATTCTATAAATGGATTAAACTAAAAAAAATTAAAATAATTTGAGGATGGGCTTAAGCCCACCCTTTGTATAATTAGACCCGCCTCTGGTGATAACCTTGTTGTTGGTAAAAACTAATACTGGCCGGTAAATGATATTCACAAGAAAAATTTATTCAAATACTGAATGAAACTTATAACAAGTTACAAGTAAATAAAAAAGAATTACAACCGAAACTTACAACGAAAACCAAAAATTGAGTAATAGCGTGACCTTTACAATCACTTTGTTAAAGTATAGCCGGTATTCTCAAATGATTACTATAACTACGCTAGTCTAACTCAAGAATGTTTTTAGAGAGGGGAAGAATCATAGCTTTCTTTTGCTTTTTGTTTGTACTTGTCCTCCTCATTACACAGTAGTACATGATGAGACAAGGCACTTGATCACCTTGAATGTTTCCGATCTCAAATGAAGTAGTAATGTAGTTGTTCTGCAATCAAGCCGATTAGAGTTTCATAGAGCCTTGTCTGTCACGTGGGGGTGTCTTTTTGTGCATTCAAGGCTAGACGTTTCTCTTCTAACGATTTTTCCAAACGTGGCCAATAGACGTTTATAGATACCAACTCTCAAAAGTTGTTCTTTTTTTATTTTTCATCCCCAACTCCCCCACAACCACACCACACCTCGCCTCGCCTTCACCAGTTACAGGTTAGGCGGGCGGGTGGTGGTGGTGTGCGCGTGTGCAGTATTTTCCATATTCTTCATCTCTAGAGTGTTGGTCATTTGAAAGGTATAAATGGTATAAATAATATAAATTGCTATATCAATCCTTCCAAAACTAATGTGGTACAATGAAAAATAGTTTGGTCTTCTTCCTCCAAGTGCATGAAATACCAATAAAAACCCTTTAGGTTCTCATTAGTTTCCAATAATTCCCCACTCAGGCACTGGGAAAGAAGGTGAGTAGATTTCTTGGCAAACAAGCAATGGGTGAGTTGTACTTTAGTAACAATATCTTTCGATTTGAAGTGACGCGTAATGAAGTGAAGCAACAACCATATCCCGCAAGTGAGCGTACTCTTAAACTTGATGTTTTTTAGTCGAGACTTTCACAACACATACGCTATGGGTGAGAAAGTAACTAAATTGTGTAAGATAGAAAAAGACTTAGGCGATTCTTTGTTTATCCCTTTGTGCCTTTTAGCTTGTTGTCCATTGATATTGTTATATTACCCATCTCAGCCTCTCCTAGCCTTTCTAATCCTGTTATTAGCCACATTACAAGTCATACCCCTTATATTTTAGGACTTCTCCATATGACACGCACTCAAATCACAATGCTTTATAACTCGTCTTAGAGCTTGAGTTTGGGGCGGTAGTTATGGAAAACATCATTGGGTGGGTTTTTGCTCTGTGTATTTGAGCTTTTGATTACTTGTTTATATATTGTAACCCTTTGTCGGGGTAAAAAAGAAAAAAAATTGTAAAGAAAAAAGTATATTAATTGAAAAGAATAACGTTGAAGTATAGTAGCATGACCTCTCACATAAAAAAAGGGTCATAGCTAACTTGCTTGAAATATATATATATATATATATACACACACACAATTGGACCGGCAAACTGAATTTTTAGGTGATCATAAGGGTTTTATTTGGGTTATTGGGGATGCAAAATAAGTGCATCAAAAGTTGGATTGAGTGAGTGGTGTCTCCCCATTTGTGATGAATTAATCTTAGTTGGAGACATCATTTTTTAGTGTTTTAGAAAGTCTAGTAGTCTATTTTCCCATGATATATTGCACTTTCCTATTTTTTGTCTTGATTTGATGATTTATTGTTTTTAGAGCATATTTAGTTTAACGATTTGTTAATTGTGAAGCTCTAAAGATATATATATATATATATATATATATATATATATATATATATATATATATATATATATATATATATATATATATATACATGGTGATTAGTTATATGCCAAATAAATAATAAGAGATAAAGGAAAGAAGATATGCATGGAAATTGGAGGTAAAGGAAAGAAAAGATAGATATAGAAAGATAAAGTTGTCAAGTAAATCTGAATTTCACCATCCACGTCAATAAAAGTGATTATAACTCAAGATTGGCTAGGAATTTGAAAGAATGGTCTGAAGCAAAGTGATAGAGCTTTCCGAGACGATCAGTTTCGACATACATAACACATCATTTGGATAAGTATTGAAGGAGTTACGACCAAAACAAATCAGCAACATAATCTTACCTTTTCTAAATTTTAGGGTTACAAATTAGAGTTGGACTAGGAGCTCATTACTTATCTTCTACTCCAAGAAAATGAATTAGGTCTTCTAAACACCTCCTTTAACCTTTGTAAAATAATCATTGCCTCTCATAAATTAGTCCTTAAGTTATTTATCATTAGAGTTATTGAAGAGAGCAAGATGACATCTTTGTATCATTCTTTTAGTTTATTTCCTTCAGGTATGAACTAATTTTCCCATAGCTTGGGTTTTGCATTATGTATAATATATGAATTCTATTTTCTTTCTATCTAAGTTTCTTTGGGAATTATATGTTTTAAATTGATTCTAGTTGCTTAACCATATATTTGATTTATGTGTTTTGATTTATTGTCTTATTTGTCTGTCTAAAACCTGATCACTTTAGGCTTTCTTAATAGTAGTTAGATGGTCACCCGGAAGGGGTGTCTAATTATTGAAACACCACATAAACGTCTAGTGTAGGGAATTAGTCCTGACAACACCAGTCTAACTAGATAGTCATTAGGGTTTATTTTAATCACCAATCATCATTAGTAGGCAGGACTCACTTAGGAACCTAGTAGTGTGGGATAACCCTATTTGTAGTCCCCTCGTGATTGTGAGGTTGCCACCCTAGTACGATCTCCCGGGATAAGGGGAAATAAGAATCCTGACTACATATCTAAGAGCTATTATCTCCCTTATAAACTGAAATTGATAGAAAGAATTAGAAGGATTAGTGCATACTAGCAGAATCTAAAGCTATACTCTCTCATCTTTATTCTCTCGTATTTAATTATTTGTCTTTACTTTTATTTAGTTATTAATCTCATCTCTCAATCAATCTTATTTAGTTTTTGTCTTTTAATTATTAATTGCTACTCTGATTTATTTGCTTATTCGTCTAACACATTTAAGTCCCTGAGAACTAATCTGACTTATCATTGAAACTTGCATACGTCTTGTAATACTTGCAGTACTGTACTTGTCTAGGGTGATTAGTGCATTTTTTCCCGTATTTATTTATCATATTTTTATCACACCCTAGGCGACACCAGTGAGAACATATTTAGGAGTAACTCAAGCTCAAGGGCGACTCATTGTTGGCTAGTGAGGAGAGAGCCAAAATATCACTCTACATTATCCAAATATACGATCATACCTACCCTAAGCCGACATTACAACCTTAAAGACCTTATGATTCTTGGTTATGCAATTTAGGAGCGATTGAACCAATATAGAGTGCTTATATGGACCATAAATACTATGTAAGGATAAAGGAACACCCTATAGTCACCATAGCTGACTAAGAGAAAAACCTGCCCTTCATGCATTGCAAAGCTAATCTAATCTTGAAAATTAGTACATGTTGATTGTTTGTTTGATAAGTGTACATTTAATTTATTTTGTATATACTACTATATGAGACTTGCTAGTATTATTTCATTAGATGTCATTCATTATTATTATATTTCTCTCTTCTTTGATATATTGGACTTATTAGGCCCTTTTGAGCTTTACTTTTCTTTTTATTTCGTCGGGACAACAAAATTTGTGTTGGGGGTCTTGATGTCTCTCTATTTTTGATGGATTGATCCATTCACGAGACATCTTTTTGGGTTATTATTGGGCATAAGCGAGGAAATTATACCTAATATTCGACATATCTCACTTTTTCTTCATATTTTGGACATATTGTTGTTTATTGAGATTTTATGCCTTAATGTGTGTTAATTGTGTAGATTTATTTAGATAACAATCTGAGAAGAATATTTGTGTTTATATATTTCAATATATTGAATAGTGTTACAATGGAGAATTTATATAAGTGACTACTTACACCAATACTATTACAAACTATACATAAACTATATATATTACGTTCTAACTAAGTTTGTCTTATTTGCTAGAAGATATACTCTTGTGTAACTCAGTTGCATTGTAACCTTTTGTGTACTCATGACTCTTGTGTGTTACCATCCCTCCTCAAGCTGAGCACGTTCAAGAGTGGAAGCTTGACAAGAAGTGAAGAGGAAATAGCAGCAGATAGACCTTTGGTAAAAATATTTGTAACTTGAAGATAAGAAGGAACATGAATAATAAGCAGTTGTTTTGCTTTAACTTGTTCACGCACAAAATAAAAATCGACATCGATGTGTCGTGTATGTGTATGAATAACAGGATTAGACGCAAGAGCAATAGCTGAGAGATTATCACAAGCAAGAAGTGGAGCACGAAATGTAACATGAAGACTTTTTGACAAGAAAGACAACCATTTTAACTCAGTTGCAACATATGACATAGCCATGTACTCCGCTTCATTATATGATCGAGACACAGTGGATTGTTTCTTAGAACCCCACGAAATAAAATTATCTCGCAAGAAAATACATTTACCCGTGGTGGAATGACGATCATGAGAATTACTCTCCCAATCAGAGTAAAAAAAAGCTCGAAGATTCATTGAAGAAGCAAAAAACTTTAAATCATAGTGCAAAGTACCTTTAATACAGAGTAGAAGTTTCTTTAGTGCATCATAATCCAAATTAGTTGGATTATGCATTGCTTCACATAGGTTATTTACAAAAAAGGCAGTAGAAGGCCTTGAAATAGTAAGATATTGTAATGCTCTAATAAGACCCCAAAATAAAAACGAATCCTCAAATAAAAGTATACCATGAGATGATTCAACTAAGTATTTCTTCAATGTATGAGTAGTTGTACTGTGACATTTAGACATTCCAACTTTAGATAAGATATTACTGGCATAGGTAGGTTGTGAAACAAGTTAATGATGTTTGCTGGTTGAAATTTCCAAACCCAAAAAATAGGATAGTGATGTCTCCTCATTTGTGATAGATTTATATTAGGACGAGACATCATTTTTAGTGATTTAGAAGTCATAATAGTCTATTTTCTTGAGAAATAGTGCACTTTCCTATTTTGAGTCTTGATTTAGTGAAATAATATTTTTAGAGTATATTGGGTTTAATTGTTTATTTAGTGTGAAGCTTTAAAGATAATTATGGAGATTAATTAGAGTCCAAGTCAAAGACTACAATATATGGAAAGAGATTAGCATGGAAATTGGAGATAAGGAAACAAAAGCTAAAAATATGGAAAAGGAAAAGCTGCCTAAATCTGGGATTCTGCAGCACACGCCTAAATAAGTGGTGATAACTCCAACAAGGAAGCTGATTTTAGTAATTTCCTTTCATAGGGACGTAGATAATTCGCCGAGGATTCTTTTGGTATATTATGGAGCAAAAACCGACCAATAACGAAGAAGATATGCTCAAAACATTTCAGCAGAATTTATCTTTATTTCCATACGAATTTGAGTTGGGCTAGGAGTCCAATACTTTATCTCTCCCTCAAGAAAACGAATTAGGTCTTCTAAACACCTAAAAATACACCCTTATATCACTTGTAAAATAACCCTAGAAATCCTTGCCTCATAGTAATTAGTTCTTAAGGTTTTATTCTTCCAGTTTATTGTAGAGAGCAAGATGATGTCTTTTGTAATTTCTTTTAGTTTATTTCCATCAGGTATGAAATAAACTCCCCATAGCTTGGGTTTTGCATCATGTATAATCTATGAATTCTAATTCTTCTATCTAAGTTTCTTTGGGAATTATATGTTTTAATTTGATATTAGCTGCTTACCTTTATATTTGTTTATGTGTTTTGATTTAATGACTGTTTTCCTTGCGGTGCGCAGCGTTTAGGATTACCTTAATAGTAGTTAGATGATCACCTTAGCTGGGTGTCTAATTATTGAAACACCACATAACGTCTAGTGTCGATATTAGTTCTGACAAACATGATTCTAACTAGATAGTCATTAGGGTTTGTTTTCATCACCATATCACCAATTGATTGAAGTGTTTGCTTGGGGCCTTGGTAGCGCTTGATAACCCTATTTGAAACCACGTCTTGGTTGTGCCATAGCCCCCTTAGTCGCTATCAAGGTCTAAGGTATGGGAATTTAGAATCCTGACTAAGTATACAAGAGCTAATTACCTCCCTTATAAACTAGATCTAATAGATAGAATTGGAAGGATTAGTGCATACTAGCAAAACCTAAGCTATATCTCTCATCTCATATTCTTAGTTATTTATTTTATTGTCTTTATTTTCTTAGTTTTAATTAGTTAATTTCGAAAATCTATTGCTTTTATTTTCTGTCTCTAATTATTTACTTTTACTCGTTATCGTTACCTGCTCGTATAACACACTTAAGTCCCTGAGAACGAACTCAACTTACTAACTAAAACTTGCATACGTCTTGTAATACTTGCAGTACTGTGCCTGTCTAGGGTGAGAGTGCGTAGTTTTCTTGACCTTTATTTGTATTAATTTTATCACACCCTAGGCGACACCAGATAGATACCCAAGATCTTTCATTTCAAAACGGAGCTTTAGGGTATTGATAATAGATTGTATTCCATACCTATCACCACCTGTCATTAATATGTCATCAACGTAAACCAATATTATAGTAAGATTATTATCTTATTCCTTAACAAACATCGAATTCTTAGTCGGAGAAGCAACAAAACCATGTGACCCAATAAAAGTAGTAAGTAGGTGATTCCACGCTCGAGGCACTTGTTTGAGGCCACATAATGATCGGTTTAACGTACCCACGTAAGAGGGACAAGGTTCATCAACAAAGCCAGCGGGTTGTACCATATATACATCCTCATCCAAAGCACCATTTAAGAATGCATTTGACACATCGAGCTGCTAAATATTCCAGTTAAATATGGTTGCAAGAGACAAAATTACATGTATAGTGTGGTGTTTCACCACAAGACTAAAGGTCTCATAATAGTCTAGACCATAAGTCTGAAGAAACCCCCTAACAACTAAGTGTGCTTTATAACGAGTCACAGACCCATCAGCATGCCTCTTGATTTTAAATATCCATTTGCACGTGATTGGATCACGACCAAGAGGTGGTGGTACAAGGTCCCAGGTGTGATGTTTAAGTATATAATTATACTCTTCAGACATAGCGAGTTGCCAAAATTGTAATTTAGAAGCTTATTTATAAGTGGACGATTCAATAGGAGAGGGTTGGACAATAGTGGATTGACATTTATAGGTGGGTTTTAGTGATCCTGTTTGGCGTCTAGTAACCATGAGATGTTTAGGTATAGGTGGTGGTAGTGGTGTATTCAAAGGTTGTGATGGAGGAGTTAATGATTGTGAGGAGGTCAGATTAGAAGTGGAAGATTCAACTGAGAGTATATCAAGTGGAGACAAGGCCAACTCGATAGAGGGTTGAGCTAAGGAATTTAGATTAATATGAGACTGAAACAAATCACCAAAAGATGTATAAAAAGGTTCAAGACTTGAAGACTCGGTAGACACAGAAGAATCAAAAGGAAAACAACTTCATTGAACACAACATGAAGAGAAATAAAAAGCTTTTGACAGTGTAAAGAAAAACATTTATAGCCTTTGGTAAAATCAGTGTTCTAAAAGGCGCTAGGCGCTAGGCGGGCGGTCGACCACCTTCGAGCGCCCAGGGTACTAGGCGGGCGCCTAGGCGGAGCCTAGGCGTTTTCTTGCTAGGCGGTTTTTATATTTATTTAAATATTTTTTAAAATTTATATAATTTTTAAAATAAATTTATATAATTTTTATAATAATTTTATATAATTTTTTGTGTTAAAAAATAAATTTTTTAATTTTTTTGTATTAAAAAATAGATTTTTTAAATTTTTTTTAGCTTCTGACCGCCTAGGTGTCGCTTGGGTCCGTCTAGGCGCCGCCTAAACCCGCCTAGGACCTTCTGGGACCGCCTGGAGGCTATGCTGTAGATCTCCCCGCCTAAGCGCGCCTAGGCGCCGTCTAGGCGTCAACTCCCCCCTCAGGCGCTTACGCCTAGTGAAAACTCTAGGCGTTTTTGCCTAGCGCCTTAGTCGCCGTGTAATAGGCGCCTCGCCCGTCTAAGCACCGATTAATGACAAAAAATGGTCGCCTAGGCGCCGATTAATGGCATAACACGCCCGTATAGGCTTTCTTGTTATTTTTCTTATTCTCGAGAATTTTTTAATTGACATTATAACTCAATTTTTAGTATTTTTTGTTCATATTATAGTGTTTTTAGATGAATTTTATGACTTATATTGTTGAAATTTCTATAATTACTACATATATTACTAAATATACAAAATTACACAGCAGGATTCAAAACCGTATAATTCCGCCTAGGCCCCGTGTAATCCTGCCTAGGCGCTAGGCCCGGGTCGAGCGCCTAGGCCTCAAAACCGAGATCTACAACATAGCCTGGAGGCCGCCTGGGCCATTTCTGGAAGTTCAGCTACCTTCTAGCGCCTAGGCGCCGCCTAGGCCGAGTTTTAGAACACTGGGTAAAATTGCAAAAACCAAAGAAAATACAAGGTTCAGTTAGGGGATCAAGTTTGTTGGGAGAGTATGGTTTGAGCTAAGGGTAACATAAACTCCCAAATATTAAATAGATGAGAATAAGAAGGTGGTTTATTATAAAGAACTTGAAATGGAGAAATATTAGAGAGAGTAGGTGTAGGAAAAAGATTAATAAGGTAAATAGCTTTAGAGAGGGCATCCAACCAAAACTTTGATGGAAGAAAACTATGTGAAAGAAGAGAACGAGTTGTTTCAATTAAGTGTCTTGTTTGCGCTCTGCAACTCCATTTTTCTCAGGAGTATGTGGACAACTAGTGTGATGTAAAATGCCATGGTTTTGAAGAATAGAGGTGAAAACATAACTCATGTACTCTTTACCATTGTCTGAGCACAGAATTTCAATTTTGAGGTTAAATTGTGTTGAAATCATAGAATTAAAGGATTGAAACACATCACACACATTATATTTAAGGGTAAGTGGATAAACCTATGTGAATTTACTAAAATAATCAATAAAAACCACATAATATTTAACTAGAGAAGACTGATCTGGAGAGGGACCCTAAATATCACTGTGTATTAAATCAAATTGTGCAGTAGATCGTGATACACTTAAAGTAAAAGTAATCTTATAAGTTTTGGAAGTAGCACAAGCATTACAAAGAACACCATAAAAGTCTAATTTAGTGTGTAAGGTAGAAGAAAGAGGAACTAAAGCATTTGATGAGGGATGACCCAACCTATAGTGCCACAACTGAGCTGAAGATTTGTTCAAGGTAGATGACAGACACATGAATGAGGAAGGTGGAGTTTGAGTAGATGACTTGCTTGAACCAAGAGAAACAGAGTAAATACCATCCCTACAAGGGCCATGAGACATTACACGGTGTGAAAAAGAATCACAAATAGACACATAAGTAGCTGACAAGGTAATATAACACTAATTATCACTTGTAAACTTAGATATTGACAACAAGTTCGAAGAAATTGAAGGGACATGAAGTATGTTATGTAAGTGAAATACAGAATAAGATGAAACAAGCTTACTATTTCCAATGTGAGCTATGTCTAGAGATTACCCACTACCAAGAGCTACAACACGTGAACCATTATAAGGAGTGGGTTGATCAATCAAATTCAAATCATGAGTAACATAACTATTAGGTCCTGAGTCCAAATACCAAAGTTCAAGATCATAAACTGGTGGAGTATGATTATATTAAGTAGTAAGAGCCACACTATTTTGAGCTCGAGGGGGGGAAATTCACAAAATCAGTTATATACCAACAATCCACTGCATAATGACCATAACGAATGCATGTTTGACATGTAGGAACATGATATGAGGAAGAATGCATACCATAACTAAGAGAAGAGTGAGGTAGTACACTTAAAACAGATGGTGAAGATGAAGATGGACAATGACCTCGACTTCTACCACGTCCATGATTTTAATAGCCAAGTCTACGATTCAAATTATTTGAAGAAACAAAGGAATTATGAGAAGATAGGAACAAAATTGTATGATTGTTGATCGAGTTCTTATTGGATTCAATCATCTTCATATGCAATTACTCAAAAACAAGCAGACTACCAAGAGAATGAAAACTCAGAGTGGAGGTTTGAGCATTAGAAATTCATATGCTCGATTTGAATTGATTATAATCCTGTGGTAAACCTCGAAGAGTGTACATTATAACATACTTAAGTGGTAGAGAAGATGACGTCGTCTCAAGCCCATCACAAATGTCTTGTATCTCATCTAAGTACGTCGTCATACAACTATCACCTTTTTAATATTGCAGATTTTCATCTTAAGTTGATGAATGTGAGTTCGACATTGCGAGACAAAAATCTCTTCAAGTTTGTGCCAAACTTCGAACGCATGAGAAATTTTGACTACTTGTGAGAAAATGGACGAAATCATAGATGAAAGAAGCGAAACCTTAAGTTGTAGATCTTCAATTAGCCATGTAGAGTATTGTGGATCGGTGGGTGTTAGCCTCACCTTGTTTTTATTCCCGTTTTAATATTCGACAAATCATCCTTTAAACTAAAATTCATTTTTATATCACTTTAGATGTTTTCCAAAACCCCTCATTAGATTAGTTGTGCTCATTTCATTGTACTTAGCTTAAATATTCAAAAAAGCAGCTCCGCGGTGCACCGGATGAATCACGCGGTACACCGCAGCATCACGGACCAGAAGCACGGTGCACTAGATGGCCCGACCAGTAAGCTCAGAAATCTGCACGGTACACCGGACATAAGACGCGGTGCACCGGACCCAGGCACGGACCAAGTGTGCGGTACATGGAGTAATCCGACCAGTAAGCTCATAATCAAGTCGAACAGTCCCGCGGTGCACCGGACCATACCCGCGGTGCACCGCACGAGAGGGTTTCAGCACTATTACTAGAGGACAAAGCTTATATCCGTTGGGAGATAAATAGATCCGTTAGAGAGAAGCCTTATGACCGTTGGACCATCTTTTCAGCTATAAAATGGAGTTCATTCAAGACACAACTCAAGCCTTCCATCTACCAATCTTAAGAGCAATTAATTATTTCATTCAAGGAGGTTTCAAAGGAGCATTCAAGTCATATTTATTGTGAAGCTAATTAGTTCTATCTACTCATTTAGGAGTTTAGTTACAAAGCTTTAACAAGCACCCCTAAACACTTTTTCCCTTTCCTCTTAGTTCTTGTAATAGATTAAGAGAGTAGTGTGAGCATAGGTTTATGCTTGGTTCCTTGTGTTGGTGATAACACAAGTGTATTTCCTTCAAAAGGTTTTTGAAGTGGTTGTAAGGGTTTGTATCTCACCCGGTTAAGAGTTACGAAGATTAGTTGAGAATCTTGCAAATCCTAAGGAGGCTTCCTTAGGTAGTGGATGTAGGGAAACCGAACCACTATACATCGTTGTGTATCGTATTCTATCTCTACACTCTTTATATTTCCGCACTCTATATGCTTGATAAAATGCCTACTTGAATAGTTTGATATTATTGTCTATTAGGATTATCTAGTTTTAGACTATTTAGTTTGCTAATACAATAGGATTCAAATTAGCTTTTAATTTTATTTACTTGAGATAAAATTAGCCGATTAATTTCTATTGTCCTATTCAACCCCCCTTCTAGGACGCATATAGTATATCAATTGGTATCAGAACCTAGCTCTATTGTACTTAATCGTTTCTAGAGTTAATACGATATGGATTCTAATCAACCGGAAGGTTCATGTTCTACTAGACCTCCGCTTTTTGTAGGAAAAGACTACTTTGGATGGAAAAAGAAGATGGAGATTCATGTGAAAGGAATCGATTACTTTTTATGGATGGCTATCAAAAAGGGTCCTTATATTCCTTACGTTGCCGGAAGTACAACGGAGGTAAAAGATGAAGATGATTACAATGATCAAGACATAGCTAAACTTACCAAAAACAACAAAGCTATGAACATCCTCATTAACGGATTAAGCGTCACGGAATACGCTAGAGTTAGTGAATGCAATTCCGCTCATGAAATGTGGCAACTCTTGGAGCTATCATATCAAGGAACGGAAGATATTAAGGAAACAAAGATTGGTCTCTTTATCACTAAGTATGAGCTTTTTCGTATGGAGCCCGATGAAGCCTTGAATGCTATGCATCAAAGATTTTCTAACATTGTTAACACTTTGAAGACTCTTGGTCAAGAGTACACCAACAAGGAACAATGCCGAAAAATCTTATTTGCTCTTCCAAGGAAATACAAAACAAAAATCAACTCTATAAGGGATACTAAAGATCTTTCAAAAATGACGGTTCATGAACTCATTTGCAACCTCATGACGGAAGAGCTTGTGCTTGAAGAAGAAAAGATAAGAGATGATGAGGAGAAAAAGATTAAGAAATCCATTGCTTTTCATGCCATGAGTTCTGAGTTGAAAGAACGAAAAGAAAGGAAGGATAGTGAAGAAGAAAATTCACATGAAGAAGAAACTAGTGAAGATGAAGGAGTAGCTATGTTGGCAAGAGATATGAAAAAATTCATGAGATACAAACGCTTTGCCAAGAAAGGAAGTTCTTCCTCACCTTACAAGAAGAATGATAGAGCTATCAAACAAGATGAACCCACTTGCTATCATTGCAAAAAAGTTGGTCACATCAAAACCTATTGTCCTCTTCTTCAAAAGGAGAAACCTAAGAGAGCAATGCATGCTAATATCACTTGGGACACTCAAAATTCGGAGGAAGAAGAAAGTGACAATGAAAATGTTAATCTTGTTGCCTTTATGGGAAAACTTGAGAATGATGAAGATGCTTCTTCGGATGATGATACCGGTACTACTCACTTTGCCTTTATGGCAAATCATGATGAGGTAACTCCTAATTCCAAACTCTCTTTAACTAATGATGATGCTAGTGAACAAGATATTCATGAGGCATTTGATTCTCTTTACAATGACTTTTTAAATTCTATTGAAACAAACAAAGTTTTAACAAAAGATTTAGAATTTGAGAAAAATAGAACTAAAGAGGTTTTGAAAGCTTTGGAAGATTGTCAAAATCTTTGTGATGAATGTATAGATGAAAATGAAAAACTTCATCTTATTGAGAAAAATCTTTTGGAAGAAAAAGCTTTATTAGAGAAAAAGATTGTTGATCAAAATGCTATTATTTTGAAATTTACTAGTGGGCAAGAAAACTTGGATTTGATTTTAGGTTCTCAAAGAATGGCTTGTGAAAAAAGTGGTGTTGGATATGATCCATTCACTCACCAAAAACCTTTGAAAAATGTCTTTGTAAAATCAAAAATTTCAAATGCAATTCCATCCTCTTCAAAATCTTCTATCACTTGCACCTATTGTGAAAAACTTGGTCATGATGCATCTCATTGTTATTATCGTAAATTATTGGATTTGGGATCTCTTGTGCCAATTTGGAAAAGACCTAAATGGGTCTTAAAAAGAAAATCCACTAACCCTCATGGACCCAATCCGAATTGGGTACCTAAAGCTTAATTTACTCTTTGTTTGTAGGGGTTGAGCATCAAGAAGCAAAATATATGGCTACTTGATAGTGGATGCTCAAGACACATGACCGGAAATCCTTCATTATTTACAAATTTATATAAAACTAAAGGTGATAAAGTTACTTTTGCCGACAACACTAAGAAACGCGTTTTGGGTAAAGGTAACATTGGTAATATGGACTCTTTACTTATCTCTAATGTGTTACTTGTTGAGGGTCTCTCTTTTAACTTGCTTAGTATTAGTCAACTTTGTGATGTTGGTTTTAGTGTTAAATTTGAAGCATCTAGATGTGTTGTTTTCAAAAATGATGAGTTAGATACTATGTTTATTGCAAAAAGATCGGATAATGTTTTTGTTGTTGATCTTGAAAGTCTTATGTGCAAAAATATTAAATGCTTATCCGTGGTTAATGATAGTTGGCTTTGGCATAGACGTTTAGGACATGCTAGCATGGATTTAATTTCAAAATTATCTAGAAAAAATCTTGTTGTTGGTTTGCCTATTTACAAATTTGATAAAGATAAATTATGTGATGCATGTCAACTTGGTAAACAACATCGTTCATCTTTTAAATCCATTAATAAGGTCATCACCGTTAGGCCACTTCAATTATTGCATATGGACCTTTTTGGTCCCGTTGATGTCACTAGTTTAGGAGGGTCTAGATATGTCTTTGTTGTTGTTGATGATTACACTAGATTCACATGGGTGATGTTCCTTGCTTTAAAAAGTGATGCCTTCAATGAATTTGCAAAACTTTGTAGAAAGGTGCAAAATGAGAAAGGCTACTCTATTACTTGCATTCGTAGTGATAATGGTAGTGAATATGTGAATTCTCCTTTTGTGCATTTTTGTGATGAATTTGGAATTGAGCATAATTTTTCGGCCCCTAGAACTCCCCAACAAAATGGGGTAGTGGAAAGGAAAAACCGAACTCTACAAGAAATGGCTAGAACAATGCTAAAAGAACATAGCTTGCCTACATACTTTTGGGGTGAAGCCGTTCATACGGCTTGTTATGTGTTAAATAGAGTTCTTATTAGACCCCTTATTAAGAAAACCCCTTATGAGCTTTGGAATGGTAGACCACCAACCATTGCTTATTTTCGTGTTTTTGGGTGCAAATGTTTTATCCTAAACACTAGGGACTATTTGGGAAAATTTGATGCTAAATCGGATGAAGGCATTTTTCTTGGTTATTCCACTAAAGGAAAAGCCTATCGCATTTTCAACAAACGTACTCGTACTATTGAGGAATCTATGCATGTTGACTTTGATGAGACCAATCCTTTTAATATCAAGAAAGTAGTAGATGTTGAATTACATGAAGATACTCCACAAGATAAATCTTTAGAATCTCCTACTCAAGAGGTGAAATCTCATGATGAATCTCCTAAGGAAAATGATCATATGCAAAATGAAGCTAGTACGGATTTACCAAAGTGTTGGAAACATATCAAAGATCACCCAAGTGAATTAATTCTAGGTGATCCAAAAGAAGGTGTTACCACTCGCTCTCGTATTATTGCTCTATGTGCTCATCAAGCGTTCTTATCTCAAATTGAGCCTAAGAATATTAAAGAAGCTTTGTTAGATGATCATTGGATTAACGCTATGCATGAGGAATTAAATCAATTTGAGCGTAGTAAAGTTTGGACATTAATGGAGAAACCAATTGGCCCTACTATCATTGGCACTAAGTGGATATTTCGCAACAAGCTAGATGACACCGGTATAATTACTAGAAATAAAGCAAGGTTAGTTGCTCAAGGATACAATCAAGAAGAAGGTATTGATTTCGATGAAACTTTTGCTCCCGTAGCTAGACTTGAATCTATTCGTATGCTTCTTGCTTTTGCTTGTTATATGAATTTTAAACTTTACCAAATGGATGTCAAAAGTGCTTTTTTAAATGGTTTTATAGACGAGGAAGTTTTTGTTAAACAACCTCCGGGTTTTGAGGATCCAAAATTTCCAAACCATGTTTTTAAACTTTCAAAGGCTTTATATGGTTTAAAACAAGCACCTCGTGCTTGGTATGAACGATTAAGCAAATTTTTATTAGATGATGGTTTTAAAAGAGGAAAAATTGACTCCACTTTGTTTATAAAAAGGTCCTCAAAAGATATCCTTCTTGTTCAAATTTATGTGGATGATATTATATTTGGTGCTACTAATGAAAATCTTTGTGAGAATTTTTCTAAAAGTATGCATAAGGAATTTGAGATGAGCATGATGGGAGAATTGAATTACTTTCTTGGACTTCAAATCAAGCAAATGAAAGATGGTATCTTTGTAAATCAAGCCAAATACACAAAAGAATTGATCAAAAAATTTGGACTTGAAGATGCAAAGGAAATTGGAACTCCAATGAGCACATCCACAAAATTAGACAAAGATGAACATGGTAAGGATGTTGATGAGAAACTATATCGAGGTATGATTGGTAGCTTACTTTATTTAACCGCTTCTAGACCCGATATTATGTTTCTGGTGTGTCTTTGTGCAAGATTTCAATCTTCTCCTAAAGAAACCCATCTTAGTGCCGTTAAGCGTATTTTTAGGTATTTGAAAGGAACCCTTAGTCTAGGACTTTGGTACCCAAGATTTACCTCCTTTGAGCTAATAGGTTATTCGGATGCCGATTATGCCGGTTGTAGACTTGATAGGAAGAGTACTAGTGGTAGTTGCCAATTCTTAGGTCAATCCCTTGTTTCTTGGTCTAGTAGAAAACAAAATAGTGTTGCTTTATCCACGGCCGAAGCCGAATATGTTGCGGCCGGAAATTGTTTGACTCAAGTTCTTTGGATGAAACAAACTTTACTAGATTTTGGCCTAGAGTATGATCGTGTTCCCATTCGTTGTGATAACACTAGTGCTATCAATCTTACCAAAAATCCTATTCAACACTCTAGAACAAAACACATAGAAATCCGTCATCATTTTATCCGTGATCACACTCAAAAAGGGGACATTGTTCTTGAATTTGTCACTTCCGAAAATCAACTAGCCGATATCTTTACGAAACCTCTACCCCAAGATCTCTTTGAAAAAATTCGTTGTGAGATTGGCATGCAAATTCTCTAACCTTTCTTTTATGTCATGTTTTGTTTAGAGCTTTTTATGTATATAATCTTGTTGCTAATCTTTTCTTGATGTTATAGGTTCCTTGAAGCTTCTAATTGTTATCCATTTTATTCCTTTAGTCCTTGTTTTTACTCAAAATGTGTTTTGACCCCTTAAATTTTTCAAAAGTGTATCATTTGTTCTTTTTGTTGTTGACAAAGGGGGAGAAATTTTAGTTGAACTTTTTAAAATGCATTTTGTGAGGGGGAGTTTTTATAAAAACTCTAGTGATTAGGTTGAGGGGGAGTTTTTGTTCAAAACTTAATCTTAGGCATCTTCAAAAGTTTATGATTTGTCAAACATCAAAAAGGGGGAGATTGTTAGCCTCACCTTGTTTTTATTCCCGTTTTAATATTCGACAAATCATCCTTTAAACTAAAATTCATTTTTATATCACTTTAGATGTTTTCCAAAACCCCTCATTAGATTAGTTGTGCTCATTTCATTGTACTTAGCTTAAATATTCAAAAAAGCAGCTCCGCGGTGCACCGGATGAATCACGCGGTACACCGCAGCATCACGGACCAGAAGCACGGTGCACTAGATGGCCCGACCAGTAAGCTCAGAAATCTGCACGGTACACCGGACATAAGACGCGGTGCACCGGACCCAGGCACGGACCAAGTGTGCGGTACATGGAGTAGTCCGACCAGTAAGCTCATAATCAAGTCGAACAGTCCCGCGGTGCACCGGACCATACCCGCGGTGCACCGCACGAGAGGGTTTCAGCACTATTACTAGAGGACAAAGCTTATATCCGTTGGGAGATAAATAGATCCGTTAGAGAGAAGCCTTATGACCGTTGGACCATCTTTTCAGCTATAAAATGGAGTTCATTCAAGACACAACTCAAGCCTTCCATCTACCAATCTTAAGAGCAATTAATTATTTCATTCAAGGAGGTTTCAAAGGAGCATTCAAGTCATATTTATTGTGAAGCTAATTAGTTCTATCTACTCATTTAGGAGTTTAGTTACAAAGCTTTAACAAGCACCCCTAAACACTTTTTCCCTTTCCTCTTAGTTCTTGTAATAGATTAAGAGAGTAGTGTGAGCATAGGTTTATGCTTGGTTCCTTGTGTTGGTGATAACACAAGTGTATTTCCTTCAAAAGGTTTTTGAAGTGGTTGTAAGGGTTTGTATCTCACCCGGTTAAGAGTTACGAAGATTAGTTGAGAATCTTGCAAATCCTAAGGAGGCTTCCTTAGGTAGTGGATGTAGGGAAACCGAACCACTATACATCGTTGTGTATCGTATTCTATCTCTACACTCTTTATATTTCCGCACTCTATATGCTTGATAAAATGCCTACTTGAATAGTTTGATATTATTGTCTATTAGGATTATCTAGTTTTAGACTATTTAGTTTGCTAATACAATAGGATTCAAATTAGCTTTTAATTTTATTTACTTGAGATAAAATTAGCCGATTAATTTCTATTGTCCTATTCAACCCCCCTTCTAGGACGCATATAGTATATCAGTGGGAGACCAAACGGGGTCTACTAATTCATTTTCAATCATATGACACCAAATAATTGACTGTATGAAAAAGTGTGGTATATCTTATAATCTAAAAGATAAGAAGATAAACATATAGAAAGAATATGGTTCTTGTATTTCAGTCACTAGTAATACTACAATGATCTTATATTTATAGGGAAATGAGTGACCCTTCGTTTGCCAAAATAGATAGGAAATATAAAGTCTTAACTCATTGGACATCCACAATTAGGTAATTTATTTTTAATACTCTCACGTGGATGTCCATCCATTAGAAAATATGTCTCGTTAAAACCTTTCCAAGAAAAATACTATGGGATAAAAACTTGGTATTAGAAGGGAAAAGAGTACATATAGATGGAACTAGATATCTCAAAACACGACTTCATTAAAATCTTGCCAAGAAAAGCCCGGTGGGATAAAAAAAATTGGACGAAGGAAAAATAGTATAGTTTTGTTTACGCTCCCCCTGATGATGGAAAGCGATCTCTGAGTTGTCGCATTCCAGTATTGTGGATCGGCTTCTTGAATGTTGCGGGTGGAAATGATTTCGTAAGAAAATCTGCAAAATTCTTATGTGTTTGTATCCGTCGAGTGTCAATATACACATTCTTATGTAGCTCGTGCGTGTAGGAGACTTCAGAATATGTTTTGTAAAGTCTCCTTTGATGTAGCCAATTTAATTATGTGTGGTACAAGCAAACAGTATCCTCATACAATACGATTGGTATATTTTTGTTGAAGATAAACCACACTTCTTTTGGGTATGTTCAATAATCCACTTAAATAAATATTTCATACCGCTCCCCCTTGGATATTCACTGAAGGATATGGCTCATTAAAACCTTATCAAGAAAACACATTGGGATAAAACTTAATGAAGGGGAAAGAATACATCAATCCTTGGGGGTTATGACATATATTCAATCTATCTCGTCAAAAAAATGACTAGAAAACCCCAATGGAAAAAACCGTGGTGAAGGTAAAAAATGCAAAATTTCAATATATTCTTTCCCTCATTACGACATTACATATTTATAAATGCATTATATACTTGCGGACTTGTACCTTGATGTTGTCACTAATGAAACTTTAATTAGTAAATTTTCTAGATTTTCACTTTAGGGTATGGAGTGCTAGTAATATCATTTTTTTGATCAAGAAAAAGAGTATATACTTCTTTTGACAATGAATATTTGGCATACCTCGTTAAAACCATACTAGGAAAAACCTAGAGGGAAAAAATACCTTAGCGAAGGAAAAAGAGTACAACACACAAATATCACATTCTCTTCATTATAACATGAATTATGACAACAATTATTCTGAGTATCCTTTCATAATTCAGACACTTATCTCTCGTGATTTAAATAAATTATGTTCTTCAGGAACTTTGTGCTTTAGGCACTTCTAGATCTTTGAGAACTTAAATTTTAGACGCTCTAAGTATTCTGGCACCTATCATGCTTCATGTACTTGTTATGCTTCGAACACCTTTGGTGCTTGAGAACCTGTCATGCTTCAGGCACCTATGGTACTTTGAGCACCTATTGTTTTTTTTAAGAACTTTAATATTCATATAATAACCTCATGTATCAATAATATAATATAAGAATGATGATGTCTCCCCATTATTAATTCTAGGTTTATGTAGGAAACTCCGTGATACATGTATGGTTTTAGATTTCGAAATTCACTATTATTCTTTCTATCATCGTCGACATATTTTGCCACTTTGTGGTTTAGAATCCTTATTATTTATTTCAAACTCTATATTTAATAAAAATATATTATATTCATAAACTATCTCACAGTTTTAATATTTTCAGTAGACAAATAATCTACATATCTTTCCTTATATTCAGGTACCTTCGTCTCTTCAATGACCATTACTTCCTTTAAGAGCAATGCATGTGCCAACGTTAGTTGGCTTAATAATTCCTCTCATATCACGTGGGGTTCACATTCCACAATATTTACTATTTTATCATTTACTCATGAAATTTTCTTCTTTGGGGCATTAGTATACTTTGAACTGACAGGCTTACAATGCTTCATGCTTTGGTTATATGCATTACAAATATACCAAACTTCATGCGTCAGTTAGATGCATTACAAGTTTACCACGCTTCATGCGTTGGTTGGATGCATTCGCTAGAATATTTGTTATTTATTTATATGGGATAATAACCTATGTTGAAGCGTTTACAACGTATTTTTGGAATTTCAAAATATTCTACATACTTGCGAATGCATTAGGTATATTATTTGCAATACATTGCAAATAGATATTCATTTTAACTTCAAAATCTTATTCTTTAGTTCGTAGATACATCACGCAACTTTATGTTGCCTTGTCTCTCCCTCGAATATGGGGGAAAACATCTCTTTTAAATGACATTGCACGAAGTGTGTTTTAAGATATCAACTTTTAAAGATTCGAGATATCCAATCATTTAAAGATTATCAAAATCAACATAAATCCCAAATCATCAGATGGGATAGTCAATAAATTTTATTGTAATATAAAACATATGGGTAGTCACTTGGTAAAAGAATCTTCGGGTTCTTCTAAGTAGAAACCAATTGAGTTACCTATTATTCGACATATCAATAATGTCACTAGGTGACCAAGTTGATCATGTTATAACATAAATTTCTTTGAATTGTGACATCTTTTCTTTTGCATAATGTGTGTTTCAACTACTCGAATCAATACATAATACAATCTTAAAGAAATAGCAGAATTTTCTTTTCTCAAACACACTTGTGGTGAGACTAAGTAGAAATAATGCAAAAATAATCGTTGTTACAAACACTTCTGGTTTATAAAAAAAATTATTTCGGAGAATGTCCTTAAACTTAGTAAATGTCTTTAGGATTTACTAAAAACATAATGCTCTAATTATGTCAAGTTTATACCACATGGTAGCATAATTTTTTTTCCATCAAAAACTTCTAATTAGATCGACTAGATGGTTTAGCGTACAATAGGTAAACTACCAATATATAGTTCCACTATATTGATGACATTCATGGTTATCATTTCGTGATGGCTTATTTTTCGCGACCTTTTACTTTTGGTATATTCCTTATTATTCCACTTTGGTGGTGAGGATTTTTTAACAATATTCAGACTACTATGAATCAAGAGTTGATTCATCCATAACTTTAACCTCGTCTAGAGTCTCGGTAACCAAGATGTCAATTCCAGACATATTGGAAGACATTGCATTTTCTTCCAGAAACCCACTTCTATTTACTTCAAAGAATGGTTTTTAGCTACGAAAAACAATATATAAGTCACTCAATTATTTTCATTACCAGGTCAATTTTTATATAGGCTAGAAATGATGCATTTTCTTCAGATAATGTGATTATATTCTCTCCAGGGAATAATTTCTAACCGGTGGAATACAACATTAACCACTTTTTTTGTCATCCACACGTCTATTGATTTAGATAATGAAAATGGTTACATTCACTTCAGGGAATGTAGCTCCATTCACTTCGAGGAATGAAACGTTATAGTATACAAGAAAATGTAATGTTAAACCATAATACTAGGATAAAACTCTACTTACGACATTACTACTTCAAGAGTATTTTCATGATATGAAATGTGTAAAAGGTCTTTACATACCTTGTTTCAGAATACTTCTACCTACAGTAATATCTACTGCAGGAGAATAATCATGTAACCTTGAATTTTAGAATAATAGCGACGATAATCTATTTTTCCTTTGTATTCTTATGAAATAATTAACCTCGTCTTTTTTCAGTTTCCTTAGCTTCTAATTTTATTTTCATAATAAATCTTGTTGTCATCACCTCTTTTTACTTTTCTTAACAACAATACTAGTACAAATAATCATATATATACATGAAAATTATATATATACTTTATGAAGACATACCTGCAAAGCAAACTTTGCAACACTATCATGATTGTAAACTCATTTGGAGCTAAGATCACCACCACGTTGATTCACATACACATTAGAAAATGTAGTATTTTCTTCATGCAGTTTCATTCACTCCGTTGAATAATTCTAGCTAGAGAATAAAATATTTAATCGGCTTTAACCCGACCATTTTGGTTTGCGTATCTATTTTCCGATAGATTAAAAAATGAAACCTGTTACAGGGAATGCAATTCCATCCACTATAGGAACTTTTATTAGAATATGATTTTATTTAATCATATCTTTGTTGTGTTTTATTTGTATAAACCAGTAAAACAATGTAGGAACTAATGCAGAAATAAAATAAAAGTAAATAATTAAATAACTTTACTTGTCGAGGCTCTGATTGGATCTGATGTCTTTAAGGTATTTAGGCCACGTACAGGTGTCTTACATTTGTTGGATTCAACCTCCAGGATACAACGACAAAACTATTCAAAAGAAACTGACACACGAATTCTTAAGAATCTCAACGAACTTAATAATGCTGCGTCTTTCTATCTCTCTCTTATAATTTTAATGATTTGAAAAATGAATGAATGAAAATGTTTGAGTTGGCCAACTATTTATAGAAGATGAAAAGGTGGATTTGGCAAAAGAGTTGTGATGGTTCATTTGAAGATACGTTATATTAAAAGACAAAACGTTTAGTTTAGTATAGAAGACCAAAACATAAGTTGGTCCAGATGGTATGAAAGTCTGGCCCAAAAGCCCACTAACTTGGAGGCCCAGATCAAAGCCCAGTATTACCCTTTTTTTTCCTTGCTTTGCTTTGCTTCATAACCAAAAGAAAAATAAAATAAATAACATGTATTATTATTCATTTATTTATTCTTTTTTTTTCTTTTTCTTTTAATTTCTTCAAATTCTATGACTCAATTTCTCATTTAACTTCAAATGATTTTTGCCAGATGAATGTATTACGTTAATCTTTATAAATAGAATAAACGATCATCAATATTCGAATCATTTCTTTAAATTGAGTCACCCACTGTCATCGTAAACATGGTCATCCCTTGGGTAAAAATCTCATTTGACCAACAATCTTGTCACCACATATTTATTTTAATACACTCCACGCCAAAAATTTCAAACCAAGTGATCATTAGGAAGACGATTCAAGTCTCGGAAAAAGAGGGAAAATGTCAACTACCATTGTATCGATCACGGTGAGAAAGATAATAAAAAATAATACAAAGATTCTAACGATTGTTGCAAGAAATTCGTGGGTAGGGTTTGTAAATGAATCAAGTCGCTCGAGCTCAGTTCATAGTAAAGCTCGTTTGAGATCAGCTTGAATATAAACAAGTTCAAGCTCAAAGTCAAGCTCCAATTTAAACTCGTTAAGTGAACAATCGCGCTCAACCTCGTTCGTAAACGACTTGTTTATATTTATGAATTATAAATTAATAAATTATTTACTTGTAATTATATATTAATCCTGTAATATCAACTTGATTATGTTTAAACTTTTATTTTTTCATTAATATTACGCTTCATATTTCATACCACACAGTCTATCAAATACTAACTGTTCATGAAAGTTCTGTCTAAACCATAAAAACATATTGTTCATGAACAAATCGAGCTCAACTCTAAAAAACCTTGTTGTATAAGTTAAACAAACAAGTTTTAATATCTCTACCTTGAATCGTTGAAAGCTCGGTTCGCCTCTTTTAAATTTGAGCTCGGATCGGCTCGGATCGGCTCGACTCGTTTAAATTTAAGCTCAGCTCGCTTCCCCTTAAGAAGTTAAACAAACAAACCTTCACATCTAGTATTTGGCTTGCCTCGACTCATTTACACGTGGAGATCAATTATTACAATTATTTCTGGATTAGTGCTTGGTGTTAAAAGCAATAAACAACTAGAACGTGCTTTGCTATTTCTTGAAATGGTTTTGATGATATAATTTGTGCCACCTCAAAAATGCTTAACAATTATTAATACTAAACAATGTATTTCTAGATACATTGAGGGTCATTTGAATTGAATAATATTCTATCCTATTACTCATGTTTTTGTCAAAAAAAAAAAAAAACTCGTGTTCGTAAAATACTTTAAAATAAAGTATTCAAAATAATGTAATACCACACATGCGTTTATTTTTTGACGAAATTTTAAAATACCACTCATGGATGTTTTGCTATTTAAAAGTAACTAGGTATGTATATTATACACTTGGTCAAGTTGGAATATATTGGGGTAAAAAAAATCTGCATATATCGAGTAAAATTTTAAGCTCCAGATTCATTAATTATGAGTATAGTACAAAGAATAGCTGTTTAATCTACCAAACTCGGAAATGCGCCCAAAAAAAAAAAAAAAAATCTACCAAACTCGAAAACAAAATACACAGTGAGAAACTAAAACAAGAGACACATCACTAGAACATAAAAAGAGGAGAGACGAACTCAGGCCGCAGCAGAAAATCTAGAAACAAAAGTATCACCGAAGTAGTAGACTGGGAAGTGTCACAGGATCATGATCGTAAAGAAGGATTATCTCAAGCCTCGGGACGGGAGTAGAAGATCGACTATCATTGACCAACGTGATCAATGGCCGAGGTGATAGTTTCATTGACGAAGATCTTGGTAGCCCTCTGATCAAAGGAGGTATCACTAGACCAAGTGATAATAACAGAAATAGAGATTGGATGAAGAGTACCACGCCCCCCATACGAAAAAACACACAAACTGCTTCTCCAACCAAACCAAACAAACGCAAGCCAAAGTAGTCAAACAAATAAATTTCGAACATAAGAGACTCCAAATAAACGACAAACACTCGAGACTTCTCAAACCGGGGTCAACGGAATGAACAATCATGGCTACAAATGAATCACCACCTGCGATTGTTGTGTATCTACATATACCATAGAAAAAACACAAACACGAAAAAAACCACACCTTATGCCATTCTAACCAAGAGCAGGTCAAACTTACCGAACAGTATAATCTCGAGCAGAGGAATTGGCGAGTGAACGACAAACACCTGGTACTCCAAAAGTCAAAATCCAGTGAACTAGTAACCATATTGCATCACCATAAGCCCTCGGATAATGATGACAAAAGACGAGGTCAAAAAAATCTAACCACAAGCGCAACTCACCAAAATAGTCCTCTGCCAACTAATCGGAACATCCACCACAGACGAAGAACCCAAAACGTCAACTAAACCAGCACACCATAGAAAAGAAATCAAAAAGAGGGAACAACCATTCTAACCTGTAATACAAACTACCAAAATTTCAATCCTGTTTTTAAGAATAGCTCTGGTGAAAAAGTGTCCTCTCACAAAAGAGATGCTCCACTCTTGAATCATCTCCAAGAAGTAGCGGCAACGAAAACACGGCAATTGGGTGCAACGAGATCCGCAGAAGAAAAGCCCCAATCTGGTTATGGGTCGAGTCATGTTGATGTGGGTTTGGGCTTCTTTGTCGAGTCATGTTGATGTGGGTTTGGGCTTCTTTCATTGCTAGACCCGAAAGGAGCATCAAACGACGAAACAAAGTCCATTGAAAGATTCAAAACAAATCCAAACCTAACCCAAAACCACGGCAGAGCACACAAATCTAAAGGGCAAGAGCCCAAAAAAAAACAACGAGAGTGACAAAGGAACGGAAAGAAAGACAGGCAGCCGTCATCGCTGGCAAAAGGAGAGAGAAAGGCCGACGACAACGGCTAGGGTTTGGGTCAAGTTCGCTTTACTTTTCTTGTTAGGCAAGAGAGAAAAGCGTCCACTGTAAAGACTAATGTGAATTGTAAATAGTCCAACAATGTAAGAGAAAAAAAATCAACAAGAAAAAAGAAATGTCATTTAGCATGAGTAATGTTTTGGAAGATACCTAGAGCATTACTCTTTTATATTGGGTTTATATCTTGGGTAATTTATGAGTTTTTGTAAATGATCAATTCAACAATTCATTGTGATCTACTGCAATAAGTAAAACGGTTAAAAAATCATTTTGAATTCAAATTGGTACGATTCACAAACTAGCACAGAACAAGCAGTATCCAATGCCATTAAATTGCACACAAATGTCAGCTATGTCCCAACAAGCGTAAATTCTAATCCAAGTACAATATATGAAAAAGAGGAATATAAATCCAGAAATTCTGTATCAGGACATTCCATCAGATTCAAGATAAGAGTAAACATAAGCTGAACTAACAACTCTAGAAGACAACAGTGTCAATCATTGTCCCCAAAGTCTGAATAATGTTTGAAGACATCAAGTTTGAAACATGCTCTTCCAAATGCTTCTTCGCATCTTGTCTTCCTACATTAGCTATCGCTAACTTCTCAGGTGTCAATTCATCCTCCTCTTGAACTGCTTTATTGTATTTTGTCGCTAAACTTAGCATCTCCTACATCACGTATTAAATTAAAATTAAAATTAAAACAACATATTTAGGTTGGCATAAAATGTACAAGTGAAGCAAAAAAAAAAAACCTTAATATACCTGGACTGTCTGTTCATTAGTTTTGGAATGGGTGTCGAATCGCTCAAGTGTAAGTCCATCTGTCCATTTCTTCTTGTGAAGATTTAAAAGCATCTTTTCCTCAAGTTCATTCTTTCTATAGTTTATGGCTATGGAGTAGTAATGTCTGTTCAAACCATGGATTAATGCCTGCAAAAAGTAGAAGAATTTTCAGAAAAAATAATAAAAAATAATATTTACTATTTAGTCCTCAATCCTTACTTGGATAGATGGCTTGTTGAGATGTCCAAGGTTTGATGTTGTCTGTCTTGGCTCTTGACCAAGCATCATAGTCTGTGGGTTTATGAGACGAAAAGCATCAATTACCACCTTACCCTTAACACTTTGAATTGGATCCACCACTACTGCTACAGCTCTTTGATTCAATGCTTCAAAACTCTGTAATTAATAAACCAACAATCAGTTATAAACCGGACATGAGTAACAAATTTTAAGAATAAATGACACTTTAAAGTAGAAGAGTAAAACCTGCTGAGTATTGATATCAACACCTGAGAGCCAACATCCAAAACCAGGATGTGAATGATACCAACCAACCACCATTTCAGGTCTGTAACACCAACAATAACATTATATACTGAGAGTAAATATATTTAAAAATAAAGGAATTTAAGAATAATTAATCATACCTTCCAGTTTGTTTAAGCATATCAAGCATATTAGTCTGGAAAACATGATCCACAGCTTCAACACTAACTCCAGTACCACTCTGAGGCATAGCAAAAACATCTACTACACGAACAGTGTACTCATCCACAAATTCCCCTAACATTAGCCCCATCACTTCCATAGGAACCCCAGCTCTACCTACACACCATTCAAAACCCCATACAACCCTAATTATACATAGGGATTCAAATACAAATACACATACAAATAAACCCTAATGATTCATCAATACACTCACAAAAGCTATTACATGTATATACATATCCAAATCACCTCATACAGACAAACTCAGATTCAAATATCGATGAACTAGACTAAACAGCATAAAACCCTTAGTATGACAACAATACATACATATTTTTCTTGATTATATACATAAATGCTCATAAATCAGCCTGTATAAACTTTCTTAGCCACGTATACGAACATCTCATACACAACACTTTACTCTATCAAACCCTATGTATAAAAGAATACGCATATAGAGGTAAATATAATGACAGATCAAGATGTAAATGCTTCTTTAAACTCATATAATTCAAGTGAAAATAAAATCTAGGTTACCGTGTTTGAGCATCTTCAAGAGTGCGAGGGATGAAATGTAAACTTGCTCCGAGGAATCGAGAGTAGGAGAATCAGGTGGAGGGTGGCCTAACGATCCACCGGCGCCGGCGAACATTCGCTGCAATCTCTCCATACCAGACATGAGTTTGAGAATATAATTTCTTTGAGAAGAAGATAGCTGATAGAGATTTAAGAGATTTTGGGGTCTATATAAAAAGGTTTTTATTTTGCAGAAAGGTCCCCGTAGTTTTATATATATTGAAGGTAAAGACATATGTTGGGCTATTATCTTCTAATAGTTTTCTCAAATTTGACCACTTAAATTTAGGTTATATACTTTCATATTCTCACAATTTAGATGTCTTTCATTTTTCTTCACTTGTTACCATAAATATTTTATTTGTTCCTATTACCTTACCTTTTAATAATTGGATGACCATAAAAGGGTAAGTATTAGAAAAAACAAAAATATTTGTGATAAAAAATAGGAAAAAACAAAAATATAGCCTAAATTAGGGAGAAAATAAAAATGTTGCCAAAATTGAAGAAACTAGTTAAAGATAATAGCCCAAACGGAATTTTACTCTAGATATTAACATAGGCGATATATACAAAGATCGAAGTCTGAAGCAAAATATCGTACCCAACCCCGACCCCAAAAACAAGGATTCCTCCCTAAATGTGTGTCATTAGCCAAATACCTTAGCCACTCTCTCGGGTCTTTTGTCATTAAATAATCAACAGAAATAAAATCCTAAACGAAGGTACCTAATCACAATCAACATAATGCAACTGTGACCTGTAGTAGTGTTGAATACCACAAATCCTCCGAGATACCCAACAACTTAGGTTTGGAACAGTGAGGACCAAGAAAGTGACAGAATACTCGACTTAAACCTCCCAAAAGGAAGGAAACCCCAACTCTTCTCCTCATACATCATAGTGGCATAACATTGGCATAAAATCCTTCCTTTTCTCCCAACTCCAGCGCACCACAACCATAATAACTATTTGTAGTAGAATCCATAAAAAATTTAAGCGTCGAATGACGGAACCAACTTCTCCAAATCCAAAGTAGTGATTGCCAATCAAATTAAAATGTTAACACCCTTCTTGTCTCGAAGAAACCCCATTTCCAGTAGTACCGATCAACTTCTCAGTGATTGTAACACCCTACGAATTCAAATTGTCATCCTAAAATGGCCTAAGAGACCCAACTTTTGTATAACTTATATACCTTGTCCGAAATATTCCAAATAACCAATTCATTTAACACGTTAAGTTTATATCTTCCTAGTAGGCCCCTACTACACCCAACCCAACAACTTGTAACCACATAATTAAATTTTGGGTCGGATCTGCACCCTCAATCATCCCTTACACCTTCGTCCCCACTTATCACCATGATATGACAAGAAAAAAGCTAACATAACTGTAAGCATCATCGCTCCCCACCAAACTCCTAAGTCCTTCCACCAATACCTCCTTCATGTAGCAACCTGTAAATGCTTAGTAAATCCCTCGCCTCCAACTCCTCAGCCAATTTCCATCCTTCCCTGTAACACAACATATCACCAAAGTCTAACATGTCTATATGTTATTTTGACAAATTGACCCCATCCTCCATACCACCACCTCTGCATCAACCCTTGAACACCACCTTCTTTGACATCTTTTGGTAGTTGTTGTTTCCCAGGTGTGATATAAAATCAACTCTCGGAGTATGATAACTCATAATTATACGAGTCGTCACAAGTAATAAAAATTTAAGTAAAATTTGTTCTCCTTAGGGATTAAGAAGTTAACGCGTAATTTGAGTTCAAATCCATATTTTTGTTGGTAAATACTAAATACTAATAGAAGAATTATTTAAGTGATTTTTGATATAATTACTAACTAAAACGAAGATAATAGACTGAAAATTAAATAATGAAGATAAGACAAATGAGAGGTATATCTCAACATTGCGTACTCGCCACTAGCATGAATTAGGACTATTCGCGATATAAGGGTAAATTGGGTATTGTACTTGCTAACCGGGTATTTAAAGTCTCCCTAAGTTCTTTCCAGATAAGAAATGGGTTGCTATATAATACTAGGAAGCTCTTACAAGTGAATCCTATGCATGTTATCTAGACGCATAAAGTTCAAACCCGGTGTGATTATCTAGCTAGTTTAGATCTTTCAATTCTCAAACTCAACTAACTCTTTCTTTATATTTTCCAACTACGAAATCCCCCTCCCGGACGTAACTTAATAGTTAACACAACTCAATATATGTGCAAGATAAAGAATTACTTTAAACATAAGAATTATAATAAACGAGCAATCCATAACCACTTTAAATTAACATGTAATCCTAGATAGTATAGAAAATAATCCCAAGCCATAACTAGGGTTCATACATATGGAATATCAAGCTAAAAGATGTTTAATTCACGTTCAAATTATGAAAGAAAAAATTAAATACATATTATAGAGTATAAGCGAAGAAGAATTACAACATATAAAGATCTTGTGTTGTTGTCTTGCTCTCATTTCTTCTTTCTTGCTCCCTAAGATAATATTAATGATTAAATGATGGAGTATATCTAATAAGCTGAAAAATACTAATATATAGTAGGAAATTAGGAGGGATAAGTCATGGGCCCAACAAATAGGTCAAAAGTGGCCAGTGGACTTCTTCATTAAATATGGACTACTCAAGTCAATTTGCCAAAACGTCAATAACTTCCTCATCTCAACTCAGAATCGATCAGTGTTTCTTCTTACGCTGTTACGCATACTAGACTCCAAGAGCTACCTTGATCCAAATATCATGATCATATTCGTTACCAATTATTTGTTGTAAATTTTGCAAGTTGAAGAATCCATTTTTCCATATTTGGTACCATGATTTCTAATGATCTTCTTGACTCCTTGGACATCTTGGGTATTTACTTAGCTTCTTTACTCCTTAGCTTGGCCTTTTCATCCTCATATCTTTCATGTTCTAGGAGTTACACAATAGAACACAAAACTACCTCAAATTGCTCTAAAGCACGAATAAACTCATGTAACAACTAAGAATTCAATATATGCTAAATTAAGAAATAAATCATATCTTTTTAATTATAAAACAACCTAAAATGATGTCTCAGAAGGATTAAATTATCTCACCAAATATGAGACATCAAGACCTCAAACTCAAATCATTGTCGTCTAGACAATGTAAGCATGACAGTAGTAACCAAGAATCAACCAACATCATGCAGAAATAAGAAATGACTTTGAAGAAACATGAAGATAACTTCTCATAAAGTTAATACAAGTGTGATAACCAACAAAAACACTAATCATATAAATAATCAACAATGTTAAAGTTTAAATAGAAGTTAGTTTCACAATGCAAAATGATCATTCTTACTTGGCTTAAAGTGGTGGCTACAGGATGATCATCGATCCCTCCATGTTGTCTAATGGTCAAAAAACTATCTTCCCTTTCGCTCAATTATCACTTAACCACATAGCTGAATATCACGAGGACTTTTCGGTTATAATGTAAGGCTTTAGTGAGGTATGATATATATATGTGTGTGTGTGTGTGTGTGTGTCTATGTGTGGATAATTTTTAGTGAAATTTTGACTCTTTCCTCACTAACCCAAACAAATAAGCGACCAAGAGATTGAGTCTTCTCTTATAGATGTGCTCATTCATTCCTTTTTAATGCATCACAAGTATCCCCAGTTCACACATATAATGATTAACATCCTCTTTCTTTAGGATATTTCTAAAAAAAGTCACTTATCAGATTCTTTTTCACTTTCTTTCTTTTTCCTTTTCGAAGTCAAGCATAAACCAATTTTTATGTTTAGTTTCATGCTTGCTTCTTTCCTTTTCTCTATTTTTTCATTTCTTTTTCTTTTATTGAATCTAGAATAGGAATAGAACAATGTGCATCACAATTTAGCACAAATACAAGCAAAATACACACCCTTATATACCCCTTCGCCATGAACACCCTCCATCTCAAACTCAAACTAAAAAACTATTAATCATAAGGTATCGTGATTTGAGTGTGGGTCATATGGTAAAGTCCTGCAATATAAAGGGTATAATCTCATAATGTGGCTAATATAGAAAGTCTTTTAGGCGTAGAGGGGATAAAAGTGACATAATATTCATCTGTACATAATGCAATAAGGAACAAGTGGCTATCAAAGAACTACCTAGACCATCTCTCTAACTACGTGGACTCGTCAACTCTTTTGCGTTAACGGTGTAGGTAAAGTTGGTTTTCGACTAGGTTGGATCTCAAATCCTACACACCTTTCCACTTGTCGCTTCATTCAAATTAGCCTTATTATGCACTACTACCTAACAGTTCAATCCACACTAACATGTTTCATACAAATATTTAAAGCATCACATGGGCATTTTTAAAGTACAGCCCTTATTAATATCGTCAAGTATCTAAACATGCTTATACGAGAATACATGTTCAACAAAAAATACTAATTAAACCCCTGTTTCTTAAACCAATTTTTATTTTGTGTTTAATATTTTAAAAGCAAAAAAACACGTAAAACGAGGACGAGAACAACGAGTACCCCAACCCCAACTCAACAGATGAGTTATGTCCCCAAACTCCACAAAATTCCAAAAGCATTTACAATTAAGAAAATACACTTAAACACATATTATACAAGCTAAACAAATGGAAAAGAATACGTACTTTCCCGAGTAACTCAATTTCCAAGTTAGAGGTTAACGTTCTCGGTCCATGTTGCTAGAGCCAAAGGGGCATGCAAATTTGAGAAACTCCTTCATTTTAAGAGTCACACCTCACTATTTTGATCATAAATTTTTCAAACGCTATCCAAATGAGGTGTGGTTTGCGAAGTTGGAAATTAGACTTCCTTATAATTCCAGAGTACACCAATCTCCTTAAAATTCCTAGTCAATCTTTTGTAGTTTATTTATGAAATTGGTGTAGTATGCAAAATTTCAAAAATTTGGCCATAACTTTCGGATGAGAGCTCTTATCGGGGGTGTGATCTTTGGTATTATATAGATCTCGAAAAAAATATGCGATCTAGACTCGAGAAAAATTTATTTCGACACCTGAGGTTATGGCCTGTAAAAAATATTCAAATTTTGTCTATCGCCAATATACTTGCGGTACCGCAAATTAGCTCGACATGTCAATTAATTTGTATCGGGTGCTCCAGATTTTACATTAGGTGAAACCTAATTGTCATTGATATTCTTGCGGTATACTATATGATTCCCACCACAATACATCATACCTTGTAAAATAAAATGTATGCTTGCCTTGAACCATGAATATTCGTCTAGAAATTCTGACTAATCCTCTATGATCGATTATAGCCAAGTTTCTAAAATAAATACTTATAACTAACTAAGGTGGAATTTCAATCTTGAAATCATTTATGCTCATACCTTTGTGAATGTAGGAGAAACAAATCGCAAGATGTGTTTCAACCATTAAAATCCAAAAACTGTCACCATCGGGTATTAAGCTAAATCCCGTAAGATCCGAAGCCTACCCATTAATAAATCCGTCATTATAACTATACCCTTAATAAATTATTATCAATTAAATCATATGGTTGAGGGCAAAGGAATACTTATATTTAATCATGAAATATGATCTAGTATTTTCAAACGGGGGCTTTTATTTTAAGCAGTCCCAACGCCCATTAGAATACTAGTAAAAGCCCCCTACTAACTACAAGTTGAAACCCAACTAAAATAAAAAATACCCAAATACCCCTCCCTTTCTCTTCTAATTAAAGTGAAAAAACAAAACCAAAACAAAACCCTATTAGGGTTATAGATCTTACCTTCTCTTCACACACACTCCTTTTTCTCTCTCCTCTCCCTTCCTTTCTCTTCCCATTGATTTGAGCTTCTCTTCACACTCACAAGAAAACTGCTGCCACCAGTGGACCCTTCTCCACCGCCTGGACCATTCTCTACCATCATCAAACCATCCCCGATCTCCTCCACCTTCGCCTGAGAGGAAAACCGCCGCCATTGTAGATCATTCTCCACCTTCGCCTGAGAAGAAAACCGAGTGTGACGGATCTCACTTTCCTGCTCAAGAAAAACGCCGTTGCACCTGCACAAGAAAACCACCACACAACCAATAATCCGATTTCCTCCACCAAGCCGCTCTTTTTTTGTTATGGAAAATTTCAATTTTTACTTATTCTTTACTTTTCTTTTTGTTTCCTTTTCTTTTCTTGTCTAATTTATGATTTATGGGTATAGATGTGTTGGTATTGATATAAATTTGTGGGTGTGGGTATATTACCTAGTTGTTTGGTATGTATATATGGATCTATTTAGTAAGTACATATAGATCTGTTTGATAAGTATCTATGAATTTGTTTGGAACGTACCTATGAATTTGTTTGGTACGTACCAATTGGATTTGTTTGGTACGTACCAAATGAGTTTTATCGTAGATTATGTTTTTGTGTCTCCAATGTGAGTGTTTCAATGTTTTGTTTTTCTTAATTGTTTTTGCAGAAAAAATTTGTTTGGCATGTATCAATTGGACCTTTGACATGGTAGTTTGGATTGAGTTATCTAAATAAGAACAGACTCATCTCCTTTACTTTAACTTGGGTACGGGTACATATCCAACACGAACATTAACCTTGACATGAACAAAAACGATTTGAATTTATACACAAATGCTATTAGGAACCTATTATGCAATTATATAAAAAATGATTGTATAACAATCATAAAACAAACATGAGTACGTACCTAACCAGATAGGATTATAACCTAAGTAGTAATATAAAAAGAGGTATAGAAATTAATTGGTTCGTACCAAATCGAAATTACTTGGTACATACTGAAAAAAATTAGTTGTTCGTACTAAACTGAAATTATTGGTATATACTAACCACAAAACTAAAATAAATAACAAAAAAAAAAATTAATTTTTTTATAGAATATTTTTCTAATTGAGTCTTTATAAATAATATATTTTAATTGGGTGAAGCCCTCTCGACGCCCCTGATCTTTCCCCAAAGTGCAGAAACCGCCCCTTATTCTTTTTTTTCCAAAAAGAGCCCTTTAGGAAACTTTTTTTGTCACCGTTAGCCCTTTTTTCCATTTTCTGTTAGTTGACCGTTAGTCAATGCCATTTGGCGCCACGTCACCGCCACCTCACCGACACGTAAGCTCCACATCAGCCTGACGTCACCACCAGCTGAAACCTTTTTTATTACGTGGCATGGGCATAATCGTCTTTTCAGGTTTTTTACTAACCCTAATAACACAGAATCACTCCCACTTTCCCAATCTAACTCCACTTCTCAAATCGTTCTTCATCTCCGGTAGCGTAGGCCTTCGTCTCCGATGGTAGGCTCCCGAATCACGAGCGAATCATCTCCGATGCGTGACCCCGACAAGGATGAATGGGTGTGCTACTGCGGTTTTAGATGCAAGGTTAATACCTCGTGGACCGATACGAATCCAGGCCGTCGTTTTCTAGGGTGCACGAAGTTTCCGGCCTCAGAGACTAAATGTTCGTTCTTCTCGTGGTTAGATCCGCCGATATGTCCAAGGGGTAGAGTAGTGATTTCAGGGTTGCTGAGATCGATGTCCCGGAAAGATAATGAAATCGCCGGTTTGAAATCCGATGAAGGTAAAAACCCGAAGATTTGGCATTTCTGTATGTGTTTTGTGATAGGTGTTGTAGTTTCTAAGATGTTTTAGATCGATGTCGTGATGTGTTCCTAGTGTTGTGTTGTTGGTTGATTGTATTGTAGTTTTATCGGTTTATTATCGATGTTTTAAGCTTATGTTAAGTTTAGTTGTTCGTTGTTTTTCTGGATTTTCTTGAATTTTTGAAGAATGTTTGGTGATTGAGTTGTAGACATTTTAACTTAAAGATTTACCGAGATGGTGCTGAATTCGCCCCTTATCTAATGCATTTTTACCCTTGCAGCCCTTTAAGTTTTATAAGTTATATTTATTGGCCCCATAAGTTTTATTTTGTTACAGACCCTTTTGTATTTTTTTTACCGCGTATTGATTATGTCTTAATAACGCATAGCGTTTTAATTTATTTTTTTGTGTGAGTCGGTGCTGAGTTTCAAGACGGAAGATGAAACGTTTTTTCTGAATGTACTTAATAGTTTTCTTGGGCAGTTCTAAAAACGCATTGAGTAAGCCAAAAACCGTGTATGTGGATAATCATTACCTATATCCCCCTTTCCCTATATATAATTCAAATATTTAGTCCCATAAAACTTAAATTATCAAGCGAGCCATTGTTAAAGAACACGAACACTAAAAAATGGATCGTCAACAAGGTCAATCAGACAAGGGGAAAATGAGTAAGTGGTTTTGTATTACCAATTTTTTTGTTAGATTTGTGAAAAATAATTTTTAAATTCCAGTTTTCTGTGTTTTTATTAAACGAGTTTTAAAAAAAGGGATTCTTAGTTTTTTTCTGTGTTATATTTTTTATTTTTCGTAACTGTATTTTGTTCTTCTTTCTCAGAAGTCTCAGGTGTTACTATCACTTCTCCGCCTAATAACCGCCCCGAACCCAAGACGTATAAAAGTCATATCCCAGGTTCCAGGTGGAGTGTTAGAGTCGCACCCAATGTGGTCCGCGAGAATGTCAAAACAAGAACAGTTCCTTTACCTTACGGCGCAGAGTTGATAGTGGTTGAATCTAGCTCTGAAGGGGAAGATAGTCCTACTCCAAAGAGGATGAAGATCAACAGACCGGTACCTGTGGGGATGATTTCGCCGAAGTACTTCAAGTTTGAAGAGGATCAAGACGAGTCTGCGGTTTAAATGTTGGTGGTGGTTCGTTATTTTGTGTCATCTGGCGTTTTATTTTATGCACTATAATATTGTTTTTTTTTGTACTAGTTTAATATTATGTTAAGTTGAGTTTTGTGGACATTTTATGTTGTCCAGAAGGGTGTAAGTGGACTTTTTGGACATTATGTTGGATGGTTTTGGCCAGATGGGGTATTTTGGAATATTTTCGGTTTTGGAATGTAACTTTTTCTTAAGATGGTAATATGATGACTGAATTTGAATGCGTTTTGGTTTAATGATAATATTTAGATCTTGATTTTTATAGAATTCCATATCAAAGATAATAAAATGGTAGTTCCAATTGAAGTAAAAAAGTAGAATTGCGTAATACAATTGTTAAAATTCAATCAACTAGAAACATGATAGAACTACATAGGATGAGCAATTAAAAAAAACTACCTACTACTAGTTTAAGTTAAAAACTACATAGGTTGAACGTTTGAAACAAACAAAGTAGTACCTATTATTTTAGCGACGTAATAAAACCCTTTTCATCGATGTGAGTAGTCGAGCTCGTGGTAGGGAGTGGTGGGTCATTAGGTTGAGGAAGCCAACGGAAAAAGTCGCACTCCTTCATAGGATAAACCTGCAAACGATAATCTTCGAAGTGACAATGAAGAGAACGAAAGTACCTATTATATTCTAACTGTCTAACACAAATTAAAGCCAGTAAACCACAATGACATACTTCAGTTAACGAATAGTTTTATGGCTTGGAGTCCATTAACGGAGAGGGAGTGATCTTTATCTGGTCTGTGTACTCACTTGGAGAGAAGTCTGGAAACAATGGTGATCTACTTGCACCATCACTTCCGCTAGAGTTATCAAAAGACATGTTGGTGTTGTAAGTTTTTTGATGAATGGTTGTGATTTTAGTGGAAAACAAATGGTCCATATATATAGTGGATTTACGAAGAAAAGATATAATATTTTAGTAATAAAGTAAGAGATTCTTCTTACACAAATTGGACCCAAAGTAAGACAACAGAATAAGAAAAGTGCAACAATTTAAAAAGCATAGATTCTTCTTACACAAATTGAAAAAAAAGTAGGACAACACAATTGGACAACACATTAGGTATCACATTACAAAAAGTGCAACAATTTAAAAAGTTGGATAATAACAAAAGTTTGCGAATACCAATCCATTATCTTACTACATCTTCTCTTTCTTAATGTTAACCAAAGTCACCATCTTACCTTTTGAATTTTCTTTCTTCCCGTTCCCCTTTGAAGTAGTAGTCTTTGGTATTACTTTCTTCTCGTCTATCTTGGGGGTTTTGGACTTCACAATGTCTTTCTTTACCTTTCCTTTTGAAATAGAAGACTTTGATGCTACTTTCTTGATTTTTCCCTTTGAAGTTGAAGCTTTTGGAACTTCTTTCTTTTCTATTCCCGGTGAAGTTGACTTTGTTGTAACTACTTCCTTCCCTGTTGTGCCCTTATCTTTATTTTTACCTGTTCCTTTAGAACTAGTACCACGGGTCAACAAATTTTGCATAAAAGATGACATGTTCTTGTCAAATTCCTTAAAGGCTTCATTCACACCTGCCATATCAAAATTAGTTTTCTTGGACTTGGCTTTGTCTATGTCAGATTTATGTCCAGCTGCCCGTAATGTTTCTAAACTAATTGTCCTCTTTCCATTGCAAATGGATGGGTTTTCTTGTAATTTCTTACCCCCTAAAGTAATTGATCCAGGATTAATCAAGGGAGTAGGGACCCTTGTGTATACACCCATACCCCCGGGTCTGAAAGGAGGCCTCTTAGAAATATCCTGGAAAAGAAAAACATAGTGTCATGGATAATAAAAATTTAGGATTAACACATAACATACATAATACTTACAGTAGGTTGTCCAAGATTCTTCACACCAGTGGGTAAGAAACCATCTTTACCATCATGAATTTTTAATTTAGCCAACTCCACACATGGTCTTTTATTTGGCATAAACTACATTCAACAGTATTGAACAAAGTTATACTTAGATACAAAATTAACATTACAGTAAAAACCACCCACCTGAAGATTGTTTGATGAAGTTTCAGCCACAACTCTTTTCTTTGAATCCCCAACCACAAGATTATTTGACGCATTAGTGCTAGCTTGAGTCAAAACACCTGCTACATTATCATCACCCTTTGTATCCTACATTTAAGATAAAACCAACACATTAAGAATATAATTTATCTATAATAGGAAAATAGACAAGTACCTGACTCTTTGACTCTTGTAGACCTTCTGCACTTGTCTCAACTTCCTCTGATTTCTTCCCTTCCTTTGTTGGTGTACCAACCCGTTGTGCTTTAGATTTAGTTCTCCTTCCCGAAGCACTTACAACTTTTGTATTCACTACGACATTGCTCTCATTAACATCCAAACGAGACCTACTCCAATACCTCGGGTGTTCTTTTGCGAGCCATTCATACGCTTCACCATCCATACTTCTAATAACCTCCATGACTTTTGTAAACCTCTCAACATACGTAGCTCTAGCCGCCTCCCACATTTTGTCTTTAAGTGCAAATGAACCATTTTTTTCTTAAAATTCTGATGTAGATGTCGAACACAATGTCTATGTTCAACATTTGGCAACAATTCCTCAATTGCTATACCTAGCCCCTATGTGGATAAAAATACACAAAACAAACAAACCATTAATTACGCTTGTATTTAATATATAAATAATCCGGAAAAAGAGACTCAAAATAGGGATAAAAACAACTACCTTTTGCTTGTCGGTAATAAAAACCCACATCTCAGGTTCATTGATTTCAAGGTCTTCAACTTATAAAATAACAAACC
Organism: Nemophila menziesii; assembly: GCA_029959085.1. Classification (NCBI taxonomy): domain Eukaryota; kingdom Viridiplantae; phylum Streptophyta; class Magnoliopsida; order Boraginales; family Hydrophyllaceae; genus Nemophila; species Nemophila menziesii. Next base: position 11,591,850 of record JARWIR010000013.1, on the reverse strand, counting down.
ACCTCCAAGTATCAAGATTCTCAGTTTCAACCACACCATAACAAATTGGATAAATGCAATTGTTAGCATCCATCCCTACCGCAGTAAAAATCACACCAGGGTGAGGTCCTTTAAGATGACACCCATCCAAGCCTACAACTCTTCTACAACCAGCTAAAAACCCCCTTTTCAAAGGCTCTAAACAACAATAGAATCGTAAAAACCTGTGCTCTCCAGTAACTTCATCTTCTTCAGTCTTTAAAAATACAGTAGAACCCGGATTTGTCCTTAGAAGCTCAGCACAATAGTTGTTAAGTAAACTATACTGGTCTAAGAAATGTACTTCATCTAATGACCTGCCCTTCTTTATGGTCCTATAGGCTTGTCTCCTACTAATGCTAACATGTAGATCATGCAATACTTGCTCTTGTAAATCAATAGCTTTAATATTCGAATTCATCCTTAACTGATGAGAATACCTCTTAGATAAAAGAGTAGAATTCCCATGCCTACTATTCAACGCACAACCACAAGTGTGTTTTTTGTTGAAGGTACGAATTTGAAAGCTACCATTATCACACACAGTTGCATAAATAAACCATAAACAATTCTTCCCTCTACACCTTGCTCTAATTCTCCCAGGTTCATTACATAAGAACCAAATATTCCTAATTTCAGCAATAGCTGTTCCTCTAACTGCGTCCTTGAATTCTCTACCATTAGAGAAGATCATTCCAACCTCTAACTTCGGGTCCTCCATATCTGCAGAAACTTTAAACCTAGGACGAATCCCCTTTTGAATACCAGAACGTTGCCCTTCATCGTCTTCCGACGAACCTTCCAAACTATTCAATTGCTCAGAATCCTCCCCAGAACACTCGTTGAAATCGTCATCGTCGATTTCAGGTAACAATTTTGGACAAGGTAGGTCTAACCCGTTGATATTAATCGAAGGCGATGAACCAACACCGGCAAATTCAATGCCTATGTCGACATTATCCTGGTACAATATGTTGTATTCGTCATCTTCAACGTCGTTATCAAAATCATGGAATGAGAAATCGGAACCGCTTATTTCACTACCGAAATCTAAAAGAACAAAGAAAGAAATAAAAAAATTATTAACAATTCTGTAAAATAACGAAAACCCTAGGACATAGAACGAAAATAAAAAGTTAAATGAAATGGGGAAAGTGATTAATTACCCGAATCACTCAATATTTCGTTCAACACAGCCATTTATACGGTTAGAAAAGCGTGGGTAAGCCTTAACTTCTCGATCTCGCAAATCTGCTACTTTTCCCCTCAAAATCCGAAGAACACCAAGAACACCTACTACTATGTGTTTTTGCTCTGATTTTGTTATGTTTATGTTTGACGGGAAGTCAAACACACAATGTAGGTAAAGGGTTAGTAAAGAACCTGAAAAGACGATTATGCCCATGCCACGTAATAAAAAAGGTTTCAGCTGGTGGTGACGTCAGACTGATGTGGAGCTTACGTGTCGGTGAGGTGGCGGTGACGTGGCGCCAAATGGCATTGACTAACGGTCAACTAACAGAAAATGGAAAAAAGAGCTAACGGTGACAAAAAAAGTTTCCTTAAGGGCTCTTTTTGGAAACAAAAAAGATAAGGGGCGATTTCTGCACTTTGGGGAAAGATCAAGGGCGTCGAGAGGGCTTCACCCTTTTTAATTTGAGGTCTTTATTTGTAGATTCGGTTTCAACGGAAAATAATACTTATATAACCAAGGCCATAATTCTTTATAGAAGAAGTACTTTGGGTGCTCTCAATATGATTGACCGGTCATTTTTATGTTACTATCCTTGGGTCTTTAGACAGTTTCTTTTATATCCATGTTCTCGGATGTTGGCTGGTTAAGCCTTTTTTCTGTCTTATTATATTATGGTATACATTATCGGATAAAAAAGAAGAATACATCAATAGGTTGTTTACTCTTGTGGAGTTCTACTAACTTACTTTTCTTGTGGAGTTCTACTAACTACTTTTCTTGTGAGTTTTATTAAAAGATGTTGATCAATGTTATATGTTATATAAGCAACAATTTAATCTAATCTAAGTAAGAAAGCTTTGAATTGTATTAGTTATTTACTGCATATGAACATATATTTATTCGAATCGAACACATGTAAAGAGGAAAGAATAAATAACAACAATAGTTGTAGATTACACGATTAATTTATATTCTATTTTATCATTTGAAACTGATATAATTAAATAAGTAATATTTTTCTATTATTACCCTGAACTAAATTGAGTTTAGAGTTCATGCTCAAGTTTTACTTGCCAACCGATTTTGTTTCCCGAAGCCTTTTTTCTTCTGAAAGCATCTTCGCAAACCTGGAAAAGATACCGAAAAGACTACAGTAAGTAACACGCGATATGGAAGCTCGAAAGTTGAAATCCTCCTAATGTATACCTTTTCAAAGCATTCTCATTAGTGCCTTCATTAGCAATTGGTTCATACACACCTGTCTCCAAATTAACCCTGGAAACTGGTTTCTTCAGTAAAGCTTCACCTATTCCTGCTAGGTTCGCCATATTCTCTTTTGTTGCATCGTCTAATGAAACTTCTGTTCCAGTTAATGTGTCATCTTGAATGCGCAAGTAATGGTCGTTGCAGCAAAGTGATTGAAAGACAACACCGTTATGAAGATCAACCATATCAGCACTTGCTTGAGTATATACATCCACAATTGGAGCAGAATTGAAAATCACCCAATCCAAAACACCCCATTTAGCTACAGTTTTAGCATCAAATTTTTGCTCTATCTTACCTGAACCACATCCAAGCGAGATCACCAAAAAACGACTATAATCTATAGGTTTTATTGGGTAGAAATCTCGGTTTCGTTGCAATAACTGCTTATTAATCTCACTTATTGCAACTAAAGCCTGCATATATATTGTTTCATCAAACTTGTGTCATCAATGTTACATAATCCGTTAGCCCCCTTCACGAACCCTATATTCAGTCCTTGTAAAAAAAAAAAATTTAGCCCCTATGCACTAACGTATATATACAAATGAGTATATATAGACGGGTGATAAAAGGGTGACATGAAAAGGGGTGACATATATCATTACTCTATACAAATTAAACCCCGGGCAAAAAAAAACGACATACGAAAAATTCCTGGATCTGGCCATGTACATAATAACTGTACCGGATTATTTGCTGCAACACCACCATCAATAAGATTGTAAACTCGTGACGTATTGTTATTCACGAAACTATGTGCAGGAAAATACGTAGGAGCTGCTGAGGTGCCGATGCATATGTCAGATAAACGTGCATCATTACTCGAAAATCTTTTGGCCTAATGAACAGATCAATTATTAATGATCAGAGATATGTATTTTTTCAATTACTCTTCTCTAGTACAGAAGGAAAGGGATTAAATAAACCTCATAAGTGGAGAAAATCTTTGGTTGCATATTCTTGATATCAAAAGTTGGAATGACAATATTAGTTAAGGTGTCATGCAATTGAGTCTCACCGAGGGCTTCCTTAATAATTTTATGAAGATATTTACCGTCATATTTTGGTCCTATCAAACTTTTTAATGTGGTTTTGATTGATCCACATACGCCACTTTCATTAAAACCAATAAATATGCATTAAGTCACATTATAAATATACAAACATCTAGAATAAATTGGTGTTGGTGTTACTTTTTACTTTGTAAAATTACCTCTTCTTTGGAAAAATTTTAGGGGCATGTTGGAGATAAAAGGGTTTGATATCTTTAGCAGAGAACAAAGGACGGTTATTTTGATTTGGTGCAGCTAACATGGCCGTCACTAGACCACCTGTGCTTGTTCCTGCAATGATATCAAAGTAATCTGCAAGTCGGGCATTCTCACCATCAAGCTCCTGTTACAAAATTGTGTAGCTTTTAGTAAATTTCTGAACTCTTAATATTATATATAAAGTTCGTCCACAAATAACTCAATGAACTTCATGTGCATGATATATGTAACTGTACCTGAAGCTGAGATTCGAGATACTCGAGAATAATGGACGGAATAATACCCCTAATACCACCTCCATCAATACTGAGAATGGTTATATAATTTCCATAAGTTGGGGGTTGCATTTTAAGAGGAGAAGATGCTATCTCATTCATTCTGCTTGGTCTATAACAAAATAATGATGATCAATGTATCAATTTATAGCACGCTTACATTATTATCTAGTTGGGGTTCCAAATTTAAACGCTTTTCAACCTAAGAGCAGCCTAATTGCTCGTGGGTTTTGTAAAAAGAAAAAGTTGCTTGTGGATATTTAATTTCCTTTTTCATTACATTGAAATATTAAATGATATATTAACCAAGATTATAATTATGTAATATAGATAATAAAAGAAATATTGATGGAACAACTATTTTACTAGTAAAACTAGATTTCAACTCCATTTGAAACTCGTCTAATTCAATTTGTGATGAAATAAAAAGTCATTTATTTATAGATGTCTACTAAAAAATTTATTTGTAAAAAACATTCATCAATAACATTTTTTTATTAAAAAACATCTCTTAACAAAAATACTTTTATATAATTATTTTAATTATTTTATTATTTAAATTTAATCATTCTCTTACAATTTTCTAACACCACTACTCCACCACCACCCCACCACCACCACCACCACAATAACCACTACCACAACCACCACCACCACTTTAACCTTAACCACCACCACCACAACAACAACAACCACAATCATAACCACCATCGCTACCACCACTACCGCATACTACTAATCTCATCATACACGCGCGCATCCGTGAATTTTTTTAAATCATCATAACTAATTCTAAAAAAATAAAAATAAAACAAAAATTTACATATTTGGATAAAACAAATTAATATTTACGTCTATAATATTTTTTTTTGATTTCTTTTGTTTTTCTTTTAATTTTTTCACAGACACGAAATAGTAGTGGTAGAGGTGGTGGTGGTTGTGGTTGTGTTAGCTATAGTGGTAAATTAAATACATGGTGGTGGTGGTGGTGGTGGTGATGGTAGAAGTATCATATTATTTGTTTAGTATTTAAAAATAAATATTTTATTACAAATAAAGTAATATATTTAATAATTAAGATAGTAAAAATATGAAATATATAAAAAAATATTTTCTATAAATAATTATTTTATTAGGTATATTTTTATATAATAAAATATTAAAAATTTAACTTAACAATTAGATACTTTTATTAGCTTTCTTTTAACAAATATCTTTTAAGTAAAACAAATTCTTATCGAAAAATATGGTGTAAACATAAAACCCCTTGTTATTATTAGTTCAATCTACCAAAAAATTAAGATTACAACTATAACTATGAACATGTCAAAAATAACTAAATTTTAGCACCTCTAAAATTAGGATTTTAGTTGATAGTCCAATTCTCAATTTAATAAATAGGGTCGGTCTTGACATTTTAGGAGCCCAAAACAAACTTTAAAATATGGTCCCTTTAATAAAATCTTAAGTGTATCACAAATGATTTTTTTTAAGTTAACATAATTAAACAATTTTTGTAAAATATAAAAAAGATGGACTAGTATTTTTATTTTAAATTAGGCTAAAATTAGACTTTTTTAAATAAAAAAATTATACTACATATACAAAAAGAACAATTAAGGCCCTAAAAATGATAAGAATTGAGGGGGCTCAAGGCAATGGCTTCCTAGGTTTCTCCTCAAGACCGGCTCTTTTAATAAAGGTTTATCATGGAACATGTTGTAATTAATAAAGAAAATGAAACTTTTTTTATTGAATAATCATGTTCCTAGAAAGAAAGAGAAGATTAAGAGATTTTTTATTTTATTTTATCTCACATAAAATAAAATAAAATATTATATTAGTTTATATTATCTTTTCTCCTATAAATATTAAAAGGCTCAAGAATAAAGAAAAATAGGAACACCTCACACATGAGTACTCCAAGTACTGAAAATATAGTAAAACTGTGGTCTGTTGAGCTAACCCAACTGATTACTTTATATACCTTTTTTTTTTGGTTTTTAATTTTTGAAAGTAATAACAATGATTCATAAATAAATAAAAGCAAGTAATATTAAAATAAAGTCAACATTGATAATAATAAAAGTCATCTAATAAACACTCAATAAAAATATAAAAATAAAGTTAAACGAGATAGATGCTAAAGTCAACATCTAATAAACACTCAATAAAAATATAAAATAAAGTCAAACGAGATAGATAATAAAGTCAACATAAACTCATATAGATCAAGCACATCAAAATACTAAGGATGAAATAAATTATGTTCTTCTTCTTCTTCCTCAATTTCGTCTTTAGCCCTTTCTCAGCTATTAGATCCACCAACTTGAGGCGAATCAGTTGTTGATGGACTCGTTTGCCATTACTATACTTTGACCCAACTCTTTGGATATTTTTGTGACAAATAAATCTACAATAGAGATATTTTTTGGACTTTATTGGGACTAAGTGAGAGGTTTTTCCCTGGTATTTGCATAATGCACATTTTCTTCTAGTTTTGGACTATTTACTATTTATAGAGATTTAAGTGCTTTAATGGTGTATTTAGTGTGTAGTTTAGGTACATGATTGATACAAGGGTCTGAGATGAAGAGAGAAGTCTAAAGATAAAGAGATCCCTAAGCCAAGGTGGAATTTGAACTTAGAGCTATAATGGAGAGCTAGAGCTTGTTCGGGAGATTTATTACACTTGAGTGTTTCTGTTGCCATGAATTTTGAGTAAGAGCTTTGGGCATGAAACCTTCTTGGTTGGATAGAGCTTGAAGCCAGGGTTGCGTGGCAAGTGAGGACACTCAATTCGGAGTTAATACGAAGAAGTTATGCTAAGAACCGCTGCCAGGGTTCGAACCTAAAATCTGGTGAAGGAGCCCAACGAAATTATAAGCTATATAAGCTTATTTTTCATCCCCTATACGAGAATCTTTGGAATTAGCAATCATTTTATTCATCAGAAAGAAGAAGGGGCGCTAATTTTAACGAGAGGAGAAGGGTTTGTCTATGAATCCAGCGATTCTTCTCCATCCATCTTCTGAATCCATTCGATCTAAAGAGTAACTTCATTTTATTTTGCATTTTAAACATGAATTTAGTATTAACTTTCTCTAATTTTTACTTTTCATTCATGAACTAACCTCATTGCATGAGGTTTGCTATTGTAATACATTTCAAAGCAAAACAATTAGTAAAGTCAATTATTTTTATTATAAAGTCGAATTTTGCTAGTCGAGACGGTTTGGCTTGTACGAAGTGATTTTAATTAAAAATCCATAACTATTGCAATTTTGAAATTTATATTATACTTAAACGAGGGTTCAATTTATAATATATTTTATGTCGTCATATATATCTGACCAACTTTGAAGTTAAGGGTACGCTCGGAAGTGTTTATTTTAGAGTAAAAAAACGTTTTTAGAATAAAAAATAAAATTTGAAAAAATTATTAAAAATAATTTTGAAATCTAGAATCAATTTAAGTGTTTTTTTTTAAAAACACCTATTTTATGATTTTCTTAAAACAGTTTTTTAGAGTTTAAAATACTTTTAAACATATAAAAACACTTTTTTAAGTATTTTTCAAAAAAACACATTTTTTAGTATTTTTCAAAAAAACACTTTCAGACGACCTCTAATTCATTATATAATACTATTAATTATTGGTTTAATGCCCGATAGGCACCTGCCACCTTACTCCCTTACCCATAAAAGACAATGTCTTTTTTAAAGAACAATGAGTTATGGGAAACTTCCCAACACTCGAAATCTGAGTTATGGGAAGTTTCTCATTACTCAAAGTATGGGAAATAAAAGGAAAAAACAAAATATATATGGCCTTTTATGGGCAAAAAAATAATGGTTAGGATGAGATGAAATTAATTCTAACTTGAGCGGTTTCTTGGGCAATAATCCTTAATTTTTTTTTGGGTTAGGTAAACGGTTTTATTAATAAAAAAACTATACACTATACAAGAGAGTTACCTACCTAAGCCAAAAGGCTAAAGATAGCAACTAAGAAGCTAAAAACGACTACCTCATACTAATATTAATACAAGCTGATCGTCCACCATCATCTAAAAATAAATGATGAGGGAACAAGGAAAATAAAATGAAAAAGATGTACCACTTAATTTCCTTTGTAACCATTTCTCTAGATGAAGAATTACCTCTTGTAGCTAGGTGATTTCTCGCTTTCCAAATACAATACACGGTAGCTCCAAAACCAATCCTCCATGCTTTTCTCCTCCAATTTTCTCTAGTTTTAAGTTTTTTGAGCCATTTCAAAGCACTTAGTAGCGTGTTCATATCCTTTTCCAATCCTAGCCAAGACTTTATCGCCAACCAAATAACCCTCGAATAAGCACAATTAAAAAAAATGCTTGTGTGACTCAAAATCTTCTCCACATAAATTACAAAGAGGATCCAACTCCAAATAAGTAATACGATCCTTAGTTTTAAGCCTCTCTCGCAAAGCCATCCATACAATAATTGCCTGTTTAGGAAATACACACGAGTCCCAAATAATATTCGCCCAAGGTTTAATATAATATTTTCGACGGAATAAATCATAAGGTTTTTTATGTAAAGAATAAAATTCATTACTCGATATCCCAAATGTAACGTGACTCGCATTTTTCGAGGAAAACCACAAAGCCAAAATACTCTCTCGGTCCTCCACTCCTAAGGACCCACAAATAACATCCTTTAACTCCTAAACATTTTTCAATAAAGAAGAATCACCCTTTATCGGTTTCCAATCCCAAAATCCACAAGCTTGAAAATATTCTTCATGTATCCATTTAATCCAAAATGAATCCTTATTTTCTACAATTTTCTAAAGCATTTTATCCTTAATTATATTGGTAGAGATTTTGTTCAATTAGTGGTGTGTATGCCACGTAATTGCGGACATATTTTATCCCCAATAATGTATAACTCCATGTGATCTCTCTTCAATTAGATTTTCAATCCATAAAAAAATTTAATTAATGAAACATAAGATAATCTGATGCTAAAAAATTTAAGTTATAAGAAGCAATTTTTCACAAATATGCAAATTAAAGTTTAACTTGTACGACTCGAAACTTCCCCTATATTTTCCTTTCTCTTTCCGTCCTTCACTTCCCCACTTTCACCGTCAATCTTCCCTCGATACTCGCTTCCCTTCCTTTTTTACTTTTTTTTTTTAGTACATGAGAGAGCCACTTTGGGCTCGGAGTCATTTCGACTCCAATGAGATTCGATCCCAGGACCTTTTTTACTTTTTCACAAAACCCAAATCACCGAAAAAATTTAAAAACAAAAAAAATTAAAAATACAAAAAAACAAATAAATTTACAGAAGGAACCCAAAAAAATAAAAAAAGAATGCTTAGGCTTTGCAGTAGAACCACGCGCCGATGTGTACGCTCGTCTTTCCGCCGCGTATTCTCGTCTTCTTCTTCTCCACGCAATCCTGAAAATCCCGTTGATTCTGCAAATAGTTTGAAAAATTACCAAAATGGCTCTGCAGCACAAACCTCAACGGCGCCGATTATACACCACCGTCATCATCCGTCTTATTTCTCTTCTCGTTCTTTTTCAATACTCAATCGTAACTCGCTTGCGGCTCTCTCAGTAGCCGTACTATCGGGGGTTATGGCTTCGTATGCTTTAATTTCCTTACAAAGCGACGAAGAAAAGAAAGAAAGGTTAAAATCGAGTAATTTCTATCACGAAATTGAGAACGCGGTTGATAAGTCGAACGAGTCGGCTGGGAGAATATTGAACAGGATGAAGCAGACGGGAGCGGCAGCGTCGGTGTTGTGGAAGTCGTTAAGGTCGGTAATGTCATCGGCCAACCACGAGGTTCGGTCCGGGTTTGAGCTGAAAGTTGCGGCCCTGTTGGCAGACATTGTGGCGGCAAGTGAGAGCCGGAGGGCAGCGATTGTAGGTGCAGGTGGTGGAGCGGTGGTGGATTGGCTTCTTGAGACCGTGGCGGCGTCAGGAGAGAACGTAGGAACGCAGGCGGAGGCCGCTAGGGCTTTGGCTTACTTAGTTGCCGATCCAAATGTATGCGAGACGGTTTTAGGTAGGCCTCATGCGGTGCCGTATTTGCTCCGATTTATTTTCTCTGCTCAGCCTAGGCGATCAAAGAAAGTAAGCAACTAAGTCCTTCATTTTCTTCAAAATAGTCTGAATCGTTTCTTTTAAATTCACATAATTTGCTGTTGATGAATATAATGAGTAATTGTTGCTATGTTTTTATGAACGACACAATCAGTTAATTTGACTTCAATTAAGTAAATATATTGAACTTCAGTTAATCAATGTATAGCGATTTGGTAAATATTATGTTTAGTTAAAGATGATTTCTAAAATGCATTTTTATCTTCTGATCCATTAATCAGCAAACAAGACGTAGTTCATTCGATCTTTCGGAATCATTAAAAGGTAGAAGCATGCTTGTAGCAGCAATTATGGATGTAGTAACTTCCAATTGTGATAAATCAGACAAGGAATCTTTAAAGCCCTTACTTCCAAAAAACGCTGAAATGCGCGACATTTTAGCAGCTATTCAAGTTATGGAACAAGGTGACATGCATTGGGATGATCCACAAGGAGGTGAAGAAGAAGAAGAAGACAATGGTGGGAAAGGAATGAAAGGTATTGGAATTAAGATCATCGAAGGTACAACAGTTTTAGGTGTCGCAAGAACCAATGGTCATACAAGGATGAACAATTCTGATACTAATTACGCACAAAAAAATCATTTATTTAATCGAATAAACGAAAATCCTGAAATATCTTCAGCTGTGGTCCCTGGACTTTGGGATGATTTACATTCTGAACACGTAGCTGTACCATTCGCTGCTTGGGCATTAGCTAACTGGGCCATGTCATCAGAAATTAACCGATCACATATTAATGAGCTCGATCGAGATGGACATGCAGTTATGACTGCACTTTTAGCACCCGAAAGATCCGTAAAATGGCACGCAAGTTTAGTGGCTCGGTTACTCTTAGAAGACCGTAATTTACCATTAAACGATATAGTATCAGAATGGAGTTCAAGTCTTCTTTCAACTGTTTCACAAGCAAGTAAAAACCAAGACATACCTTTAGCTCAAGTGGCTTTATCTGCGTTTTTAGTTTCGATTGAACGAAGCCCCGAAGCTCAAGAGATTGTAATGGAGAAAGGTCTTCATTTAATGCGAGAAGCTGCTAAACAAACGGTGAAACATAAATCTGTACAAGAAGATTTAGCTAGGGCTTTGGAGTTACTTTGTGATGGAGAATTGCATATATCTTTTGAAGAAAGTCAGAAATGGTCAAGTATTTTGCTTCCTTGGGTATTTGGAAGACATTCTTCTGCTGCATTACAATCCTCGGCTATTAATATACTTTCGTGCATACTCGAAGATTATGGACCATCGTCTATACCTATTTCTCAAGGATGGTTAACTATTATGTTAAATGATTCTATTAGTACCAAGAAAGCATCTTTAAGCAAGGGAAATACACATGCTAAGAATCTAGTGAAGGTTTGTATGATTCATTTCCACTAACAGTAAGTGAACAGGGTTTTTAATGAGTTTTTTGTTTTTGCAGACGCAAATTGATCAGTCGAATATAGTTTCTGCAACACAGATTGCGAATCAATTAGCAGGTGCAGTTGTAAATTTGGCGGGAACACAATTAGGAACCGCCACTGAAAATGACGAAACGTTCCCTCTATCCGATCTTCTCTCTCTAGATGCGTTTGCGGGACCTTTTAAAAGCCTTAAGAGAGATAAAACACCTAAAATCAACGCTGCAGAGTCAGCTGTAGCTACTTTACGAGGAATCAAAGCTTTAACAGAAATCTGTGCCGAAGATTCGATTTGTCTAAACAAAATAGCTGATTTTGGTGTTTTGAGTTTGATTAGGCGCCTTTTATTAGAAGATGATTACGAGCAATTAGCTGCGATTGAAGCGTATGATGCATCACGGGCCTTGGAAGCCCAAAAACGGGCCCCGGCTCCGGGTGAAACTTCAGCTGAAAATCTGAATGATTCGGGTTTACGTGTTCCACCTACAGCTCATATTCGTAGGCATGCCGCTAGGCTATTAACTGTAGTTTCGGTCCTTCCGAAAGTCCAAAAAATGATTTTAGCCGATGAAAATTTGCGTAAATGGCTTGAAGATTGCGCAAATGGTGAACTTTCGGGTTGTAATGACCTTAAAACGCAAAGTTATGCTCGGGCTACGTTGTTGAATGCGTTGTGTAATCGAGAAGTGGAAGAAAAATCTGATAAAGGACGTTCTTGTCCTCGTTTTGCTGATATGATATACTTGATAAAACCAGATTTACCTCACTGGACATGTCAAGAGGAGATTGTGTCAAATTCTAAAGATGGTTCATCTGAGAGCTGTTCTTCGAAGGTTCCTGTATTTGATGTTGTGTTTGTTCATGGTTTGCGAGGTGGGCCCTTTAAGACATGGAGATTATCGGAGGATAAATCTTCGACTAAATCTGGGCTTGTCGAGAAGATTGATGAAGAAGCGGGAAAACAAGGCACTTTCTGGCCAGGTGAATGGCTTTCTGCTGATTTTCCTCGTGCACGTATGTTTAGTCTCAGATACAAGGTTTGTATGTTTAATTGTAGAATATACTAGTCAGTCAATTAATGAATTATAACTATCTTGATTTAATTTGCTTGACAGACAAATCTTACACAGTGGTCTGGAGCTAGTCTCCCACTTCAGGTTTGTGATGCTTTAATGGAGTATTTATATATATATATATATATATATAGATGACATGTTTCATTCTTATATATTGTATGTGGGCCGTAACAGGAAGTAAGCTCGATGCTGTTAGAAAACCTATTGGCTGCAGGAATTGGTGATAGACCAGTTGTGTTTGTGACTCATAGGTGTCTATCTACTTTTTTATTTTAGTTTTGATCCATCTCATCTCAGTTTTCTTATAATGTAAAAAAATACTTATATAATCTTGTTTTATATATAGCATGGGAGGGCTAGTTGTGAAGCAGATGTTGTATCAAGCAAAAGCAGAAAACAAGGATAATTTTGTTAACAACACAGCTGGAATTGTATGTATTTTTAATTAATCTTGAGTTTAGTCATTGCATAATGTTATATATATTATTGTTGGTTTCAGGTATTCTATAGCTGTCCACATTTTGGGAGCAGACTTGCGGATATGCCGTGGCGTATGGGTCTCGTATTTCGCCCTGCACCCACAGTTAGTAACTAACTAACTAACTTTTTTTTTTCTTTCTTTCTCACATTTGTTTAATAACATGATGAGTTTGTTGTTGGGCATGCTAGATTGGTGAGCTAATAAGTGGATCACCCAGATTAGTGGAGCTTAATGATTTAATTCGTGGTCTACACAAGAAAAACAATCTCGAGATACTAAGTTTCTGTGAGGTACTAACTACTTAACCTTTGACTTAGTCAAAGACTTATTTATATATATTGATTTAAATCTTTTTTGTTTTTTTGCAGACAAAAGTAACCCCAATTGTTGAAGGTTATGGTGGTTGGGCTTTTCGCATGGAAATTGTACCATTAGAATCAGCCTATCCTGGATTTGGCGAACTTGTTGTAAGCTTTTCACCTTTACACTCAATTATAATTTTGAGTATAGGGAAATTCGTAATATTTATGATAAGTGTTAATCTTTTTATGTATTTACTTGACACACAGGTACTGGAGTCAACGGATCATGTAAATTCTTGCAAGCCTCTAAGCCGCACTGATCCTTCATATCAAGAAACGTACAAATTCATGCAAAAGCTGAAATCGCAATATACGTGAAGTGAAGTGAAGTGAGACCAGGTCTGGTGGTGTAAATAATAGGGGATTTGATTTAGAAAGCACTAGAGATATCAGTTGCAATGTAAATAGCTCGTGAAATGACAATAGCAATGGTTATACAACATTTAAGGAACTAGATTACTTGACAAAGCAGGGCTCATTTTTGGTTGCTCTGAATGAATATTAGAGATGAGATAGATAGCATTAAAAATTGAAAACAAAATGAGATGTGAGTTTGTAAAGTGTAATGGATGATTGTTGTATGTAACATATCTAACTAAATAAATGGTTGATCTCGACCTTCAAAGCCGGCTAGATGGACTAACTGCTTCAGTTTTCACATTGCCTTTAAAATCAATTTCACTCTTTCCTCTGGCGCATGCCAATGCCTTATTCATTAATAGAGTAATATCCATCTGCCCAGTAGAGTATAGAATTTTGAAAAAATAAAAGAGTAAATACACTGTTTACCCCCTGAACTTTGGCCCGATTGACAGACTGCCCCCCAAAGTTTAAAATGCGACTAGTTGCCCCCTAAACTTTAATTTCGTGACTCGTTAGTCCTTTTTGCTGTTTTCCGTCCAAATTTTCCGTTAAGTCGCAGCGTGCATTACACGCGCGCGTGGACTAGTTGCCCCCTACTTTTTGCCCCCTAAAGTTTTAATTTCGTGACTAGTTGCCCCCCTAGTTTTTTTTTTAAATTGTTAATTATATCCTTTCTTTAAAGATGGGTATTTTGGGTATTTTACACTTCTTCTTCTTTAGTGGAGAAAGTTTGATAAAAAAAATCTTCATGAATAAACTCTTCATTAATTTCATACCCTTCTTTCTTTAAATTCTTCTTCCAATATTTATTAAACTTGACATCCAATATTCAAAACGCAAGATCTTTTCGTTTTACTTTTGTAATTCGAGTCAAGGTTTTTGCTACAATACATTGTACAGTTGGTATTGATTCTTGATATTGTCAACCTAAACGTGAACATGTTATGTTTCATTATATCAATTTTTGTAAAACCAATGGGAGACCCAAAAAAAAGTCACGATTTGTATCAATTTTTTAATCTATTCTTTCTGGTATTGATTTTCAATTAAATGAATGATATATTCAAGAAAAATATACAAAAATTAAAGAAGAAAAGTAGAAAAATTACAGATCTAAGTGAGAAAATGGAAAACTTTCGATGTTGGGTATTGTTACAAAACCGTACCTGGCGAAAATGAATCTGAGAGATCACGAAGCAAAGAAAATGGGGTAGCTGTTGCTAACGTGCGCCAGGAAGACCGACAGGGAGAAAGGAAGAAGATGAGACTGGATTTTTGTATCAATTATAGCGTAATTTAGAAGCTTGTAGTGGTGATCTAAGGTTTGAAGATTTGAAGACTTAAAGATTCGAAGATTCGAAGATTTAAAGATTTAAAGATTTAAAGATTTAAAGATTTGAAAATTTAAAGCTTTGAATCTTTGAAGCTTTAATCATGGAGAAGAAGCTTTGGAGAAGAAGATCATGGAGAAGAAGATCATGGAGAAGAAGTTTTGAAATACCAAATTTGCCCCTGTTAAAATGATTTTTTAAATAATTAATTTTGAAAAAAAAATTCAGGGAGCAACGAGTCAAAATAATTGTGAAAAAAAGTTCAGGGGGCAACGAGTCACGAAGTTAAAGTTTAGGGGGGCAACGAGTCACGAGGTAACGGCGCGTGGCACCCATGCTGCGAGTTAACGGAAAAAATTGACGGAAAATGGTCACAAGGGGCATCGAGTCACGAAGTTAAAGTTTAGGGGACAACTAGTCTCATTTTTAACTTTGGGGGACAGTCTGTCAATCGGGCCAAAGTTCAGGAGGTAAACAGTGTATTTACTCAAAATAAAAAGATAAACCTTCATTTTAAATTACCCTGGAGAGTCCAAGGCAATCCTCCTTACTGATATAACTTCACGTTGTTAATGGTTTGGTTTAAGGAAACTTTATATATGGTAAAACTATCAAAATATTGCTGAGATAAGCACTCACCCCTATAAAGGGAGCTGAACATTTCAGGGAGTGAAATGAACTTTTGTACTCTATAAGATTTAGTCTAGATATATATAAAATTTTGGAATGTGCTACATTAGGTGATGACACTACTCCCATCATGGACAGATATATCGAGTTCTCACGAAACAACGTGATAACTATTTTCTAAGTAATTGTGATTTTAAATCAGTATATCAACTATTGTTTTAATTGACGACTGAAAACGATCCAACCAAACGAGAAATAAAGAAAGGCTAACTATCGATGTAAACCTTAAACCTTTGTAACCAATGTTTTATGGTTTAAAGTGGGTAATTAATAGGTAGAAAATGCCTCAAACCTACCAAAAGCAACCGTGGCAATATAAATATGTTAAAGTAAAGTGCTTTTAACCGTAACCTCGTTAAACACGAGGACAAAAGGAAAACCATTCAGTCATAGTGGTCGAAGGTAACATGTGGTATTATTAACATCAAGATCGAATTCCTGATCTAAGATTAATCATTACATAAACCGCTATCCATGCATCGTGCACCAAGGAAGAGCATATATAAAATAACGGTTCAAAAACAATCTATAAGTAGGAGTAAAAATATATAGAAAACCAACCAATGTAAACTGGGTCACACTTTAATCATTTGTAATACTCCAAAGATTATTCATTTCTTATACCTTTATTTTTACTTACATTTATGTAATTCATACTTAAATTACATGTGATTATTGTTCATCTTTGCTACGGTTAAACGCTCTACCTTATTTTAATTCCACGCAAATACATTTACTCCATTAAAATCCTTCAATTCAATTCACACAAACTCGATTTGGTAGTTTCTGTTTTATCAAGTCCTACATATGAATTATATCTACATAATTTCATTGTGACCAGACTTCTTACTTTTACCAACCCGATTAATTAATTAATTAATATCCAAATAAAAAAATAGAACACTTCTAACATATATAGGATAAGCATTTCAATGGCCTAAGGCATGTGATGAAATAAAAATCACGAACAATTCTAATGAGTGTAGAGGCCCGGTGTATAAATTGGGGCTAAATACCCACACATCTTTTGGACAATACCTAGTATTAATATTGTATTGAAAAGTATATGCTCATATATAAATAAATGGTTGACTTTTAAATGACATTAGGTACGAAACCTGGAAGGTGATGCTTTGTTTGTAAAATAATTTTTACAATGAACCATGTATGAAATTGTCCATGTACCAAGATCAATGAAAATTTGAAGTTGTTATAAGTTGTCGAAGCAGTTTGCTTCTACCATGGTTGTGTTAAAAAAAAAAAAAAAGATTTACAATAAATGGTGATAACGTTATATATTGTGGAATTTCTATAATGAAAATGATGTGGTAAAGGCAACAGATGTATGAGATAATTTTGTTCATTTACAGTCCTAGGTGACACAAATAAATACGTAATAATCCTCCATACATAATCAAATTCTTTGAAGAAACAGGAAAGCACGTCGTAATTATTTATGGCTTATAATGCAGCAGTACGTATAATAATTAATCTCCGCAATTATTTTGGTCAACAATTAATCTCTACGTGCATACAACTTACAAGTTGTGTACACGTTTTTGTACAAGGATCGAGATCCTCCTCCCTATAAAACCCCTTACACAGGCCATATATACATAATCAATATTGCAATCTGTTTGTTCTCATTAATTCATCACAAACACACAAATTACCTACTTCTTTAATTATAAAAAATGAAGATGATGAAAACATCCTTCAACTTGTTCTTGTTGGCGTTTATTATTGCATTATTTACTGTGTTTAATACCCTTTACGCCTTAGAAGCACAAGTGGGAGTCAAAGCCAAAGCCGAAGCAGGCCCCAGTGCTGAGGCAACCCATGTTGGAATATTTGTAGATGAAAATGCAAATGCAAATTTGGAAGTAGGAAACTAGTGGAAGTTTGAAGGTTTGGTTTGTACTTGCTTATTGATTTCGTGCCTAGATATCTCACTTCTTTCACCTGGGTTGGGCCGCTGTATTTGCTTTTTATTTCATTTCCTTCTTTTGATTTTTTATTTTTTAAATTGCTCTACTTGTGATTCAGTTCTCTATTATTTAATTTGACAATAACTTTTAGTTTCTTATATGTTTTAATACTATACTATTAAAAAGAATCATAGTGCACTAATACTAGTTGGTTAAAAGGGTAAACACTCTCAAACGCTCTCTGTAAACGCTCTTCCTTTCTTGCAACAAATTTTACTATCCGTTAGCGGCAACACCAAATCTCCCGCTAATCCAATGATGGTGGCAACACCAGAAAGGGCGGCGGCTCACGAGCACTATCAACCGGTTGATCGCGGACCGGAGGATGGTATGATCCTTGACACAACCGAGACAGCAGCGAATATGGTGGCGTTTCCACCTCTAATTAGGTATGAGGAACGCAACATGAAACGAGCGAGGGCTGAAGCAACGGAGGTTCATTCCTCCACAGCGGCGGCGTTGGAAGCAAATGATCAACACAGGGGGGCTACGAACGGGAACAATCCAGCTAAGAAAACCTCAGGGTGGCACAATGCTTTGACGGGTAAGAGCTCGATTATTCCTATTATAATTGATGAGGACGAAATTAAGACCAGTAGGCATAGTAGTTTTGATAAGGAATTTTTGGACTCTATTAAGGATGACGAGTTAATTAGTAATTGTGATTTCCCCCAATTGTTACGTTCTAAAGAGGAAATTTTAGAGGGAATCGAATTGTGGAACAACACTGTAGTGATCCGTCTTTTGGGTTCAAGAGTAAGCTTTGGTTACTTGGCATCTAAGTTAAAACAAATATGGAGCCCGAAAGGGTTATTCGAATTGGTGGATGTTGGGTACGGATATTTTATGGTTAAGTTCACGAACAAAGAGGATTGCGAATTCGCGCTAGCAGGGGGGCCATGGATGATTTTCGATCATTACCTCGTTATTAGGGAATGGACACCGATGTTTAAGCCGCATCTAGATTCAATTACTACCACCACAGCGTGGAATAGAATTTCTAACGTAGGGATGCAAAATTACACAGCTCGAATTCTCCGGAAAATGGGTAATTTAGTGGGAAGAACGGTACGTATTGATTCTCTAACTAAGGCTCGCAAAAAAGGGAATTACGCTAGAATCGCGGTTGAATTAGATTTGGGGAAGCCTCTAGTGCCTAAGATTCATATTGGGGGAGAGACTTGTTTAGTTGAGTACGAGGGGCTTCATCTGGTGTGCTTTGATTGCGGTAGGTTTGGTCATCAGAAAGGGAAATGTAATAACACCAATGGGCAGTCTACACAGCAAGAACAGGCAGTGAAGGAAGGGGAAAGTGACATGAACAGTATGGGCAATTCAGAGAAGGCTAAGATACCGGAGGCTACTTACGGGGACTGGATGACCGTCAAAAGAAGGGAACGGGTTAATTATAAAGGTAACAGCTCACGTAATGTTAATGGGTCTCGCGGGGTTTTAAGTAAAGATTTGGGGTCGAGATTTACCGCGCTTCTTTTAGATGAGGGTAAGAGTCCGTTTTCGAATTCTATAGAACAGCCCGAGTCGAGTAGAGCGGGGAATCGTAAGAGCAGTAGTAGTAGCGGGGTGGATTTCTCTGGTACTTATGATCGTAGTGTTGTACGCTCGGGGGGGCATAATGTTATTATAGCGCCGGACTTTGAGATACAGAAACAATTAGCCGCCATCCCGGAAGTGATAGTTTTGAGGCGATTAAGGAGGCGGAGAATGTTGCGCCAGCTAGGGGAGCTGGTCGGGGGAAGAACAGGCGCCGAAAGGGGGCTGCTACTGTGGCGAATGGCGGAACTAATAAGAGCGGGGCTGTGCTTTTTGGGGAAGGGGACAGGTCTGAAGGTTCGGAAATCAAAGAGGGGCAGGAGGTCTCGATCAAGGGACCTGGTGATGTTCAGATGAGGTCGGAAAATAGTGAGCAGACAAGGTCTTTAGGTGGGAGTAAGGATACTAGCGCAGGGACTATGGGTGCAATATTGGAAGTTAATAATAGGGTAGAGGTTGGTACAGGTGAAGTGGTAGCAAGAAACGAATTGGTAGTAATTAACTCACCTCCTGATCAGCTTCTTGCGCCAGGGACTACTAGTGCAATTTCAGAAAACTTAGGGGGGCAGGTGGATCGATGGGTCACCACGGGTAGGGGCCCTTTGGAAGGGTTGACCGAGGGTGATACTTTCGAGTTACCATCCGCGTTTGACCAAGGGAAGATGGCCAGTTAGTCCAGCGATGCACAACCTTTCGAGTCGGGTGACTTTGACTCTTCTATGGTCCCGGAAACCCAATTTGAAAGAATAGATAGGGACGAGCAGATGGAATTAATTCCAGATGGGGGCGGCAACACGGATCAGGTACAATCCTAATCCTCTTTTTAGTTTTACTAATTGTTTTCTATGTGTACACGAAACAGGAATACAGGTAGTTGGGGAGGAATTTCTCAACCGCTTAACATCTTGGTTTGGAATTGTCATGGTGCGGCGGCTCCGAATTTTCGTAGGGTAGTTATGGAAATGATACGGTTACATAGGGTATGGTTGACAGTTATTATTGAGCCTAGAGTTAGTGGCAGTAGGGCCAATGAGATTATTAGTGATTTGGGTAAGGGTAACTCCACGAGGGTCGAAGCGGAAACTTTCAAGGGGGGTATTTGGCTTCTTTGGGATGATTCCGAGATCGGTGTGCGAGTTCTATCAGCAGGGAATCAGGTTATTAATATTGAGGTATCTAAACTGGGTTGCGAATCATGGGTGTTTTCCGCGGTTTATGCACGTACGAGGTCACGCGATAGGGCGCCTCTTTGGGATGCTCTTCGTTACTCTTTTCGTGATTTTGGAAGGCCATGGTTGATTGCGGGGGACTTTAATCAGGTTGGTTTAGAGGAAGATAAGAAAGGAGGCATTCCAGGGACGACGAGGAATATGGAATTGTTTGAGGAATGGCGACACGAATGCGAGCTTACAGATTTGGGTTTCGAAGGTCCGCGGTTTACGTGGTGCGATTCTTGGAATACGGGTCAGAAAATTTTGCGCCGTTTGGATAGGGCATATGGTAATTTGCTAAGGTAACTAATCTTGATAGGAGACACTCGGACCATGCACCTATTTTAGTCCAGTTGAATCCGATTGATCATTTACGGTTGCCTAAGAGGTTTCGGATCGAGTCGGCGTGGTGCTTGCATAAAGGCTTTAAGGAATTTGTTCAAGAGAAGTGGAATTTGGAAGCATCCAGTTTGGGGGACACATTAGAAGCCATGAAGGAACAGATCTTGATTTGGAAAGAGACAGTGTTTGGGGATATTAATAAGAGAAAACGGAAATTGTTGGCAAGGCTTAAGGGTATTCAGATATCTCTACAAGCTTCGTATAATTCTTCGCTTTTTAGACTAGGTAAGAGGTTGAGGAACGAATACCTTAGCGTCTTGGAGGAAGAAGAATTTTTTTGGTTCCAGAGATCGAAAGAGGAATGGATTCGTTCTGGAGATAGAAATACCAGATTCTATCATTTGGCTACAGTGACAAGAAGGAAGATTGCGAAAATTCAGCGGCTGAGAAATAGGACTGGTGAATGGGTTGAGAAGGAGAGAGCTTTGGGTGCACTTGTCCTTGAGTTTTTTGTTGAATTATATTCGGAATCTAGTAGCTTCCATGGCCCTTTTGCCCTTCCACATGGTAGTAGCTTAGGTGAGGAAGATAGGGTGCTTTTGGCCGAGGATTTTACGGACGAGGAGATTCGTGATGCAGTATTTCAATCGAATCCGAATAAGGCGCCCGGCCTTGATGGGATTACGGTTTCTTTTTACCAGAAATGCTGGGATATAGTTGGTACATATGTGTGTGGTATGGTGAGGGACTCGATTCGCAATGGGGTGTTGGCTGCTAATCTTAATGGTTCTTTGATCCACTTAATCCCCAAGGTTCCAGATCCGGATAAGGTTGGTCAGCTTCGTCCTATTAGTCTCATTAGCGTCCCAGTGAAGTTCATTATGAAGGTTATGGTTAATCGAGTTAGACCCTTGTTAGCGGAAAAAAAAGGACCGAATCAGAGTAGTTTTTTGCCCGGTCGTTCGACTATTGATAATATCGTGTTGGTTCAAGAGGTTGATCATAGAATGCAAAAAATAACTTCGAAGAGGGGTTATATGGCAATTAAGATCGGCCTTGCGAAAGCTTATGATAAGCTGTATTGGCATTTTACTGAGGATACTTTGCTTTACTTCGGGTTTCCGTCTTCTTGGTTGCGCCTTATTATGTCCTCTATGCGCACCAATACTATTCGAGTTCTTTGGAATGGGGAGCAACTCGAGGAGTTCACGCCTCAGCGTGGGATACGTCAGGGAGATCCTCTTGCACCCTATATTTTTGTTTTATGTATGGAAAGACTTTCTATTCTTATACAGGGGCTTTGTGAGGGTGGGGAGTGGTTACCTATCCACATCCATCGTCAGGGGCCGCCTATCTCACACGTGTTTTTTGCAGATGATCTATTATTGTTTGCGGAGGCGGACACGGCGCAAGTGCAGTTGGTCAAAGAAGTCTTGAGGATGTTTTGTGAAGAAGCAGGCCAGACAGTTAGCGAAGAAAAATCTCTGATTCATTTTTCGGCTAATGTACCTGTTGAGAGAGCGGAGGAACTTGCGGGGTTGAGTGGTTTTACGCTTAGTAATACAATTGGGGTTTATCTTGGAACACCTATTAGGTCGCAACGCCTCCCGAGAGGCTTCTTTAGGAGCGTTACGGCTAAAATGAGGAATAAACTACCGAATTGGAGGAGTCGTAATTTATCGTTGGCGGGCCGTGTTACATTGGCTCAGTCTGTTCTTATGGCACTTCCCACGTATATTATGCAGACTATGAGACTTCCCGTGTATGTATAAGACGAGATTGACAGGATTATCCGTGATTTTATATGGGGGTCATCTAGCGAGGGCAGGAAGATCCACTGGTTAGCGTGGGATGTCTTGTGTAGACCCAAGAGTAATGGCGGTTTAGGTCTTCGTAAGGCAAGGGAGTATAACAAAGCGCTTTTAGCAAAGCTTAGTTGGAAGGTGTTAAGAAATGACCCCGCGTTGTGGGTAAGGGTGTTAAGACAAAAATACTTTAGGGATGGTTTTCGGGAACGGGGGATCAAGCCGGCTGATTCACGCATTTGCAAAAATATCGTAATTGGTAAGGAAGTGTTGGAAGGTGGGGTCAGTAGTGTGGAGAACGGGGAGGAAGGGACTTTCAAGTGGGAATTTACTTCTTCCGGGTTGTTTTCGGTCAAGTCAGGCTATGAGAAGCTTACCGCATTAGATGGAGCTGTTGATTTTAAATGGGATTTAATTTGGGCTTTGAAATGCCCTCAGAAGGTTAAGATACTCCTCTGGAGGGCGGTGTGGGACAGGCTTCCTACGGTGAAGAATCTCGTGACTAGGGGCGTGGTGGATGATCCGAAATGCCGTGTTTGTGGGGAGGAGGACGAATCTGCAGGTCATTTGTTCTTTAATTGTTATTGTTTTACTAACCTGTTGTATGAGTGTACATGGGGCTTTATAGGTACTCCAGGAGAGGCGCAACAGGTCTGAGGGCCTTTGGAACGGTTCGGGGCAGCTGGAGGGGTCCGGAGTGAGGTGCGGCAGCAGCAGCAGGGGACGGCTTGGCGGCAGCAGCTTTTTTCCGAGGGGCGGCAGCAGCATTTCGTGAACTCCAGGGGCGCTCAGCAGCGCAGATCAGGACCTGGAGCAGAAATATTGTAGCACAGTCCGGGGGTTATCTCATCACAGCAGGTGCTGCAGAATTTTGAACTTGATGGACAACACTCGAGGCTCCTGTATTGTCGGAAGTGGGAGGAGCTCTTAGCCAATAAAATGTTAGTAAATGGAGCGGAACTGAGGCTTGTGGTGGCGGCTCTAGTTTGGCATATTTGGGTAACCCGTAATACAATGATTTTCGAACCTTTGGCTAGAAATAAAACAAAGGGTGAGTTGAAGGCTATTATATTTAACTCGGTCAACGATTACTTACAAGCGTGGGGGCGTGAACGGGATGGTGGGTTAGTTGTGGCCTCGAAATGTGTACTAGTTAAATGGAATAAGCCGGAATTTGGGGTTAAATTGAATATAGATGGGGCCTTCGATTCGCAACGGCTAAAAGGTGGAGTGGGGGGCCTTTTTAGGAATGGTAGAGGGGAATACTTGGAAGGTTTTGCCGGTAATTGTATAGCACGGAACTCGTTTGAAGCGGAGTTGAACGCACTTCATTTTGGGTTGGAACAAGCAGTTAAGAGCGGGTATAATTCGCTAGTGGTTGAGATAGACTCGAGTGAATTGTATGCGCTAGTGAAGGGTGGTACGAATTCAAAAGCTTTCTCAAGCACTATTATACGCTGGTGTTGTTTTATCTTGTCCAGGAACACACAATATGAGCTAGTTTGGAACTATCGTGAAGCAAATAGGAGCACAGATTGGTTGGCAAAGTTTGGCTTAGCATGTGAGGGCGGTCCCGTGCATTATCGTGATCCTCCGGATGGAGTGTGGCGACTCCTAGCTAGTGACCGTTATGGTTGGACGTTGCCTAGACTTACGCTAGCTAGTTAAGTTGTTTTGGGAGTTTAACTCCTCGGTCTTTTAGACCTTCTTTGTAACAAAAAAAATACTATACTATTGTGGTTTCTTAGTTTCTGTTATCATCCTTAAAATTCTATAGTTCCTAAAAATAAAATTATGAAGGAATTTTTTTTGTTCGAATAAATTATGAAGGAATGAAATTGTGGTAATATCAAAGTGTCTTTACAAATATAAGTTGAGATTTTTTGGAGTTTCGGGGAATTTTATTAATAAGACCTTTTCAGTCTATTTACTGATGGAAGAAGTAAAATGGCCAAAGGGGTAATTACTTTTTAAAACCCAACCCCCCACCACATTTCTTATTATAAGTTTCTATCCAACCAATTCTTAACTAGTTCAATTAGATGGGGAATTATACCAAAATACCCTCAAACTCTATCCCACAATGAAACACAAAAAACCCATCCCCAACCCATTAAGAACCTAATCCCCCTCCCCACCCATCTCACTCTGCTCTGTCTCTCTCACTTTTCTCTTTCTCTCTCCCTCTCTGTAAAATGGCCACCAAACCACCCCACCACCAAACCATTCACCACCAACATCACCACCACCACCTTCCCCTCCATCATCACCGTCAACGAGCCCCCCCACCATCATCACCACCGCTGAAGCATAAACTTGGATCTGCAGAACCAAAATTCGCACCATTGAGGCCCGATGAAACCCGCCGCCGTGAAGGACCACCTCCTTCATCACCATCGCCACCGCCCACATCACCTGCTTCATCACCACCAAGCACACACCCCCACCAAACCACTCACCACCACAAAACCACCAAGACCCTCCCTTTCATCCCCATCAATCTGGACGCGACCTTCCCACCATCACTGCTACCTCGCCGCCCCCACCATCACCAGTCTTGGCCATCGACGCCAGGTATGGCCTTCTGTTTCACCAAAACCTCCCCCACCTCGCCGCCCCACCTCCATCCCCATTGTTTGCCAGATGCCGAAGCCGCCGTTGACGCGTTGATCTTCATCCCCGCGACCCCGTTCCATCGCCGCCTTCAAACGCTTCACCAAAACTGCCCCCACCTCGAGTTGCAGAAGACACCCAACCCCACCATCACCAACCATCTCTACTGCTCTCTCCTCCGTCGCCGCTGATGTCTCCCTATTTGTTCTAATTATTAACCCTTTGGAGACATCCTTTTAGGTGAATAAATGACTTATTTGATATACTTTAAGGCTTATTTGATCATATTTCACTTTCTCCCCTTGGAAATTAACTAATTGCAGAATCTGAGCTTTTGTGCGTAAATTTGATTGTTTTTAATGCAAAGTTAATCGGTTCTTGAATTTTATGAAAGACCAATCCAAGGAGAAGAAGTGAGAATAAAGTATTAGTGTATTTTAGAGTGTTAGGAAATGATTTTTACTCGAGTTTCTATTTTTAGAGTACACTTTCCTATTTCGTTTTCTTGATTTATTGATTTATTCTTTTTAAGCATATGCGGTTTAATTATTTATTTAATGTGAAGCTTTAAAAGATAAATGGTAATTACTTAGAGACCAAGTCAAGGTAAAGGAGTAAAGGAAAGAAGATTTACATGGAAATAAGAAGATTAAAGAAAGATATATACAAAGAAAGAAAAGATAAAGCTGCCTTATGAATCTGAAATTCCAGCCACGTTTTAAAGATTAATTCATAACTTATGATTGGCTAGGAATATGGACGAGTGGTCTGCACCAATAGAAACCTATTTCCAAGACAAGCAGTTTCATATATTGGAACTTCTCAAACGGATAAGTATTGAAAAAGATATGACCAAATCAAATCAGCAGCAGAATCTTACCTTTCCTAGATTTTAGGGCTACGAATTTAAGAGTTCTTGCCTTGTCTTCCACTCCAAGTAATTCGACCTAGGGCTTGCTAACACCTATAAATACACCCCTTAGACCTCATAATTCAGTACCTCTCATATTTTACTCAATTCATACATCTTTAGAGAGAGAGTCAAAGACTTCAAGAGCAAGAAGGCAAAGGAGAAGCTAGAGCTGGAGGAATTCTGTTCTTCCATCAACAGTCATCTAATCCTTAGGTTATATATTTCTTTTCTGTAATTAAATGTGATGTCTTTCTATTTAGTTTCAGTCTTTAATATTGCTATGAGCTAAACTTTTATATACTTGAGAATCGCAATAAAAGGATGAACCTTAATTAATTATTTCTATGTTTTGAATTTGGGATTGTTTAGATTTAAATTGAATTAGGTCTTAGATATTGGATATTACTTTGTTCTTAATCACTATTTCTTTTCCGTACAACTAGAAATAGATTTTAGTATTTGGGCTATTCACTTTAGTGGCGAAGTGATCATCCGACAGGGGGGTTTGAATACAGATCTAGGTAATACCCGTGTAATGTCCGTTATTGACCGATAGGCTTAACTAGTTATATAGACAAAGAGGTAAGATCATATCATCCGAAGAGGCATATTCGACCATACAGGTGTTTATAGTACTTTAGGATAGCTTCTAGGTCCACCCGACAGGGGGCTAGGAGATATTAGATTCCCGACTAGTATACTAATACCAATTCTACCCTTAAACATAACATAGATTATATTAATTAGGAGAATTCTTTGCGAGACTCAAGTATATCTCATCTCTGAATTTAGTCCTTTTACTTTATTACTTCTTTTCTGTTATTTACTTTTAGTCTTTATTTTATTGCATATTTAGTTTTAAAAAAACCAAACAAAAATCTATTATTTTCCTTTTCTGTTAAACAATTATTCTTACTATCTGATTAATACTGGAGTTGAACCTAATCCGTCCCTGAGAACGAAACTCGATTTATCGAATACTACTTGGACAACCGTGCACTTGCGGTAATTGTGGTTCCTTTATCTTCGTACTTAATTTAATAACACACCAGGACCCACCAGCCGCCCATCTCCTCGATCCAGATTGTGATTCTGGTTTTTTTTTAATGTAATGCGTTAATGGGCCAGCCCCAAAATGGTAGGTGTAGGTAATGGGGCCAGCCCCTAATACGAGTCTTAGGTTATTATTATTTTTACTGTAATTGCTATTGGGTCCAGCCCCATCTAGTTGGGTTGTAGGTAATGGGGCTGGCCCATTAGTGTTTAAAATGTTAGTATGAGTTGATAATATGGGTACATACCATACATGTAAAAATATTGGCTGAGAATATATTGGGTTATATAATGTTTGTATAGTGGGAATATGTTTCTGTTCTATAGGGGGCTAGCCCATTATTGTTTTTGTTCATTATGGGGCCAGCCCCCTTATAGTTTTTATTCTTTATGAGGCTAGCCCGGATTTGATTGCACTAGTTTTTAATATTGAAGGACTTAATAAAAAAAACATATTTAAAGTAAAATTCGTCCGTGGTCCGTACCCATAAAAAAGAAGGGTAAAAACGTAAAAATCCAAACCAGTTAATTAAATTTGAGACTTTAATAGAATTTTTTTTCCAACTAGGATTTAATTGGAAAGTTGAGAAAAATGAGGATCTAATTTGTATTTTCCTCATGGCCTAATGACATCGTGTCACAAAAATAATATTACTATATCAACAATTTGGTTTATATATAATTATAACCGAATTCCTTAAAAATATTACAACCGGAAAAAAAATCAAACCAAACCATTTGATTTAAATTTATTTAAAATCAATTAACTTTTAACAAAACATATTAATTTATATTTGAGTAATAATATTTGTCACCGCTATTTTCTTACTTGACAAATTATATGGCATTACATGTAAAAAAATAAAATAATTAACGAAATATTAAATTAAACAAGATATGTAAATTATTTACATTCTACAATCTGTCATATAGGATAGGAGATAACAAAAAGGTGAAAAATATAAAAATAACAAATATCATTACTTGTTTTATTTATACTATTCTCAAAAATCTTTTTGACAATTTTTCGAAAAAACATCTAAAAGAAAAAGAAATACCATTTCTAAACTGGAGATACTAATTTCTTTTTGAAAAACTGAGAAATACATTTAACTGTATATATTTTTTTTCTAAATGACGGAGGGATATTTTAGTTTTGCAGTGATTTTAATTTCAATAAAATTTAAACCTCCTGATCATGGGACTTGCACCTTTACTATTAAGGTCTCATTAGCATATATTTGAATTCCTGAATTAATTCTTCCAAATTACTAGACATACTTATTCTAATAACCTCATTTCCAAAGAATGTAATATCTAATGAAACATTCTTACCTATCTCGAATAATTTGTTGAAAATTACTTATGTACTACTTGATCACAATTACATAATCGGTTTATCATCAGGTACACATCTCCAAACCATCTTATAGCTTTAATCACCGCTACATAATCAATTTTCCCTTGATTTATCAATCTGTTCAAATTTAAACCATACTCATATACCATCCCTTATATTGCAACACTCTACTAAGGATGAGAAAAACAAATGTTTAAGGAATCAACAAAAGTTTCCAAATTCATATGACAGTTTTGTTAAACACAACCATCATGCAAAGAAATACCAGATTTTACAAGCAACATATTTGTTTGTTTTTGTTTCCATTTCTTCTACTTTACATATTCGTCTTGATAATGCTACAAATGATACAAAGTTGTAGTATGTACAGATTTTCGTCTAGATTTTTCTATTCAATATATATCAATTTTATCTTTTCTAAAGAATAAAATATTGCTAAACAACACATAAAATTGAAGCCCAGGGTCAATCAGTAACTGGCCCATTTGTTTCTTCCAAATTAGTACTACTTCTTTGTAGCCGCTCGATTACAAAATGGTCAATAAGCCGTACAGTAGTAGCGGGGTCCGGTTGAGGAAAAGCTGCTCTCCATTTACTAGGATACTCTCTTAAGTGACTCGCTTGTTGAGGCTGTTTTAATTCTCCTTCCCACTTATCATCTAACTTCCATACTTTCGGAATCTGCATTTTTAAATTAACATCTTTAGTCCCTTAATTTTTAACTATAACACCCTTAACTAGTAAAAAGTAAAAACTACCTTATCTACTGCAAGAGTATAAACTTCAAGATCGCCCTCTTTGTTAATACGAAATCTTGTAAATGACTTGTAATTAGCAATTCGAAGTGAAGAAAAAGCTTCATCAAAATGTATATGAAGCCAATTAATGCAGATATATAAATAGCTTCCGAAAACTAAAGAGACCACAGGTGTTGAGAAAACCCAGAAATAAAGAAATACTGCTGAATAATAAATCACAGCTCCTCCTCTAGAAAGTGTATCCATTCCATTCTTGCATATATTATTCCTTGTCACAGCCATTACCTGAATTTTATAAATTATATTTACATAAACAGTCCCTTATCTTTCAAAATGTTACTTTCTCACCTCGGGAACATCAAAAGCTGACATAAGATACTTAATACAAGCTGGATAAAGACCATATGTCCATTGCTCTATCCTTGCTCGAAGCCCAGTGGGGTCCGGAAAATGATCACTCTCTACTGATTTATACCATTGATATAACGTATGATAGCCTTAAAACAGTAAAAAAAGAATACACGATTAAGTATTTTTACTGGAGAATAATAAAAAACAGTAACTAAATCACCTGAAGTAGCTAATAATTTGTGTCTGATACAAGTTTCGATACCCAATTCTAAGAGTAACATGAGAATTAAAGCTGCAGCTAAGTGAGCCGAAACGTGAAGAACACCTATCATAACTCTTCTCTTTCGCGACACTTTTGAAGGTACGAAAATTATTGCGAGAATTAATAATATTATAGCACCTGTTGAGGATATATAAGAGTGTCCCAACATATATATAAAAGAATCCCACACCATGCTAAAAAAGCTCGTTAAATGACCAGAAATCGTATCATCTCGTATTATATGATCTAACTGACACTACAAAACCAAAAAAATCAATAAGTTTGATTCTTCATCTAATATTAAACTAGTAAACTGTACCAGAACTAACCTGAGGAAACATAGAAAAGGCGAGGATAAAGTAAATAATTCCACCAATGAAATCAAATTGCCAATTCTTTTTACGAAATTTCAATATATTACCCAAAGCAATCTACAAAAAAGGAAAGTTATTTACGTTTAAGGTGTTTAAGCATATAAAAGTTGAGATATTGTACCCTGCTTGAATCTTCATACGAAGGATAAGAAGATTTGCATTCATAAGAAGTACCATACAAGTTATCGAAATTACTGAAAACATGTGTGGGGTGCAAAAAGGCCCCACCACAACCATTAACAAGTAAATGTTGTACAAAAACAGGTTTATCTGATGGAAGATATGAATGTCGCATATAATGATGTAAATCACCAGCTACTCTAAGTCTACACCTTCCTCTTAAATGGTCGCGAATTAAATACGACACGTTTTTTCCAGTTACATCATCCCAGTACCAATCTAATAGCCAATTAGGTTCATGTGTCATGATTATTACTGAATCAGTTTCACCAATCTGTAAAATAAATTTACATGGTCAACTTTTCGAATAGTACATTATTATATCTGGAGATAGAGATTATACCTTTTCTTGTATTAATTCTGAGAAAAACTTAAACTGATACACATCAATATCACAGTGAAGAGCTAAATCGAGACCAAATACCCACCACCCATTAGGGAGTTGTAGCGCAAAATAACTTTTCTTTTGTGGCATAAACCACCCACCTAACCAGCTTTTATGGCAAATATACCTCATAAAAGTTTGAAGTCCATCAAACCAATCTGTCAAACAAGGGATAAATTAGCCAAAAATGAAGTAACTAGAGTTAATAAACAAAACTAACCGTGATTTCCAGGAATAACGAAACATTGGGGCCCATCATATTGTTTTAATTCATCTACCCCACTTGGTAATTCCGGTTTATTTACTGCTATATGTTCTTCTTTATACCATACTGGAGGTTGAAGAGCATATTCAAAGGGACGAAATAGTCGATTCTCGTATGTAAATGCTGATGGATTAGGGTACCTGAAAATCAATTTTAAAAATAATTAATATAAAAAGATGATTTAAAATGGTTAAGACATAATAAAAGAAGTGTTTTAAGAATTTACGCAAGATCACCCCCTATAAGGAGAAGTTTAGCACGTGGAAGTTCAAGCTTTTTTTTATTAATATCAACTTCAAGCCTTTTTTTATTAATCTCATCAACTTCAATAAGAGGTTGAGCAAGAAGCTTTGCTACAGTATATGTAGAATTTCCACCATCACCAGTATCAGCCATGAAATCAAACCAAAGTTCTTCTTTTTCACTAAAATGATCGTATAAAAGATCATCTTTCTTTGATCCATCTTCAACTTTACTCATTGCCGCCTAAAATTAATCAAAATTAGACCTTAAATTAAGTATAATAAGATAATAATTAACCATTTACCTGCATCATTCGCATATCAAAACGTCCTACAAATACAGTTACTGATACTAGTAGATCAAAAACCGTCTTGAATAAATCAGCAGATGTACTGTAACAAACTCAAAAGAAAATGTTATATATTTTATCCACTTTTAAGGAAGAAATAAATAAATACATACCCGGAATACCAAGGAACCATATCAAGAAAATCAGGTTTCATTTGCTTTCTTTTCTCGAATTCTTTTTGTGGTACAGGGTGAGAAAGAGCCCATCTAATAATTAATACAAAATTAGCGCCAAGAAAGTGGGAATTAAATACAACTTACTAACCCGCTAGATCTTTCCACTACATAATTGGCCATGTAAAGGCCAATAAAAGTGGCCCATAATGAATATATAGGAGAAATCTCATCTGGTGACTCTGCACATGACCCTCCACTACAAGTCAACTGAAAAGACGAAAAATCATAAGGAGGGTTTTGACCTTTCTCAAATTACAGGGGTTTATAAAAGTATGGAGGGTAAAATAGTCATACCTCTCCGTAAATAACCCATTTCGATAAAAACGGATAATCACTAGCGGATCCAACTGGAGCAAACCAAGATGAGCAAACTTGGTTCTTTAATTCATTGAAACGCAGAAATTTAACAAGCCAAGTATTCCTTTCTTCCTTATTCCATAGAGTAAACCAAGCAGAATTTCTTCGATCAAACGTTTTTTCCCTCATAATAGCTCGGTTTCCACAATGACTATAAAATATACAGCAAGCTATACTTATTACCTGCATAATTAACAAATCATATAAGATAAGTACGATACACATTTATACTTATAAAGGACTTACCGTGCAATTTTGTAGAACCGTCAAAATTGCAGGCCTTCTACCCGCTACACGAGAAACAAGACCAAGGTACCAAAGTCCAAGAAATCCAACGTGGAAAACAAGGAGAAATAAAATCGATGAAAGATAAATTGTGAAAAATAAAGATAAATTCATCCTCATATCTACTCCCATTGATTGAAAACTCGGAAGATGATATAAAGCAGCTAAAAATATCCAAGCTATATACCATCTGCTAAAGTTTTTGTAACTTGGGGTAATTGTTTTTCCTATAAAGGGTGATGAAAAGAAATAGAAGAAACCTAGTAAACAACCATACATAGACCACCATTTTATATTGGTGTCTAGTTTTTGAATAAGTGTGTGAAGATTGTCTGAAGATATGAAAAATAAACACCCCACTGCTACAGCTATTACAGCATGTCTTGAATGTTCATGTGGGTAAGGATATGTATGTGTGAATATAGTTCTAACTCTCTCCATATTCAGGTTATCTAATAACCCACTAGATTGTCTATCGAGTCTCATTTATAATTTAAACTCTTGGATACTTTTCTTTGTTCAAATCCTCAAAACCTGCAAAAATAAACCCAGATTTTAACATATAATCAAGAATACTAATTACAATGCCATTGATTTCATAACTAATCTAATAAGCTGATTAGTCAACTATACAGAAACATTGATATTACCCCCTGTTTTAAAATATTCCTAAAACCCACAAAGAAATAAACAAAATCCAGAATTACTCTACTCGTAATTAGGGATCAATTATACTTAATTACCCTAAAGTTCCTAAAGTTGCTACGAGTTTCATTCAAATTCAAAATTTTAACTAATAAACAATGCAATTAATTGAAAAATACAATATTATTAACTATCAAACATCAATGGATAAAAGAAGATCATTATAACATTACATGAACAAGAAGCAATTAAATATAAGTACCTGAATTTAGAAATGAGATAAAGCAGTAAAGTAAAGCAAGCATATAACATACATATACCTATATATATATTATAAATAGTTATTTAGTTAGTGTGTGTGGGCGGCCAATGAAATTGATTAAAAAATGATGATCGAATACTATTAACAAAGTTTAAAAGTGAGGCAATTTTGAGAATATCTGTAAGCAACAATATTTAGATAAAAATGGCATATTCCTTTTTATGCAGAGGCTATGATGCCTAGAGATAGAAAGAAAAGGTCTTTAGAGAGAGAAAAGAAACGATTACCTTGAGTATCATATGAAAATAGTAAACAATGTTGATGTTTTGTGAAATTTGGCGTATGTTGTTGTTTTGAGAAGAAGAAAGAATTAATAAACTACAAAAATTTATGATGTTACCAAAAAGGTTACCAAAAAGATTTAATTACTTTTTTTGTTTTTG
The DNA here is from genome assembly GCA_029959085.1 of Nemophila menziesii. Taxonomy (NCBI): domain Eukaryota; kingdom Viridiplantae; phylum Streptophyta; class Magnoliopsida; order Boraginales; family Hydrophyllaceae; genus Nemophila; species Nemophila menziesii. The sequence goes on along the minus strand of JARWIR010000013.1, from coordinate 11,557,782 downwards.
AGTATTTTGCTTTTACATTTATTTTATTGCCGTTGCCTAATTATGTTATCCCAAATCGTTGCATTTCCTTTTACTAATATTTGCATTTTTATTCAGGGAAATATATAACCGAATTTACACAAAGTCATGAGATCTATTTTTATTGAAGTCAAAATGATTCTGAGAAAGTACTCTCATATGTATTAAAAAAAAACTTATCATCTAATAATAAATATACTAATAATAATATTTATCTACAAAAACAAACTATACTAATATAATATATATTACATTAACAAATGTTATGAGAGCGACTTTGAACACATAAACATTTTGATTCTAGTAAGATTCGATCCAATATCTTTTAATCTCTGTTGTAAATTAGTATAACCAATAGATCAACTATTAATCTTTTTGACCCGCACTTTTGCTTTAACAAGTTAAACTTTTGCAAATCATAAATATAGATATCAAGGAAAGGATTTGAAACACATTTACCTATTTTTTATCATTATTCATACAAGAAAAACAATTCCTAGGACTATATTGCACTCGTGTAGTTCTTCCTTTCTTCCGGCTCTTTGAAATACCCGTGGATATTGGGTATATTCGTAGTTTTTTATTATAGTGGTATTTAACATTGAAACTTATGTCAAAATATATAATGATATTTTACAATAATGCTAAAATATATTACAATAAATTTGCTAACACGTGAAAATAACAAATACGATAAAATATTTATCGCTTTTGGTTGTTCCATACTTTTAATAAAATTACTCCTATTGAATTTTAAAAAAGGGAAAATACACGGGTGGGTACCTAACGTTTTAAATTTTGACTTTTGGGTGTCTAAGTTTTTAAAAGTGACAAATCAGTACCCAAGGTTTCATTTTTGTGACTGTGTTCGTACTTGCCGTCAGTTTCTCCTTAAGTGTCACATGATGCCTACGTGGCGCATACGTGGTGCGTATCTGGCAAATTTTCTACCTGCCACGTAGGCGTCACGTGACATTTAACGGAGAAACTAACGGTAGGTACTAACGGCGTCACAAAATGAAACCTTGGGTACTGATTTGTCACTTTTAAAACATTGGACACCCAAAAGTAAAAAACTGAATTCGGTGGGTACCTATCAAGGAATTATCCCTTTACAAAATTAAATAATAGTTAACCTTTTTCTCACAATTTTGCGTTATTTCAATAACTATCGTATTATAATATAAGAAACGTCATTCATTTTGAAAATATTGAATATTCATCGAAATTATAATAGTTATGATTATATTTTGTACTTACAAGGATCCCTGCTTCTTGATTAAAGGCGGATTTAAGAGGGGGCTCCAATCCATCACGGTCCTGGAATACAATGTAATTTTGTAGGGATTTTTTTATAGAAAAAAAACGCTAAAAAATGCAATAACCCCGGACTTAAATATTAACTACTAATCTATATATTATCTTTTTAATCCACTTAGAACTAGAAATCGCAATAACAAAATCAGAGTAATACTCTGAATCTCATTAATGTTTCTAATTTTAAGACCCCGAGATAAAATCCAGACTCCGGCAATTAAGGGTATGCAAGAACCAAAACCTGCGGATTTTGGTAAGGTTCAATTCGAGTTCTTCTAGTGACAGACCTATATAACCAGTTGGGGTTAGTTTAACTGGCCAGAGTCTTGATTCTCTTTTTAAGCAATACATGTTTGGACCAAGTCAATGACTCTGAGCCCAAAGTGACTCTCCAACGTTTAAAAAAATACATACATTAATTTTATATCTCTATCTTATTTATTACCATCCAAGTTGGAAAAAATACTATAAGATTTCAAACCCTAATGACATTAATTTTTTGCATAAAGATATAGGGATAAATGAAATAACTCAAATATTAATTGACAATAATACAGAAAATTTACATAAGAATAAGACCAATAATAGACATATTAAATTTAAAAATAAGTGGAAGAATCCACCCCCAAACAAATTTAAAATTAATTGTGATGCAGCTTTCTCGGAAAGAGGAGCAGCTATCGCATGTTTAGTAAGAAATTCTAATGGTGGATTTGTATCAAGGAAAAGTTGGAAAATTGAAGCAGAATCAGTGTTGGAAGCAGAAACCAAGGGGATTCTGAGAGCTACAGAAATGGCATCAAAGTTTTCTTTTGGAAGTGTTATCATCATCGAGAATGACGCGGAGAAGATTATGATACTCTTTTCTTCTGGTCAAAACATTCCGAGTCATTCAATTAAAAATATTGTCTGTAATATTTTCTTTTGTCGAGTTATCAACCCTTTTTTTACTCTTAATTTCAGGAGTAGGAACGAGGTAGTCGACTGGGTTGTCAAACAAGAATTTCTAAGCACATTGTTGGGCAATTGGGATACATCATACATGTATCCCTCCGCATTTAGCTACAATTTTAAGATATGATAACGAACATATAGAAGTAGGTTAACTTTTATAATATTTTAGGTTCTTTTATCTATATATTATGCTTTGGGAAAAAAAAAAAATCTTATTACTAGTATTATTTTTGGGATTTCTGCATTATTAGGAAAAAAAAAAGGAACGGCTGCATTAAGTTATAAGAGGTTGAATTTTTTGGTGGTTCGACAATCATGCCACTAGAGAAAGGACACATCACAAATGACACGTTTAATTATTTTTTTTAATTTATTTATTCCATTTTCCTTTTGCTTAAGCACGTAAGTTTTGAATAATCTTGAAAGTCAACTTAGTCGTCCTAATAATTTTTTAAGCATTGAGTCAACAATTTGAGGTGCACCCAAAAAAAAAAAAAATCATATGTGGCAAATAAGAAGAGGAAAAAACAAATAAAAGCTGAACTAAACCAAAATTAACCAATTTTTTTTTAAAGGCTTACTTCTTTAATAATACTAATAAAGACATTGGTTGATAATCTGGTTTGTCCAACTTATATCTTTACCTTTTCTATTAATAATAATATTTTTTTTGGGTTCCAGACCCGTCTTCGGTACGTACTAATGTCGGTACGTACAAATCATGAAACAACAACAAGGTGTTATAAAATCATGTTATAAGCTCAAACTAGTACGTACCAATATTCGTACGTACCTATCCCGAATCAACAGCAAATCTGTGAACTATAGGTCCTAGGTTCTTACATTTGGGTTTACTTCCATTTGAAATCCTTTTCAAAGTATAGGTAAAGTGTAAATGTAAAAAAAGTCAACATCCAATTCAAGTTTCGACATTTTCGACAGTTATCGGGCTCCGATTTGTATGTGTCAACATTCGTATGAACCAATTTCTATACAGGACAAGTTTAATTTGGATGCAAAATAACAAGGGTGGTCTGTACCAATCTTTCCACCGTTGTCGGAACAAAAGACAAAGTGAAATCTCAAGAACATTCCTGTAAAAAAAACAGTAATCTCGGTTGAACAAAAAAATAAATAGGGGTCATTGAGTTGGATCTTCTCAATGGTTTTGTTTTTGCAATACGTGCTCAAGGTTTTGCAGGGTTCTTTAATATATCATGACTTCTTCTTTGCAAACCTCTTTTGGATGAATGTCCTAAGAAATTCCCATGTGCATTCTTCAGAATTTTTTGAAAGTCTTCATCTTCCCTAATCAGTTGTGCTTATTAAAAATTGAAGTTGCTGCCTTCATAAACTCAAATAATTAGATGACTTTTTGTACTGACTCTGGAATTTTTGTACCTTGATTGCTTTACCTTCAATCAAATTTACTTTCTCCAATTTCATCAACTTACGACCTTAGCAGACGCAGAAGTTTAGTGACTTTCACTATTTTTTTCGAATCTGAAATCCATTTGTAAAACATCGTAGCTTTCAAAATGTATGCCTTACCAAGTCCATCACTAAGTACAATCAACTCTCTTCACATCAGAACAAAAAAATGGAATCTCTTCAGTTTGCTGACCAAAAACCAAAATTAATCTCCTCACATTCGCTCATACAAAAAAAAATATCTTCACTGCTTCACTTGAACAACTAAAAAAAAAAACTCTTTACACTCGCATTGGGTAAAAAACAAAAAGAAATATCTTCACACTCCAGTCGTTAGGTATAAAGACCATCTCCACTGAATATAAAAACAAAAGGCAAAGCTCTTCACAGTTGTTAGATTATATATGTAAGTATATATTAGATTTATTATTTACCTTAGTTAGAGAGATTATTTACCATAGTTATTTTAGACTACTTACTCTCCAAGCTAGACTGCTTGTTCTCCAAGCTAGACTGCTTGCTCTCCAAGCTTAGTCCTAGTATAAATATTGCTATGTAGTTCACTTTAATATCATCAATTCATTCAATACAATACACGGTCTTTCATATTCTTTTCTTTAATTTTTAACATGTAACAGAGCCCGGATACAAAGAGGTCGCAACTTCGAGTCTTGCCAACGTCACCCATTATAAGCTTAAGCTTTTTGGGAGGATCGATTCTATCATAATATCATAGCCACTATTCTTGTAACTCGTGCCATCATCATCTTATCATCTCATTGTCTCATCACCATCGAAATACCAAAATACTTACCCAATTATTTTCTTTTTATCAAAAAGTAGTATCTTAATTCGTGTTTAACTTCTTCATTCGATCGCCAGATATAGTCGAATAATATATCAAATCGAATATCTTTTTGATATGGTTAAACCAGAATAAAAATCACCATCATCCGGCGTAACACGCGTCCCCACGCGTCGCCTAGAATTCTGGAGCCGCTGCTCCTGTTATTTCACCAATCCCATCATCAGTCTCATCATCTCTTCAACTTTGGCACTCTAGATTGGGGCACACTTCATTAGGTAAACTTCATCTGTTAGTCTCAAAAGGGTCACTAGGTCAGGTCCCCAATGAAAAGATCGATTGTATATCGTGTCAAATTGGTAAACAACCAGCCTAATCCTTTAGTAAAAGTGAATCTACATCATCTGCATGCTTTGACTTAATCCATTCAGATATTTAGGGACCCTCTACCACACCGACCATAGGGGAATCTCGTTACTTTGTTATATTTGTTGATGACTACTCAAGATTCACATGGATATACCTTATGAAAAACCGGTCATGTCTTTTTCAAATCTATTCAGAATTCACTGCCATGATTTACACTCAATTTTCACATTGTATCAAGATTCTCCATACATATAATGGCATGGAGTATAAGTCGTCTACCTTTACCTCTCTTCTTCGTCAACTTGGCACTGTCTCACATCAATCTTGCCCATACACATCTCAATAGAATGGACGTGCTGAACGTAAACACCGACACATCCTTGATATCACTCGCAGATTTCTCATTTCCGCCTCATGCCCGGAACATTTTTGGGGAGAAGCCACCCTCACAGTTGTGTATGTAATAAATCGTTTACCTTCTCTCATTATTGATAATATTACCCCATATGAACGTCTACATGGTAATCCACCCATATATGACCTCTTTCGCGCCTTTGGTTGTGCTTGTTTTGTCATGGTTCCTCCTTATGAACGTACTAAACTTGAACCTCGAGCTCGTCTATGTTGTTTTATAGGTTATAGGATTGACCATAAAGGTTATAGGTGTTGGGATCCACTCTCAAAATGTTTGCGTATATCACGTCATGTGATTTTCTGGGAAAATAAAATGTTTTCATCCCTATCATCATTCTCTCTTCCTCATGCTCCATCTTTACGTTTATTTACATACCCGGTCGTGGATTTATTCCCTAATGATGATAATGACACAAGTTCAAATTCAGATCCAAGATCTCCCACGTCTCCTGTCACAGTGCTCCCAAGATCCTCCGATGATATGGCCTTCCCGAGTCATCTGCTTTAGTTGAAGATCCTGTACCAGATTCTGAGTTTCCAAATCACCTACCTCCTCGAGTAAGAAAACTTCCCGCACATTTTCGTGATTATCATTGTTATTCTACTATTTTATCTCTATGTGAGCCTCAAAGTTACCATGAAGCTAGTTCTAACAATTTATGGCAGAAAGCCATGACGGAAGAATTGTGTGCATTAGAAGAAAAACATACATGGGATTTGGTTGATCTCCCTCCAGGAAAACATGTTATGGGATGAAAATGGGTTTACAAGATCAAAACACGGTCTGATGGTTCTACGAGCGATATAAAGCTCGTCTTGTTGCAAAAAGGTTTACTCAAGAATATGGAATCGACTATGAAGAAACATTTGCCCCAGTTGCCCGCCTCACATCTGTCCATAGCCTTGTTTCTGTTGCCGTTGTTTGCAAATGGAAATTATTTCAAATGGATGTTAAGAATGCATTTTTTAATGGTGATCTTACATAAGAAGTGTTTATGAAGCCTCCTCCAGGTTATCCTCCTCCTCCTCATAAGGTGTGTAAACTTCACCGTGCTCTATATGGTCTTAAACAAGCCCCTCGTGCCTGGTTCTCTAAGTTTAGTTTTGTCACTGGTGATTTTGGATTTATCTTAAGCGAGCATGACTCTGCTATTTTAATTCGTCACTCTTCCGCTGGTATGATCTTGTTGTTATTGTATGCGATGATATGGTTATTACAGGTGATGATTCAAAGGGTAGTTCTGATCTCAAGAACTTTCTTGGTCAACACTTTGAGATGAAGGATCTTGGTATTCTCAATTATTTCCTTAGCATTGAGGTTTCTTTGGGTTCAGATGGTTATTATCTCTCTCAGGCTAAGTACTCATCAGATCTTATTGATCGTGTTGGACTCACTGATAGTAAGACATTGTTTACTCCTCTTGATCCTACTTTACTTCTTACACCGATGGAGGGTACTCCCCTTGAGGATCCATCTTTATATCATCGACTGGTTGGTAGTTTTATATATGTCACAGTCACTCGACCTGATCTTGCTTATGTTGTCCACTTGGTTAGCCAGATTATGTCTGCTCCTTGCTCCACTCATTATGCAGCTGTCCTCCGTATTTTGCGCTATGTGAAGGGAACATTATTTCATATTTTATTTTTCTCTGCGAGCGCGTCACTCGTTTTACATAGTTATTCAGATGCAGAATGGGCTGGCGATCCCACTGATCGTCGTTCAACAACTGGGTACTGCTTTCAGTTAGGCAATTCTCTCCTCTCATGGCAAAGTAAAAAGCAAACAGTTTTAGCTCGTTCTAGTACCGAAGCTGAATATCATGCACTTTCTGATGCTACTCAGGAGGTGATATGGCTTCGGTGGCTCCTTTCAGATATGGTGCTTGGTGTCGCCTAGGGTGTGATAAAAATAAGATAAATAAAGTCTAGAAAACTACGCACTCTGGTGGTGCCTAGGGTGTGATAAAAATAATATAAAATTAAGCCAAGAAACTACGCACTCTCACCCTAGACAGACACAGTACTGCAAGTATTATAGGACGTATGCAAGTTTTAATGATAAGTAGAGTTCGTTCTCAGGGACTTAAGTGTGTTAATCATGTGAGTAGGAATAACGAGTAAAAGTAAATAATTAGAAGACAAATAAATTAAAGAGAGAATTTCGAAATTAACTAATTAAACTAGGAAAATAAAGACAATAAAATAAAAGATAAGAAATATGAGATGAGAAGTATAACTCAGGTTTTGCTAGTATGCACTAATCCTTCTAATTATATCTATGATTCTAGTTAATAAGGGATAATATTAGCTCTTGGTATACTTAGTCAGGATTCTAAATTCCCATACCTTAGACCTTGAGAGCGACTAAGGGGGCTACGACACAACCAAGAAGTGATTTCAAATAGGGTTATCAAACGCTACTAAGGCCCTAAGCAAATACTGCAATCATTGGTGATATGGTGATTAAAACAAACCCTAATGACTATCTAGTTAGAATCATGTTTTTTCAGAACTAATATCGACACTAGACATTATGTGGTGGTTCAATAGTTAAACACTCTGTCAAGGAGACCATCTAACTACTATTAAAACAATCCTAAAGTGATCAGTTCTAAGAAAGACATTAAATCAAAACACATAAACAAATATTAAGTAAGTAGCTAATATCAGATTAAAACATATAATTCCCAAAGAAACTTAGATAGAAGAATTAGAATTCATAGATTATACATTATGCAAAACCCAAGTTATGGGGAGTTTAGTTCATACCTGATGGAAATAAACTAAAAGAAATTACAAAAGACATCATCTTGCTCTCTACAATGACTAAGGAATAATATTAAGGTTTTTCTAAGCAAGGATTAATAGGGTAGAATTACAAGTGATATAAGGGTGTATTTATAGGTGTTTAGAAGACCTAATTCGTTTTCTTGAGGAAGAGGTAAGGTATTGGACTTCTAGCCCAACTCAAATTCGTATGGAAATAAAGATAAACACTGCTGGACCGTTTTGAGCATATCTTCTTCGTTATTGGTCGGTTTGAGCTCCATAAGATACCAAAAGAATTGTAACAGAATTATCTTTGCACCTATGAAAGGAATTTACCAAAATCGGCCTATTTCTTGGGTAGAATAGCACATCTTTAGGCGTGTACTGTAGAATCCTAGATTAGGCGGCTTTTCCTTTTCCATCTTTTTAGCTTTTGTTTCCTTATCTCCAATTACCATGCAAATCTCTTTCCATAAGTTGTAATCTTTGACTTGGACTCTAATTAAGCTCCATAATTATCTTTAAAGCTACACACTAAATAAACAATTAAACCCAATATGCTCTAAAAATATCATTTTACTAAATCAAGACTCAAAATAGGAAAGTGCACTAAAACTCAAGAAAATCGACATTAATGACTTCTAAATCACTAAAAATGATGTCTCATTGTAACATTAATCTATCACAAATGAGGAGACATCACACTCTCGCCCTAGACAGGCACAGTACTGCAAGTATTACAGAACGTATGCAAGTTTTAGTTGATAAGTTGAGTTCGTTCTCAGGGACTTAAGTGTGCTAGTCGGATGGGTAGCAATAATGAGTAAGCAATAATTAATTAAAAGACAACAAATTAAAGGGAGAATAAATTCGAAATTAATTAAACTAATAAAATTAAAGACAATAAAATAAAATACGAAGAATATGAGATGAGAAGTATAGCTTAGGTTTTGCTAGTATGCACTAATCCTTCTAATTCTTTCTATTAGATCTAGTTAATAAGGGAGAATATTAGCTCTTGTATACTTAGTCAGGATTCTAAATTCCCATTCCTTAGACCTTGAGAGCGACTAAGGGGGCTACGGACACACCACGAGGCTGGTTCAAATAGGGTTATCTTACGCCACTAGGGCCCTAAGCAATCAATTTCCATGCATGGTGATAGTGATTAAATTATACCCTAATGACTATCTAGTTAGAATCAGTTTTGTCAGGACTAATATCGACACTAGACATTATGTGGTGTTTCAATAATTAGACACCCATCTAAGGTGACCATCTAATTACTATTAAGACAATCCTAAAGTGATCAGTTCTAGGACAGACAATAAATCAAAACACATAAACAAATATAAAGGTAAGAAGCTAATATCAAATTAAAAACATGTAATTCCCAAAGGAACTTAGATAGAAGAATTAGAATTCATAGATTATACATGATGCAAAACCCAAGCTATGGGAGGTTTAGTTCATACCTGATGGAAATAAACTAAAAGAAATTACAAAAGACATCATCTTGCTTTCTACAATAAACTGGAAGAATAAAACCTTAAGAACTAATTATTATGAGGCAAGGATGATTTACAAGTGATATAAGGGTGTATTTATAGGTGTTTAGAAGACCTAATTCGTTTTCTTGAAGGAGAGGTTAAGTAATGGACTCCAAACTCAAATTCGTATGAAAATAAAGATAATTACTGCTGACTTGTTTTAATCATATCTTCTTCGTTATTGGTCGGTTTTTAGCCCATAAGATACCAAAAGAATCCTCACAGAATTATCTACGTCTCTATGAAAGGAATCTTCCAAAATCGGCTCAGTTTTGGAGTTATCACCACTTCTTTAGGCGTAGCTACAGAAATTCAGATTTAAGGCAACTTTTCCTTTTCCATGATTTTAGCTTTTCTTTCCTTATCTCCAATTACTATGCTTGTTTCTTTCCATATCTTGTAGTCTTTGACTTGGACTCTAATTAATCTCCATGATTATCTTTAAAGCTTCACACTAAATAAATAATTAAACCCAATATGCTCTAAAAATATTATTTTACTAAATCAAGACTCAAAATAGGAAAGTGCACTATTTCTCAAGAAAATCGACTATTATGACTTCTAAATCACTAAAAATGATGTCTCATCCTAATATTAATCTATCAAAAATGAGGAGACATCAGTGCTCTTCAGGCTACTGGCACGATTCTTTATTGTGATAATCAAAGTGCTATCTAGATTGCACATGATGATGTTTTTCATGAGCGTACTCGTCATATTGAGTGTAATTCTCATTTCATTCGTCAACATGTTGCTCAGGGTACAACAAGACTTCAGTACACACCTTCCGTTGACCAACTAGTTGATATTTTCACCAAAGCTCATCCTCCAGGTCGTCTTACGGATTTGATTTCCAAACTCAAGCTAGTGTCATTCTCTCCACCTTGAGTTTGAGGGGGGTGTTAGATTATATATGTAAGTATATATTAGATTTATTGTTTACCTTAGTTAGAGAGATTATTTACTATAGTTATTTCAGACTACTTGCTCTCCAAGCTAGATTGCTTGCTCTCCAAGCTTAGTCCTAGTATAAGTATTGCTATGTAGCTCACTATAGTATCATCAATTCATTCAATAAAATACACAGTCTTTCATATTCTTTTCTTCAATTCTAACAACAGTCTTAGTTTAACAAAAAAAATAGTAAATGTTTACCTTAATCTGGGTTCTTCACGAACGGGGGAGGATTTCTTGTGTTGCTGCGAGAGCAAGAATGAATGGTCCACGAATAGAGGCGGTTTTCTAGTGTTTTTGTGATATTGTTATGGTCTTGCTTGGGTTGTACCAATGGTATTCTCACATTTAGGGTTGGGGCTATACCAATGGGATTCTCACATTTGGGGTTGGGGTTGTACCAATGGGTTCTCAGATTTGAGGTTGGTCTGTACTAAGTATGGATGTCAATGGGGCACGGGTTTGCGGGTACCCACCCCACCTCACTTTATACAGGGAGGGTTTTAATGTCTAAAAGGGGCTTAGGACGGGTTAAGGGGACGGATTTTCAAAACCCGCGCGGAGCGAGGCGGTTTGTGGGGGTAAGTGTTCCCCACCCCGCAAACCAGCACTCGCATATATATAATACATAATGAATCTAATTTAATTATAATATATATAAGTATTATAATTTCAATAATTATTTAAATCAAAGTTTTGTGTGCGTCTATTATAATGTAATGAATTGTGATGAACACAAATATTTTATTGATATATACTTCATGTACAGGAGATACAATGTATATACAACTTATTGTACATGATATACTTGATAATAAACTAAATAAACTATAACTAAAGACAATAATTATATATATATATATATATATATATATATATATATATATATATATATATATATATATATATATATATATTCCTAACGGTAACATTGAATAGATGAAGGACGGTTATGATTCTTGGGCTTCCACGTTGCATTGGATAATTCTTGGGCTTCCACGTATTTAACAGTAAACCTATAAATAAGAAAGAACTGTTGATCTTCTTTTGCTCCTTCTTGGACTTACACGTTGCTTATCCTTATCTTGGATCATTACACGTTGGTTATCCTTCTATTGGATCATTACATCACCTTCCTCTCCAGAAAGAACCTTGTCCTCAAGGTTCCAATTTGGATATGCTTCACAAATGTTTGAAATAACAAACCAGGATGCTTCTTCAAGCGGTAAATCTTCCCATTAAACTAAAACTTGTGGCATGACCACATTGTTAACCTTGATATTTCTTCTTGATAACACTTCCAATGGATGAACTTCAGGTAAATTAGCCCGAGGGGGCAACACAGTTGGAACAGAAGAACGATTTGTTACACCAATTGCTCTTTTAAGTAGTGATACATGAAAAACAAGATGTATCTTTGTTGTAGTAGGCAATGACAGACGATAAGCAACACTCCATTGCGTTGTACAACTTGAAATGGACCAAGAACTTCGACCCAACTTTTGATTTCCATACCCTCGAACAGTAACTTGCTGATATGGTTGTAAACGAAGAAAAACCCAATATCTAACATCAAATTCTCGTTCTGTACGATGATTACCTGCTTGTTCTTTCATCCTTTGTTGTGTCCTCTACAAATTTAACTTAAGAGTAGATAATATAGTATCGCGCTTTTGTAAGTCATGTTCAACAACAACATTAGTTGTTGACATAGGCAAATAACGCAACAGTGATGGCGGATTTCGTCCATAGACCGCGAGAAAAGGAGTCATACCAGCAGATGTATGAAAGGATGTGTTGTACCAATACGCAGTCCACTACAAGAATTTTAACCACATTTAAGGAGAATCCATCACAAAACTTTTGATATACATCTCCAATGTCCGATTAAAACGTTCATAGCCTAAAGATTAACACGTTCAGTTTGTCCATCTCCAACTTCTGAAATAACTCTTTCCCAAATAAACTTAGAAATATTTTATCTCGGTCACTTACGATGGTACATGGCATCCCATGAAGTTTGACCACTTTATTTATAAACACCTCAGCCAATTGTGTACCATTCACATTAGTTGGAAGAGCTGCAAAGTGAGCATATTTTGATAATCGATCAATTATCACAAATATTTGTGACTTGCCTTTTGTTGATGGTAAACCTTGCACAAAATCCATCGATATATCCTCCAAAATTTAATTTGGAATGGGCAGGGGCTGTAAAAGACCAGCCGGTGCCAAACTGCTCAACTTAGACTGCTGACACACCAAACAATTTGCAACTAATTTCTTGATTTCCTTTCGCATATTTACCCAATAACAATCGGCCGCTATTCTTTGAAATGTATGAAGGTTCCTAGCATGTCCTCCCACTAATGTAGAGTGATACTCTTCTATTACTTTATTACATAAGATCGTTGGAATCACTAGACGCTGTTTATAGAGTAATAAGCCTTGCACCAAAGAATATCCTTGTACGGAATATGGGTCATTCTGTAGATCCTCTTGTAGCTTTCGAATGTTTATATCACTTTTATTAGCCATTCGTAGATCATCCAAAAACTCCACTTGAACAGCTGAAATGTTGAAACATTCACCTTCGATTCTAGATAAATTATCTGCATCTTGGTTCTCATGTCCTGGTTTGTAGACAATATTGAAATCAAACTTAATAATTTCTTTAACCATTTTTGTTGGTCAGGTGTTTGAATTGTTTAATCCATCAAATTTTTTAGACTATATCGATCTGTGTAAATTGTGAACCGTCTTCCCAACAAATATGGTCTCCACTTAGAAAATAGCAGAGATAATGGCAAACATTTCTCTTTGATAAGTTGATACAGCCTTTAGACTTGCAGATAACTTCTTACTTAAGAAAGCAATTGGCAGATTATTTTGAAGTAATACGACACCAATTCCAAAACCTGAAGCATCTGATTTTACAACAAAAGGTAATGAGAAATCCGGTATAGCAAGAACTGGAGCTGTTATGACCGCAGTTTTAAGTTTGGTGAACGCTGTTGTAGCTTCAGTAGACCATGTATACCCATCCTTTTTTAAAATTTCAGCTAAAGGGGCTGCAATACTGGCATAACTTTTTATGAAACACCGATAATACCCATCAAGCCCAGAAATCCTCGAAGACCTTCAACGTTACGTGGCACTGGCCAATCCAAAATAGATTGTATTTTAGAATTGTCCATTGCTACACCCAGCCCGGAAATCACGTGCCTAAGATATTTTACAATATCCGAACAAGAGACACATTTTTCCTCTTTTGCATAAAAGTTATGCAGTACCATTAATTGTAGAACTTTTTTCAGATGCTCCTGATGTAAAGCTAAATTTTTTCTATACACAAGTATTTCATCAAAGAAAACAAGAACAAATTTACAAAAAAATGGTTGAAATGTCTCATTCATAATATCCTGAAACGTTGAAGGTGCATTTGTATGACCAAAAAGCATCACAAGAAATTTATAATGGCCTTCATGGGTGCGGAAAGAACTCTTATGAACATCTTCCGCACGAACCCGAATTTGGTGGTACCCCGAGCCTAAATCCAACTTTGAAAAAATAGTAGCACCATGTAATTCATCAAGTAATTCGTCAACCGTAGGAATTGAAAAACGATCTTTTATTGTAATCGCATTTAGAGCCCTATAATTTGTACAGAATCTGCACGTGACATCTTTCTTTTTAACTAGCAACACTGGAGATGAAAATGGACTAGTACTAGGTTGAATTGTACCTACATCCATCATTTCTGCCATCAATTTTTCAATTTCATTTTTTTGAAAGTGCGGAATAGCATGATCATTTTGTCTTTGAGGTGGTAGAGTAGTTGGCACGGAAAAAATATTCTCAAATTTTTGCAATAGGGGCTACAAAACAATATTGTAAACATTTTATTTTTGGTCAAAACTCTCACAAACAGACAAACTAAAGAGTGCTTCAACTAATATTGTTGATGCTAAACGCCACACTCTTTTGTACGAAATCTCTGAAATTGAGCGATCTCGTGTTCCTCGTAAAATTACTTCTTTGTTGTTAGATTTAAACTTCATTGTAAGATCTAGATAATCGTGAATAACAAGTCCCAAAGTCGTTGACCATGACACGCCCAACACAATATCAGGCCCTACTATAGGCAACACATATGAATATGTAATGATTTGATAACCCTGAATCATAAGTGTAACACTTTTTACACACCTTTCACTTGTTAATTTTTGCCCATTACCAACAGCGACATCAATATATAGTGTAGTTTCACTTGGTAACTTTAAATAATGAGCTACTTGAGACTGGATAAAATTATGAGTACTTCCTCCATCTACCAACACTTGGATCGCCACTCCTGAACAATTACCTTGAAAGCGGATAGTATTTGGAGAGTGATTACCTAAGAGAGCATTTAAATATATCTCTGGCGATAGACATTCTTCTGAAGGCATTTCCTCATTCACATTGACCCCATCAATGAAGGCTTCCTCGGTTTCGAACCCAGTATCCAAGACAAATAACTGAGGTTTTGTTTTCCAACGGTGACCAGGTACATACTTTTCATCACAATAGTAGCAAAGGTACCTTCCCACGACGTAATTTCATTTCACAAGGTGATAAATGACGTACCGTAAGTTGTGGGGAGACAGCCTGATGGGAGGGTTGTACCAAAGAACTTGATTTTGTTGGCGACTTCCCAAAAGAATACGATTTGTCACTTCGGTGTATCAGCTTATGTTGTTCTACCAATTTAGCCTCTTGCAACCGAGCCAATCCCATAGCATGAGACAAATACATTGGACGAAACGCTAAAACTTCTGCCCGGATATCTAGACAAAGACCAGCAACATAGCAACTGATAAGAAATGATGAAGATAAACCCAACGTCCTATTTGCCAAAGCTTCGAACTGTGCATGGTAAGCCTCCACACTCGATGTTTGCATTAGTTTAGCCAAATCCCCTTGAGGATCTTCAAACTCTGGTGGACCAAAACGTACTTCCAACGCCCTAATAAACTGATCCCATGAGACAGATCAATGATTTTGTGTCATCCATTGAAACCACGGAAGCGCATGACCATCCATATGAAAAGAATTGATAATTAAGCGTTGATCTAAGGGAGTTCTATGATAATCAAAAAACATTCACGCCTTAAAGATTCAACCAGAAGGATCCAATCCATCAAAACACGGAAACTCAAAGCGCATCGGACGTGCTTGAACGTGAGGAACATGCCCAAATCCAGGCGGAATATTTCTTGGTGAAGGAAACATGCTGGAAGAATGGATGTTTGATGTCGATCCAAAAACCACTTGCGGAAACACGTCTGATGAATTGTAGTCTTGTGTAGAGCAGGAGCCTTTTTGCGGAAACACTGAATTGTTCGTATCGGGCGGCTTTATTTGATCAGAAATTTTCTGGTGAAATTGACCAAATGTATCAATTGTATTTTTTAATTTTCCAATTGAATTTTCTAGTGTTATGAATTTTCCATCAATAGATGTGAATTTTCCATCAATTTATGTGAATTTCAGGCAGTTTCATCTCGAATTTTTTTAAGGCTACATCCATCAACTTGATTCGAGTACCATCCTCCATGGAAACTCAATGAAAGCGCCAAATTTGTAATGAATTGTGACGAACACAATTTTTTTACTGATATATACTTCATGTACAGAAGATACAATGTATATACAAATGATTGTAAAGGATATACTTGATCATAAACTAAATAAACTATAACTAAAGACAATTATTATTATTTTGGTTCCAAATGTTCAAAGGTAAAAAAGTAGCCCGTTTGCACTTACATAGAAGTATACATATTTATTGGAATTACTAACTGATGTGCTATTTAATGCATCATGCATATTTGACAACAATAATATTAGATAGATGGATTAAGTGTTTGTTTGAAATGTTTTTTTAGAAGAGTACTAAAATTTTCGAAATGTTTTAGATCTTGAAAACTATTTTTTTGAGAAATACTAAATATGTGTTTTTTTTAAAACATTTAAAACTATTTTAGATTTTAAAATTATTTTTAATAATTTTTTCAAATTTCAAATTTTATTTTAAAAGTTTTTTCCTTTAAAACAAACACATCAAAACCAGTCTAAATTGTACAATTGACGAAGATTTAAATTGGTCTGAAATGAGAATTTTTGAAGATCAAGTAGATTAAAAGAAGTATTTTTTGAAGATAAAAATTGGACAAAATTGAATATTTCAAAAATTAAAAGAAAAAATAAATAGGTTGTTTTATGTACTTTATCATATTTAACTATTTATTTTTATTTTATAAAAAATGTCTTCCTATTTCCGAAAACTTTCAAAACATCCCCTAATACGTTTTTTTAAACTGTTACGTCAATTTATTTTGTTAAAGTATGCCTTAAAAAGGAAATTGGGGTATGGTTTTGAGAGTTTTGAGAGTTTGAAGACATAATTCAACAAGTAAGATGATTGTATTTCGTTCAAACAGTGTACTACGGCACGACATAAAAGTTCTAGATAATAAGTAGTTATTTTTAAGAATTAAGAGTTAATTAGTCAATCAAGGCAAAATACAAGAAGAAATAGATATATTAACTTACAACTAGGGATAACCTGTGTCCGAGGGCACTAAGAAATTTTTTAATGATATAAAAGAGAATGGAATACAATAGTTATAATCTATTCGTGTAAACAAGTTACAGATGTTGAATTTCTATTAATAATAAAATCATAAAAATAAAAACTATAAAAAATTATCATAATATCCTTATAAATATATTGTTAGTATGAAACTAAAAGAAAATTATCTTAATGTCATTATTAAATATAATTTTTTTTATATTTGTATATTTTTTTAAAGGATCAGTGTTGTAAATAACACATAACAGACATAATCATCTATAAAAAATAATACGATGATATTTTACTTTCTATAAATCAGGAAACATAAAATTCACTAATTTCACAACCTATACTGCCAAATAAATCAAAATGTTGCTTAATAAAACATAAAGATATGCTCTTTTACTGTTTCTATAAATCATGTAGTATAAAATTTAATAAACTTCACAACCTATACAGCAGAACAAAAACACATTGCATGATATAATTTTCTACAAATCTAAACCAAATTAACATGTGACTCTTATTTTCTATTTAGATTAAAAAAATATCTATGTTTTAAAATTTCAGAAAAAACATCAAGTATGCAAATAAGTTTTATTTGCAAAGTATCTACAAAAATCAAGGACAAACTATGCAAATAATATTAATTACATTCGGTGCCTAATGTAGTTTAAGATGAAATATCAGAATAATATTTCATCTCCGCAAAGTTAAATCTAGGATTATAATTGAAAAGATGAGAAATAAAATATTTGGTCAATGCACACACGAACCAAAGATACAATTGTTTAAATATTTTTGAGGAAGAACAAGTGTATTTGGCTGCATAAGTCCTCAGTCAACCATCTGATCCTTTACTGTAGAGGCCGCTGATTTGCAATGCCAAGTGTATTTAGCAATATTTGAAACATGATATATGTGGCCGTATCACATACCACGGGAAGCATTTGTGTAATTAACTAACACATTAACAAACACATAAGTCATTGAACAAAATGACACATTCACTAAGTTTCACAGCTTATACAACAACAAAAAAATACATTGCACCACCATATAATTAACTTAAACTATCAAATTGTGTATGTTTGGAAAGATAACATAAACTTCACAAATACTTGCTAACATGGTGATGGTGATAAACTTCAAAACTAATAACTGCGATTTGTAGTTTTTGTGATAGAGAATCCAGTTTTGTATTGATTTTATTGTGTATGGTTAGGAAGGGAGCGTGAGTGTAGTATTTTCAAAAAAAATTGATCTAGTAGTGGGATAATAGTTAGTTAGAATAGAATGTAACATGATAATATTGTTTTGACACTTGGCACGATCTTTTGACCTTTTAGAGGGTCACATATTTTTACTCTTATGAAATTCAGGTCACTCTTTGATTTTTTATTTGTTTCTTATAATATTGATATAAATTGAACGAAAATAAGCATTTTTTTAAGATAATTGGATTAAAGCGGATATTTTGAAAATAAAGTTAAAATGTTAAAATATATTAAAATATCATGCATGTAACACGCATGTTTTTTTTCCATTGACGAACATTGATTGTGTAAGATCATGTTTACTAGTTTAATTTTTCCTAAAATAATTATTTTGTACAAGTAGTGTTTTGATGATATTTATTCTATGAGAATTATTTTTTCAAATACAACAAGAAATGTATTTTCAATAATAAGAAAAATTATTTCTCAATATAAGTCAAAAGAAAATAAATGTTATCAAACCAGGTATATGTTATTGTTTGCCCGAAAAAAATGTGAAAAAAAATGTTATCAGAAAATTTATAAGTTATTTAAAAAATAATTTTGAAAAAATATTCAATGAATCTTTTTTATTGTACAATCAATCACTTTTTTCATTAAACAATCAATCACGCCTTGAGTAATCAATGACATATATATAAATAATATATATGATGAAATAAATGGATGTTTGAAAATATGATGGGTTAAGTTTTTTTAAATAATAAATAAATATTAATAAATAAGTAGTTGAATAATAATTATTCTGTTAAATCTAAAAGACAGGGTTGTATAAATTAAATTTTACTTGAAGGATTAATAAAATTAACTAGTTAATATTTAAATTTGAATTTACAAACAAGAAAGACTAGTCTATGTGAAGTCAGGATGCAAGTATTCGACAACAATAAAAAAACTCGTTCCAAAATCAATCTTAAGAAAAAACACAACGACACATGTGAATTCTGGTAACCTTTAAGGTAGTGATTGGAATGTTGTAATGGATTTAGGTAAGAATGTAATGAATGAGTTCATGAATGCAATGAGGTTGAGAATGTAATGAACTTTGTAATCATTATACAGTATTTGGTACGATATATGAATGAGTATGTAATGGTCTGGTTGTGGTGATTGCGGTGGAAGGGCAGGCCCCTCGAACCGGTGAAGGGATAAAACCCCAGCTTTATGCTAATAACTAGTTTAATTAAATAAGATTGTAAATAGATTATTTAAGATATAAGATAATCATTTAATTATTATAAAATATAAATAATTTTAGTAAAATAAAATATAAAAAATAAAACATTTTAATACTTTTAAATGTTTTGTGTATATAGTTCGGAAAATCTTAGATTTATACATGTCAATTTTAACTTTTATTGAGAATGTATAATGATAGCACGATGGATGTAATTTATAATTCAATTAGTTAGTTATTACTTACATAAATTGTTTAATAGAGAAGTAAATTTTTAATAATCAAATTAAAATTGTAATTTCATAATAATATTTTGATGAATATGTTGATTCATGATTCATGGGTATGTAAATAATAATAAAAAATTGTTATAATTTTCTGTATATTATGGTAAAATATATCACTGATATATAAAGATCTTATGTAATTATATTTAATTTATGTATGTACGTAGTTTTTTAAATATAATATAAATTTTATTGAGTTTCTATATAAAAATATGAAATTTTACATATAATTTAATGGACAGAAAGTTATGATAAGAAATGTGTAATTTATTTAGGTTTATAAATTATTTTAGTTTGCTAAAAAAATTCATTACAATTACGATTGTAATGGGTCATTCATGGGTAGTAGCTATGTAACGAAAAATCTCATTTTCATTGTAATGTGATTGCGAAAGGAATGATATTACATTATTGATTACGATGTACCAATCACAGTAATCATGTTTAAATCAGTAATGTCATTACATTACTGATCTCATTACAACATACCAATCACACCCAATGTACATGGATCCATTATTTTCTTCTCTTATGAAATTGGAAGAATAAAATTGTTAACTATTTCAAAATAATTTTATTGTTTTTTATTATTTTTTTATGAGCTATTTATCTATAAATGCCTATTAAAAACTTATTTGCTAAAAATATCCCCCAATAAGATTTTTTATTAAAAACATCCCTTGACAAAAATACCCTTATGTAATCATTTTAGTTACTCTATTATTTATCATTTAAAGTTAACCACCCTATTACAACTTCCCATCACCACTACCCCACCACCACCACCCCCCACAACCACCACTACCACCCCACCACCACCACCACCCTATTAATACCACCACCACAATAACCACCACCACTACAACCTCAACCACCACCACAAGCACCACCACTACTAGCACCACCAACACTACCACCTACTACTAATTCCATCATACACGCCCGCCCGTAGTTTTAAAAAAAAAATCATCATAACTAATTTTAAAAGAATCAGAAAAGTAAAAAATCTACAAATTTAGATAAAACAAATTAATATTTACGTCTATAATTCTTTTTGAGATTTTTGAATTTTTTATCGCAGACACGAAATTCATTGTTTCAAACAGTGAATTTCATGTTTTCAACAGTTAATTTTATGTTTGCGACAAAAACACTATTTCGAACAGAGAATTTTATATTTTAAACAGTGGATTCTGTGTCTGCGAAAAACAAAAATTAAAAAAACAAAAAAGAAAAATCATAGACGTAAATATTAATTTGTTTTATCCAAAAATGAATTTTTTTATTTTTTGACCTTTTTAGAATTAGTTATGACGATTTTAAAAAATCAAAGACGCGCGCGTGTTTGATGGAATTAGTAGTAGGTGGAGGTGGTGGTTGTGGGGACTGTAATGGTGGTTAAATACATAGTAGTAGTGGTGGTGGTGGTGGAAGTATCTTATTATTTGTTAAATATTTAAAAATAAATATTGCATCAAAAATAAAACAATATATTTAATAATAAAGGTATTAAAGGTATAAAAAAATATAAAAAAGATGTTTTTTATAAATAATTATTTTATTCAGCATTTTTTTATAAAATAAATTATTGAATGCTTAATTTAATAAGGGTGATTGACTGGAAGAGTCCACAGACTATTGTCACTTGCCCATCAGGTCAATCCCACCGAAAATGTCTGGATTGCCCTTTTGCTCTATTAATATTTTTCGACTTACCAAAACTAATTTCCTAATTATATGCAATCAATCAATTAATTGCAAAAAAAAGGGAAAACATTAAATTAAAGTACAAAACAAAACCAATAAAATGAATAAATGATTATATATTTTTCTTAATATTCGCATAGTAATTACAAAATAAATTGCACCCGTAATTACAAACCACCGATATTAACTAGCACACCACTGATATTAACTAGCACACCACTTATATTCAACACGTAACCCGTCAGAAATGTGCACTGTGTCCACACGTAACCCATCAGTACAAACCACCGATATTAACTAGCACACCATTGATATTCCACACGTAACCCATCAGTACAAACCACCGATACTAACTAACACACCATTGATATTTCACACGTAACCCATCAGAAATGTGCAGTGTCTTCAACTCTGATTTGTCCAGGATACTTGAAAGTTGAAACACATAAAATGGTCACCATTAATCGATACAGAAGCTACCACAAAGGCATTCCATCAATTGACAGCCTGGTCCACCTTTCAAGCCCTCTTACTGCCGCACCAAAAATGCAAAATTAATATTATTGATAAATTGCATACCAGGTCCCTGGCGTGGAGAAGACCCTCCTGGTTTCGTTTTCCATCCCACATCTATGGCAAATCGGATCATTTACACACCCCGCTTTCACATTACTCCTTTTGCTGCTCGTTGTTGCAAAAAACCGCCTAAAAGGATGACATGTTCGTTCAACGGAGAGCTTCAACATCGCCGGATTGAAGGACGTCTTCATCTCCACAAATCTTCGACGAATCTTCGTAAGGCTTTTCACTCTTATTTTATGGAGCGACGGAGAGGGGCGGCGTGAAGGGAGTGGTGGTCGGCTTCATTGTTCTCCAGCGTTTACTTTTTCTTTTATGTTTCATATGAATTGATTTCTTTCTTTATTTGGGATTAATTAGATATGATTTAAAAGAGGAATCAGTTACAAAAGATATTAATGGAATGAGATAATTATGGAAGAATCTTTTAAGATCGATTACTACTGGGGTAAGGATGGTATATCAATTAAAACATTGGACCTTCTTGGAGTGAAATAATTGGGTGGACTCTTTTGGGGTGGGTTATTGAGTTTGTAGACCTTTTAAGCAAATAACTCATTTAATAATTAGGTATTTTTATTAGGTTTCTTTTAAATAGTCCCTCTTTTTTTTAGGGTTAATGCTCAATTAACCCCTACAAAGTTATCCACTATCCCGTAAAAGACACTGTTTTTTTTAAAGAACTGTGAGTTATGGAAAACTTACCAAAACTCAAAATCTAAGTTCTGAGAAATTTTCCATAACTCAAAATTTGATCTCATAATTCAAACGACTTTTTCAATAGGCAAAAAAAGAAAAACGCGAAATGTATGGTGTTTTTTACTGTAAAAATATAATAGTTGTGATGAGGGGAAATTAATTCTAATTTGAGGTATTTCTTGGACATTAATTCTTTTTTTATTGGTCAAATAATTTATTAATTCAGTATCTCAATAAATTTAATTTAATTTTTATTGAATGCAAACTACTAAAAGTTTGAACCTTTGTTTACGGTGCGAAAAGTAGTTCCCAGATCTGTGGTTGTGGAGTCCAACTTGGAAGCGCACTTTCTTCGGCTTCGTATGCTCTTTGCATGTGAAAAGATAAAACACAGAGATCACTATAGTTTCTCAGTGTCCATAAATCAGATATAGAAATTTCCTCAACATTTGGAGCCGAATATACTAGTACTACTATATGGTTCATGAAGAATCTAGTTGGATTGGCTAAAGAAAAATCAATTTGAGGAAACAGCGATGTATACTTTAATATGTGGTTGTACAAATTACAAAAATGTTAGACTGATAGAAGCTAAACCAAATATAAACTCTATAGAATTAGTATACCTTTTCTCTTCTTTTTTTTTTTTTTTTTTTTGTAGTGCTATGAGCTGAATGCTTAAAATTAGTATAAGTTTATTTATTTTATTTTATTGGTTATAAAATAATTCCTCATTGAAGAAGAATAAAAGATTAAAGAATTATAAAAAATATAATCCAAATAAAATAAAATTTTAATAATTAAACATAAGCATTAAGCATTCAAGAAGATTAAAGTGTTTTTTTTTAGTGATAAGTACCGAATGTTGAATAAATATTTGACGTATTTTGTTAAAAAATAGTGTCTGAATGATTTAGACTTGATTTAAAGTATTAACGAAACATATCAATTAAGAGACATTTAGACTAGATACAGTAATGCAAACGGGATATCAGACTCCACATACTCAAGATCCACACGCGGATTCGTCTACATGTTAGGAGAAGCAGTCGTATCTTGGAAATCAACTAAGCAGACGTGGAAAGCCAGATTCACCATGGGATATAAATTTATAGCTTTAGACAAAACTGTCGAGGAAGCCGAGTGGCTTCAGAACTTCTTAGAGGATATTCCTAATTGGCCAAAAAATGTGTCGTCTATCTGCATACAATGCGATAGTCAAAGTGTCATCAGTAGTGCACTAAACAAGATGTATACCGGTAAGTCTAGACACGTTATAGTTAGACAACAACTCTCAAACGGAGTTATCACAATTGATTACGTTCGATTAAAGGATAACATGGCGGATCCACTAACCAAAGGTCTACAAAGAGAGCAAGTACGAGCGTTGTCAAGGGGAATGGAGCTTAAGCTTATGAAAGACGGGCTTTCATGATGGGAACCCTAACTAACAAAGTGGAATCCCAAAATCTAGGTTCAAAGGGAAAAATGAATCATGAAACTACAATCTGGCGCGATACACTTTGGGAAGACCTCTCCTAACCATTCCTAGGACAAAATTAGATAGTGTTACATGAAAAAGTGAAGGATAAGCTAAACTTTTAATGGTTCATGTATATTTGATAACATAAGATAGAGTAATGCAGAATACTCTCGATAAAATACCACTTATATGAATGACGTGGGTTGGGTCACCCCACGAGAATTTTTTAAGGCAAAATTCTTCGACGCTTATTCAAATACTAGGAGTTGTTCAGGCCGTAAAAGGACACGACCATGAGAACCAAATAATATTTGGTATGATGCCATGTAAGTTTTATAGACTTGGCTTACACAAACGTTGAACAGTTCAAGATATCACGTTCACTAGTTAGCACGTAAATTCGATAGCCGTTACTAGAGAAGGTTCAAAGTAAAAAGTTACATTTCTCGACGTAGTATTCCTCTCTCTCTCTCTCTCTCTCTCTCTCTCTCTCTCTCTCTCTCTCTCTCTCTCTCTCTCTCTCTCTCTCTCTCTCTCTCTCTCTCTCTCTCTCTCTCTCTCTCTCTCTCTCTCTCTCTCTCTCTCTCTCTCTCTCTCTATCTATGCTTATGTTAAGCATTATTTTGCATACTTTTAGTTGGTTAGTCAAAAGAAAGCAAAACAAATTAAAAATAATGTTTTCCTTTCCTTGGTTTTTCTCTCTCAAACTAAAGCATACACTTTTAAAATCACGATTTCTCTAATATATTATTTTAATCTTGTGGTACTTCTAATCCTCAATAGGCGATCTTGTGTGCTACTGCTTGATCCTTATTTTTCTGCTCATCAAAACCTCCCTTCATTCTTTTTAGTGTCCTTTTCTTCCTTACTCATTCTACATATTTTCATTTATTACAAAACATCTATTCCAGTTTTTCTTTCATGCAACCTTTACCTTAATCATTTGCCAAAACTCCAAAATACCCTACAATGGGTGTATAAGATGTTAGTCATCCAAATGCAAAGGACGGTGCTATTACACTGTCTATTGAAAGCGAGCTTCACTATCAGAAGGTTGAAGAGCCTAAATTGATGGCTAAGCTTTTCCTTTTTTTTGTCAATAGATGGCTAAGCTTTTCCATCATGAAGGTATTAACTTCGGTTTTATCCAAAAACATTGGAATCTTACTGGGAAGATTCAAATGGAACGAAAGGGAAAAAAATGAGTTGCTAATAAAATTTGCAAATACTCAAGACAAAGAGAAGGCTTGTTCCATAAGACCTTGGACTCTAATAGGGAAACACCTTGCTCTTAATGAGTGTAACAATTAGAAAAGATGAGTGGATCACACCACGCTATGGATACAAATGTACGGGCTTACATCAAAGGTTTTAAATCCAACTAGTATTACAGAAATGCTACAACAGATAGGATATGTTCAAGAAATTATTTTACCTCCTAGAAGTGTAATCGACGATCAATCCTTCACTCGTGTTAAGATTGATTAGAGCCTTAATGTTCTAATTTTCTTGGGGTTCAACTTCTGGGAAAATACAAACTTTTCTCATTAGATTAATTTCAAGTTTGAGAACTTAGGACAAGTGACCTATAACTGTGGTAAATTTGATCATAACGAGAGCATCTGCGATATCCCATAGAATATTACACCTAAGACAGGAAATTGGATCAAAGTATCAACTCGCGCACCTTCATCCGCCATTACAGCTTCCTCTATAAGCTTGAATAAAAAGGAAGACAACTGGATTTCCTCTAATCCATGAAATCCACTTAAAAATAGTGTTCAATGAAGTTGTCCAGCAGAGTATCCTCAACACAAATCGTGGAGATGATGGGACTGGACACCCCGTCTCTAACCATTTTATTTTTAGGGTTGTCAAAGAGAAGGAAGACATAACGGGTATTAACCAATAAATATATGAGAGTGATAAATAAAACTAAATATATAACAAAGATGAAGATGAAACGATGTCGTTTACCTTAGATGAACTGGATAAATTCTTCATTGACTCAAGAAGTCAACAACTTGGTATGGATAACATCCTTCGCTACAACGTGGAAACTGACATGAATACATATTCATTAGGAACTAAATCCTTATCCAAACCTTACACTGATGCTCCACTTTCTAATCTAAACCAAGAACCAAACTACACCATCTTCCCCAACCTTCCTACCTCTCACCACCATAAATAACTAATATTCCATCATCTACATTGACTATTCGATTATCCTCACCTCCCATTCTTACAATTACACCATTGAACACCAAAAAACTATCTCCACCCACAAACAACAACTTACCAACAAACCTTACTCTTCAATGTGCAATTCAATCAATTCCTTCTTCACCCTACACCACCAACAAAAGCTTTAAACCAAGCCACACAATCAACCACTATCCCATCCACGAAAAACACTTCACTTCCAGAGCCACAAAAATTTACAACTTCCCATACCCCTTCATGTCAAATTATTAAACAATTTAACTCATTTGTAATAGGTATTACTAACCAAATTCAAAAATCAAGAGATAGTGAAGATGAGGTGATAGGGTTGTCTGAGCTCTTCAATTTTGATAATGAATCATATACCTCCCTTCGTCATAGATCAAGAGGAAGAACTAAGAACTGAGAATTAAAAAGGCACGGTTGTAATGGATGGACAAATTAGAAATCCACGACTGTAATCGAGAGTTCTTGAAATTCGATGATCAGATTGCTTCTGTTGAAAATAGAGAAACAAAATTAGATGGGAAAAGAGAAGGATTGCGGTGCCGAAGCAAAAATCGGTGAAGCTAAGATTGATAACAATAATGGGGGGGGGGGGGGTAAAAAAGCTAGCGAAAAGAAGAATTTCAAAGAAAGATTGACTTCAAAAATTGATGAAGGGGATGTGAAACGGATTTACAAGATCAATCCAAATCAACCCCTCGAGCCTCAGTAATTCACCTAGCCTGCAATTATCAGAGTATTGGAAACCCTTTGACAATCCAGGCCCTCAAGGACCTCTCCTTAAAACACAAGGCAAATGTAATTTTTCTTTCAAAGATTGAAATCTTTTTCAATAAAATTGAATATATTGTTAGATGTGTTGATATGAATATAGCCTATGTTGTCGATCCCATTGGTTTGAAGGGTGGGTTAGCATATTGTTAAGAAAGGAAAAAAGCTTAGGATAGTGGATAACAATGGCTTTTATATTCATACGACTTTAACTTAAGAATAAGGAGATATAGTATTTTATAATTTGTCTACTAAACCCCTATGAAAAAGAAAAAAAAAATTTTTTTATAATTTCTTTAAATGCACTTAGGCCTAAAAACTTTGTTTGGTCAATAATTTGGGGATTTTAATTGTATAAAAAATTTAAATGATACATAAAAGATCAACTAAAACTTTAGATAATTTTATAAACCTCAATAATCTTGACAACCTCTTATGGTTGTAGATTCTCTTAAGCTAATAAAAGAACTAGCAATAAATAAATAAAGGTAAACTTGGACATAACTCTTCATAACCCTTTATGGGTCAGTCCGTACCCTAATGCTTGAATAGCTGTTTTACCAGCTATTGGCTCTAATCACTGTCCACTGGTATTACACCATGACAAAAAGGGTTATATAAACAAAAGAAGATTCTACTTTGAATCCTTCTGGACAGCTAAAAGAGACTGTTTAAACATTATAAAAAAGTATAGGAAGATCATAAGGCTCTTAGGGGAAACCCTAATGCTATGATTAACCGTAAACTTAGGAAATACAGTCAGGAATTAAGAATTTGGAATAAAAAACTGGAAATAATAAAATTCAAATTAAGAAGTTTATAAAAAATTGGCAATCATCTCTAACACTAATGACTCGAATTATAAGTGGGATGAATATAATAATATAATAAAATATCTTGAAGAATACTAAAAAGGAAAGGAAATATATTGGAAAGAAAGATCTAGAAACTTATGGCGTACAAAAGATGATAAAAATACAAAATATTACAACTCTTGTATCAAAGAAAGAAGAAGATGGAATAAAATAACAAAAAATACTGATGAAGAGGGGGTATGGTTATGAAATGGAAAATGATATTAATAAAAAATAATAAACTGTTTTAATAGTATATTCGCTTCTTCTAGAAAGAAGGAATATAGTAATACCTTGCAACTAATTTAGAATTGGAATTCAAAAATACCAATTAAAGAAACATAAGTTAAAAAGGTTGTTTGGAAACTGGGTCCTAACAAAGCCCCAAAACCATATGGGTTTAATGGATTTTTTTTTTCAAAATTTAATGGGAAATTATTAAACTAGATATCATGAGAGTGATAAACAACTTCTGAAATAACAAAGGGGATCTTAAAGATATAAACCAAACCCTTGTATCTTTAATTCCAAAAATTAGCAAACCATCAAATATAAAACACCATAGACCAATTAGTTGCTCCAATTTTATTTATAAGATAATAGCAAGAATCCAGGTAAATAGATTACAACTTCTCATGAATCTACTTGTGGGGGGAAATCAAAGTGCTTTAATTCCTAATAGAGTTATTCAGGAAAATACAATGAGTGCACATGAACTAATCACTTATATAAAAAGAAGAAAAAATTACCAAAAAATATATGATAGCTGTAAAAGCTGATATTAATAAAGCCTATGAATATAGAGAGTGAGATTTCTTAAATAATTTAAGGATTAAAATGGGTTTTACTAAAGCTAGGTAAGAAAAATCATGGTATGTATCAGTTAGGTAACTGACTTAGTATTTACGATGGAGAAACATATCAATTACAAAATCCTACTAGAGGCATTAGACAAGGGGAACTCTTATCCCCACTAATATTTTGTTTAATAACACAAACACTTAATGAATTAATTAAGGATGAAAAAAGAAATAATTTACTCCAAAGGTATAAGAATATGAAATAACTACCCGGAAATAACTCATCTACTTTTTGCAGATGACAATCTTTTTGAAACTAACAAATGTAAGACACCGGTACATGTCTAAATATCTTAAAAATATCAGATCCAATTCGAGACTTGACAAATACAATTATTTATTTATTTTTGTATTTTGTAGTTTATTTACGTATTATTATTGTATGTTTATATTATTTTATTGGTTTACATAAATAAATTACAATAAATTATTGCATATATAAAAACTAATCCCTAAAAATAAATCAGAATGAATGAACGATGTCCCAATTTTTTTTTGTTCGAATATGATATCCCAAACCTCAAGTTAAACTAAACTCAACCTTTATAAACTTTATTTCCACTCGTATCTACCCTCTGTTTACCCTAGGGGAGAGCATGGGTTGGTTTTACCCGGTTTTGAGGTTAGGGTAAACCAAAGGTAATATATTTCGGTTTAAGGAATTGCTAAGTTAACCCAAGGGTAGGGTAAAAAAAGTTTACCCTCGGGTTAATTTGGTTTACCTTTTGGTTACCTTCGGTTTACCCCGTTTAGTCAATATTAGTCAAACTTTTTCTTACGTATGAAAAACTTAAATAAAGTACAAATTTGAAAAAACTGATATCATTATACTTTTAAAGATCGAAGTTACAATTTTGACATTACAAACCAAGAAGTCGTAAATCGAATACTTCAAAATAAGTTACGCGTGATTAAAATATCCGAGAAGCCAAATGAAATGACTATTCTGATATGCATGTTTTGTGTTTTTTTTTATTACATGGTTTTTCGGTTTGGGTAACCGCAACCCAATAGTTTGGGTAATATATAGGTAAAATATATGGACTCGAAAAATCATAAGGTAACCCGATGGGTAAGGTTGGCTCAGGTAAAATTAACGTATATTTCAGGTCGGTTTAGTTAAAATTAACACGGTTTTTTGGTTTGGTTAAAATTTTGCTCTCTCCTAGATTACCCTGCAACTTGCATGTATTTGAATTGTGCGTACAATCTTTGCAGTGGGCTAGATAGTCAAACAACCGTAGAATGTGCATGTCCATGTCCATTTACTGAAGATACTACTTGTACGTTCCTCCTTTTTCTCATTTTTCAAAGATTCAAGTAATTAAGACACCTTTTTCGTCCATCTATGAATAATACCCGAGATGGAGAGTTGTTTTAGTGCCTATATTTCTCTATACTGATAAAATAAATTCTTTACCTAACTTATATAGCCCTCCCATATAATGAAAAATCTATAAATAATAGCCAAGATTCACTTGTCCTACAACCACCAACTTCTTTAATTCCATAGTTTAGGGGCCAAACCCATATAAAACCTTCACAGAGTAGCAATGGCTGAAGCCAAGATCATAATTAAAAGTGTTATTGTTCTTGCATTAGTTTTCTCATATGTAATTAAATCTAGTGAAGGGAGGCAATCAAAGGCAATGAAGAATGCTAGGATTACCACTACCAATTATGATCAAACACTACATGTTAAAAATTCAAATTATGAAGTAGATCGTAAACAATATAACGTTGGATCTAATAGTGATAATAGCAACTTTGTTGTTGTTGTAGATGATGTTGGTGTAGATGGAGAGTTCCGACCTACAACACCAGGCCACAGTCCCGGAATTGGGCATGCTAATGGACCCGACGGCACAGGTCCCAAAGCATAAGTGTACTTAAACAAATTATTTTCATTATAAATATATATATGTGTAGCTTAATTAGCCTTTGGAACCAAAAAAAAGTATCTTAGCCTAAGATGAAACCCTATAAAACAAAGATATCTTCAAGGTGGAGTTTCGGAAATCTACATATCTTCAAAGTTTGGAGTAAGGAAGTAGGAAAAATGATCATAATGTATAATGCTAATTACATGCATTTCTGGGTACATGTACTAGAACTTCACAATTTATGTATGTACGTACTAGCTAGCTATCTATAACTCATTTCACCTAGTTGATTATTTAGTTTTATTTGTCAACATCATATCTAATTAGCATAAGTTTGCATTATGATTCTCACAGTGTTACCTTGCTTATCCAGCAACCTATTTGTATAATATTAATGAAAATTATGTGAGAAGAATGTTAGATTTGTTATGTCATTTTTATTTTGGTCAAAAAAAGAAACATATAATATAATCTCGATCAAAATTTAAAATTGTTCAAGAATTAAGAAAACAACTCAACTCAAATCGTTCTAGACTGACAATAGGTATATAACGACTCAGTTTATCCCGTCTTAAGATAAATATTGGATATTCCAAATTTAAATCAGCGTTCAAGTCTCTTGTCCAAAAAAAAAATCAGCGTTCAAGTCTAAGTAATCGCTGAAAAAACTACTGAAAATCGAATACCTTTTATATATTCAATTAATTATTTGAGCTGCATATAAAATCAGTAACTAGAGAGCAATTCCGAATGGAATCATACGCGAAACAGTTGTTTCTCTTAAATCAGAAGGGTAATAGTTTAATTAATAAGTCAGCAATTAAAGCAAAATCTGTTTTTAGATTATTACTTCTAAAAATATTTTTAAAACCAGTTAAAGTTAGCTTATCTGGTCAAAACCTTGGTTATTCATTTAGACGGTACAGGTTCAAATCGTGTCAATGACACCGAGTCCAAAAAATGGTTCTTCCATGTAAAAAAAAAAAAAATTAGGTCAAATATTTTAAAAGTATCAATTTTTAGCCATTTAAAGAGTAGTGTCTGGTAAAAGACTTATTTAAAAATAATACTTAAAATAAGACTCTTTATTAAAAAATGCATAAACCTAAAATACTCCTATAAATAGTGATTAAAAAAAAAGAAAAAAGAAATAAAAAAAAAATAAACAAAAACTAATAAACACACGCGTGTCCGTGATTTTTTTTTAAAATCGTCATAACTAATTCTAAAAAGATCAAAAAAATAAAAAATTTATATATTTGGATAAATTAAATTAATATTTACGTTTATGATTTTTTTTTGGAATTTTTTGGATTTTTTGAATTTTTTTGATTTATTGATTTTTTTTTTTAAAAATCGCGGACACGGAATTTCATGTTTTGAACATAGAATTCCATGTTTTAAACATGAAAATCCGTGTCTGCGATGAAAAAATCACTATTTCAAGCAGTGAATTTCATGTTTTGAACATGAAATTTCATGTTTTAAAAATGAAAATCCATGTCTGCGAAAAAAAATAAAAAAGCCAAAAAAAAAAACCAAAAAAAATCATAAACGTAAATATTAATTTGCTTTATCAAAAAATGCAAATTTTTTATTTTTCTGATTTTTTTTGAATTAGTTATGATGATTAAAAAAAATCACGGACGCGCGGGTGTGTGGTGGAATTAATATTAGTAGGTGGTGGTGGTGGTTGTGGTGGCTGTAGTGGTGGTGTGGTGTGAAAGTTCCCTATTATTTGTTTAATATTTAAAAATTAATATTGTATTAAAATAAAATAATATATTTAATAATAAGGGTAGTAAAGGTATGAAAATATAAAGGGAAAATTTTAAATAAATAATTACTTCATTAGGCATTTTTTTATAAATTAAATTATTAAAGACTTTAAAAAAATATTAGACTACTCTATGAGGATGTTTTCTCTAATAACCCCATCATTTTTAGGCTAAACATTAAAAAATATTGTTTTCACACTATTTCAATGATTCTGTGAGATGTTTCATGAATTTTAAGATAATTTAGGCATTTCAAATAAACATATATTTATTTGACCACATAATACACTAGTAACTTTATTTGAAATGTCCAAATTGTCTTTTAAATATATAAAATACTTTACATAATTAGTGAAATTAATTACCTACAAATGATAATTTTGAATACATTTGACCTAAAAATGGTAGTTTTGAATACGTTTGACAAAAAAACTGTATTTCTGAAACGCTTGGTCTAAAAACAATTTTAATTCATAGATAATGGCCTAAATATGAAATTTGCTCAGATAATTATGGAATACGACCAAACATAAGACGAATTCAATCCGTCTTACTAGAAACACGTATAACAAACAACCTAAAATCATAAACAATAAAAACAAAATATAAAAGATAGAAACTTACTTCTCATAGAGTATTTGTGCAGTGATCAAAAAAATTTGAAATCAAACTAGTTGGGTTAGCTTAATTGGTTAAGGTCTTGTTACTTCTTCTACACTTCTAGAACGTGAATGAGAAATACATGACTCAAATCCCTTCCTGAACTTGGGTAATATAGTTCTAATTTACCGAGGAGGTATGCATAGGGTGACGTACATATTCTCTGTGGGACTAATTGAGGCGCTCGTAGGCTGACTTAGACCACCCCACGTTATTAAAAATAATAATTTAATATTTAATTTTATCCGAGTCAAATTGTTCTTATATGTATAAAAAAAAAACATAACAAATTTAGATAACAACCCCCCCCCCCCCCCCCCCCCCCCCCCCCCCCCACCCCCCAAGAAAAAAGTACTATAGAACATTGTTTCCACAAAAATGACAGTTGAAAGTGCAATGAACCAAAGATTCCATGGGCTTTAAGAAGGATAATTTCAAATCTTTGCCCTATAGGAGAAAGTCAACTACAATTTTATTGTCCATCATAGATATCCAGTCGTAGATAACTCTACTATTGATAGTAAAAGCAAGAACCGACAACCTCTTCACATTCCATATCACTCCCAACAAGAGGCTCGTTCCCCCTCAAATCACTACTCATCTTTGGCGAGTAATCCTCTTCAAATCCATTATCAAAAAAATCTTTATAGTCTGGCACGTTCAGTTTATCCGCAAAAAATTCCTTTAAAGTTAATTCTCTCTGGTCCACCGTTATAAAACCTCATTCATACGATCACTGACCCATAACGCATTGAACACCACCTGTTATTTCCGTAGAAGATTCAAATAACAAGTTTTATGACAACGATTTGCCGCATCAGTGTCCTGGGGATCTTTCGCCCTGCAACTAAGAGAAAGTCCATCCATTATTTGTAATGTAACTTCTCATCGATCCGTTCCACCAATTATGTCATAGATAGCTGCACGAGATGGGAATTCCTTCCCACCACTACACTCGGTTCGCCCATCCTCTGCTGCAGATCCCAAATTTCCAGAAATTTCAATTTGACCCCTTGTAGATATCCCCACTTTGTCGCGTCTCCTTCTAATTGCTACAGATCCCAAATTCAGCTCTAGTCTCTGCTATTAACTTGCCCATATTCACATCTATCCTCGCTCCCTCGATAGGCACAATAACATCAACACAAATTTTTGTTATTTCCTCGTGAATATCTGTTGCAGTTTTATCAATTAAAACACCCTTGCTCGAGTTATCTTCACACAACATCTCCTTATTACCTGTTATCGTACTTCCTTTTTTACTGATTTTATCTTTCCATTTTGGTACTGTCTCTTTATCGCGAACCGCCTGATTTTCTGAATTAAAAAATCCTTTATCAAACCATTTGTTCTGGAATCAATTACAGAGTATTGTAGTGATGCATCTTTGTCACTCTTATCCTGATCTCTAGCCACATTATCCCTTGATATTTCCTACTAGTTTAATTACTTCCTCTTTGGGATGCCCATTACTCTCTGCTATATTAAAAGATGCCAACACTTCAAACCCAGACCCGGTATGCATGTTCATCATAGGGCCTGTCTTTTTCTTTCCAGGGGTCATCATTCTTTTCTTCTCATGAATATTACTTCCCTTCTGAGTTGGCTTAAACCGTTGTCCACTTTCATTGTTACGTGGTCGCCCCCTATTTTTGGTAACTGGTATCCACTCTCCATTTAGAGGATTAGTCTTTCTCAACTTCCTCGCATCTATAACAACTGGTTTACTAAACGACGCACTTTCTTTTGTAGTTTCCGTTGAACTATTAGATAAGGACCAATAATTTTTTACATGCCTAAATTTACCGCATTCAAAACATAATAGATGGATACCTACACATTTTACTTTCTGTAAATGATCTTGAATCCGAATAATTGGGACCAAAGGTTTATCCAAATCAATTTCAATCGCAACTCGGGCATCTAGAGAGCGCTTTCGTAACATGGTCAATTCAAACCATCTGTCCAATAATATTTCCCAACGAAGAAGTATTTCCTCGGTATAATTCACTAAGGGTACCCACAGTCACCGGATCTAGACTGTTGTTTTAAGGATAGGCGCATTGTGGGCATAACGAACGGGTCCCAATCTCTAACAATAAGATATCTATCTGGAATCATCCATGCCCCCTTAGGCTTTGTCATAGTGTCCTAAATTCATGAATTGAGCCATAAAATAACCAAATCCCACCTCTACAAGGTCCGTGTGAGCATTCGGAGCCCAAAATTGATTTAATTTATTGTATAGGTACTTAAAACCTACATTATAACCCAAAAGACGGATAATAAGGGAACATTGACATACATGTACCCTTGTCTCTTTTGTTCTTCCGTTCGAACTAACTGCGTATATGTGTCATCGTATATCATCTATTAAGTCAAATTAATCATCAGAATCTCTGATTTCTCCTGAATTAGTCTGGTTCAGGCCTTCATTCATCATATCTAAACTTTTCTCCTTTTTAGCACATCTTCCACCCTCATGTCCTCTGGTGTCACATCTCTGATTACATCGATGTAAGACCGTGTGCGCCTACCTCCTTCATCCGTATTCATGACATGTTCATCCAGCTTTTGAATATTACCATCGCCCGGCTCATTAAATCCTCTGACACTACAGTCGCAACAATAACCTTATTAGTTAAGGGAACATGAATCTTACCTGCTGATGATACTTCAGACTGAGTGGACTGCAAATTTGGCATGTGGGAATCAACATTCATCCCTGAATCGTTAGAAATCAGCATCAGTGGTCCCAGTCCCCACTTCTTGGAAAAATATTGGATCTACAATAATCGTTGTCAGTTTTGCTGTAGCGTGAGAGGCGGCGTGCAGGGTCACGTCGGTCTTCGTCGAAAGTTCACCCACAATCTTTCCACAAACAACATTCGTACCTGTGCCAATTACCGACGATAGATCGTCTATATTTACATAATTAAGCTCTCTTGTTTATCCTCTCTGATTTCCCTCACCAGCATTTCCCACCTTAGGTGTCGCTTTAGGGTTTCGATCAGTTGCTTTTGGTGAATTATTGAAGAACATACAAAGTCTCTTACTAGAAAGTTTTTTGACACTCAGTGATTTTCCATGTGGTAGCAATCTTGACGTTTGGAGTAGAGCAGAGGGAGCTCCTCTCCTCCATACTGATTAACGTTGGAATTTCAATAAGGAATGTTAAAACTTGCAAGGAAAGGAAATAAACCAGGAAAGAATGTTAAAACTTGAATTATATAATTTTTATCATCCATCAGGTTTATTACGTATATATCAGATTGATGAAGATTTTTTTTAACGAAAAATCAAGTATAAATCATATAAATATGATGTATATTTAAGCAAAATATATGATAAAAGGGTTAAAAGAATCTCAAGGAAATCAAACCTGAGAATATTCGATTTTTATTCAACTGATAGACTCTTGTGCTAATAACGTGTTATGAAATTAACAAAGATAAATTAAAATATAGAAAAAAACAATTTTGTATTATTATTTTGTAAAATTCAGATTAATACAATATGCTACAAATATTGAAATGTATATAAAAAATATAAATAGTTATGTAATAATCAGTTTAAACTGTTACGAGATCCAAATAATTACGTAGTTACCTGCATTGCCTGACTGTTTTTCATTATAAATTGATCCAAGTCATTTATAAATATTATAATTTTGTTATAGAGTATCTATTGATAAATAAATATTTCATATGATTATTATTCTCCAATTGCAGTAAAAAACTCACAAAATGTTTCCTTTTTAAGCTTTGGCCTTTTCAGTTTTCACATGTCAGTTACTCCATGTATCCGATTTAGTCATTTTCATTAGATTTTCTTTTTATGCCAAATTCCAATACTCCGTTAGTAGAAGTACTTAGGAAAACAGAAGTACTCATACGTACCCAACGGTCTATTACATTCACTGAAATCCAAATCTAGCTTTGATTACATTTCCGTATCCGTAGTTATCATCGTATATCATTAGATTTCTTTTTCTTGAATGAAGTGTATCATTAAATTTCATTCATCCGATTTCCTTTAATGCTCAGATTTGCTCACATCAAATTAAACTATTTTTGAACAATCAAAAAACGTTTTTTTTAATATTAACGTATTCTAAACGAAAATTGTAAGATAAGCATGAGATAGAAAATAATAACAAAAATAGTATCTAGGCACTCTTCAAGAGATGGGTTTTCTTTGGAGGAAAATACTTTTTGAGGTCACAAAAAACACTCTTTTATAAATAAAGTCTTAACTAGAAAAAAATACTTTTGAAGCCAATTTTTAACTTTCTAGTTGGTATTTTTTACCCTTTTACCCTTATTGAGCTAATCAACATTTCTTCTTCAGTGGTGCAGACCCACGTCCAACCGTTTTTCCACTAGCCCCGTATATAAAACCCATATGGGTAAATCCCCGTAAAATATTTTTACTGTTTTCGTTTTAAACCTTATTGATTTTTAAAGCTATTTTTTATTTTGTCAACGTGGGCTGTACCCATATAGCTAATATTGTAAGCCTTAATTGATTTTTTAAGCTATTTTGTTAGTTTGTCAAAGTAGGCTATACCCATATAGTTAAAAACAAGTGCAGGGTCTGGACCCATCAAGACAAATCTCTAGATCAAAAACTAAATAAACAAAGAAGAAACACTAACAATTGAGATTACTGGATCAAAAATAAACAAAATTAAATTGTAAAGCAGGTGGGCTTTAACCATTATAGAACAAAAACACACACTATTCAAATCAAATGGGTTGTACCCATTGCCCACAAAAAAAAAAACCCTTCCATGGGCCAGCCCCATTACAACCAACCTATACACTGGGCTGGCCCCATCAGCAAATTCACCCATATATGGGTTGGACCCATTTACGCAGTTCATAAAAAAAACCAAGATCGAGATCTAGATGGCCCCGTCGTCTTCTTGGTGATGAACGGAGCTGATCTGCAGCGAGGCGAAACTGGGGGCGCAACTCTTGATGGCGCAGCAGGGCGGCGAAGACGGTGGGATCGCGGAGCTGGGGTTCTGCCTACGCAGGTAGGTTCGTTTCTTCACGCATGTGGTGATGGTGGTGAGATTCGTGACGGAGATGGAGGTCGATGATGGTGCTGGAGGTTCGTCGTTCATCAGATCTGCAACAGCGGCGAGGTGGAGTGGTCGATCCAGCGGTGGTTTCTGTTTGCAGCAGCAGCAATGGAGGGGGGGGATGGACGGTGGTGCTGATGAAGGTGGATTCTGTTCGCAGCAGCAACAATGGACGGGGGTGGACGGTGGCCTTCTTCACGCAGGTGACGGTGGTGTGGTCGTGTGGTGGTGATGTTCACAGAGAGCAGCAGTGGTGATGAAGGTGGGGGATTTCGGTGGCCATGGTGATGTTGGTGGTGGGGGCGGTGGTTTGGGTAGTGCGCCGGAGAGAGAGAGAGAGAGAGAGAGAGAGAGAGAGAGAGAGAGAGAGAGAGAGAGAGAGAGAGAGAGAGAGAGAGAGAGAGAGAGAGAGAGAGAGAGAGAGAGAGAAGAGCAGGTGGTGGTTGTAGCTGCAGTGAAGAGGAAGAGGAGAGGGGGGAGGGTAAGGTGAAGAGAGAGGGAGGGAAGATAATGGGGGTGGTTTTTGGGTCTCGATTGTTAATAGAGATTGGGATTGGGTTTTTTGTTTCTTCTAGGCGTATAATGGGTTGGGGGCATTTTTGGGCTTTACTTCCATTAGTTAGCCACTAACTAGGCAACTAACTAAGTGGCTTTTGTTTATAAAGCAGGGTTGTGCCTAGGCCTCTTAAAATAAAGTACCATTTTCTTTGATTACGCAACTAAAAACCTAATTAGACATGCCTATCTACTCACTAAAATCTTGTCGGTAAACGTTCTACCTGTCCAAACGTAGATTTTCGGTACTTTAACACCATGACTTGGGTTTTACGTTGCTTTCTCAGCTTCTTGTACTCGTCACGGGGTCTCGTATCATCTAAATAGCTAATAGTTGCACACTTAACACACAATCAACACACAAAAAGTTTTAAAAGTAATAAAATATCCAAAATTAGACAAGAAATGAGTATATGTCAACTCATAGGGAATAAACCCGCAATCCAGTCCAAATAACCTCTAAAAAGTTATCTTGTAATACGATTAATCTATCACACAAAACGAGACACCAGTAGAATTTTTTTTACTCTAGCAATCTCGCATATTGATTGGAGAAAATGAGGATTGGAATTCACTTACGGGAACATCTGAATAAGTATGAAATTCGCAAAATCAGACATAAGAGAAGCCAATGCTAAATGGTACATTTTTAACAGGAAAAGTCTAGGAGATGTAAGCAAGGAGAATGCGACTTTCTATATAAAGCATATAGTGGAAGAAACTATAATCAAATATATGTGGAGGGATCTATCTAATCTAGTGGAGGCATATGATGAAGGTAAGAATGACTAACCATTGAAGGAGTAATAGGATTACATGTCTGAAGGTACTTCCCACACCAAGACACTCATAACCTTGTTACTTTAAAAGGTAATTCCATAGCAACTTCATCAGAGAGAAGACGGGGAAAATAGAGTGTTCAAAGACTCATCCGACATGAACATCGTCATTGATCACTTTGACGATCCAGACAATGAATATAATATCCACCTGATATACTGAAGGAACCGTTATAGTGGAGGTAGCTTAAATAAGCATGGTTGATCGTGGTATACTCAAAAATAGAAACTAAAACACAGATGACTTTGCCCAACCCACCCAATAAGGTAAGAAGTAAAAAAAGGCTATTTGTATACATTTAACATACACAAGAGGATTAAGAAGTACGTAACTAAACCCATGCCATAAATCTTCACATTACTTAGTTTTCTCGTAGACTTGTACATCAACAACTTCAAGAAATACGTACGTGTACTATTACTTGCAAGGGAATGTTATCTGGATCATAGGGGTGTAAACCCAAGTCATACAAGTAGGAAAATTGGTTATCCATATACACAGAAGAACTCGTGGGGATAAATCTCAACGTTAAGAAAAAGTAAATGAGTAGGAACTAGATCCAGGCGACTCTTAGAACACTTAAACTGAGGTAATAACAACATCAGGCGAAATGAAGATAAAATAGTGCTTATTGGGAGGCAAACCAACATGTATTTTATTCTTTGAGTAATGATATATACCACCCAAATACCACCCAATGACGTGGCGTGAATTGGTTGGTTACATATCATTGATGTATTAATTTTCTTGATTTGATTAAAGATTTGTAACCAACCAATTCACGCCATATCATTGGGTGGTATTTGGGTGGTATAAATTTGGGTGGTATGTATCATTACTCTTATTCTTTTTAGTTTAGTTTAGTTTTTAGTTAGGCCTAATATGAAAATAATCGCTCGTAAAAACCATTAAAAATCATAAAATTTCTGTTTTAGATTAATTGCCAAGCTCCAATAACTCGAAATAGTAGCTTCGAGGATTTGAGTCCATCTCAGCTATCCACGTCTAAGACCAATCCTTGTCATTTAGCATTCAAATCCCCTTTCGAACCACGTCACACCATCTTAATTAATTTTCTTCAAAAGTTGGATATCAATCCTTGAAAACTCAAACCATCGTTCAAATTTCTTCATACCAATTTTATAAAATTCTTCAAAAGATAACAATATTTGACCGAGTACTCGATTAACCCTTCAAAGGGCTTCTAAGTTCTTATTATAATGCAACATAAATACGAGCCTTCAAACGTTGAATTGTTTTTCAAAAATAATTTTTATTTTAAAAAAATAACCAACTTCCACATAGACAAAGACTATAGTATTTTATTTACAATAGAAGTCATCTTACTTCAATACAACTTATACATACACCATTAATAATTTGATGTCTATCTAAACGTGCAAGACTTATACATAATCTAGCCACTCTCGTAAGATCAAATATTTCAATACTAAATGTTATGTCATCAACCATCAATCAACATACGACCTATATGACAACAACCTTAAATTGAATTTATGGATCTGCTAGGCGGGTACCATATTATCCTCTATCGGTAATCTGTTGTTAAACTGCTATATTTTGATCTCATCAGTTATACAAAAATCCTTTGGGTTACCCATTTACTTCTTTAGTTGAAATCTTACATATATTTGACTCCTTGGTCCGAGCTTGGCTAATAGGTGGTCTGTGATTTCTTTTTGTTAAGCCTTTTTTGATAAGATCTGGTTGGTCGAAGGGATAGTTGTCGGAACCTGATTATACTCTTTTTATGAATATTTTGAAGATCTTAGGTAGTCAGTTGTTGTACTTTACAGAAGGGTTGTTGTTTAGAACTTGATTAGATGATTTACTAATGGACTACGATAGTCTGTTTCTTCTTATAATCAGAGGTCCAATAATCAAATTTTTTGCTGACGATTTTTTGGTGCTACTCGACTATTCATGGGTTTTTCTCTTTAGATGTCCTAATGACTTATTTATTTTTCCTTCTTGCTACGATTTGTCTTTCAACAATCAGTCAATCCTTAAGCTAAATTTTTTTCTCGAGTTTCATCCGGGCTTGATACCGAATCTCCATACACATACTCTCTTATAAGTCCTTGTCACTTCTATCTCACACCAGTTTCAAGTTGGAAGAACATGTCCACTGTGTCATCATCATCCTAAATTACAATGGAATGTGACATACCTGGCAAAGGAAGAAAGAGCCAGGTATATAAAATCAATTAAAATTCATTATGAACATGGATTCTCGGGACAAGTCCTCGTAGCTATCCCTACCCAAGGGACCAACAGTCGAAGTGTCAGATCCTTTTTTCTTTTTGACATTTTCTCTTCATTCCCCTTTTATCAACTTGGGGAAGGAAAATGTCATCCCTCGTGACAATGAGTAATACTTTCTCATTTCATGATTTTTTCTAATTTCCTGAAAAGTGTATGTAAGGCATATAAGGGGGTTAGGAGGAAACTAATCTAACTATGCCTAATTTAAAAAAATTCTCGACAATTATTATTGGAAAGAACTTCACCTAGACAATTTATCATGCACTAACAAGATAGATAATAAGCATGCACAAGAAATATGATACGCAACGTAAAGAGACAATGATAGAGATTACATGCGTATTTTCAAGTGGTTCAACTCCCCTAGGACTAGTCCACCATCTAAGAAAATAACCCTTAGTATTTTAAACTTCTTCACTAAGATTTTTGTATTTTTTGAAAGTGAAATACAAAACTATAGGTCTTGTTAGTGTGATAAATAATCACCTAAAAGTAGAGGACTTTGACCACCCTAAAGTGTACGAGGTTCGTTGGCAAGTGATGAAATGAGTAAGTAATGGGTTTTCGTTCTCATGGATTATCAAAGTTAAAGTAATTGTGTTTAGGGGAATCGTAGTGTAGTTGTGCATAGAATAATATAAAGAGAAATGTTTTGTTTGGTTTTCTTAGAATTAAACTAAATGCAATAATTAAAAGATAAATGATTAAGTAACCGATGTCTCCTCATTTGTGATAGAATAATGTTAGGATGAGACATCATTTTAAGTGATTTAGAAGTCAATAATGTCGATTTTCTTGAGTTTTAGTGCACTTTCCTATTTTGAGTCTTGATTTGTAGAATTATTGTTTTTAGAGCATATTGGGTTTAATTGTTTATTTAGTGTGTAGCTTTAAAGATAATTATGGAGCTTAATTAGAGTCCAAGTCAAAGACAACAACTTATGGAAAGAGATTTGCATGGTAATTGGAGATAAGGAAAGAATTGCTATGGAAAAGGAAAAGCTGCCTAAAACTGGGATTCTGCATACACGTCCAAAGATAGGCGTTTTTACCTAAGAAATAGGCATAATCTGATGATTTCCTTCTAAAGGGCCTAGATAATTCTGTTGCGATTCTTTTGGT
The DNA here is from genome assembly GCA_029959085.1 of Nemophila menziesii. Taxonomy (NCBI): domain Eukaryota; kingdom Viridiplantae; phylum Streptophyta; class Magnoliopsida; order Boraginales; family Hydrophyllaceae; genus Nemophila; species Nemophila menziesii. Next base: position 11,514,440 of record JARWIR010000013.1, on the reverse strand, counting down.
ATCTTGTGAAGCAAAATCCGACCAATAACGAAGAAGATACACTCAAAACGGTGCAGCAGTGTTTATCTTTATTTCCATACGAATTTGAATTGGGCTAGAAGTCCATTACCTTAACTATTCCTCAAGAAAACGAATTAGGTCTTCTAAACACCTATAATACACCCTTATATCACTTGTAAATCATCCTTGCCTCATAGTAATTAGTTCTTAAGGTTTTATTCTTCCAGTTTATTGTAGAGAGCAAGATGATGTCTTTTGTAATTTCATTTAGTTTATTTCCATCAGGTATGAACTAAACTCCCCATAGCTTGGGTTTTGCATATGTATAATCTATGAATTCTAATTCTTCTATCTAAGTTTCTTTGGGAATTATATGTTTTAATCTGATATTAGCTACTTACTTTATATTTGCTTATGTGTTTTGATTTAATGTCTTTCCTAGAACTGATCACTTTAGGATTGTTTTAAGAGTAGTTAGATGGTCTCCTTGACAGGGTGTTTAACTATTGAACCACCACATAATGTCTAGTGTCGATAGCAGTTCTGACAAAACATACTTCTAACTAGATAGTCATTAGGGTTTGTTTTAACCACCGTATCACCAAGATTGCAGTATTTGCTTAGGGCCTTAGTGGCGTTTGATAACCCTATTTGAAATCACTTCTTGGTTGTGACGTAGCCCCCTTAGTCACTCTCAAGGTCTAAGCTTGGGGAATTTAGAATCCTGACTAAGTATTACCAAGAGCTAATATTCTCCCTTATGAACTAGATTTATAAATAGAATTAGAAGGATTAGTGCATACTAGCAAAACCTAAGTTATACTTCTCATCTCATATTCTTAATCTTTTACTTTATTGTCATTATTTTCTTAGTTTTAATTCTTAATTTCGAATTCCTATTTGCTTTAATTATCTGTCTTTTGATTATTTACTTTTACTCGTCATTATTTCCCACGCGATTAACACACTTAAGTCCCTGAGAACGAACTCTATTAATCATTAAAACTTGCATACGTCCTGTAATACTTGCAGTACTGTGCCTGTCTAGGGTGAGAGTGCGTAGTTTCTTGGCTTAATTTTATCTTATTTTTATCACACCCTAGGCGACACCAGTAACTAATAACATAATTGATGAGAGATAATGATAATGAACTAGGGGAAGATGTGGAATATGTGAGAGTAGTGGTTGATCCTAGTTCGTAATCCCCTAAGTTAATCAATTAGATGTTTCTAGACGTAAGGCTAAATTTGTCATTCTATGTTATAAGTCGGGATTCATTTATCTCCCTAACCTCTCCTGGGTACCTACGATACTAGGGACCCATCCCGGGTGACCCTACAATATTTTTGGGCGTACTGGTTCCTACCCTATTGACTACTCGGCTAGTCAAGACCTTTCGGCTCACTAACACACAACCGAGCGCTTATATCCTAAGTCTGTAATTAAACCCGCCTCCCGGGAGATAGTCTAATTACTAATACTACCCTATACTTGATCAAGGTAATAATAGCCCTTAAATGCAAATATATAATCAACGAGAATAAGTTCAGTTTATTTAATTATTAATATATCCCAAAAGCTAACAATCATCAATTAATTAAGCAAATGTTCATACACTACGCAATTCTCAAGCACAAAATAGTTTAGCTCATATTAAAATACTGGAAATAAAGAATTAAAACTATTAAATCCATTCTTAAAACTAAATTAAAAAAAATTACTCTAATGGCAATGCTGAAACGGACCCCGGATAATGAAGAATGGTGGGGTTGTTGTTGAAAGCCCCTCCTTCTCCTCCTCTTGTAGCTCCAAGTATGATTAGCTTTTAAAATAACAAAGTTGTATATATTTTTCAGCCAATAAAATGTATTTATATGAGTCCAAAAACGTTTTAGGTCCATATGGGCACTTTTGGGGGTCCAAAAGGCCCAACTAGTTTTTACTTATTGCTGGCTAGATTCGCGTCCCCGTGGGAGAATCACCATAACTTTTTCATCTCAACTTCGAATGGAATTCCATCACCTATCACGCGTCACTGACTTCAATCTCTTTCCAAATCAAGAGGAATCGGGTAAAAATATCTAACGAATTCTTCGTGGTGACTGAAACAAGTTACATCAAACTTTTTTGGTAATTGCTCAAGTTCTTCCAAAGTGACTTTTTGCTCTATTCACGCCTTAAATTGGGTTTGGATTTGACCTATTGAATTCTCCATATCATCTTGTGGTTTAATGTCAACCATGTACCTAAAGGATACACACTTAACACACGATTAAAGCACAAACGACTCTAAAAATAGTAATAAGCCCAAAATGAGACAATAAAGTAAGAAACGTCAAATACTAGGGAATAATCCCTCTATTAGGTCCACTAATACCCAAAAATCATGTCTTGTTATATGATTATTCTATCACAAAAGATGAGACATCAAAAACCTTTACAATGAGGTTTTCACCGGACTCAACCACAACCTAAAACCGTGGTTTTTTTGGACTTTGTCACAAATTACCATTCGTGTTTTTTTACAAGGATTAGTCAAAACCTAAAATTATTTTACTGGGCTCAATCTCAATCTATACAAACAATCTTCTCTAAACTGGAGCAAGAGTTAAACCCTTTAAATGATTGAATATTACAATAAGAACAATTGACTCCTAAAGAGTAGATATGAACTTGAAGCTTGTATAACTCATTTTTGAGTAGATGATACAACGAATGTATGTTAACCTCCTTATTGAGTTGATAATACAATGATATTGATCAAGCTTGGATTATTATATAAGATAAATAATTTGCTTGATCGAACTTTGATGATCTCTTAATTTATTCTCCAAAGATGTTAGAATATGGTGGAGAATGACTAATTAATTATGTGCTGAAAATAGCTCATGTATATAGGCGTTTGGAGCTCCAACTGATTTGTCTAGGTGGAAAAAATAATATGGAAGGTTTCATTAAACCGATATTCTAGTTTTGATCATTTCGACAACTCCAGTTTGATATGGCAATCATCAAAATCTGACGTGGAACCCTTGTACGATGACTATAAGATAAGATAGTGGCACATTGGCCTAATTCGTTAATACTAGTCTCTTACTTAAATCGGAACCCCTGTTTGAATCGGTTACCCTGTTTTGTCTGGGAGTGGGTACCGTTAAGTGAACAGTTCTTGGCACTTTTGAGTTTTACACTTGTTGCTAAAATTCCATAACTTCCTTCACGAGATGCATTTGAAATACAATTATAAGGAGGTTATTAGTTCATGAAAATTCCATATTCTAAGCACATAATAAGTTATTGCATAAAACATGTTCAAGATATATGAAAGTGCAGATACATGTTTTTTCCTGGGAAATGATGCTTAGATGCAATTTCCTCTAACATAAGATATGCTCAATATATTCGTCAAAACAACTTTTCAGTTAATCACTTTAGCAAATAGCATCAAGAGATATAATCATAAAACATGTTGATAAGTGCAGATGTAAACACATGTTTTAGCCATAATTGTGATGTTTAGATGCTTTAACTCCTAACATGGAATATGTTCTAAATGAGCATCCAAACAGATATGTAGTTAAATACTTTTGAAAATACAATGCACAGAACAAGTTGTATCATAATGTGTGTAAAACTCATACAAGATCACATTTAATCAAAGAGAAATCTTACTAGGAAGCTTGTACTTATAAATATGTGATATGTTATATATGTGAAATTATATAACAATGTAGTTCACATATTAAGAAAATTCAAGCTCATAGAAAGTGATTGCACATGAAACGTAATGGCATAAAATGTCCTCATGTAATCAAAAGGAATAAACACACAAGTTTAGAAAGAATGCTTTGATACTTTAGCTCTTAACATATGAAATGGTATAATAGAGTGTACACGCAAGTTTATAGTTGAACTCTTGTGCAAGTGCAAAGCATATAAGAAGTTATAACCTAGAGATTGATCAACTCATGTGAAAGCATATATAACAAGATTATACATTCTAGAGGTGAGTCAACTAGTGACAAATGATATGTTTCAAATACAAAATGAGATAATTATGTAATTAAAAAAATTATCTTGTTAAACACATAAGGACTTGTCACATAAAAACAAACACAAAAAGATCCATATTCCAATAGTGTTATGCTCGACCATGTCCCCATCACGCAGATTATAAACACCTAACACTTAAGTGAAATCAGTGAATATTACACTAAGTTCTTAAGTGTTTGACACTTGAACAATCATAAATAATTATATCTTAATTATTAAGTATAAATGTATAACTAATTTGTCTTTTCATTTGTGATTGCACACATATGACATATATGAAGGTTGAAGTTGATTCAGTTGTTGATATTTCATCTCCAACTCTAGGTGTTAACTCAACACATGTAAGTAATTCATTTCTTGTATTGTACTCCACTTACTAGTTTACAAAGTTCTTTGGCCCAAGTACAGTTGAAACCTTGATTTATACGTAATTGGTTAAGATATTCACTCCTTATCCATATGACTTCAAAGAATCTTGTTGAAGATTTGGAAGTTGAATTAGGTATCCAATTGATTAATTTTAGCATTCTGGATTTTATTATTTATGTGTGAGTAATTAAATACTAACATGTTTCCTATGCTGTAGAACTCGTTTTTGGGTGCTAAGCGTTCGGCCGAGGCCTAGCGCCTAGACGGGATTACACGGGGCCTATGCGAAATTATACGGTTTTGAATCCCGATGTGTAATTTTGTATATTTATAATATATATAGTAATTATATCAATTTTAACGATTTAAGTCATAAAACTCATCTAAAAACACTATAATAAATATAAAAATACTAAAAATTGAGTTATAATATCAACTAAAGAATTCTCAAGAATAAGAAAAATAACAAAAAGGTCTATGCTGGCATGTTTTTCCATTAATCGGCGCCTAGGCGGCCATTTTTTGCCATTAATCGGTGCCTAGACAGGTTAGGCGCCTATTCCACGACGACTAATGCACTAGGTAAAAACGCCTAGAATTTTAACTAGGCGTAAGCGGCTGAGGGGGGAGTTGACGCTTAGGAGGCGCCTAGGCGCTCCTAGGCGGGGAGATCTACATCGTAGCTTGTTTCTCTTTGTTGACTTTTATAGTTTATTTTGGCTTGGACGAGTTAAGTGTGATTGAGAATCAATCAACCATAACAAATGAATTTGTAGCTAATAACCGAATTGAAGGTATACCATACTTTTATTACCTACAAATTAAATTAAGTTTTCCTAGGACTATGTAACATATAAATGCAACTGCAACTTTCAAATATGATGACATTGAGTATACGTGTGAAGTAAATAGTTGATATTGAGGAAGTGATTGTTGACTTGTCAACATATTAGGACCGAGCTTTTGGTTATTGAATACTTGTAGGTTTTAAAAACCGACCCTTGTTCCTAATCCTTAAGTCTATAGAGCCAATGAATATGTTTAATCTGAGGCCTATTTATTTCTATGTCAATGATGAAAAAATAATCTGAGGCATTGTACTAAACAATTCTACTATATTTTTAGTGTGAAATTGTAGGATATTGATATGCCTCGACTTTTGATTCTCAACACACCTCAATTAGATTAAGAAATCAAGCAAATGCAACATTTCTTGTAGATTTTGGAAGTTCTTATGCATATTTGATGTAAAAGCAATGTTATTACTTGTTATTATAAATTGATGTAAACTTCATACCAGTGGAGGTTGAATAAGTTGTAATTTTTGTGCAGAATGTAATTTAAACTTAAACTAACAATAAATATGTATTTGATGTCTCTCTTCTTGGATAACTAATGTATTTTGAAATTATTAATTGAAGTATAATGATGCTCTATTTGCAAATAGTATGAGCATAAGTTGTATTTTACTTTTATTGGCCTTAGAAATGTTATGTATTTTCAATTTTATCAAGTAAATTAAGTTTTTTGACTACGGGTTGACTAACTATTATTGGACCTTAGAAATATTATGTATTTTCAGTATTAACAAGTAAATTCAGTTCCTTGACTACAGGCTGACTAAAACTGAAAATCGACCCAAATCCGACCTAACCCGTATTAACCCAAATCGCGGATTCAAAGTGCCTTAAGGTTGGGTTGTGGGTTTTTGTACAAACCGATGACTTAGGGTTGGGTTTAGGGTTTAACCCCTAAAGTCGGTTATCCGACCCGTGTGCATCCCTAATAACACACAAGGATCAACACACCACTCTTACTTGTCATATTCATACATTATATTTTATCCAGATATACTATTACAATCTACCCTTCATAAGATATCTTACATTATCATCTCGAGGGACTTCTCCCTTTTGGTTCACTAACCTTTGTATGGTTTTCGTTAGATCTAATCTATTCTCGAATCAACGCTATTGTGGTTGTCTGGTTTCTCGTTATTTCTTTCACCCGTAAATTTTAGATTTCAAATTGAGAATTTTTTTTACACTATCAATCATTTGTAAATTTGTCTTATCTTTAAAAGTAATTTAAATTCGGTAAAAGATTTGATATATTTTATTGATTTTTTTTACATAATATTTTCAATTTCGTTTTCAATTTTATTAAATGGTTCCGAACAACTACTTCAACTCTATCTTATTCCATGTAAATCCAAACTAATCGAGCGGTGGGAAAGAGAAACCATTAGCTGATCCAACGGCACGTCATTTAAGGGATTCTCATATGAACCCAGTCATCCTCTCTTTAAGCCTCGACTTTAGCCCATTGTACTCTCTCTAAAACTCACTTATCTATATTTCATATATCAATACTTATTCAAATAAAATTTTACTAATAAATTCGGCTATCTTCCATTAGGGTTTTGATAGCTAAGAAATATGGAAACCACCACCGCTTCTGAAACTCAAGTGAAAATTGAGAAAACCATTACCAGTATTGATAATAATCAAGAAAAATCTTCGCCACAGGCCGTGGTGACAGGAGAAGCAGTGGAGGAAGGTGCAGCATCACCACCACCTATGGCTGGTCAGCCGCACCAATGGGCACCTATGCAATACCCAGCGGCTATGATGATGCAGCACCAGATGATGCCGCCGCCACTACCACACTACTCACCACATTACATGCCGTACCACCCTCACTACCACCAACAGTTTCTTCACCACCCACAAATGCCGCAGCTAGGAGGAGGATCCAGCGGCGAAAACCGAACGATCTGGGTCGGTGACCTTCATAGTTGGATGGACGAAGATTATCTTCGCAATTGCTTTGCTACCACAGGCGAGGTCTCTTATACATAATAAATATTTGTTTCTTATATATAATTATAAATATACAGTAATACAGTATATATATACGTGTGTATAATGTGTAGTTTTATATTTTGTGGTTAATTTCATGATTAATATATTTTCATGCTTTATATACGATAAAAAGAGCATCTTTAATCAAAACTAATCACTAAAATCCATGTCTAATATTCATTATTAATAAATAAGTTTTTGTCTGCACCAATCCTGTTTAGACCACTCGATTAATGAAAGGTTTCAATTGAACCATTGGTTGGTTAATCAAAATGGTTCCAGGTTAACGTATGCAAGAGTATAATGGTTTTTGTTCGTTTATTTATTATATGTCCTAGGAAAGTTTGATTTTTTTTTACACACCAAAATGTTTTGAATTACACCAAATCCTCAACCATCTTTAACTATTCTGATAAGCTTTTGAAACCTGTATTAGTTTAGTGACCCCATAAGCATTTTCAGTAACTTTTTCTTAATTTTGTAAAATAATGTTTAATATTAATCCCGGATATGGGTTTTTCCGAGGGACTAATCTTGCAAATCTAATCCTCAACATGATGTATTTTCCAGCTAGCGTCAATCAAAGTTATTCGTAACAAGCAAACTGGATATTCTGAAGGATATGGATTTGTTGAGTTCATGTCACATTCTGGTGCAGAAAAAGTTCTACAAACATATTCACGCTCAATTATGCCTCATACAGATCAACCTTTCCGTTTAAACTGGGCTACATTTAGCATGGGAGAAAAACGTTCAAACAATGTTTCGGATCTTTCAATATTTGTTGGAGACTTAGCTCCAGATGTTACCGATGCTTTACTGCACGAAACTTTTGTAGAGAAATATCCTTCTGTTAAAGGGGCTAAAGTTGTAATTGATGCTAATACTGGGCGATCAAAAGGCTATGGCTTTGTTAGATTTGGAGATGATAGTGAAAGAGTTAAGGCTATGACTGAAATGAATGGAGTCTTTTGTTCAACTAGGGCTATGCGACTCGCTGCTGCAACTCCTAGGAAATCTTCTGGACACAACCAATGGCAATTTTCATCACCGGGTAATTTATAATATTTATAAAAATCAATTTAATTGATATAAGATTTTGTTAATTACAAGTATTTTAAGTGTTTTAAAATGGTTTGATAGGTCGTTATTCAAGCAGTCCTCCAATTCAAGATGCAGAATCAATGAACACAACTGTTTGTGAACTAATCACTTTTTCTTTTCATTTCCCATTTATTATTTTATATATTTCGCTAATCTATAAAAGTTATAGATTTTTGTTGGAGGGCTAGACCCAAATGCAAGTGAAGAAGATTTGAGACAACCTTTTGCTCAATACGGAGATATAGCTTCTGTCAAGATACCTGTCGGAAGGGGATGTGGATTTGTGCAATATGTTAACAGGTTAAGAGATGAATTGATCTGAGATTTATTTATTTATTAATTTTGATACAAATGGTTAATTGATATTGTTTTAACAGAAGTGACGCTGAGGAAGCTTTGGACAAGTTAAATGGCATTGTAATTGGAAAACAAACTGTGAGACTCTCTTGGGGACGAAATCCAGGAAATAAACAGGCGAGTTATTTTTCCTTTTATTTTTCCTTAGATTTAGTTGTTGGGTATTTTCTTTAGAAATGAAAAATATTTTTTGGATTTTGCAGTTTCGGGACTTTGGGAACCCATGGTACTATGGAGGAGGAGATGAATTTTATGGGTATGGTGGGTATGCTTTCCCACCACCACCACCACCTCATAATGCAGGCATGTATGGTGGAGCTCCGGTGGCGGCTTACGGTGGTTATCCACCTATGTATGGGACTCGTCATCAACAGCAACAACAAGTAAACTGAATAGCTTGATTGTGTCTTGTAGTAGATGAAGTGCCGTTGGCACTTCTTCCTTCTGATGTAAACTGTGTCCGAATGAATGTGGGTTTGGAACTGAATTTTGACTAACTTTAGCTCTAGTTGTTTATAGATTTTATTAAACCTATGTTTTTTTAGTGACAATTTGTTGGTAGAATATGTGATCTTGAAATCATATGGTACATTGCTATATATGCGTAGAAGCCCGGGTTTCTATATTGCTGCCTTGTGCAGATTGTTACCCACTCCACTTAGAGGGGAAATCTTGCCTAGATCAAAGACATGGCTATGCACATGATCTTGGCAAAGGGTATTTTTTATCTTGTTGATGCAATATGTAGGCCTTACTGGGGTGTGGTTTATGTTATAAGGTCTGACCTTAATGGGGGTGGTTCGTGGGAAAGGGAGACCATAATGGGGGGGTAGTTCATGGGAAAGGGAAAAAGACTAAATAAACCCCTCCTCTTCACCATAAAACTTTCCATTCTCTGTTTTTTTCCATTCTTTTCTTTTCCTACTCCATACTAATCCACCTTCATTCTCTTTCATTTTTCATTTTTCATTCTTTTCCTTTCTTATACCTCACAAATACACCTCCACAAACAAACCTGATTGTGATTCTTGAAGTGATGAAAAGAGTGAGTCGTCAACATTTGCTTAAACCTGTCTTGAACCAACAACTTGTATTGGACTGTCAATTTTTTTTTTTTACGGCCAATCCATAATGATGTTGAATAAGACTAATTAATGCCTCCTGTCAATTCTTTTTTTACGGTCAATCCATAATGATGTTGAATAAGACTAATTAATGCCTTCGTGGGTAGACTAAACAAAAAGGGAGAAAGTGGATCACCATACGTTGAAATGGCTTCCTGGTGAAACTAATGATGAACGTAACTATCGTAATCCGTTTTTTATCCATTCTATCTATTTCTCGCAAAAGCTTAACTTTGGAAAAACTAGTAGCAAGAAATTCCACCGTACTTATATGTATCTATTTTGAATGAAAGTAGTCTGAGTTGGAATAATATCCCCTATTTTCCCATGTTAGTTTTTGGCTTCTTTCTCATGGGAGGGGTTCACATCCAACTCTTCTCGATACCTGGTCATTTTTCATGTTTTCAAAAACTATCTGTCATCAAATTAATATCCTAATTACTTGATTTTTTTTTTGGAATATATAGTATATCAATTACCCTTTTTGATTAGTGTCCTAATTTCTCTTTGTATTACAGTCCCAATTGTCCTTTTTGGGTTATTGCCCTATTTATCATTAGATTAATGCTCAAATCATGTCAATTTAGGTAGTTTGGGGCCTTATTATTTAATTGATTACTACCAAGATATATTATAAGTTAACCTTGACTGAAAGAGCGTAGAATACCCAACCAACATGAGTACATGAAAGCATGAACTTTGATATTTCTCTATCGCTCGAGCTGAACCTCTAATCTGTTGAGCAAGGTGACATGAAATTAGACAAAGATTAGGACCACATGGAGGTGTACCTTCATGATACTACGATTGTCAAGTTAGTTTTGGGACAGGGGAAAATGTATATGACCTAAGTCCGACTATAAAATAAATAGTGTAAGAAGATAAGTAATACCTCATTGAGCTCATGGCATGTGTATATATAGATGGGAAAAGCCTAGTACACATGGTTGGGATTTTGTCGTGAATTTTATGAGGGGATGCTCGGGAGGCTAAGTCCTCGAGTTTATCTAACTATGGACGATCTTCTTCGGGATCGTCTTCAAAGACACTTGTAAACTCGACATTAAGGAAATTAAAGTTCTATATTTACCCAAGGACAAGGCCTAGCTGCCACACTTGGCATAGCATGGTCGAGCCTAGTAATACTCCCTTGAACGCAGACAGACGGTCCCGAAAATCCTCTAAAGGCCTGACTGAAGAGTTAATCCATCTTTAGGTATTTTGTCGGGTATGGTAGTCATATCACGTTTGCTTGCCATTGAGGGTACACGTGTCACTTTTATCTTGGTGAGCATGCCATGATTGCTACATTTTTTCAATAAGACACATGCGCTACTAAATGGAATTCGAGGCGTCAAGCCATTGATGCTTAGAGAAGATGAATTGATGCACATTTTCCTATATATATATAGGAGGTTCCCTTGTATTGATCATCGCTTGTGCTTGTTGCTTTTGAAGGGAAAGCTCGACGTTAGACAACATTTGACCTTATAATAAACTCCAAATACCTTCAAAAAATTTTGATGTGTGTGTATGGATTTGTCGAGCCGTCGAACGTATAGATAGTTGGTGGTTTGGGCTTTCATGGCATAGATGCGTCGAGTAGCATCCAAAAGAAAGGGCTTGTTGTGTTTATGATGGATACACGGTTGACTCACAATATTCCCTTCTGTTTTCTCAAGCTCATTCCTTGCTGATGTTTCTCTAGCCGTATGTACCTTTTCATTCCTCGATTATCGTATGCAGAGCTGTCATCTCCCGAGAGGCTCGGGTGTAGGAGATTTCACTTCGTCGGGTGGAGTCGTGATGGATATTAATGACAGGATGATCCTGAGTCGAAGGTGCTTGTTTCCTGCATAGTTGTCCAGAGTTTACTGTATCAGCCATTGGAGATGTAGGGTTACTCCTCGAAATACTGATTCTTCTTCGGCTGCCAAGTGATTGGGTGATTTTCCCGGGGGAGCTGGTGGTTACTCGAAATCGATAAGAGGTTCAAGTTCATCTCTATGAGGATCAACATTCTCCGGTACTAAGAGTGACTTTATTTCGGCATTTGGCATGACTAATGGAGGTGCTTCCATTTCGGTTTGCCTAGGTAAATCTCGTTCGGATATGCTTTTCATTGGTGGTATTTCAGCAGGTTTGGAACTTACATCCCAACAGACACCGCTGAATGATAAAGCGTAAAATGTCCAATCAATAGGAACACAAGAACGGTGGAACTTTGATGCTTCTCTTAAATATTGCTCGAGCCGCACCTATCTTCTGTCGAGTTTGGTGACTTGAAATCACACAAGGTCATGACTATAAGGAGGTATGCCTTTTGATGGCACTCCAACGGTCAAGTCAGTATTATGCCTAAGGACCGAGGAGAGTATTTTATGGACTAAACCCGGTTGTTATATGAATAGTGTAAAATGGTAGTGCATCCTGATTGAACTGATGACATGGATATTTATAGATTAGAAAAACCCAGGCCTTTTGTCATATCCTATGAGAGGATGCTCCGGGAAATTAAGTCCTCAAGCGTATATAACCATGGGTGAGCCTCCTCGGCCTCTTATTCAAGAGAATCCTATGAACTCGATATTTAAGAAAATTAAGGTCATATATATAACCAATGATAAGGTCTAGTTGCCACGTTCGACGTAGGATGGTTGAGTCTATCACTGACATGTTACAAATCAATAATAGACTTGATCTCGATACGAGATCAACATATCAAACTATGAAATATTAATCCCAAAAAACACCAATATCATTTTTACCATAGAAATTTTAAAGTAAAGACTAAAGTAAAAAATGGGTGATCCTTGATCTAACTTGAAGGAGTCATTCATGTTGTTGCATCATGGGGGGCACTTTTGTATTCGTAGTGCTGTTGGGAGACGTAGAAACAACAAAATCATCACCATTTCGACCGTCCAATAAACGGTCCACAGCACATATCTAATAGTCTTCTTCTTTAATTCGCAAATGAAATTACCCCTAAATCGATTGGTCCACGTGCCCTATGAAATCTCAATTAGTCCTATTAATTAAAATCATCACTGAACCTAATCATTAACAAAAGAAGTAATTAAAATTTAGAATGCCAACAGCTGGACCTTTCCCTACTCCTTTGAGCTACACGTTTCCAAAAAGGAAAGAAAATGTTTAGTCTTTCTCTCTCCTCCGTCTCTTTCTCTCCTCATCCACCCATTTCTCCGGAACTTCGTCGAAATATCTTCGTGACCTCGTCGTGGTCGCAAATTAAGGTAACCTCAACGACGTCGCTTATAATTTGTTCAGCGTCACCGGCGAGGACTCCGGGAGTAGTTGTTACTAGAGAGCAAGGCAAGAACGGCAAGCTGGTCAACGCTCTGGTATGTTAATGCATTGTGCATAATTTTTATTTATGTAAAAAAAATTAGAGTAATTTATTGTTTATTTACTTTTAATTTTTTTTATATCTTTACTTTTCTTCCCATTTATAGCGATATGAGTCACATTTGCCGTATGCTTAACATTTGTATATGTTCACATATACACATAGAAAGATAAATTTCTGTAAAATGTCACTAGTAAATGTTTGATAATATGTTAATGCTGCAATTATGATATTTCTCACTTGTTTTAAAGCATTTGAACTTAGCACAATGTATTAGTGTATCCTATAATTGACAACCGAATAACTGTGTCGTATTGTACTTTAATAAACACTATTTTTTTTAATATTGGTATACGTATCTACTACTATAATTGATTTTACTATTAACAATTGGATTTCGAGAACTTCTTTTTGATATCACTATGTACAACTAATAAACTTGCACAATAACCACAAGTAAATTGCATCTCTCAGTCGTTTAATGTAAAACTGTAAATAAATTTTGTAAGTGTTTTGGAGAATTAAATTGCGATTTTTTATATTTCGCACAGGCTAAACATGGAGTCAATTGTCTTGAGCTTCCCCTCATTCAGCACAAACACTTACCTGATCTTAATCGCCTTTCTTCTGTCCTACGTGGTAAGGACTTAAATGTCTTTTGGTTTAGGTAGAAATATCCCTTATGTCATGTTTGTGTATGCACACCTTATTATCTAAAAGGAAGTTCATATAATTAACCTTTATGGTAGCAGAAACTTCATTTGACTGGATTATAATAACTTCACCAGAGGCTGGTCAGGTTTTTCTCGAATCTTGGAAGTAAGATTTAGATTTTTTTATAATCTAATTATAATCCTTTCCTAGTACGTGTAATTTTCAATAAATATAGTTGAATATATAGGGATGCTGGAACACCAAATGTTAAAATAGGAGTGGTAGGAGCTGGTACAGCAAGTGTATTTGAGGAAATTCCGGGGACCTTAAAACAATACATTAACATTGCCTTTGTACCATCAAAAGGTATACATGTAGGTTTTCACAAACACATAACATCAATTTCATTACACAATGTCTCCTTATTTCCTGCATTTTGAAGTAAAACTATTCATTCTAATTTTCAGCAACTGGAAAAGTTTTGGCTTCAGAGCTTCCAAAAAATGGTATTGGAAAAAACTCAGTCTTATATCCTGCTTCAGGAAAAGCTGGCAATGACATAGGTTTGTGCCATAAAAAATAATTAGTTATATGTTATTTCAAATAAAGCGTTCTTTTAATTAATGATTTGTTATCTTTATTTGTCTCAGAGGAAGGACTTTTAAGACGAGGTTTTGAGGTTACTAGACTGAATACATACACAACGGTAAAATTCTTGGTCCTACATGGTTTTAATTGGTTTCTATTATATCAAATTGGTAACTGTAAAAAAAAGTTTTTGTAAAGAAATCGATTTTATAGTCAATTGACTTTTCTCTAACCTATTAGCTTTTACTATGTGTAAAAATTTTCAGGCACCTGTTCAACATGTGGACCAAATGATATTAAAACAAGCACTTTCTGCTCCTGTTATTGCAGTGGCTTCACCTTCAGCTATTTGGTAAATAAACTGTATTCAAAATTCACTTTTTAAAAGCACATTCTTTTACCTTGGGTACCCATTTTCCAATTTTTTCCTCATTCAGTTTAATATTTTTATTTTATGACAGTGTATGGGTGAATCTTCTCCCAGAAGCAGAGAATTGGAAGAATTCAATTGCATGTATAGGAGAGACAACTGCATCAGCTGCTAAAAAACTCGGATTGAAAAATGTATATTACCCAAATAATCCTGGTCTTGATGGGTAATAATTCCCTCAACCCCAATTTTTTTCCTGTTAATTGTAATATAGGTCCCTATTATATGCAGAAATTGCACTATAGGGTCTAATTTTAATTTTTTTGAGACCACGGTACATTATAAGTCGCTATATCATACTCCAAATAACTTATATTTTTTGATATGAAGGTTGAGTTGTGAATAAAGTTGTTTTTTCCAGGTGGGTTGAGAGTATCCTGGAAGCTTTAAAAGTTCACGATCAGGTGAAGGTGTAAATGTTGCTCATTTGCAGGTTTAACTATTAATAAGAGTATAAATTTCAGATCCTGTATAATATTGTATAACACAGTTGAGAATCTTGATAGCAGCTATTAATTGTCTTTAGTCATTCTTTAGGTAGATTTTCGAGTTTTATGCAGATATAATTATATATATGTTGTAAATATTTTATTCTTGATAATTTATGTTACTGGTGAAAGGAATGTGTCTCTATCTTAGTATAATTTCGGGATAACTCTCATCGTATGACTAATAGTATTTGTTCCATATTCACCAATATAACATAAACCACTCGAGTGTTCATTTTGTTCTTTTACGTCTGATCTACAAAAGGATTTCTCGGGGAGTCTTTGTTTTTTTGAGTTGTGTTGTGTTAGTGTCATGTTCTTGTTGGTTTGGTAAAGTAAATGTTCATCTTGCGTACGAGGTTTCTTGAATTATAAAGAATGCAGAAATTGCAGAGTGGCGAGTGAATATATTGGTCAAGACAAAGACAAAGAGTCCGCTTGGGATTTTGATTATTTTTTAGCTAAAAGCGCTTTTCAACTAATTTGTAAAAAATATTAAAAATTATATTGGTCAAGACTAAATTTTGGTCCTTCAAATATTTCTAATAGAGTAACCCATACTATAACCGTTATAAGGGATTATGTATACAGGGGTTTGTAAATTACCTTTTCAGGCAAAGATAGAAGGGGAGGGAGGGAGAACATCCATTTTATATACCAATTGGTTAATTCATGTTTCATCATTAATGGAACTTCCAAAAATGGAAGGGTGTGAAGGAGGGTGAGAGAAAGAGAAAAATAGTTTTAAAAAAAATTAGTACAAAAATACTTTAGTATCTTTTAGTGTGTTAATTTTTTTTTTTTTTATAATTTACGAAAACATAATCAGGGCCCTCTAGAGCTTATTATTATTACTACTATTTTTAGTGAAATTACAATATATTAAAATTATTCGTAAAGAGGCCAACTATACGTACAAGAAAATCAGAAAGCATTCTAGATTACTAGAAATGTGAGTTTTTTTCTAACAAATACAACGTATCTACAACCTATTACTATTACAAATATTAATCAAGAAATCATTAGACACAACAAGGGAAAAGTCAACTCATTTAGACAAATCTTTGTTTCTTCGGGTACACTTGGCCAAAGCATCCGTTGTAGAGTTAAAGTTTCTATTAATATGAGCAACTTTCCAAAGTAAATATTGACCTAACCATTTTCTAACTTTCGAAAAAGAATAGGCTTAAGACTCCAGTGGAGCCCGGTCAAACCGGAGATTCTTTGAATTAATTTAAGATTCTCACAGTAGAACGAAATTCTCTGACTTGATGGGTCTTTTGTCGACCTCATGGCCATTAGCATGGCCCACACTTCTTCTTCAATTACTTTATTGATTTTACACCTGATGTTAATCTTCCGACTAATAGTTTCGAGTTTATTAATACCAATTGCTGCAATCGCTGCTGGTTCCTTATTATTTTTGAAAGGTGCATCACACATCCAAACAATTTCAGCATCATCCACAAGCGTTGGATTATTAACCAACAAATCATCATCTCTCTGTCCTCTTATATTATCTTGACTTTTCCACTTATTACATGGACCAAATAACCTAGAAATCAGATCTTTAGAATTATCCAAAATATTTTCAACACACCATTTTTTACCTTTTGGAAGCATTTCATTCTTTCCTTCCACATATTCCACATAATGACAAGTATATAAGCAATCACAACCTTATCCTCTCACCCATTTCTAAAGTACTCCTTAACAATTTGCATAAACCAATATGAGAACTTTTCCTTCATGTTCGTATCGATCTTAGTTTGAAACAGTGATAAGGCCCAAACCTTAATACTACAGGGACATTTAAGCACAAGATGGTCAATATCTTCCTTATCCATTTCGCACCATTCACACATATCAATACTCAAACATCTTTTCTTTTTTAAATTACCTTTAACTGAAATAGCATTGTTACAAACTTTCCAACAGAAATTTTTAATTTTCGCTTGCACGTTAGACTTCCATATGATATTTCAAAGTACACTACTGTTAGCTTCACCCGTGACCGATGATTGAATTTCAGAAGCCATTTTCTCATAAACTAAAGCATGATATCCCGACTTAGTTGAATATTCTCTATCTTTATTATATGGCCAAACAATCTTATCCTTATCATTATTCTGAAGAAAAGGGTTTCGAACAATGTTTGGGAGATATTTTGTGAAAAAGTTTTGTAAACAAGATCATTATTCCAACCACAACCTGATTTAGCAAAAAGATCATTAACATAATTAATCGGACAACCACTCGGTTTATCTAGCAAAATACATTTACTAATCCAACAATGGCTCCAGACGTTGATACTCTTCGTTCCTAATTTGCCAAATCGCATGCTTATTAAGAAATTGAATACCTTTAAAAATACTTGCCCAACTCCAAGATCTTTTTTTTTGATAATTTGGCATCCCACAAATTACACTTGGGAGAATAAATAGCTTTTAAAACTTTAGCAGCGAAAGAATTTGGATTATTTAAAAGTCTCCAAGCTTGAGCCGCGAGCATAGCAATATTCATTTTATGAAATTTCCTAAATCCAAGGCCACCAATTCTTTTTGATCTATTCATTTTCTTTCAATTAATCCAATGAATTCTCTTTTTGTTCCCCGCATCCCACCAAAAATTTGAGGCAATACTCGAGAGTTTCTTACATAAATTTTTCAGAAACTCGAATATTGCATCGCATAATTTGGAATATATTAAAGAACCGCCTTAATAAGAACTTCTTTTCCACCTTCAGATAACAAACTAGCCACCCAACTAGCTGACTTTGATAATAATCTATCTTTAATATAATTAATATTTTTCACTCTTTGCTCTCTTAAGAGTTAAAGGAACCCCTAAATATTTACCCATATCTTTAGTAATCCCAATATTAAGTTTTTGAGCAATCTCCGTCTTAACAGCTTCTGGGGTATTTTTACAGAATAAGATAGCCGATTTGTGGAGATTAATACGTTGACCTGAGTCATTACAATACTCACTCAGAAGAATTTGGAAAGTTTTGATTTCCATATGATTGATATTAATAAAGAAAAGCGTGTCATAAGCAAATAAGAGGTGACTTAATTTAGGACATTGCCTCGTAATCGATATACCATTGATTGATCCATTTCTACAATGATAATTGATAAGACTTATAAGGCTCTCCGTTAGAAGAGAGAAGAGAAGAGGAGAAAACATATCACTTTGTCTGAGTCCCTATTCCGGTTTGATTTATTTTAACCGCGGGCCATTAACTTTAACTCGGAAAGAAACTGATGATATACAATTATGAATCCAACCAATCCATTTCTCACAAAAACCTAGAACACGTAATGATTTATACAAAAAAAATCTAGTTAACCTGGTCATACGATTTTAATTTTAACGGTCGCATAATTCTTCTTGGATTTCCTTCTAGTATTAAGAAAATACAATACTTCTTGTGCAATTAAGATATTATCTTGTATATTTCTGCCCTTAATAAATGCAGTCCGCGTGGGTGAAATAATCATATCAATAAAAGGTTGAAGTCTAGAAGCAAGGAGTTTAGCAATAATCTTATAACAGATTTTAGCAAATGATATGGGCCTATAATCTTTAATAGATTCTTGACTTGTACATTTAGGAATAAGCGTAATTACAGAGTCGTTGATGCTACTAATATCCATGTTATAATCAAAGAAATCCATGACGAAGCCAAAGATGTCATTTTTAATAATTTCTCAAAATTCATGATAAAACTTGCCAGGTAAACTATCCGGGCCTAGGGCTTTTGACCCTGACATACCAAAAACCGCTTTTCTAACTTCATCCATACTTGGAGGCAATGCAAGGTTTTATTCATATCAAACGTGACTTTAGACAGAATATGTTGAGTAATATCATTAGGATCTGATGTAGCATTTTCTTTGAATAGATTACCGTAATAATCTTGAATAGTCTCATTAATCTCCTTTGGGTTGTCAGTCCATTCACCCCTTTTGTTTTTAAGGGTACATATTCTATTCACTTTCCTCCTTTTCATAGTTTTTGCGAAAAAGTACTTTGTATTTTATCACCTTTTTTAATTGAAAGATCTTGCGCTCTATCTTCCCAATAAAGCTCTTCAAGTCTCTACAACTCTTCTATATAATTTTTAATGTTATTTTCTCTAATTTTGTTATCCTCTATTGCCGGTTCATTATTAATAGTTGGCAGTTCTTCTTGTGATTCATCAATTCTCTTCCTATTATTGAAGAAAGTGACCCGAATCCAGCCTTTAAGGGCTAAACAAGCAGCATCCCTTTTATTACAAAAATTAGTAATACTATCATTCTTACATTTATAACTCCAATTTTCTCTAACAACCTCTTGGCATTGAGTATGTTCTAACCACCTGGATTCAAAAATAAAATATTTATCAGATTTTTCTTTGTTGACATCACGAACTAAAACCAAAGGTGAGTGGTCCGATCCCACGGTCGGCGGGACTTTGATAATAGCATTAGGAAACGAAGCACACCAATTCATAGACGCAAGAGCCCGATCTAACCTTTCTTTAACATTGTCCTCATTACCACGCCAATTAGACCAAGTATAATGACAACCTCAATTCGGCAGATCCACTAGGTGATTGGAATTGATAAACTCATTAAATTTCAAAATTCGATCCAGATTTGGTGACTTTTTCCCTCGTTTTTCAGAAAATTTGGAGATGTCGTTAAAGTCACCAATAATAACATGCGGTTTATCAAATTGACTTATATTTTAAGAAAGTAATTGCCATAATTTGAGCCTCTCATCATCATTATTAGGGGCATCGATACATACTAAATACCATGAAAAACCATTACATTCAAAAACTTCATCGATTACAAAATTACGACACGAAAGTTTAATAGACACATATATGGAATCTTTCCATAAAAGTAGTATACCTCCAGACCTAAACGCTCTCCCTCCGGGGTCAACCACATGCGAGTTATTAAATTTTTTAAAGTGGGAACAAGATTTAAGATCTTTTTTCCTCAGTCTACTCTCCAACATGCACACAAAAGAAGCATTATTTTTACGAACTAGGGCTTTAAGCGACTTCCTTGTCAAGGGTTCCCTAGCCCCTTGACAGTTCCACACAATCAAGCTATCCATACTTCCCGGAATAACATCAATAAAGTGTAACAACAGGATGGTACGTAGCTTTGAAGAAAATAAGCCAGAATATATAGGCAGATGAATAACAAGTATATGTTATCAAATAAGGGTATAAGCTTATGTATGCATAGCAAAGAGAAAATTTCAAGTGTCTAAATTGATCACAACAAAAGATGACTAGCGTGCAAATGAGAAGAACGTAGTATCGTATACCAGCAAAATGCAATACAATAATCAAAGGTAATAACAAATTGACAACAATAGATTAAGATATTACCTTGTGCAATAGAATATATCTTTTGGAGATATAAAGAAGGTCATAGAAATATAATCTCTAGTAAATAGGTAACATCTTCCAAGAATAAGAAAACAGCTTGATTCCAAAAGTGGTGAATATAAGTTAAATCAGCAACATAGAATAAAACGAAATCTTTTAGAAACTCAAAGAAATTTTCCTTTCGCGTTCCCACAAAGCTGTGAAGTCACCAAAGCAAGATACCGAAGCTTTGATTGGTCAAGAGAGAATGTGAAGTCAATGCATGTGTATTAAACATCCACTTCATGTGTTATTTGAAGAAGAAAACTTCAGATTTAAAGCAAAGATATATATACAGAACTTCCAAAAAGTAGGAGAAGTAAGAAACAAAAAATCAGAATTGAAGAAAGCTCACTAAAAACCGAAACGGAAGTGAAAAGAAACGGGAAAAGATTTTAATCCAGCATGGTCAGGCCATCGAACTTGTTAGAGTAAAGCTTGAGAATAACTTTGCAGATGACTTCTTTTTTTAGGCCATCAATCTTTTTTTTTCCTTTCATGTGATTAAAGAGAAGAGTTGCAACCGTTTCAAATTGGTAATTAGTTTTCCAAGGATTACAAAATTTGAAATATAGAAGAGAAATATATTGCATGTACTAAAAGACCCAAATCAAAGAAAATTCTATGATAGAAGAGAAGAAAAGCAAAATGAGTAAAACATTCTTGTTAAGTGGGTAAACGCTAGAGAAAACATAAGTTGTGTTATGATAAACAAGATGAATTAGGCCATGAAACGAAATTTACTCCATGAAAATGTTTTTTAAGCTTTTTAGTTTGCAAATAATTTCTTTTTAGAGAGAGAAAGTATAAGCAAGATTTATATTATTTTTAATGCGGTTACTAGAAATGTGTGTTGAAAGACTAAAAACCAAATATGTTGATAAATTATTATTTTATTAGAGTAATGATATATACCACCCAAATTTATACCATCCAATGACGTGGCTTGAATTGGTTGGTTACAAATTGGTAATGTATATATTTTCTTGATTTGATTAAAGCTATGTAACCAACCAATTCACGCCACGTTATTGGGTGGTATTTAGGTGGTATATATCATTACTCATTTTATGATCTTGTTAGTACTTCTATCTAGGAGAGAAGATGCACTAATATTGTTTTAAGAAAGGTTAAAAATATCATTGTATAAAATTTGTAACTATCTATTATAATTGGAGTCAGGGGCGGATCTTCTTAAGTAATGCAGGTGGGCTTAAACCCATTTGAACTCATAAATTTTAGAATACGATAATGTAATTTTGACTCGAAAAAAAATTAACTCCTACTGAAAATTTATCTAACACATGATGACGTGTATGCTCTAATGAACACACAAGTTATTATAGCTTAGTGGATTATTATTGTTACATATTAAAATTCATCCTAGAGGTTAGGTGTTCAAATCTTAACATTTACATCAATTTTTTTTTTATAAGTATACATATAATAGAAAATTATTTCTAAAATAACTTTAAACAAGATTTGACTCAAAAATAAGTTTAATTTAAAATAAGAATAAGTCTTCAAATTTATTCTTATACTTTAACATTATAAATTAAGGGAAAATGACCCAAAAAATCAAAATAATATTATTTTCAGCCCAATAACATCAATGACAAAATTTCTTCCCAATAACATCATTAACTAAAGGGAAAATGCCTCAAAAAATCATACTATATAATATTTCAGTCCAATTACATCAATAAATAAAATTCTGCCCAATAACATCATTAACTAAATATTTAAAGATATTATTTGACCAAACTAACCCTACTTATTTTATAAATTACAAAATACTTAATATATATACCCTAATTATTAAAAAAGTTCATTTTCCCAATTCCAATTCCACTCTCTCCATCTTCCTCTCTCTATCTGTCCGAATGAGGTTCAGGGCGCTTCGATTATTTTGATTCATTTGCGTTCTTTTGAATTGTCTGGTTCTTGTTGCTTCGTATTATTGGGCCCGTGGTGAAGGCTATCACAGAAATAGTAATTTTGCTTACTTTGATTTACAAAAGCTATTGTATCCAATTTCAGAATCTGTTGGCTTGGTTTTTCAAATTAAGGTGGTGAGAATAGTAATTTCGCTTGGCTTTTCCATGAAAAAAATGATTAATTGGAAATGAATATGAAATATTTGTGTAGCAGCTGTTTGTGGACGTGAAAAAAGGTACTGATTTAACAATCATCTGTCTTTTTCTTTTATGGTCATGGATTTCACAGTGATTATGTATTTTATTTAGCTTGTGGGAAGGCTATCACAGGAAGAATTAAACAGCCCAGTTACCATATTTCTTGCCTGCATTATTTGATACATTTGGTAACCAAAGTACTGATGTACGCAAGGTATTTGATTTCTTTTCATTAGCAAGGTTTTGAATGTTAATAATAAGTTTAACATGAGTATTTGATTGTTTTTTGGGATACAGACTGTGGTTTTCTGTTTAGTGGACATTTACATTATTGGTTAATTAGTTAATTTGCATTCTATCTAGATCAAATTTGCATTGAATTAGTTAATTTCGTTGTACTTTCTTAGCTTACCATCTTAGATAGAATTAAAATAGTTTGCATTATTGGTCCTTTAATTCTGATTCACAGCTTTATTGTATAGCATAGGGTGCATCTACTCAATGTTGCGGTGACGGGATTCGTTGCGGTGACGGGATTCGTTGCGGTGACGAGTTACCTTATCTTGAGCAATGTAAGCTTGATTTCAATGCTCTGAGCTTGAGAGGTCTTTCCGTTTCTTCATTTAATGGTGGATTTGGCTTTAAATTTAAATCTTAACTTTATTTTATATGTATGTTAGGAAATCAAAACTCGATATTGTCAGCACAAAATTGAACGCTGATGAGCAAATCATGGTGATGGGATTTATATCTCATTGATGAGAATAATGAAGTTGTAGCCATATAGATTTAAAATGATAGTTGGAACCCCTGGTTTGATAGTTAAGGTGCTTTTCTTATATCCAAACTTTTCTTATACCATGTTTTGTGGACGGTTTTTATTGATCTTATTAACTATTATTTCATTTTGTGGTTAATATATAGGCAATGGTAATGAAAGTTTGATTGAGTGACTTTGTATTGACAAAGTTTCCCAAGATAAAGAAGTCAGATTTGTGGTTGGAGAAAAAGAGACAGAAGCTTCGCCAAGACCCTATGTTATTTTTTCAATTTAATTGCACTATAGGTCCCTATATTAGTTAAAGTTTGTGATTTTTCATTTGCAAAAATTCTACTATGAGTCCCTATGTTATGCAAAAAGTGCACTATAGTAGTAAATTCACATTAAAGATAATTATCTCACATTAAAGAAGCAAGTATAACTTATGGGGTAATTGTTGTTGCAGGTGTGTGTTTGGTGTTGGCATCACATAATGGACATGGCAGAGAAAGATGAGACTGAGGGACGTTGTCCAACCTGTCGTAACGTATATGAAAAGGAAAAGATAGTGGCACTCCAAATAAATTGTGAAAGGTTTTCATTTCATTTTTTTCTTCAATTAAACTTGTGTTTGTGAGTTTTTTTTTTAACTTTGGTTTTCTTTTCTCCCTGTTATATAGGGTGGCAGCAAATTCTTCAAATAAGAAGAACAAACCACCTCCTACAAATATAGAAACAAAATACGTGTATAATGGAGTTTATGGAAGAATGAGTTGTTATGCGATGGTCCGTACCTGCTTATAGAAGTCCTATTTCATCCCCAAACCACGGTATGATCTGGAATGATGAGAGTTTTTCGAATTTCGCTTTGATTGATTCTCCGAAGCTTCAGAGCCGTTGATTTCTTTGATGATCGTGTGACTTGAAAGTTCTGCGCCTGCAGAAACTATCTGTGTTGGTTAAGGAGTTTTTAGTAAATCATCAGTCAAGTAGTTGACTGTTTTGTTAGTAGTAGTTTGGATAATCTTCTTATTGTGATGATAATTTTTGTGTGTTTTGTACTTAACTAGATATTTTTGTACTATGTTGGTATATTTGAATTCGTATTTTCGTACTTTTGATGCATTTATTTGAATCTTCTTTTGTTATGCAATTGGCGTATGTTATATGTTATGCTGTATTTTGTGAATTTCTTATGGAGTAGAATGCTTCAAGGGATTTTTCAAATGAAAAACTCTTATTTGAGAGTGATGATATTTGTTTGTGTTAAAGATGAAAGTTCTATTTTAGCTTTCTCTGTTGAATCCCATCACCACGATGCATCCCATTAACGCGAGGAATCTTATCAGGCATGACTCCCATTAACGCGAGGACTCCCATCAGCACGATTGAGTCTCATCAACGCGATAAGTCCCATCAGCGTAATGAGTCTCATCAGCGCGCTAGAGTCCCATCAGCGCGATAAGTCCCATAAGCGCGATAGAGTCCCATCAGCGCGATAGAGTCCCATCAGCGCGAAAGTCCCATCAACGCGATAAGTCCCATCAGCGCGATAGAGTCCCATCAGCACGATTGAGTCCCATCAACGCGATAAGTCCCATCAGCGCGATAGAGTCCCATCAGCACGATTGAGTCCCATCAACGCGATAAGTCCCATCAGCGCGATAGAGTCCCATCAACGCGATAAGTCCCATCAGCGCGATAGAGTCCCATCAGCGCGATAGAGTCCCATCAGCGCGATATAGTCCCATCAGCACGATTGAGTCCCACCAGCGCGATAGAGTCCCACCAGCGCGATAGAGTCCCATCAGCGCGATAGAGTCCCATCAGCGCGATAGAGTCCCATCAGCGCGAAAGTCCCATCAACGCGATAAGTCCCATCAGCGCGATAGAGTCCCATCAGCACGATAGAGTCCCATCAGCGCGATAGAGTCCCATCAGCGCGATAGAGTCCCATCAGCGTGATAGAGTCCCATCAGCGCGATAGTCCCATCAACGCGATAAGTCCCATCAGCACGATTGAGTCCCATCAACGCGATAAGTCCCATCAGCGCGATAGAGTCCCATCAGCGTGATAAGTCCCATCAGCGTGATAGAGTCCCATCAGCGCGATAGTCCCATCAGCGTGATAGAGTCCCATCAGCACGATTGAGTCCCATCAGCGCAATAGAGTCCCATCAGCGCGATAGAGTCCCATCAGCGCGATAGAGTCCCATCAGCGCGAAAGTCCCATCAACGCGATAAGTCCCATCAGCGCGATAGAGTCCCATCAGCACGATAGAGTCCCATCAGCGCGATAGAGTCCCATCAGCACGATAGAGTCCCATCAGCGCGATAGAGTCCCATCAACGCGATAAGTCCCATCAGCGTGATAGAGTCCCATCAGCGCGATAGTCCCATCAGCACGATTGAGTCCCATCAGCGTAATAGAGTCCCATCAGCGCGATATAGTCCCACCAGCGCAATATAGTCCCACCAGCACGATTGAGTCCCATCAGCGCAATTGAGCCCCATCAGCGCGATATAGTCCCATCAGCGCGATAGAGTCCCATCAGCGCGATAGAGTCCCATCAGCACGATAGAGTCCCACCAGCGCGATATAGTCCCACCAGCGCGATATAGTCCCACCAGCGCGATATAGTCCCATCAGCGCGATTAAGTTCCATCAGCGCGATTGATTCCCATCAGCGCGATGGAGTCCCATCAACGCGATTGATTCCCATCAGCGCGATGAGTCCCATCAGCACGATAGAGTCCCGTCAGCACGATTGAGTCCCATCAGCGCGATTAAGTCCCATCAACGCGATTGATTCCCATCAGCGCGATGAGTCCCATCAGCGCGATTTAGTCCCATCAGCGCGATGGAGTCGAGAGCTAGAGCAAGAAGTAAGAGTATGAAGAAAACTCTTGGTTGTAGTTTGATAGAGGTTGATAGTGTTGTTCAAGAGTTTGTGTCTGGTGATGATTCAAAGTCATTCTCAAAACATCTTTATTATATTTTTTAATGGTTGGTTTTGCATCAAAGTAGAACTATTCTTTTTTTTTTTTTTGGTCGAACAAAGTAGAACTATTTATATGATTGATTTCATGGCTAAGGATTTGTTGTGATATGGATAGTTTTATTTTATGGGTGGAATGCTCAGACCTCCTTATTTATTCATACTTAACTTTATACATTATTAAATTCCATACCAATAGTTCATATATATACTTTCATGATTTACTCACCCAAAATTTCTCCACTGCATATATATGAATTTATTAGTTCAATGAAATAAGGATTTACAGTGAATGATAGAATTTCGAGTTGACTGTGTTTTAGGTAAGATATCATTTTATTTAGAAGCAAAAACTTTTGTGATCTCAAATTTTGAATCGAAATACTAATTTTTTTATCCTAAATCGTATTGTTATGATCAAACTTTAAATATAACATAGACCTTGGTAAGTTCAATAGGCTGTTAAGTTTACATCATTTAATTAATAGAAGAAAGAAACTTGGTTTTTTTTTATATCTCAAGAACATGTTGTAGGAAAAGTAGAAAAAAATTGTGAAGGTTGTGTGAAAGTTAAGTGATTGCTTATTGAATGCCTAGTTTGATGTTGATGTCTTGAGAAACCACCTCTTCACGGTGTATAGTATTGACCTTTGCCCCTTCTTTTTGTGCTTGAAGTACAACTTTAATTGAAATATGTATCTTTATGATAAAAACACAAATGATAAACATTAGAAAATTTCACAGATTCAATACAGCTAATCCATGTAGAGACGGATATGTTTGTCTGGAGACTTACTCATGACAGTACGTGAAGACTTCTCAAGAACAATCTCACTGTACGAAACAACAGGGTCAGATTTGATAATCTCAGCACCTCCCATGAAATCATCTTGAAGATCCTTCAAACAGATCTCAAGATGAAGCTCACCAGCTCCAGCAATGATATGTTCACCAGACTCTTCAATCGAACAAACAACCATAGGATCAGATTTTGCAGGCCACTTCATGACGAGTGATGGGATTTATCCCGTCCCATCAATTTGATCTGATTCATACTTCTAAACATACCCCATCACTTTATAATCTTGATGTATTCTCAAGCCATTCCACAGCTAGGTAAAATTGAAACCATATTATTATCATTTTACAAGGAAAAGCGGGTCCACCTCTATACCTAAATAATCAAAAGCATGCTTAATAAGAATAATCCAAGACAATACTAAGAAAATATCGATAATAAACAAATAATTACCACTCAAAAAGCTTCTCCCAAACTTGATCTGGAACTAATACATAAACACTCCCCTCTATTAAGAGTCTATGAATCTGTGGATTATCACTCTCATCCTCAACTATATCTTTATTATCAATTGGCCCAGGTCTATTAGTTTCAGTTGGTGTTATTAATGGCTCAATTTCTATAGAATTATCCCTTGGAACAATATATTTTGCCAATTCTGCACAAAATAAACTAATTTTAGAACCATAAGAACAAATTAAACTATTACATATAAAGAAACATATCAATTAGATAAGAAACTATTACCTAGTTGAAATAACATAGTATGTATCTCCTTCTTTAGGATTAGAATCAATTTTTTTTGAAATCTCCTTTATAATTCTTCGTTCTTCTTCGGGTGTGAATGGAATTGAACCATTTTCCATCATATGCCCAGTTGAATCTAGCATCATCATAGTCAATACTCAAAACCTAATACATCAGAAAACCTTATACTAATCAAAAGTTCAGTGAAAAATCACAGCACTCACGAAAAAACCTATTTTTTTATCAATTCCAAATCAAATTACTTATTGCAAAAAAAGAGCATGCTTGTTAAAGTCAAGCGCAATTCAATTAATGTGTAACAACCTATAATATTAAAAAACAATAGATTCGTGAATTTTGGGGCAATTCAAATAAATATTTATCAAAAAATTTAGAAACTATCGATACATCACAAAATTCAAATAAATTTCGAAATCTAAATAATTACTGTTTAATAATTTCAGAAGAAAAAAAAGTCTACTAAACGAAGTTGAACAAATCTGCATTAATAGCTATTGTTGAAGAGCAAATAAACAATATTTGTTTGAACTGAAGGAAATAGAGAAATTATAGGTATACGATACGAACCTTAGATTCAGTGAATCGTCGGAGAAGATGAAACGTGCGGCAGTAGCGAATCAATGATTAGAAAAAACTTATACACACAAACATATACATACATATATATCGAGAGAGAAAAAGTTGAACTGTGCATCATTAACAATTTGTTGTACCTTGAATCAAATAAGAAAATGCATCGTTAACAATTTGTTGTACCTTGAATCAAATAAGAAAAAGAATTTTGATTTGTGGATCTGATGGATGACAAAGACGGTGTAAGGACGATGACTTCACGTGATAAAACGGTAAGTTATGTGTGTGTATATTGTGAGTGTGTGATTGTGTGTAAGTATAATTTTGATTAGTGGGTAATCTGATATAATAGTTGTTATGTTAGGGTAAGGATAAATACGTAATCTAGTCTTAGGAAGTTAATTGATGATTTTTTGGGTCAAATGTATTATTAGTTTGATTTTTTGAGTCATTGACCCTTAACTAAATTTTGTCCTTGATGGGAATCGTCCTTGACGGTAATCGTCCTTGACGGGAATCGTCCTTGATGGGAATCGTCCTTGACGGGAATCGTCCTTGATGGGAATCGTCCTTGACGGGAATCGTCCTTGACGGGTAAACATGTAATCTTATAATAGTAAGTTAATGGATGATTCTTTGGGGCAAGTATAATATTATTTTGATTTTTTGGGTCATTGACCCATAAATTAAACCTTGATATTTAATATACTAGATTTAAATTATAAATTTATAAAAAAATTATAAAATTGATTTTTTAAATATTACAGTTCTTTTATACAGGTCTCTATTTTGAATTTGGTAATAGCATTACTTAGTAATTTATTATTTACACTACTACAATAAAATTATAATGTATAAGTTTTATGGATAATTTATTCTTTATATTTATAAATTAGGATATTAATGTAACATATGGTATATTAATATAATACTAATGATGCTATATAAATTAAGTGTATATAATATTGTTGGTCTACATATTTTATGGGTAACTAGGAACATGTAAGCTCATCAATTAAAGAAACGAGCACGTAATGGTGTTGGATTTATATTTGTATTTTGACATTACTAGTTATATGTTTATATATCTTATTTTATTTTAAAAAAATTTGGAAAGCATTAACCCCCAAATTTCCATATATTTCAAGTAGGGCTGCTCAACCGGATCCGAAAACCCGCCCACCCGCCGAAACCGACACAAACCGGGCCCAAAAAAACCGAACCCTAAAGCTACCCGAACCCATTGGGCCAAAAAAATATATGTTTAGGGTATTGGGTCGGTTGATGGGTTTGGCTATGCCAAACCCGCGGGTAACCGAACCCGACCCGCCATATATATATATATATATATATATATATATATATATATATATATATATATATATATATATATATCGATATATTAAAAAACCCAAAAGGGTTGAGGCTTAAGTGTATCCCATACGCTACTCTCCCGTTTGTTTCTTTATCCCATTTCATTACACGAAAGGTCATTTTGACCTCTATCTCAGCTCACTCACGCCACTCTCTCTCTCTCTTCTTCTCTCTGTCTCTCTCCATGAGTCTCGTAAACCCTAAGCCCCTAGCCCTGGTTCTTCTCCATCCCCGTCTAATCTCGCCGACGTTTTTGAGCGATATTGTACACTGCATTAAACTCTCCTCACATATTTTTATGGGTCGCATTTATTGCTCTGATAAAGCCCGTCCTTTGGGTTATGGGTTTAGTCATCTAACCATGGTTAGAGATATAGTCTGTGGGTTAAAGGCTGATGAAACCTATATATGGCACGACAGTGGCTTATTATCCATTAAAAGACCCTTTCGAAAGGTATTTTGATATTCGAAACCCTAAGGTGTGTGTTTTGATTTTCTGTAATTCTGATTGAGTTTTAATCGATTGCTTGTGCAAATCTTATGGTTTTGTAACAATTTTTTGGTTTATTAAAGGATTTTCTGGTTTTTCAATTCGTAACTCGAAACTGATTTGGGATTCTAAGTGTTTTTAGACTATTATTTATGGTATTTGATTTGGATTTGAGTTGTGTTTTGATTTTAGTAACCGAATTTTGAAAACCCGTTGGTATTTTGAAGTCAGATTATTGATTGAGTTTGGCATTTGTGATTAACTAAAATTTTATTTGATATTGGCTAATAGATTGTTTACCTTGTTTATTTGCATGGACTCGCAATTGTTGCCTTGTTGGTATTGGACCTTTTCTGGATTTATTCTTTAAATCTTGCTTTATTACTCAACTTAAAGGTAATTACTTAGCTTTCTTGTTTACAGAATAACGTTTTGCACTTAGTTTTCATTTGAGGTTTGAATATTGGCTAATAGAATGTTCCCTTGATTTACTTGCATGATCTCACAATTGTTGTTAATGGACCTGTTCAGGATTTGATTGTTTAAAGCTTGATTTGTTACTCCATTTACAGGTATTTACTTATCTATTTTGTTTGCATATATATGTTTTTCACTTAGTTTTCATTTCATTTATAACTTTGTATTTGTTTATGTGCAAAAGATTTAAGCAAATCAATAAATCCAAGTAAGAATTTATTGAGTTCTTACTTGAATTCACTGATTTTCTTATCTCCTTTACACGTTAACATTACATTTTAAACCAAAACAACTTTTAAATACTAACATTCTATGAATAAATGTTAACCACTTGTCCTTATGACCAGAAATAGTTGAATTTTTGATATTTTACAGGTTATTATGGCTTGGATGAGTTAAGTGAGACTTCACAAGAGTCTGCTATAACAAGTTTGTGGCCAATAACCTAAGGTATAAGCCTATTTTAATACCTTACAATTTACATTTTTTAAACAATCATTTACATTGTATGCATCTCCCATTTTCACTTGTCCCTAAGGTCAAAAGTCCATTCAATGATTAAAAGAGTATGTTCCTATGATGAATGCATTTAAAATGGTGAAAATTGTTGAGTGGGCAACAATTTGATTGAAAAATGTATCTTGTAAGTTGGTCCCTTGTCCCTAACATCTCCCTAAGTGTATTAAGCCAATGAAGATATGAAATATGAGGCTAAAATTGAGGCTACTATGAAACTAAATCTGAGGCTCAAAACTAAACTATATCTTCTGTTTTGTGTTGCAAATTTGCATGAAATATGATAAAGTGGAAGGTTTTTTGTGGAATCAATGCAAGATTTGCACCCAATGTTGTACACTAAGTTATTTTTGCACAATTTAGGTTGCAATGTGCAATGTAATGTAATATCTTGGCATTGATTTGGTTTTTGTATAAGTTTTAAGTTATGTAATGTACTGTAATATTTAATTTCTGATGGGAAACTCTGAAAAATGTCAAAAACCCTACTATTTTGAGAAAGTTTCAATATTTAGTAAATTTCCTTTTTAGACAGGTTTCTATTTATTGAAAGTTTGTATTGAATGTATTAATTTTTTTAACTGTTTTAGATGTTTGACTATTCATTGACCATAACCGAACCTAACCCAAAACCGACCCAACCCGTGTGGATTTACTTAAAAAATTGGTTATTGGGTTTAGGAAAATAAAAACTGAGGTTAGGGTGGGGTTTTGGGTTTACACCTACGGGTCGGTTAACCGACCTATGAGCACCCCTAATTTCAAGCCCTTTCAATTTAACTTCTGGATCCCCCCTGGTCAAGCGTGCCCCGGGGTGTATACGAAAGACACGACCGCTTAAGGCTCCCGATTTTTTAATGTATTTAAAAGTTCTCGATCATCTAAATGTATTTTATATAAATAATACTATTAGTAAACTATTGGTACTTTTTTACTTGGATAAGAATATTAACCAATATTACATGATTTATTTTTTATACTGTAATAATCAATTATAATTGTAAAAGATATATTATTATATTAGATAAATATATTTCAGCATATTATTACCTCTATCATAAAAATATAAATTGATCATCAAATCTTGAGAAATATTTTTATTACCTAAAATATTTAGCGGTACTATCCCCTAAACTTTACACGTTTTGACAGTTTGCCCTCCACTAAAATTTATGCGACTGGATGACCCTTAATTTTTGTTTTTGTGACTCGATGCCCCTTGTTAACGTTTTCCATCCATTTTTTCCGTTAATTCGCAGCGTGACGCGCACGCACCCAAATTTTTCTTTTAAAAAAAAATCATTTTTTCAGAAATTGTTATTTAAAACCTTATTTATGAGGGATATTGTGGGTACATCACTATTGTCTTTAGTATAAATACACAAAATGAATAAACAAAAGCTAAAAACCAAAAATTAACACAGTCTCTCTACCGATTTGGGGAAGCTTTGAAGAACCCTAGTTCTAAAAAAAATTCAATCTTCCATTTTTGCACTCGGCAAGTAAGCTTCTTCTATCAGCAATCATGTCGCCATATAATTCCCAAAGTGTCGGCTCAAATTCTTCTCGCGCTCCAGGTGTGGATTCGAAGCCAAAGTGCACACTTCTTGGTCTGATGCGAATCTAGTAGGAGATTTTAGAGGTGTATGTATTGGTGTTCTTTGAAGGATTTCAATTTATTTGATTGGTTGGATGAGCCTATGGGTGAACAAAGTGTTTCGGTAATTCGTGGGCTATTGCGTAAAACCAAGAACCACCTGTTACTACTTGATGCATTGGAGTCGAAGATGAATCTGTTGGCATCGGATTTTGATGAAATGGTTCAATTAGAAAAGAAAGCTTGTGACGCGTTGGAGATGGAGTCTGCAAAAGTGAATGACTTGAAAACGGAATTTAAGGTAGTAGCTGAGGAATTGGATGAATTGCGAAGAAAAGAAAACATTGCTTCTAAAGCTTTGATCTTCGAGTCTGCAAAAGTGAAGGTTGTCGAGGATGAGATGCTCCGTCTTAAGGGGGTGATGAACAGTTTAACAAGAGATAACTTGATTTTGAAATGGAGTTGCCTTGTGTTTATATTCATCTTCTTTTTCAATGTTTGTGGTTTTAGTTGCTTGATGTATTAGTTTTAGTTGTATGTTTTTCTAAGTTTTAGTTGTTTTGGTTTATTATTGTATCAGATTGGTAAACTGTTGAAGGTGTAGTATGTGTTATTTGTTGTGGTTTATTTGAGACTTGTTATGTACAGTGTTGTTGTGTTTTCAATGGAATTGAAGGTTATGTTTGAAGCAATTTTTTTTGTTTTAGTAAGTAAGAAGTGAATGTAATGCAGTATGAGTAAAGTATACAAAAAGTAGATAAGAAGACAAAAGTAGATTCCACCTTGCTTGCATTACATAAAGTTTCACAAAAGGTTAATATTCAAATGCAAGTTGCACAAAATTACAAAACCCCACAACCTGTCTTCACTAACCAAAAAACCACTACCACCATATAATAAAAACTCATTTATGAAAGTGAAGGTTGATAAGATGTCTTATCTTAGGACATATTTCACCTTCATACTTGGCCATCCAATATGTCTTTGATTGAAGCCTTTTCATGGTATACACCCTTAGCCCCTCTAGTATAAAAATTAGAGACTTGTCCCTAGGAAATTACAACATAAATGTTGAAGTAAAGTTAGTGAAAATGTAGTCAGTAAATGTAATAGTTTAGGGGGCAGATAGACAGCTTGTTTAATAGTTTAGGTGGCAGATAGACAACTTGTTTAATAGTTTAGGGGGCAGATAGACAGCTTGTGTAAAGTTTAGGGGGCAGATAGACAACTTGTGTAATAGTTCAGGGGGCAGATGGACAAAAAATGTAATAATGTAGGGGGCAGATAGACATGTGTAGTACTTGTTCTTAGGAAAGCTTGTGAAAAATTGGGAATTTAGGGTAGATTAGACTTATACTATCTAAATTTGGGATACCCCTCATGAAAAGGCTTCTTCAATGTTTGTGGTTTTAGTTGCTTGATGTATTAGTATTAGTTGTATGATTTTCTAAGTTTCAGTTATTTTGGTTTATTATTGTATCAAATTGGTGAACTATTGAAGGTGAATTGATGTTTAGCGCAAAACTTTTTTCGTTTTAGTAAGTAAGAAGTGAATGCAATGTAGTATGATTAAATTATACAAAAAGTAGATAAGGAGACAAAAGTAGATTCCACCTTGTTGGCATTACACAGAGTTCCACAAAAGGTTAATATTCAAATGCAAGTTGCACAAAATTACAAAAACCCACAGCCTGCACTAAAGTCTTCACCAAACAAAATACACTACCACCACATAATAAAAACTCACTTAACCCCAGACAATTACAAGCACAATAGTTCTAGAGTGAGCACAAAATAAAGTCATAAACACTCAAATATTAAACAATCCAGGTAAAATTGATTAGTAAATATGGAGATTCAAGTTTTTGATGGATAACAATTTCAATTTAGCCCCTTCTCTGGAGGAGCTGGAGTTTTGGCACCAGCTTTCCTCAGTCGAAGGGTTGCGGCAATGGTCACGTACCTCGAGTTTCCTTCTCTCATTACAACACCTTGTGTATGCTGCATAAATGGCTTCTTTTCTCTTGGTTCCTCTTCGGTTTTATCCTATTATCAAAGAAAACAAACATGAATATCTATATATAGCTCTTTCCATATTATATGTGAATGACCTACCTGAGGTCCCTCGAAAATTTTGTCGGTGTTTTCTATCTTTATCAGCTACAGGGCCCGATAGTGTGGCTTTGTGTTCTCTGCACATTTGAAGAGTAAAGTCAATACGTTTTTTATAATGATAAAATAAAAATAAAAATAAATAAAATGGTCAACTTACGTCATTAAATTCTAGATTTCGTCGCAATTAAGTAGGATATACCCGTTGATTTGCTCCTTCTCAATGTATTGCAAAACACCATATTGTTTTTTACTAAGTGGAGTACACTGACTCTTAAATACGGATAACTCTTTAGGTTGAGCTCCAGTCTCGGTATATCTACTAGGTTCGTTGAACTTTGTTTTTTCTTCTTGAAGATAATGCGATATGAAAGTCAAAGTCTCCTCTACGGCGTACCCCTCGGCGATTGAACCCTCCGGCCTAGCCGGATTTTGTATGTACTCCTTTAACTTCTTTAAATACCGCTCAAACGGGTACATCCAATGCATCTGAACCGGTCCCCCTAACAAATCTTCGTCGTATAAGTGTATAACTAGGTGGATCATTATATCGAAAAACGCGGGAGGCAAAGTCATTTCCAGTCTACACATAACTTCAACCACTTTATCCTAACCCGATTCTAACTCTTTCCTGCTGAGATTTTTCTTACAAACGACTCTAAACACGTTATCTTATCCAATAATCGCATCACTAATTGCTTTATCTTCAATAAGCCTTGGGATACTAGACACGAAAAGATACTGCATCATCATGTGACAGTCATGAGATTTCATTCCAATAATCTTGCACGTATCAAATTGAACATTATTTCTCAAACTAGATGCGAAATCATCGGGAAACTTATGTGCCTTCAACCAGTCAAGAAATATTTTCCGTTTTTCCGTTGACAAAGTATACTTTGCTCGTTTTAGTATCGGTTTATCTTCTCTCGATGTCAACCACAAATATTTCCTGATGTTCATATCCTTAAGATCCATTCCCGCTTTCACGTTATCTTTGTTAATTTTCCCATCAAGGCCTATAACTGTACCGAGCAAACTATCACACACATTCTTCCCGCAATGCATAACGTCAATGTTATGTTTCATCAAAGTTTTGGACCAATAAGGTAAACGATAAAAAATACTCTTTTTCTTCCAATTGAATCGACGTGGAACAGTTTGCTTCACGATCTTACCCCCAAAATCCTTGTGTTTACCGAGAAACACAATGGGAAGCCCTTCTAACTGTGTCTGAATTTCGGTAGGAGTATATTTATTCGGTGGGACCCTATAATCGGAAGTTGGGTATGAAACCTTGTCTTTTCTAAATCGATGCGTGGTAGGTAATCAACGTCTATGGTCAAAGAAAACAACCCCTTTCTTCACCCTCAATGACGGAGTAGAATCCATGCATTCTGGACAAACTAAGTAACCTTGACCCGACCATCCTGAAGTGTATGACCTAGCGGGGTAATCATTAGTCGTAAACAACAAACAAACCTTCATTGTAAACACTTGCTTCTTATGAGCATCATACGTAGGGATCCCTGTTTCCCACAACATATCCAACTCATCTATAACAGGTCAAAGAAAGACATCCATGTCCTTACCGGGTGAACGAGGTCCCGGAATCAACAAACAAGCCGAAATATCGTCTCCTTCATACACTCCCACGGTGGTAAGTTGTAGACGGTCAATATAACCGGCCACATGCTGTACGATTTGTTCTGCATAGATAACGGACAAAAACCATCGATACCCAAACCCAAGAACATATTCTGAGGTTCACTAGCAAACTCAGGATGTAACTGAACAAATCTCTTCCAACTATCACCATCAACCCGATGACGCAACACATCTGGATCTGTACTCTTCCCTGTACGGTGCCAGTTTATATTTTTGGCAGTGTGTCTCAAAGCATAAAGTCGCTACAACCTAGGGACAATCGGGAGATATCAGAGTTTCTTATGCGCTACTTTCTAACCCTTCTTCGGGTCCCATATGGATTCACTACATACTGGACACTTATCGAGGAACTCATTCTCTTTGTAAAATAAAGCACAATCGTTGACTCAAACATCGATGGTATTGTACCCCATACCTTAACTTTTTTATTTTTTGTTGCACTCCTCGTATGACTCGAACAAGGTATAGGTTTGGGCAACACACGACACAGAAGATCAAGCAACTCGGTGAAAGACGTGTTAGTCCATTTGTTCTTCACCTTCACGTGCATTAGCTTTGCAATGAAATTTAATGAACTCATTAGTGTACAACCAGGGTATAACTCGGTCTCTAATTCCTCAAACATAGTTTCAAAACTACAATGTGTTAAACTGTTTGAGTCTATCATCTCGGTGTCACCCGAATGCCCACCACCCTCGTAATTAGGTCGCAAATCTTCATAGACGTTCAACATTTCATTTGCAATATATCGAGTCTCGGGAATTTCATCGTTCTCACCATGCTTTGTCCAAATCTCATACGTGGAAAAAAATCCAAATTGTAAAAGATGTGCCCTAACTTTGACCACGGTAAACGGACGATAATTCGAACACTCATTACACGGACAAAACAAAGTTTCTTTAGAATCATCTTTTTTTTAGCAAATGCGAGAAATTCTTCTATCCCCTTAACAAATTCACGCGAAACACGATGAGCGGAAGTAATCCAACTTTTATCAATACCCGAAGCCATCCTCTACTACCAATATAATCAACTATTCCAATATAAAAGAATACAAAATAAATATCTCATAAATAAAATGAAAAAATAAAAATTATTACATCACTAATTAAATACATAAATATAAAATGAAAAAATAAAAATTATTACATCACCAATTAAATACATAAAAATTACTACATCACCAAATTAATTAAATACATATAAATTAATCCAACTTTTATCAATACCCGGAGCCATCCTCTATTACCACTATAATCAACAATTCCAATATAAAGGAATACAAAATAAATATCTCATTTATGCATTTATTTCTCATACAATAGTATATAATATATATAGATCATATAAAATTAGAACATGTTTCTAACAACCTAGTAATACTATTTAACATTAACTACACAATTGTAATCAAATAAAAGAAATTTGAAAAAGTTTTATAGAAGAAAAAATACCTAATTTTGGAAAAATTTAGATGGAGAAATTGATAATTGAGGAGGTCCCACGTTGTTGATTGCCCCGGAAAAGCTTTTCCACGTGTTGAAATACCAAGTAATACTATTTAGCATTAACTACACAATTGTAATCAAATAAAAGAAATTTGAAAAAGTTTTATAGAAGAAAAAATACCTAATTTTGACAAATTTAGATGGAGAAATTGATAATTGAGGAGGTCCCACGTTGTTGATTGACCCGGGAAAGCTTTTTCACGTGTTGAAATAATATCCGATGATGATTTGGGAAAAAATTGGGAGAGTTTTGAGAGAATAGTGAGGAAGTTATAAAATAATGGGTAATAAAGATTCCAATTCGCAACTCACTATAATAAATACGCTACAAGGATTTGCTACTACACAATTAGTCGTTAAAGATGTACAAGTAATCGCTATTAATGACCACTAACGACTACAACTATCGTCGTAAAAGGTTAAACTTCATTAGCGACTACAAATGTCGGTGGAAAAAAATAATTAAAAAATAAAAATAACTAGCGACTACGTGTATAATATTAACGACTACATTAGGTGGTCGATAAAAACAAATATTATTTACGACTACTTTGTAGTTGATAAAGATGTAAAGTAGTCGTTAAAAATATGTAGTCGTTAAAGATGTAATCTTAAGTGACTACATGTATGTAGTCGCGAGAGATCACGCATGTAATAGTGGACGACTATGTGTATTTTGCGATTTTTATGTTACAAATTATTATTTTAATTTAAAATTCTATTTATAATGAAGATTAATGGAGCATACAACATTTGAAAAAAAAAAATGAGCATACAACGATAAGACATAATAACAGTAACTTACATTCACAGATTACGAGGTTGTTCCTGAGAATAAAAAGGTTGCTTCTAATCTTTACCAGAAGTACTGTAGCTGTAGTGACTGTGAGATTTGTAATAACAACAAAGGCCGAAGCTTTTCCATTCCATGTGGCTTGGCTGTTTTTGCCTTTGGGCCCTTCATCATGAGTCATTACTGTGCTAGATACCATGGGGATGGCAGTGTCTTGATTTTGCTCGTGCTTACTAAAAGTACTGATTAGTCACAGACTCAAAACACTTCAGAAACCCATGAAGAATAGTAGTAGGACCACATGATCAGACAATGGAGGCTCGAGCTACTAACACCATTTTTACGTCTTCCTTTTTCTTTATGCCTACGTGGTAGATACTGTGATCAAGATTTTAGAATATGATTAATTTTGTTGTAAGAACAGTTTGTTAGATGACCGATTCTCCCAAAAGCTTAAGCTATCAGGAGGGGTCATCTTATATATTATATATGAGTATTACATGCTCATTACGCCCCCTCACGTGCAAGCTAGATTCATGTCATTTTTTTTGCATGTCTAGTCTTTGCTACGTGAATTTTTTTTAAATTGGGTGACGACGGCAAGACTCGAACCCCCGACCTCTTATGGATCTAGGCTCTGATAC
The DNA here is from genome assembly GCA_029959085.1 of Nemophila menziesii. NCBI lineage: Eukaryota > Viridiplantae > Streptophyta > Magnoliopsida > Boraginales > Hydrophyllaceae > Nemophila > Nemophila menziesii. Next base: position 11,474,388 of record JARWIR010000013.1, on the reverse strand, counting down.
CATGTTATGATTTGAATAAAGATTGATTAATTGATTGTTATAAGATAGTACAATATATAGAGAATTGTGGTGAGGTGTTTACAGCAATACTCAATACACCTCATCCGTACTATATTCTCTCTAACAATCTATTTTGTCTTTTATGTAACAACTATTTTAACTAAGTGAGTTAAGTAACCCAATAGCTATACTATAGTTAACATCCCCCCTCAAGCTGAGCCTCGTTGAAGAAGGGGAAGCTTGCTAACAAGTGATGAAAATATGGAAGGAGAAAGACCTTTAGTAAAAACATCGGCTAACTGAGATTGAGTGGGCACAAAGATAAGATGAAGAAGTTTACTTTGCACTTGTTCACGCACGAAGTGAAAGTCAATATCAATATGTCGTGTTCGTGAATGAAATACCGGATTTGAAGCTAACGCTATAGCGGACATATTATCACACGATATAGTAGGAGTGACAATATTAATCTTCAAGCTCGTGAGCATATAAGTTAACCACTTAAGTTCTGCAGAAACGTAGGCTAATGCTCGATATTCAGCTTCAGTTGATGATCGAGATACAGTGGTTTGTCGTTTAGAACCCCAAGAGATTAAATTATCACCCAGAAATATACAATAACCAGTTGTAGAACGTCTAGTAGATATATTACTTGCCCAATCAGAGTCAGAATAAGCACGAAGTGCAGATGAAGAAGCGTTGAATGAGAGACTATAATGCATAGTACCTTTAACATAGCGTAAAAGTTTCTTCAAGGCTGCATAATCGAAGTTTGTAGGATTGTGCATGGTTTGACATACTTGATTAACTGCATAAGTAATGTCGGGTCTAGTAATAGTTAAATATTGCAAAGCTCCTGTTATACTTCTAAAGTGAGTAGGATTTTCATAAGGAAGTAGATCATGCTCAGTTTTAACTGTATATTTACTTGGTGTAGGAGTAGAACTAGTCTTACAATCACTTAAACCAGCCTTTTGTAGAATAGATTGAACATAAGATTGTTGACTTACGCAAATAGAGTTATGTGATCTTGTAATTTCAAGCCCTAAAAAATAAGAAAGATTACCAAGATCCTTCATCATAAAACGTGTTTTTAAAGCTGCAATAATAGTAGCTATAGCAGTAGTATCTGCTCCAGTAACTAGTATATCATCCACATAGACAAGGATGATTGTTAAAGAAGAATTTGAACCTTTAATAAACATAGAAGAATCTGCAGAACTCGAGTGAAAACCATGAGAAGTTAAAAAGTTAGCAAGCAATTGATACCAAGCCCTTGGAGCTTGTTTCAAGCCGTATAAAGAACGATTAAGCTTGCATACATAAGTAGGATGTTGAGTATTGACGAATCCAGGAGGTTGACTCATATAAACCTCTTCATCAAGCTTGCCATGTAAAAAGGCATTAGAAACATCCAATTGTTTGATTTCCCAATTATAAGAAACTGCGAGAGAGAGAATTACCCTAACAGTTTGATGCTTAACGACCGGACTAAAGGTTTCAGTATAATCAAGACCATATTCTTGTAGAAAACCTCGAGCAACCAGGCGTGCTTTATACCGTGCAATCGATCCATCAGCCTTTCGTTTAACTTTATAAACCCATTTACATGAAATAGGTGATCTCCCAAGTGGTGGTGGAACTAAAGTCCAGGTTTGTTGATCAAGTAAAGCATTATATTCAACCTGCATAGCAGATTGCCAACAAGATAACATAGAAGCTTCTTTATAGGTATTAGGTTCAACAGGAAGAGAAGAAGATTCAAGGGTGTGTTGACACTTATAAGATGGTTTAAGAGATCCTGTTTGTTTACGAGTAATCATAGGATGGCGTATAGGTGGAGGTTGTATATGATGAGAGGAGGAAGATGGAGATGGTGTAGATGAATTTGAGTGTGAAGTAGATGATGACTCAATAGGAGTTTGAGATGATGACTCAATAGGAGTCTGAGATAATGGGAGAAGTGAATGAAATGGATGGGATAAAGACTGAGGATTTATATTGAAGTTAAATAAATCAACAAAGGGTGAAGATTCATTTGGGAAAGAAGGTGACACTGATGACTGAGAAGTAGAGGCAAAAGGAAAGACATGTTCATTAAAAGATACATGTCTTGATATATATATCTTCTGAGATTTTAAGTCAAGGCATTTGTAACCTTTTGAGAAGTTACAATATCCCAAAAAGACACATGATATAGATTTAGGGGCTAATTTATTAGCTACATAAGGTTTAAGCCAAGGAAAACATTGACAACCAAAGACTTTAAGATGATTGTAAGAAGGACTGACTTTGTACAACAGCTCATAAGGACTGAGATTTGATAAGTTTGAAGATGGTAGAAGATTAATAAGATAAATAGAAGAGGCTAGGGCTTCAAGCCAATATTTTAGAGGCATAGAACTGTGATTAAGAAGAGTTCTAGCTGTTTCAATCAAGTGCCTATGCTTCCTCTCAGACACTCCATTTTGCTCAGGAGTGTGAGGGCAGCTAGTTTGATGTATTACACCATGTGATTGAAGAAACAAAGAGAAAGCTTTGTTTAAATATTCACCTCCATTATCAGTGCGCAAAATTTGTATGGATTTATTGAATTGAGTTTGAACCATTTTAAAAAAGGTTTGAAACACAGAAAAAACATCTGATTTGAATTGCAAAGGGTAAACCCAAGAAAATTTGCTAAAATCATCAATAAAAATTACATAATATTTAAAGGATGAACAAGAGTTAATAGGAGAAGGCCCCCATACATCTGAATGAATAAGATTAAAGGGTGCTAAGCTCTTAGTTACAGAAGAATTAAAAGATAACTTATGAGCTTTAGACACTGAACAGTCTACACAAGTAACACCATGATAATTAAGTTTAGTGGCTAACACAGGAGCTAAGATAGAAGAGGCATTTTCTGAAGGATGACCCAGCCGAAAATGCCAAAGCATAGCTGAGGAGACTTGAGACTTGGAGGACAAACAAAGAAGACTTGGAGAAGAAGACACTGAACTAGCACCAGAAAAGGAGATGGGATAAAGACCATCTCTACAAGGGCCCTGAAATAGAAGTTTATGAGACTGATTATCAAGTATAGACACAGAGGAGGCATTAAAAATTATAGAACAATTGTTGTCAAGTGTAAAACGAGAAATGGACAAAAGATTAGAGGAAATTTGGGGAACATGAAGCACAGATTTAAGATGAAAAACAGCAGAAGGTGTAAGAAGCTTACTATGACCTGTATTGGCAATTTCAAGCGCAGCACCATTACCAACTGAAACATTATTACCTCCTTGATATGGAGATGAGCTTTGAAGCAGATGAAGATCATTTGTTATATGACTATTCGCACCTGAGTCCAAAAACCATTGCTCAGCATCATAAGAAGATGAAGGCAATGATTGAGAATTATGTGAGAGTTGTGGTGAGGATTGTGGATTAGTTTGAGCAGCCAAAGCAATGCGATTAGCTCTAGGTGATGGAAAAGTAACAAAATCAGCCCGGTACCAGCAATCCAAAGCATTATGCCCAATTTTAGAACAAATTTGACAAGTAGGTAAGGAGGATTGTACACCATTCTGAGTAACAGGGGATTGAGTACTGAAGTTTGAAGGCGTAGAAGAATTTGCACCACGACCTCGACCAAAGAAACCACGTCCTCTACCCCGTTGATTTGAACCACGACCTCGATGAGGTGGAGGAGTAGAATTTGAGTAGAGAGCAGTGTGAGTTTGAACATGGGATTCAGATTGTTCAGTCATATGCATATGAAGCTCTTCAGACACAAGCAAGCTACTTAAAGAATGAAAACTGATAGGAGTAGACTGAGCATTTGTTATTCGAATGCTCGATTTAAATTGATTGTACTCATTAGGTAATCCTTTAAGAGTATACATGATAATATCTTCCAAAGGAAGAGCTTCAGAAGCTGTTTCAAGCCCATCACAAATCGACTGAATAGCAGCTAAATAATCACTCATTTTGAGCTCACCTTTTTTAATGTTGCAGAGCTTCATTTTGAGTTGATGAACATGGGTTCTGCACTGAGTGATGAATGTCTCCTCTAGTTTACTCCAAACATCACCAGCTCGAGATAAACGAACCACCTGAGATAAAATCGATGGAACCATTGATGATAATAGAGAGACCTTAAGCTGTTGGTCCTCAATTAACCATGTCGCATAGAGTGGATCAGACGACAACGGCTGTGTAACCGAGCCATTTAAATGACCCAAGTAACCATGAGCATCTAGGACTGCTTCAATCTGAGACCTCCATAACACATAGTTGGAGGAATCAAGCTTGACCTGCACTAAACTACTCCAATTTTGACGAAGTAGAAGTAAACCAGCAGGAATCGAAGCACTAGAAGTAATAAGAGGAGAAGAAGAAGAAGGCGATGACGAAGAAGACGCCATATGAAGAGCGGAAGAGGATCGAAGTTAAAACGAGAAGCAAAAAAGAAAACAAGAAAAACTTAAGAAAACGCCATTAATGGCGAAATTTTTTGAGCTATAAAAGAGCTTCTCATTGGCTCTGATGCCATGTTAGATGACCGATTCTCCCAAAAGCTTAAGCTATCAGGAGGGGTCATCTTATATATTATATATGAGTATTACATGCTCATTACAATTTACTTTTATAAAAAATATAAATATATATTGCACCTTGTTTATATATTTATATATATTTTGTTACATAGGAGAGCTATTTTGAATTTGGTGGCATTGACTCAATGCGAACTTGCATTACTAAATTGAATGACTAAAACCTAAACAAATCCCAGTTGGTTACCTTGTTACAATTGGAGTTCAACCTATTTATTGTTTTTTAAAATTATTTAGCATTCTAATTAACCATTTGTTATGTCAAGATGAAACAGATTAGTTAGGGTTAATTCAACTAGTCAGAGCCTTAGTTATATTTTTAATTGTGTCAATGATACCAAGTCTAAAAATGGCTCTCGTGTTAAAAAAAACAAAATTTATTTTAATTTTATGTTTTTATAAAAGCTATTTTACAACACATCCAAAAACAAAAACAACCTTGGTTACATAATCTTTAATAAAACTATTTATTAGAAATAAGAGATATTAGTTCATATAGTCCTAAAGCCCAACTATCTACCCCCATCAAGTCCAACCCATGATTTACACCCTAACAAGTCCAGCGTTTTTTACTGTATACCATCATTACCCCTCAACTAAATAATACAAATATAATATTTTTCTTGATTCTCGGTTATGAATCATTCAAGTATAGTAGCATATACATTATATCCCTATAATCATGCACTTATATTAGTAAACTTGTTATACGTTTTAACAATAACATTCCAGATTTCATTCTACCATAATCACATTCAGCATTTCACATCGTAGGTTTCATCCACTATCACCATCAAGGTATGTTACTAATCCATTTTTCTTTATCATCGCATTTATATTTCATGAAACTTGTTATTACATATCATTCAAGCTATTATAACATATTAATACAGTAGATAATATCATTAGAAGATACGTTTATCAATAACAAACGAATTAGCTAGTAACATTAGATTTCTTTAATGATATATACAATTTTTTTTTGTTTTTATGAAGTAGATATGGCATCCAATGTGCTAGTCGTTTTTCGTTTCAATGAGGAGAAGGCTTTGAAGTTATTCAGATTGTTTGATTCTTTCGAGTCAATAACAAACTATGTGAAAGAAACATGGAAACTTTTGGTTGATAATGAGTTTGAGTTACTGTATTCCATTGCTGATAATTAAAGATGCAAGTTTGGTGGTGAAGGAGACTTTGGGACGATTATATGGTTACTAGATCATAGTCTTGTCTCAAAATTTGAAATTGAAGTGATATGTAACAGCCTCGCAGTTGTTCACCAACCACAAGCTGCACTAGATTCTATGGACATTGTTCATATACCACCACAAACATCGGTTGATCAAGACCCCGCAGAAAACGATGAAGCAGGTGAAAACAACTACCATCACAAAGTTAGGGTACTAAAGAGCAATGTTTAGAAACATGCCCTCAGAGAACCCGGTCAATGTTTCCACGATGGGATAAAAGAATTTCGATGTGCACTCGCGAAATATGCTTGTGAGACTGGTTTCACTTTCCATTTCGGTCATAATCGCCCAAACCGTGTAAGCGCGTACTGCTCCAAAGCAAACGACTCAGGTTTGTTTTATTACTTACAACCCATCATAGTATTCAGTTAAACCATCAAATTTACACAAGCACACCATCACTAACAAACTCACATATACATGCACACTGCCCATTAGATTATTCAGTTAACCCATCAAATTTACACTGACACACCACCATATTCTAATATCAAATTGGTTTGCAGTTATACTTTGTTTTCTATTGTCTTACACAATGTGTTTGCAGGGTGTAAATGGTATGTGTATGCATCTAAAGACAATGATACTCAAAAAGCCTACATCAGGACATTTGTTAAAGATCACACGTGCGGCCCACCAATGAAAACATTAAGAAATCCTCGGTTAACAGGCGATTTAATCAAGGACATCATAATCGACATGATGCGGTCTAAACCCGATACTAAGCCAGGCCATGTGATGAATTTCCTTAAATATGAATATGGGTATAATATTACGTACAAGGTTGCCTATGGTGCTGTGAACAAGGCCCGTGATGATATTTTTGGCGATGCTGGGTTGTCATACAATAGGATAAAGGCTATTTCGACAAACTAAGTGAGATTGACCCTTTAGGTGCTGTTTCTCTTGAGTGTGAAACATCAAACCGTGCATTTACGAGATATCACTTTGCGTTTGGTGCCTGCGTTGAAGGATTTAATCATTGCCCCCGTTACTGTTTCTAGACGCAACTTTCCTTAAGAATAAATATAAAGGTCAACTACTCGTCGCTACTGCAAAAGATGCTAACCAAGGTATTTCATTTTTTTATATGAACACAGCAGATTATCCTAATTACCACACTAATAATGTTATGTCTTTTCAGGTTTGTTCACTGTCGCCTTTTCGATCGTTAGGTCGGAAGACACGGTTAACTGGACACATTTTCTTCGTTTCCTTGCACCATTAATCTCTTTACGTGACGTGACTTTTGTGTCAGATCGACATGAAGGAATTGCTAATGCTCTTGAAGTTGTGTTCCCGCTTGCACACCACGCTTATTGTCATCATCATCTGAAAGAGAATCTTAAGACAAAATACAAGAATTCAAACTCTCAGAGGGAGACAATGCTATACTTGCTCGATAGGATGTGTTTTGCAGCAACATCAGATATTTTCGATGATTTCCTTTGTATGTTTCTTGCTACAGGTGGCCAGAAAGCTTCTAACTTCATGAAAAATCTTCCTAAAGAGAAGTTTGCCAACACGCATTTCAAGGGTAAACGATATGGGGAAACAACATCCAATGCCGCCGAGTCTTTCAACAAACAAATAAAGGCTACGAGGGAGCTTCCCATCACTGAATTAATTGACGCAATCCGTATTCTCCTTATGCAGCAGATGTATGACCGTTCGGTGGAGGCTGCAAATTGGACTTCTATCTTATCGCCTAAAGCAACTGTTTCGTACGAGATAAAGTTTGATTATGCTCGCACATGGTTTGTGTTGTGATCCTAATATGGTGGTTGATATGGTGTTGCGATCCTTCGAGGTTCTATCCGATCCTAACATGGTGGTTGACATTGATGATCGTTCTTGTTCGTGTGGTAAATGGCAGGTTAAGGGCTTCCCGTGTGTCCACGCCGTAGCTGCTATTGAGGTTGCTTCACCCAGCATTCCATGTCCTTATATTGACCAATATTGGCAAGTTGCAAGTTTTCGATCAACTTATGCTAGGAGCATACCAGCCATGTCAACATTCCTAACACAATGTGAGGCCGTTGGTGACATGGTTGTTAACCCACCTGCTTATAAAGCGCAGCCTGGTAGACCTAAGAAAAAAAGGTTTCCCCTCAGAAGGATAGCGTGCGAATTCTTCACAGCGTCGAATGTGTAGCAACTGTCACACATACACATACACATACTACAACCGATCAACATGTCCTAAACCTCGCAAATGATTTCGTTTCTTATGATTTTTACTTACTAGTTTTTATTTATAAATAAGTGCAATGTTATATGTATTGTACTATTTACTTTTTCAATAAAAGAGCGGCTTGTTTCAGTTTTATTAGTTTTTTCGTTGTATGCAGTTTTCTGCAAGTTTGTCTGTTATAAACCATCATTCTGAATGTATAAGCCATCCAAATTATTCGCATAAACCGCTGAGCCATTTTTGCCAATATAAACCATAACCCACCAATTTCAATTTACACCCCATCGTTTTTTCAAACATAACCCACCTGGTTAACTTATACAATATTCATATACTTGACCATCATTTCTCAATTATAACCTATCAGTTTAACACACATTACCCACCATTTAACTTACTAACACATCTGAAAATATTAACCCATCACTTTTATCCAATATACCATCAGTTTAACAAACATTACCCACCATTTTCCTTATTAACACATTTGAACCATTTAACCCATCACTTCTACCCCATATACCATCAGAACATCTAAGCTTACCCACCATATACTTTGGACAGTTCTGCATAAAACATTTCATAAAAATATACACATTTTTTTGTTATTATCCCTACACAATCAATCACATACCTTAACTTAACACATTTAACACAACAAATATAGAAAAAACATTTGATGTTCAAAATAGCGTGTCCCGTCCATCGATTTTGCAATTTTTTTTACAAAACAACAGTTTTTAATCAATAAGTACTTAAAATCACAAATACATCAAAAGTAAAAACGTAAACTTGATCTTCTAATAACTAATCGTCTTTAACTGCCCGTCGTGTTTCAAACACCGAGTCAACTGTCTGTTTATCATTCAGTATCCATGTTATAAGTTTCTTTCGTTGATCAACCACCACTTGATGTTCATACGAATTCTTCACTCCTTCACCTCTCATTATATCAAATGCATAAAGAATCGCGTATACACCTGTGTCTGCAATCCTACTCTTCACGTGATCAACCCGTATATGACCTATCCCGGGCCATTTTGGTGTAGACCTTCCAAGATCTTCATACCAACCCTTTAATACATTATCCAGTAGAAACTCGTACATCCTGTCTGCGTTTTTATTCGCCTTTGCACCAGTTGATGCTCGATTAATACAGCCCAACCCATTGTAGTGGTAGTATTGGCCTTGTTCTCTGTTCCACAGGAGTATTGACCAATGGGTTAAACCCTTGTCCTCCGTTTCTAATGGAATTATCACGTCTTTATTCTCTTTTATATTATCTATAAAATATCCTATAACGTATCTCTCGATATCCACAACCGCCCTCTTCCTCATACAAACCTGTCATTTACACAACCAACATATTTTTGACTAGTCAGTCAATCAGTTAAGAGCAAAAGATTTTTGTCATATATACACACTTACCGATGCACTCGATGGCATGACACTGAAAGTCAATCCAGTCTCAGGATTTTTAGTCTTGACTAGCTTACTCTTTAGGCGTTGTTCATATATCAACAGGCACACCTCCATTATCTGAAACACACAAAGTATTATTTTTTAAGCATATAAGTCTTAATAATATAAAAATTTTATAAAGAAACCAAAACCTTCGCGCTGAGCTGTTCTTCTCTCACAACTTCATAACAGTCTGCGACTGTTACCCGATGACCCATGTAATTCCACACATCGACACTAAATGGCTCATCACCTGATAGCAGCTCCAACATCTTTGCATCGGTTTCCCTGATTACAAGTTTTTTTGTTTTTTCTACGACTTTCGTTCTCCTCGGTTGTTTTACTTTAGTCAACACAAAATCCTCCATATCCACTTTTGCTCTTCCCGTCCTATCTGCCTATTTTATTTTGCGTATCAACAAGCTAGGAGTTACTTTGAGCGTCTTCCTCTTCTTCGTGTTGTTCCCGCTCCCTTCCCCTAAAGATATCCCCCGGTTTGCTGCCCCTCTCACCGACCCCCTGTTCCATCGTCTCACTTCTTGGTCTGTCCCTTGGACACCTTTAGTCTCCCAATCAGCTCAATATCATCACCACTAGACTCAACATTTTTATCATTATCTGCACCATCATCGTTGCTCTCTTCAAACATACTGTCATAGCTTATTACGGGGCTAATCGATTTTTTGGCCCGATCCTATTCAGTTTGTTTACGGACCTCGTCAGTTTCATTCAAACATTCATCCCCCCGTACAATGTCCTACCACCTACCACTTTGTCATTTAAAACACCACCTAATAACACACCATCGTTGCCCCGACCATTCACCATCACCCTCCACCATTTGACCAACGTCAGTTCTCGTAACTTTACCATCGTCAACCTGTCCGCTTGTAGAACAAGTGCCTCTATAAGTCATGTTGCCACCACTCTTCAATCAAATCAATTCATCTGTCGCGGCTGAATAAGCACCTCTGATCACTACCAACTCCTTCTCTGCTTCATTCAAAGCATTCCTTAGGAATGTTATGGTTTTACCCTTCACGGCCACGGTTTTTAGTGTTGCTCCACTCGCATTTCGCAAGTTATTTATTTCTTCTCGCATCCTCCCTAATTCCTCTTTCAGTCTCACAACCTCCTCATTACTTTCATCCACAACACTATTTGTTGATTTAGTTTTTAATTCGGAAAGCTCCTTCTCTAATTTCGTAACTTTTACACATCCTGATTCTCGACTTTCTTCCAACTCTTGCATTAGTGTCTGGTTTAGCCTTTCAACCTCCTCAATCCTTTTCCTTAAACTTGCAACCAACCCACCATCATCTGCCACACTAGCTTGTCTGTCGATTTCTTCCCGATCATCACCTCCCGTCCTAACTGGCGAGTCAAAATTGTTACCCATCTCATCTATTATCATATCACTGCCTATATCAACACCGCCCTCTTGGATTCCAACCACATCTCCCGGTAAACTAGTAGTTCCTTCAACCAAACCATTTTCACTGCCATGAACCTTACCAATAGGCGCCTCATTCCCCACACGATTTAATTTTGCAATTATACCATCGATATCTATGCGACCCAAATCCTCGTCATCTATAACCTCTTTCTATACCACACCAACCCCCCCCCCCCCAACTGAACTCTGATCACCAACTGTACTAGTCACACCACCTCTAGCTGTTGGTTTATCAGCAACAACTGGACTAGTTTCTTCATCAACACCTTCATCCACCATATATTTACATAACGACACATCTTCTTCATCCTCGTACACTACCACAAACTCTTCTAGCTGTGCCTCCTCGGGTGTCATTTGTAGATCTAGATTTATCACACGCGACAATTAAAAATCAGTTAATATTTTTGCGTAAGTAATTACTATATCAACAGAATTTTTGCGTGATTTGATTACCTGATCATAGCGTAACCTTCTGATTAATTCTGGAAAAGGTTTTTTTGTTGGACATTTAAGACTCCACTTCAGACACCTTGGTATCACACCCTTGTTTTTGGCTCCATTACTTTAACATGCTTAAAAAACCACGACTGCGATTTCGATTATCAGACTGTTAAACCAAAATTGATAAATTACACGTAACAGATACGATGCGTATATTTATATACTTACTATAAAAATAACTGCACATCCCGAGATATGATGGATGGACCCATCGCGTATCGGTTTCATAACAAACTCAGCTACATGTGTCGCCCAATCGTACTTTAATAAATTCTCAAGATCTTCGCACATGCTGACCACCCACATTGGTGTTCGCGATCCAGTTGGAACAAACACTGTCGCCATACACAATATCCCCATCAGGATCACGAAACTACGAATCGTCTCATTAGTTTGCGGCTATATGTTTAACACCTCAACAATCCTTCTTTTTATTTCTGTATCTTTCAGTTGCCCAACCTTGTTTGGAAAATTTCGATCAAACCAGTCAGAGTTCTTGTATTCATCTGCCTTGAACTCTGACGCATGTCTTGCTCCACCAACCACTCCCATTATTATCCGCACATCGATTGGGGTGAGGTCCAGAAACTTGTTGCCCATGACAAAACCTCCTTCGTGAATATCAAATGTCTTAAGTATTTCATGTATCTGCTTGACACTCTTCTTGAAACACTCAACACCATCAGCTAAATTGTGCACCTCCTTTATTAAGAGATAAAACGGCAGAACCCGACAAGCCTCTATGTGACGCCCAGTTACTTTGATGTTCTTCAAAATCATATACATCGACTCTGGGGATGATCGGTACTGGAATTTGCCGATCCCTCCTTTCACTGAATCACCAAACCAACAGTTATTCAATCAATACAAAAGTACTAGATAATCCACATGCATTAACAATTAATTACAAATTCGTATAGTAATAAACTACAATTTCAGATAGACACCATCAAATAACACACACAACCCATCACATACTGTTACACAGACACAAAACCTGCAATTTTCACATAATCGAAACAAAGAATTTAGAAATTTCACTGCTATTATTAAAAGTTCTTATGTTTTTTATGAAGTTTGTTAACAAGAAAACTAGACCTAATGTAACATATTGACCAACAAATCAGTCTAGATGAATACCTTCAACCACTTCATCTTCATTGTTATTATCATGCGTATCTTCATATTCCATGTCTTTTCTTTCAATTTTTTTCTTCTTCTGCTCTGAAATACGTTGTTGCCCATCCATAGCCTTTGTCTTACCTTTCTTTTTTGATTAATCATCTTGTTTGTCATCGCTAACCTTCCTTTTGCCTTTATTTTTCATTTTTTTGGACCTTGCCCAATAGTAGCCATTGTTTTCTTCACGTTGCTGTTAGTAGGTACCGTTTCAACAAAGTCATCGTCGCTTAACCGATGTGCCATTGTGACTTTTTTCATCGCCGGTTTCTTCAACACACCATCGCCCAGTTGCTTTCTTTTGATGCACTTCACACCACTGCCGACTTCTCTTGATGGTTCGCCTGACATTTTCAAGGAGGTTTAGGTTTGTTGCAGACTTTCTTCGTTAATGGCTTGGTGATGGCTTAGGGTTTGTTCTCCAACTGATGGTAGTCGAAGGTGGGTTACAGTTTTGACTTTTTTTTTGGCGCTTCAAATTCTTTTTTTTTTAATTTCAACGGATTGCATGATTTTAGCTACGTTTGTTTTGGAAACAATTTTTTAATTAATGGGTTAGTAGGGGCATCTGCGTCATTCGCGGTGGGCTGGACCTGATGGGCAATCACTCATGGCTCATGGACTCTATAGGTAAATTACCCTAGAAATAAATCTAAATAAAACTTACATTTATAAGTATTTTTAATTATTTTATTCATATATAAATCATTTAATTTTAACCAACCTATTACAACTCCGCTCACATCGCTATCACTTTCGATTATCACCCTTACCTCCAAACAAATACTTTAATTATTTTTTTATAATTTCGACCATCACCACCTTCGACCAAAAAAAGTTTTCTGAAAAAAATTCAACCACCGACCACCGCTGCATCAACCACCACCTCCGACTATTTTTCATTTAAATTTCTTTTGTATTTTTTTAAGACCACCGCTACAGCCACCACCACCACTTTCGACCAAGTTGTTGTTTAAAAAAATTGAAAAAAATTCGGACATAACCACCACTAGTTCCGGCCAGTTAATTTTTAAGTGACATCACCACTTGCCACTCCTGTCGCAACCAACAACCTATCCTATATTTTCTTCGATCAGATATCTAACCTGCTCACAAAACATGAAACTCATGGTTTAAAACTGCAAATTGATGTTTATAATGATAATATTCTTGTTAAACATAATGTCTTGGAATAGTTTCGACGTTTCTAACAATTAGATCTAACCACTTTCTTTGATGATCCAAGGAGACTAATCAACGCGGGTCTAGTGGCTCTTTAGTAGAGGAGACATGGTGAAGAAGGTTAGCATCTTCCTGGTCTAAATCGATTCGAGAAAATCTATGATTTAGAATTGATTGAGTTGGATTCATCACAATCGATTGGAGAAACTCTACAATTTAAAATTAATTGGGTTGGATTCATCATGTTAATGAGTTTCATATTTTGAAACAATGTTGTAGATTGGTTAAGTGGACACTTGTATTCTCATACTTCATGAAAACAAAGTTCTTTGGAACGGAAAAAAGAAAATGAAAAGAAGTCTTACTATTACTCACAATCGTTTCCTTGTACGACCAAATGGAATAGCTTTAACCAGTTGAGGTAGCTTACCTCAATTGGTTAAAACCTTGATATTTCTTCAGTTCTTAAAAGGGGTAAAACAAGAGTTACATGTTTCGAATTTCCTCCCTAAACATGGATAATCTAGTTCTGATTAAATAGGAATATGCATAACACTACAAAAAATCTATTTATCAGTAGCATTTACTAGGTGGCAGAAGTTATAACTGCCACCTCATAATATTTTTATAAAGTATCAATCGTGGCATTATCTTATATTACTGCCACCATAGTTTGACTAAGTCAATTCCTTTTGTATTTCATTCACTTGAGCTGAATATATCATTTAGTCTTATAACAATAAATACAAAATTCTCTCTCTACGTCCTTTCAGAAACTCCAAACGCAATCTCTTCTCCCGGTGGCGCCTGATCTTCTCCGGTGAAACCTAACCTCTTCTTCACTCAAGGTGGCGCCTCTTCTTCTCCGATGAGGACTCTCACGGCTACGGAGTCGGAGATAGCGACAGAAATCTACCATCCATTTCCTCTCAATTAAAAACCCTAAATCCTCTTCCCTTGCGGTGGCGCCTCCTCTTCTCCGGTGAATTGCTTCGCCGCTGTATCTCTCCGTTGAATTGTTTCTCCGCTGAATTGATCCTCTGCCGCTTGATCTCCGTTGAATTGCTTTGTTGAGTTCTTTCTCCGCGTAAAGTGTCATAGCGACCAAACCCTAGAAGTTACAAGCAAGGACCTCATCAGCTCCGATCCTACCGCCAGCCTGTTGATTTTGGAGATGCCTCTTGCTCCTACGATCAAGCCGAGAATAGGTAATTTCATTTTACTTAAAGCCACATTTAATCCGTGTATAGTGTGTACAATTGCTTGATCAGATTCTAATATCTTATAGTTCCTAAAATTAGTCATTTTCCAGAATATATTGATTTAAGATGTATAATAATGTTGCATTTGTGCGTGACAATTAATATATTTGAGCATTTGGTAATTGAATCAATTGCACGATTGGAATGTACCACAAGGATATCTTAGTTATCTTGTATAACTAAAGAGTATACGAAAGTCAATTGTGCAATTAACCCTCACAAGAGTGATGATTTGATTGCGTGTTTGTAGGGGAATTATGATTCTGAAGCTGCATCGTGGACAAGAGTTAAGGCTGAGAGCAATTGCAAGGAAAGGAATTATAGCTTTAGAATCGTAATTTACTGCTCCAGAAAGAAGAGAAAAAGATCCGGAACAAATTCATACTTTGAAAGAAATTCAAGGATCTAGAGCACAAATTCATGGTACTAAGTTTCTCTTTTGGATATTCAACATTATTGATTAATTGCATTTTCACCCCTAGATTTCTTGGGGAACCGTCCATCCCTTAGCCTTCTACTTCCATCTTTAAGTGCTTACAACGTTGAACAGGTACGAAATTTCCTCTTACCTTTTTACCCTTTATCTCTAGTTTAAAAATATTACTCTCCTTTTGTAGCTTTTGGCAATTTACGAGCATAGAGTTGTTGTAGAAGGCTTTCTATGGGGCATCAATTCTTTCGATCAATGGGGAGTTGAATTAGGAAAGGTGTGCATATTACATTACACATTTCTTATTTGGTTTTAACATAATCATTTTCCGCAATTTACCTAGTTTTTCATGATATTTGACGATTATTATACATCTGCTTGGATAATTTCTTGTCTATCCATTCTCATTCCTTGGTTTACTTTCATATAACAGTGGGTGACTTGAAGAGACTGCAAGTTCAAGCTAGGGATGGAAATTCGGATCCATATTCATTGATTGCATGATAGGGAAGAAATTTTGTACAACGATTGATACATTGATGTGCCAAATCATGTTTAGATCCTTGTCAAATGCTTTGATTGATCTTATTTTCTTCAGGGATATTTTTTCTCGAGAGGGACGGAAAGCATTTTCGGCATATATTTGGAGCTTTTGAGAGAAGTAGAATATTATCATCTTCTTGTGAGTTATTGTTTCTCTGATTTGTTTCATTTTAATTTTCATTGTCTACTAAGCCTGAGCTTTTCAATTACAGGGGCTAGTAGATAGTATTAAAGCTTCATTGAGTAATAATAAGAAGGAAGATGAAGACATGGGTAGTGAATTAACACACACTGACATTATTAAATGCTCACAGTCTGAAAGAGTTAGATTTCGTGGAGTTAATCTTTCTGGCCTTGGTCTTTCAAAACTGGTACAATATTCTTATCTTGAAATAGCTTAAATATACAGTCTTTTCTTAATGAGCTGTTTAATAATATGTGTCACACTCACACCTTGCACAATTTGAACTCGTGAATGTCATATACATGCAGGATTTGTCTTTTGTGGACTTTGAGTTGCACATGTTTAAAGATGCATATCTCCAATGTGCAAAATTCAAAGTAAGTTTGCAATGATTCTATTACGTCATTTTTATGTGCTATGAAGCTTGAGCAAAAGCACCCTAATCTTTAAATAAAAATATAATTTGTTCATTTTTAGGCGATATACATCGAAGCTATGGCAGTGGTGGAAGAGTGTCAGCAAAGCTAGTTTAGGTGGTTCTCGAGATATTCAAGGACTTGACATAAAAAAAACTCAGGTTTATTTTCTATTATTCGAAACTATAACACAGGGACTAAAGGTGCAATTAACGTTCAGGTATATCAGACTTTAGTCAATTAACGTTGGGTTTATCAAATAATACCATTAGCTGTGAAAGATGCCTTCAATATTATTCAAGAGGTAATGATTATGAAATCTTGCATTAAAGCCTTGTATAATTACTTGGGGAGAAATAAAGGCTTACTATTTATTTGTTATGTTTTAGACTCCAAATCGAGAATTTCTTCTACGAGTTTCCATATCTTGAAATATATAACAAGGTGAGTTTTTAGCCATTTGATTTTTGATATCTGATCGTACTCTGCTTGTTTACTTATTTACCATCTTTTATGGTTCTTTGTTTTGTTTAAGGTTGTCAATGATTTATTGAATCCAGCTGGACAGAATCTAAGAATTAGAGAAGATGCTCAGGTTTTCTCAAGATCTTTATATATCAGCTAGTTTTGGATGGGCCCACATTATCTTAATGAAATGGAACATTTTACAGGGAACTTTTGTGGAAGGAATAAAGGAGGAAGTTGTATTATCTCCAGCTCATGCCCTTTCCCTTATTGCAGCAGGAGAAGGTGAGTTTCTTTTGTTGCCCTCGAAAATATAAATTCGAGTAATTGCACTATAGGTCCCTATATTATGCAAATATTTCAATGGAGGTCCTTACATTATTTTTCTCGGTCAAATTGAGTTATATTTTGTATTAATTTGTCAACAGAGCATCGGCATGTTGGGTCCACAAACTTTAATTTACTGAGCAGCAGAAGTCATACAATATTTACACTGGTATGCTCTATTTTATATACGTGCTTTAAATTTACTGTTTTTGAGTAACATAGTCTATTTTTTTACGTACTATAAATTTACTTTTCAATTATATTAATAACATAGTCTAATAATCCCTAACCATGGACAGACTATAGAGAGTAGCCCATGTGGCGAAAATTGTGAAGGCGAGGCTGTTACTTTATCACAATCGGTATATATTTTATTTTGGTCCTCACTCTTTATTCATCAAGTTAATGCCTCGATTCTTGGATTTTCCGTCGAAGAAGCCTTCTAAAGCATAAATGTGATTCGTGCAATGGCTGTGAAAGATCATCATGTTCAGGTAGAGTTATTTATATTCGATAATCTTTTTTAAAAATTATAAAATTGTTCTAATGAATTGTTATGATCAGGCGTATTTATTCAGTCACTATTGGGAATATAACACGTTATTCTATGCAAATTTGGCCTTCACATAGCAGGTTTTATGTATAATTTTATTAATATAGGGACCTTGTTCAATTTTTGCATAATATAGGGACCTGTTGTGTATCCATGTCTTGCAGCTAATTTACGTTGTGTACCCAGTTTCAAAACCCTCTAGCTAGCAACAAGGTATTGTCTCGTTTCTTTTTAAGGGGCATATATTTAATTTTTGCATAATATAGGGACCTATAGTGCAAATGGTAATGCCTCTAATGGAAAAATATGATTTCCCACAGGGACAGGAAAGGAGCCGGGAGAGGATACAAAACAAGCAAGCTGCTGAATAAGATTCAAAATAAAAAAAAAGATTCAATTTATGGATTTTGTAATATTATATATTTTTTCTGTTTTTCCTGTAATAAATTGATTTTTAGTATTTCTAGCCTTATGTCGCTTCTTGTTTTTTAAAAATTCCATATAGAACTGGTGGCGGTCAGCAGCAAAAAAAAAAAAAATTCAAGCCTTCATGTTAGGTAGCGGTTCAGCGTAACTGCCACAAATAATTTGTGGCGTATTTGATTTTAACCGCCACCTATAGCATTTGTTGCAGTAATTTGCAACCGCCACCAAAACAATAGGTGGCTCTGAACATAGTGGCGGACTTGGTGGCGGTTGGGTAAGTGCCACAAATGTTTATGTGGCGGTTATAACCGCCACTAAAGGTCAAAATAACCGCCACCTTTTCTCATTTTTTTTGTAGTGTAAGGATGCGTGTATATTTTTTACGGGAATAGTCGTGGTACGCAAAAGTTTGCCAGACACCCATATATATAAAATAAAATGGAATAGCTTTGATAATACGAAAAGTCTGCACATTGCACAAGTTACAAGATAAGGTAGTGAAAGCAGAAAAGATCATGTAGGACATTGATGAAAATGAAGCTTCACTTGAGATCTGGTACAACGAATTTAAGTAAATCACTAAAATGAATACAGAATTTAAGTAAAGCACTAAAATGCCCCCACATTGATCAAGAGAACTTTAATAGAAATTACTTGTCATCTTTTTTAGGGGAAAGCAAAGTTAATAGTTCATCTTTGTCCAGAAATTAACATGGTGTAGGGTCCTTACGTAATGAGGATACTTATCGCCTTTTTGTGTATCTAATCGTACTCCTATTATTAGACCCGACCAAATTATAATCGAAAGGTACATTGTTAAATTTTGGTGAAAGGTCTAATAGTCGTTAATTAGGTAATTAGGTAATTAGGTGTGATTCCTTTGGTCTCATAATAATTAATATAATTTGTATCTTTAAATAAGTTTTTAATCAGGTGGATTTCTTTATATAAACTTGAACTAGAGTTCTTTATATAATTTTGATTAGGAAGGTAATAATTAATTACGGTAAAAATCTGAAATTAATGAACAATTGAATCGATTAAAAATCGTAATATAATAAAAAAATCGGTTATGATTTTGAAAATAATATTTTTAAATTCTTGTTTAGATATATATTAAACGGAATAATTAAAAATAGTCTATTATCATTATATTGTTATATTAATAATTTTAGATAAAAATGTATATCAAAAACCCAAACCAAAATGCAACGATTAGGTTTAATCAATTGAATAACAAATGTCATATTTGATTAATGACTAACATAATTTTGTATATGATTTGGATAGTTTTTTATTTGTAATATTGTTTTAGGAATTTTTTATATCTTTACTTTAAATCCGAAACTTAATGGTTTAGTTATGGTTTTGATAATTTGTATCCAATGGTGAAAACCGTTAGATTATGGTTTTTAATAAAATATATGGTTATAATTGTTATTTTTTCGCGGTTAACCAAAACGTTGTCATCCCTAATTTTGATTGAGTATTAGTCTTACTTGGTAAGGAAAAAAATTGTATGAATTCTAATTAGATGTCTATTGCATTGCAGAAGAAGGTGTATGTCTGTTTGGACCGTTTGAGCATTCTAAAAACAAAATAAACTTTGTAATCCAATAGATCGGAAGTGACGAAAAGTGTGTAATTTTTCTTAATGACATGTTTGCAAGAGGAAAATTCACAAAGTGGACCCAAATCATATAGCTTTTTACGATTTCAAATCTCCCGGACTTCAAATTTCACTTAATTAGTTTTAGAGTGATCCGAATGTACCCTCAAATTATGCACTACATCAACATATTCCGTGTTTCCTATTTTAAAACCATTTTATCATAATGTGGTGCCCTGAAGTTGGAATTGGTGATGGATCCATAATACAATGTAATAAAATGATACTTCTAAATTTCATCTAATAATAAGGATCTAGTACACATCACACAACAAACATTATAGAGAAAAGCTCGTAGTATTTCAATAAATTAGATATCATTGGATTTATTATTGTTTTTAGTTGTTTGGTCAAAATACATACACAAACCTATACCGCAAGCATTTTCTAACACTAAAAGACTTTTTGGATTGTATCACAGACTTTCGTGTGCAAACCTTTATAAAAATAGTACAATTTTTATCATCTAAATTATTTTCTTCTCTAGGGACCTTTTATATTTTTTTCTCTTTTTATGCAATTTAGTAAGAAATGCTAGTTGAAGGGTGAATTTACCTAATCATAATAAACACCTTTAAAAAGTATAAGTGACTTTTTTTTAGAATTTCAATCTACCTTCTACCAACTTAGAGTCTCAAAGGATCTCCTCGCAATGTAACAAAATATTTATCATATAAATTGCTAGAGTTGTAGAGGTAAATTGAAACTTCAATATTTTAACCATATTTTAGAACAGTTCATAGACTTTCAAATAATTTTTGTAAGTTTTAGAGCCATATATAGCTTAATGAGCAAGTTTAGGGACTATTCTGCAATTATTTCATCACAAATCATCCTTTTCAAATCTTAGAGGGACTTAAAAGCAAAGTTTTAAAATTTTTTTAGGCAAAAACTCATATAAAGAACATTCTTTATAAGGGTTTTCTATTATTTAAAGCCATTCATAGCATTATGTGCAATTTCAGGGACCATTATGCAATTATTTCATCACATTCACACTTAACCATCATTTTGAATCACACAGGGACTTAAATGCAAAGTTTTAGAATTTTATTTTGGCAAAAACTCATATTAAGAACAATATGTATAAGGTCTTTTATCTAAACAACTTCGTCCATGTTTGATTTGTGAAAATATTTTCTATTTTTGTTTTCAGAATATATTTTCAGAAAATGATTTGCGTTTTCTTTTTGAACATATTTAGAAAAAATGGAAATGTCGATTTCACATTATCTGATATAGCAGCATTTTCATTTAATTTTCCAGACACTGTTTTCATTTCTTTAGCCAAACACATTTTTATTAGTATTTTGAAAAATATAGAGAATGAAAACATAAAATACCCATTATTTCCACGAACCAAACGGGACCTAAACGTTTTGTTTTCCATTTTTAGAGCCATTCACAGCTTCACACACAAGTTCAGGGACCATTATGAAATTATTTCATCACTTTCACACTTAATCATCATTTTAGAATCTAAGTGGGACTAAAATGTAAATTTTCATATTGTTATTTAGGCAAAAAACTCATATAAAGAACATTCTTTATAAGGTTTTCAATCTAAACCACATAGCTTTCTATTTTCCATTTAGAGCCATATATAGCATAATACGCAAGTTCAGGGACCATTATGCAATTATGTCATCATATGCACAAGTAATCATCATTTTTTAACTACATATAGGAACTTAAATGTCAAGATTCTATTTAGGGAAAAAACTCATATAAAAGAACAATCTTTATATGGTTTTTCACCTAAACAACTTCACTTCCCCCCCCCCCCCCCCACCCCCACCCATTTCTTAGAGCCATTCATAGCAGTATGCGTAATTTCAGGGACAATTATGTAATTTTTCATCATATTAACACTTAATCGTAATTTTGAATAATAAGGGACGTATATGCATATAACCATCAAAATCAACATGATAAAGGGACTTGTATGCAATATATCATCACATATTTATCCTAAAATCACTCATAAGTTTCACAATTTGCCATATATGCCTCATAACAAAGGGTTTTACAAATTTGTTTATATATTCAAGGTTATTTCATCACAAATCAAATATTTAAGGGTTAATTTTGCAAATTCTATAGACATATAAATGTATTTTTTTATTCGAATGAAACCAGAATATATGAACACCATAGATTGGGACCTCATTTGTGATTTCCAAACCCAAAGAATATGAGTCAAGGTATCGATCGATGCATAGAGACTCTTCCTTTATCATTTTAGCCATTAGCCATTTACATTACATGCACAAATCAGGGAATACATATTTACCAATAAAACCACTATGCTTCATATAAACCTCAAGATTTAGACTAATTACTTACCAAAACAAATAGTCATAAATAACTTCAAGATTTCCTTTTGCTTTATAAAGAACTTCAATCTCAGATAAAACAAATAGCCATCAAAAGAATGCTAATAAACTTTCTTATTATAGTAGAATTAACACCAATTAAAGTATAGACATACTACCCACCGAGTTATGCAAACAGTCCAGTATAAGACAAGGGATAAACATAAATGGTGAAGAAGTAAATTCAAACCATAGATGATCATATGAGAATATACTAGAAAAAAACATCACGAAAGGCCACACAAATGACCAAGAAGACAAAGAAGAAGAAGAGTTGGTGGAGAATGGGTAGGGCTGGGGTTTGGGTAGAATTAATCAGACCCTTCTCTCCATATACTTTGGTGGTTGGATGAAGTTAATGAACTACTCTAGTTTTACGGGAAACAATTAACATAAATGGGTTTTATATTATGACATGTTAATGGGAAGCTTAGTGGGATATTAATGGTTAGTAGAATAAGCATATAAATGAGCATCATAATGGGTTAGACTGGTAACATAAACAGTCAAGACCAGTCTAGGGCAACCATTTGGGTCGATGTTATACAAAGTAGTTTTAATGGACTGGTTCCACCACACCAGTTCTACACAGTTAATTTTTTTTTAAATCAAACCGAACCAATATATAGTTGTTTGGTTCAATCATTTTTCGCTACAATAGTAGTTCGATTCATATCGGTTCTAGACCCGGCGTTCTGGTTTGGTGGCAAAACCGGTAAGAACCAATCTGTTTACCAGGTTGTCCACCAAGGAAAGCTTAGATCAGATACGGATCAACAACATTATTGTTGTAAAAAGAAGTGATGTTACAACCTAGAACAATTGTAGGTTGAAATAAATAAGGATGAAGTAGCTCAGAAATTCTGAAAACAACGGGATTAAGCATAATGACGTAAGTATCAATGCTATGGAGTAAGAATGAAGAATGTAAATTCTTACAAAAGGCCCGGTAAGGATATTGGTTGAAAAAACTGGTTCTTTGAGTAATTCAGTTAATAGTTATGTCTGGAACTTTAATAAGGTCATAAATCTAGGTGGAGCTTTGGTATTGGGGTATAAGGAGCTCAAAAATGGGTAGGAGGAACCATTCATTCCAGTTATTAGCAAGCGCACAAAGAAAAAAGAAGCAAGCGGTCATAGGAAACTTACTGAAAGGCGAGAAAAATCTCAATTTAGGAAAGACTTTCGGAGAGGTAATGGCTCAAATGCACCTGGAAGCGCAAATAAGGGGAACCCCTCCATAAGTGTTCCATTATTATTACAACTTGGTACACGAGAGGATTCGCCTCACCCCATAAGAGGCGAGGGGTTGTTGACCTCACCCGAAGGAAGAATATTGACATTATCGGTATCTTGCAAACTAAGAGTTTCTGGGGAAGTGTGAATTAGTTAATGTGTACATTGGTACGAGGATGGGAACAAGTTGATAATTTTGATTTAGTTGAGCATGGTAGGATATTGCTAGTTTGGGGTTTGGATAAGGTGGAAGTGCAAATACTCTATTACACCATAAATGATTCATTACAAACTAGTATGTTAGGTAACTTATCTAAGCTTATATACATCTTCTATATACGGGTTAAACAGATATATATAGAGGAGATTGTGGAAGGGCCTAATTAATTATGCAGCTACTTTTGATGCACCTTGGCTCCTTTTGGGATATTTTATTAACATCTTGACTCACAAGTCAATATATGTTGTATAAATCCCCGTATAGGTGTGCTTAGGCTCCACCTAGGCGTCAACTCCCCCCTCAAATGCCTACGCCTAGGAAAAAAATTGGGTTGTTTTGCGTATCACCCTAGGCACTTCAAAAGAAGTACATAGGCACCAATCAAAGGAAAAAATGGTCGCCTGGGCCCTCCTTGACATTGTTTTAACTCTATAGAATTCTTGAATTAATATTAAAACTATAATTTTAGTATTGTTAAATTTTATATATCGTTATTAGATGAATATAATGACTTAAATAATTAAATAATTGTAATTTATACACACACACACACACACACACATATATATATATATATATATATATGTATGTATATATTTCATACCGGGATTCAAATTTACTAGGCCCTTTATAATTCCAATCTAATCGTTATGTCCTGGTCGACCGCCTAGACCCAAAAAACAATTTACACAACATATATCACAATGAGAGGAAGTATGGAAGAGTAGTTATAATGGATTATTATGATGAATTTATGCATTGTTGTAACACACCTAGGTTAGAAGATTTGAATATTCTAGTCAATTCTTTAGGTGGTACAGTAATTATACTCTTAGCCAGATTGATAGAGCAGTTGGGAATAAGAGATTTGAAGCTTCAGATCATTATGCACATGTAGATCTTTTCCTAAATCGAATGTTTCAGATCATTCACTGTGTATGTTGTCTCTATTCTTGCAAATTGTTACTATAGTTACGTATTTTCAATTTTTTAATATGTGGATTGATCATGATAAATATGGAGAGGTGGTTAGAAGTGGTTGGAATAAGGAGTTTAATCAAAGAACAAAGCTTACATCATTGGAGAGAAACTTAGAAAGTTGAAACCAGATTTATGGAGTATGAATAAAAAGCCTTTTTCTCACAAATCCGAGAGAGCTAATAGGTCAAGTGAGGCATTGGAGAAAGCCGGGGTAAGAGTCCAACAAGATATGGTTAACAATGTTAATTTTGAAAAAATTGTGAAGTTTCGTAAAATGATTATAAGACTTGAGAAGGCAAAAGTTAGTTACCTCCAACAAACGGTAAAAAGTGTGTATAAGCTAAAAAATTAGTGATGCACAAAACTATTTCATGTGTATAAGAAAAGTAAACAATGAAAGAGGTTTATTGAAAAAGTTCAACTTCAAAATTGTGTTGGAACTATTTCTAGTATTTGAGTACATGAAGTATTTTTGGATTATTATATAAAATTGTTGGATCTGAGGGTTGAAATAGAAGTCGTAGATTTGGGGGGAGGGTGTTCTATTAGGATAAATTCTTTATAATAGAGCAAGGATTTGAGATTTTTAAAGAGATGTTCTATGAATAAATAAAAGAGGTAATCTTTCGTATAACCAATGATAAAGCTCCCAATCCTGATAGTTATTCTTCACTTTTCTTCAAGATATCATGGAATGCGATAGGTGGCGAAATATTTATGGCCGTACGTGAATTTTTCTATTCGGTATTTTTTCTTAAGCAATTCAATACCATTATTATTGCGCTTATTCTGAAGAAATACAACCCCTTAAGAGTTGAAGATTATCGGTCTATCTCATGTTGTAACGTTATTTAGATAGCCATCACAATGATTATTCCATATACATGAAACTAATATTTGGATAATCTTGTAGATAAATCACAAAATACTTTTGATATTGGTAGTCTGATGTCCGAAAATATTCATCTCATGAAAGAATTGTTGAGATGTATAAGAAGTATAGTAGTGAGGTGTACAATTAAAATTGATTTGTGTAAATCTTATGACTCGGTGTCATGGGAGTTTCTTCATGAGGTTCTCAAGGTTCTAAAATTTTTTCGATTAAATATATTGATGTATACATATTTATGATGAATTAAGCTAGTTTAGAGACATCATTTTAGGTGTAATATGTGCTTAGCTGATGGATTTTTCCCTATTTATTAATACTGTCTCAATTTCTACATTGTTTTGGGTGTTTGTTACATTTAGAGCATTTTAGTGTAATTTGTGTGTTAAATGTGAAGCTTTTAGGTACAATGATGATATTAGTTTCCAAATCAATGTCAAGGAGTTGAGGAAAGAAGCTCTAAGGAGAAATCAAGAGTTAAAGGAATGAAATAGATTTTAGGAAAGTGCAAAAGCTGCCAAAAGTTGTTGTCCAGCTGTGAAGACGTGTAGTATATTTGATGCTACATAAAACCGAAAATGAGTTTTAAGGAGCCATTTTATATCTGGAAGGTATTTGAATTTCGATTGTTTTGATGCCAAGATCACTAGATTTGTAGTTGTAACAAAGGAATTATGAATATTACAAACTCCAAAGGTCAACCAGTCCTATTATTAAGGAAAACGAGTTTGAGTTGGATTAGGACTCCAAGACTTGACCTATGACCTAAATTTCGACCTTACGCCTATAGATATGACTACTTAGTTTTTTAAACATGTCCTTTATCAGCCCCTGATTAATATTACACTTAGAGATCATCAAGAGAAGCAAGTTGACATGTAGCAGAAGACAAAAAGCTGGAGAGTCACAAACTCCTCTTCTCCATCCTTCCACTCTACCACTAGGGTAATTTGTATTAGATCTATAGTTTAAATATTTTGCTAATCTTTTTAATCTTTAGTTTTATTTCTTTAGCTATGAACTGATTTTTCCATAGTTTGGGTTTGCAGGATGTATAATCTTTGGATTCTATTTATCTATTCAATGTTATTTGGGAAAGTTACAGTTAATTGATTGAGCTTTTTAATTATATATATGTATTATGTGATTGTTATATTCCAACCATAGATTTGGCCAATCTTAGGACTGCCCTTAGTAGTTGGATTGTCACCTTGGCGGGGGACTCAGTTATAGACAACACCATATAATTGTCTAGTGTGCGGTATTGGTCATGACGGGCTTGCCTAACTATATAATCATTGGGTTCTGATTTCCATCACCAATCTCTGCGCAAGGCCCCCTTACCCAAGTCCCTTGGTAGTGTTGAGGTTTCCTTCTAAGCTACCTTGTGGGACTTAGAAGGATTATAGAATCCCAACTATTTATATTTTCTCATATCACTCTTATAATTATAATAATGATTTAGACGGATAGGTGCATACTAACAGACATAATCCATATTTCCCATCTCCATTCTTAGTAGTTTATTATCTACATTAGTTTAATTATTTCTTATCTGAAAACCAAACAAATATTTATCGTTTATTTTATCTTTTAGTTTTAACAATTAATCTCTACTACGCTTTCTCATCTAAACACGAGTCTAAGCTAATCAATAAACCGGAGAACGAATCTACCTTATTAACTACAACTTGCAAACGAGTTGTGCACTTGCAGTGAGTTTCTCGTGGTAGTATTAGGTGTGTGTGTTCTTTTATTAGCATTATTTTATCACACCTTTACCACCACTATATATTAATTAGATAATGACGTGTGACAACTACTTCCTATTAGGTGGCTATTCCTAGTAAAGTTCATAGATTTTTCAAGGGTGAAAAAGTCTTGAGACAAGACGATTCCTTCTTACCTTATCTCTTCATTTTGTATCTTGAATATCTCTCTAGACTCTCGAAGAATAATACAGATTGTGAATTTAATTACCATCCAAAATTTAGAAATATCAAGATCACACATTTGGCTTTCACCGATGGTCTCATGTTACTTTCTAAATGTGATACTGAGTCGGTGCATATTATCTATTCGGGTCTTTGATTAAATATGGTTAATCAAATATTTACTATGTGAGGATCAAAGAAGATAAGCTTGGGGAAATTTTAGAAATTACACAACTTGAGAAAGTTGCAATGCATCATTGATACTTGGGTACACCGATTGGAGTTTTGATATTGTTAGTAGAGATTCAAAACATTTATTGATAAAATATAGAGTTAATTCGATCTTGAAATACCCCTATCTATCTTATGCGGGTCAGTTGGAGTTTATTTGATTGGTGCTTTAAGGGGTAGTGTGTTATTGGTTCTCCATCTTTCCTGTTGAGGTTTATGTGAGAGATCGAATTGAGCATTTGTAAACGCTTTTATTCAGATGGTAAATCCCCAAAAATCAAATATAAAACTACATGCTCGCTAAAAGAAGAAGCCGACCTTGGTATTAAGGATGTAGGTACTTGAAACAAATAATCACTCATGAAAATATTGTGATGAATTGTGGATGAAAAATACTCACTTATATCATATGGGTACACGGATAATATTTAAAATATCAAATTATTTGGATATGGAAAGTGGTTAGAATGGATTCACCTCTATTGAAAGAGGTTTGGAAGTTGAAGGATGAAACTGAAACTTCTCTTGGGAATGTAGAAGGTGGGAAAGTATTATCAGTATTGTTTTCCTCCACCAACGATCTTTCTACTAGTGAGTATTTTACTTTATATAACAAGTTTTATGATAGATTTTGTCTTCGATCTCTTTCAAGACCTTGGACTAATATTGCGTGGGATTAATGCGTAACTACTAAACATGTGAGAATCGATTGGATGGCATTATAAAAAAGGCTAAGAACCAAGGATAAGACGGTATTTATAGAGTTAGATCCATATTGTGAATTTTGTGGTGCATATTTCAAATCTAACAATAATTCATTCTTTGAATGTGTTTTTGCTAATGACATTTACAATAAGGTGAGAAGTGGTTGTACATTGAGAAATAAATGAACACTATCTTGTGTTCGCTCAAATGACTTAAGAAACTAAAAGCTTGAGAAAATTGAAGCAAAAAATTATGGTGCATTGGCTTTAATATTAATGTTTATCGTATTTGATGAGTAAGAAATAATTTTGCAATGAGAGATGCTACATTCTTGAAAAAAGTGATTCTCAAGTAAGTGAAAGTGTGCACATATTTAATTCTATTCGCGTTGTACCGTCATCATACCTTCATGAATGATAGCTGATTTTATTGTAGTTCATTACAATATTGTTAGTGAGTAGATAAATACTACCTTACACTAATGCACTTAGGTAAAACTTGTATTTTGTACCGGATACATCTTTTACTTTATCTTTATACAATCGTTTAACAAAAAAAACAATTCTAGAACCTATCCAATCTTTTATGTGTTTAAAGATCAATGGATGTAAGGGACTTTAGATCTATAACTGACCTAATACCCAATATGATTAACAAAAATATGAATAAAATACTTGAGAAACCGCTTGATATAAAAGTAATCACTAAAGCTATTGATGCTAGGGGCCCACAAAGCTCCATGCCCAGATGGATACCCTAGCTTCTTTTATAAAAAGTACTGGCACATCATTGAGTTGGATGTTATACGAGTAATTAATAATTTCTGGTATAATAGGCGATCTATAGATGAGATTAATTATACTTTTATCTCACTTATACCAAAAATCACTAGTCCCAACAATATAAAACATTTTCGACCCATAAGTTGTTCTAACTTTATTTACAAAATTATAGCCAAACTCCTCGTAAATAGATTGCAATCATGTATGAATTTGCTTATAGATGAAAATCAGTTGGCATTCATACCTAGAAGGCATATCCATGACAATACTATAATATCTCATGAGGTGATTAATTATATTAAGGAAAATAGAAAAACTAAAACTTATCATATGGCTATAAAAGAAGATATACAAAAGGCATATGAAAATGTAGAGTGAGATTTTTTAGAAAACGTGATGGATAAGATGGGATTTAATAAAAAAAATTGGGTTAGTAAAGTGATGAGATGTGTCAGATTTGTGACATACTTAGTGTTGATCAATGGATCGCCACATAAAATTGAAAACCCTAAAAGGGGTCTAAGACAAGGGGACCCCCTATCCCCCCTTCTTATTCACCGTGGCCACTCAAATGCTGTCTATACTTATATAGAAGAAGGTAAATAATAATTTGATGGAAGGAGTTAAAATATCAAGACTTTCCCCTAGTATAACTCATCTGCTTTTTGCAGATGATAGCATTTTATTTATGAAAGCTAATTATAAAGAAGTGGAAAGCTTTAATGATGTTATAAATAGGTATGGGTATGCAACCTGTATAAAACTTAATCTTAATAAGTGTGGTATTAAATTTAGTCTCAATACCCCAAGTTATATACAATGTATTATGGCTGGGAGACTTAATATGAACATTACTAATAACTTGGGCAATTGTTTAGGTCTTCCCATTGAATGGGGAAGATCTAAGTTTAGGGACCTTAACCTACTTGTAGAAAGAAATTTAAATAGAATAGATAACTGGAAAAACCTTTTCTAGTCTGAAACAGGGAATGTATGCCAAATTATTTTATGTCTTCATATCTAATAACTAGGAAAGTATGTGATCTGATTTCATCACAGATTGCAAGCTTTTGGTGGGGTAGTAAAGAAAATAATAATATACATTGGGGCAGTTGGAAGTTCCTTACTAAAAGTAAATACTTAGGTGGGCTTGAATTTAGGGATCTCCACCTTATGAACTTATCTTTACTTGGTAAACAAGTATATAAAGTATTAAAGGGTAAATATTTTCCACTCACTTCACTACTAAAAGCTCAAGTTGGGAACTCTTCGTCATGGGGATGGAGAAGCCTGATGGCTGAGAAAGATATCCTAGTAAAGAATATTAAGTGGAAAGTAGGAAATTGCTATACTAATAATTTACATGTGGGTAACTGGATTACAAACTATAATACATCAACTCCACCAAATGATAACATGCTAATAAAGGTATATGATATTATGTTGATTGATGAGAGAGTGTGGAATATTGAAACTGTTGAAAGGGTATTTCCATCCGAGATAGCAAAGTGTATCTTATATACTTTTATACCACTGTCTGGGGGTATGGATAAACCAGTCTGGATAGAGGGTAAGAAAGGTATTTATAAAGTTAAAAAATATTATCAATTACTTAGAAAACAATCTGATCATCTTGAGTCTGGGAGATGTGACACTAAGGCCACTACATCTCACACTATAGACCCTAAAGTGTGGAAGATGTCGTGGACCCTTAAAGTTTTCCCTAAGATAAAAACATTTATGTGGAGGGTTTTTAAAAACCTTCAACCTACAAATAAAAATGTCTATAAAAGGAAAATTATTGAAACACCTATCTGTGATAATTTGTAATAAGTCAATAGGAACTATTGAACATTTGTTACTTGAATGTGAGTGGGAAAGGGTTGTATGGTTTGCTTCACCTCTTAGCTTATATACTAGCAACCAGTTGTCCAGTAAAACGGACACTTGGATGGCAAGTATAATAGAGCTAGATAAACTGAATCCAAAAAAGGATAGTTTTATCCTTGAACAAATCTGTACTATAGCTTGGCAAGGATAGAAATAGTAATTAACCAACCATATAGCTCTAGATCCTCTTCTCAATGTTGAAAGAGCATTATGGTATTGGAAGTAATATGAAAATATAAACTACCCTAAGGATGTTACCTCTAATCGGAAGGGTAATGAAGATGGTAAAAAAGCCACTCTAATAGGTTTGAATGATGAAACTGTTGGTACAAGAGATGAGATAGCTATTAAGCATAAGAAAAAATGGGCCCCCCGAATAATATGCTTAAGATAAATTGTGATGCAGCATATAAAAATAATAAAGATGCTATTTCTTGTGTTACAGGGGACCACCTTGGAAATATGAAGAGTTGCAATGCATGGGACATTTCAGCAGATTTACCTTTAGAGGCCGAGGCGCTAGGAGTTCTAAAATTTTGTCTGCTTGCTCGAGATGTTACTAAGTGTAGAGTTATAGTGGAAAGCGATAGTCTTCTAGTCATGCATTCTCTTAAAACTCTTTTTCAATTTTCCAATCCCACAATGTGTAATATTATTAGTAGCATCTATATGATATCTGAACTTTCTAATCCATTGTTTAAATGGTGTAATAGATATAGTAATAGAATAGCATACTGGATAACTAAATATAAGCTAGATGACAACTTATTTAGTACGTGTCCTAACACAATCCCACGTAGGCTAGCGGATTTAATTAGGGTAGAGTCAATATCCACAGGTATTGGTTAACTTTGTAACGACTTTATATTTTGAAGGAAAGTTTTGTAAAAAAAGAAAAAAAATCAATAGATGCAAAAAATTCAAAACAAGTGTTGATAATGTGAAAATAAGTGACAGTTGGAAGCCTGTAAGAGTCTAGTTAATTTCTTCTTTCTTGTTTATGTTATTAGTTTTATTGCATTTCGATTCCTTTAAATTGCAATTGCAATATTTCTATTAGTGTACTTGGATTTATTCATAGTTGTGAACAATATGTAAACTATGTTTGAGTTTGAATATACTTTAACTTATAAAAAAAGTTACTTGTTCAAAAAGTTTAAAAACATGTTTTCTTGACTATAACAAGTCCAAATTTTGAACAATCGATAAGTTATCGTTGTAATATTAATAGTATGTGAGTTTTTTAATGAGTTATATATTTATAATGGGTTGTGTGTATGTATAATAAGTTGTGTATGTATACCTTATTAAACAATAACTTTAACATGGATTTTTTTCCTTGTTAAAACATATATATAATTAAATATTAAATTTCTTACATAAATTAATACTTGATTATTGTTATTATTATGTTTATTTTGGTAGTAAGATCACACTGTCCGGATAATTATAGTATATACATGACATTGTTGCTATGTCCTATATGTTTATAGAGACACTTGGAGGAGAAAAGTATGAAGGATGGATTTGAAGCTACCGTGTATTGTATTTGGAAAGCGAGAAATCACCTAGCTATGATAGATGGATCTTCATCTAGAGTAACGATTATTAAGGAAATTAAGAGGTGCATTTTTTCATTTTATTTTCCTTATTCTCTCATCATTCGTTTATAGATGATGGTAGACCGTTATCTTGTATTTATATTAATATGAGATAGTCGTTTTTATCTTCTTAGTTGCTATCTTTAGCATTTTGGTTTAGATAGATAACTTTCTTGTATAGTGTATAATTATTTTTTATTAATACAACCGTTTAACTAAAAAAAAACTTGGTGTACAAACTACAAAATGACTTCAAATATTTATGAAATTAGACTTTACCTATAAACTTTTATTGTTGGATAACATTTGTCTTTTTTTAAATATTATCATTGTAAAGTCATACATGAGGCGAATAATATTTGCCTTTTCTCGTCAAAAAAAATAAAAATATTTGTCTTTTGGATTACTCTATTTAATCTCCACAATTCTTTAAAAGAGATAAATGCCTAACCCAAAAGAAATTACCTAACCCAAAAAAAAATGCCAGGTTGTCACCTACTCTCACAGGTCCAAGCCATGTTCCAAAGGAGATATGGAACAATTGCACTTTAATATTTCCAGTTGTTTCTTACGACAATTTAATGAGACCTGTTCGAAAATAATAATTTTAATGAGACCAAAATGTGATCAATATTCAATAGTAGAAAGTACAACGAGGAAATGAATCCATCCAACATATACTGTTTGTTATATAAAAATACTAAGACTCGAATCTTTTTCTTTACATGTGTAAAATAAAAAATACAAAAATTAAATTTTCTTTTAATATAGATAATCTAATTTTAATTTACCATAAAAATATATATCTTTAAGGGATTAGTCAAGTGCGCACAATCTAATCCGATCACGGTAAGAAAAAAATAAGAAACCTTCGATTCTTTTTTCCTTTTCTAGTTATATAACTTCGAATTGTAGTACACACTACACAACACAAACTGAAGCATTTTTCTGAAAAGGAATTAAGCATGCGTATATCACAGAAGAAAAGCCATAATAGTCCTTCTTCATGGTCCCCTCAAATAATGTATTACTCATTAATTTAAGATAGGATTCTCATATTAAGCTAAATAGATATTGTGCCTATTTCACTTATTCTTTTTTGTTCCAAATAAATGTTTCACTTCTACTATTCTGTATGATTTTTATATGAATAAATTTCTTTAGAACAAAAGAAAAATATATGAATATATTTATGGTGTTAATCTAAATATCTTCTCCCTAAAGCCTTTTTGACATGAGCAGAGTAAGCAATTTATTCTTCAAAAGTATATTAATAATAAGGTTAATACCCATTAAACACTTGTCACCTTACACCTTTGACCATAAAAGGTACCTTGCTGCAAAATACAAAAATACCCTTATCCCTTATTTGCTCTTCTTCAACAGCGCTGCCGGCCGATTCTCCCACTCACCATAAATTTGCTTTTCTTTAACAGCGCTGTGGCCAACGATCTCTTCCACAAGTCTGTTGTTGCTATGTCTACAAATCCTGTACATCACGAACGCACAAAGCATGTAGACATCGATTGTAAGATTACTCGAGAGAAGATTCAAACTGGAGTAATAAAACTTTTCCACATTCCTTCAAATCTTCAAATTTTCTATTCAAAGCTAAGCAAGTACATTTTTGTACTTGTGGACTAAATGTTGAGTTCTGGGATAGATTCCCATTACTCAGAACTCGGAAAAGGCTAAGCAGGTCCACTTTTGTACTTGTGGACTAAATGTTGAGTTCTGGGATAGATTCCCATTACTCAGAACTCGGATTGTACTTGTGCAAGCCCACTTTTGTACTTGTGCAAGTGCACTTTTGGACTTGTGGCAAATGTTGAGTACTGTGATAAATTCCCAGAACTCAGAAAACGCTAAGCAAGTACATTTTTGTACTTGTGGACTAAATATTGAGTTCTGGGAGAGATTCCCATTACTCATTTGAATTGTTTTTTTCTTCTAGTTTTTCAACGTTAATCAATCAACTTATTCTATACAAACTTTCGCACAATTCAATCATAATTTCTTACTTTCCCAATACTCAAATATCATGTTTCAGTGGAGATGTCAATCTATCTTTGAATACAGCAAATGAATTGGATAAAAAGAAATAATGCAGGGACCAAAATGCAAGTTGTTTCTTCTACATAAAAATTAGTTAGATTACAGCTATATCTAGTTAGACATGATTGTATATAAACTAGTTTTGTACATTGTAACTGTAACAAGAAATAAAACATCTCTTCTTCCTCTCTTATTCATTCTTCTTCTTATTCTTCTCTCTGTTTCTTTATTTTTCTTGCTAAATTCGTCATTAATGGGTGCTCTCATAATTCACAGTGTTTGTGTATATGCTGATGATTTAAACGAAAGAGAGAGAGCGGCTATCATAGTTATTTGTTTATGAACTCGTGGAGATAGAGAGAGAGCGGCGGCGGTAGAAAGGGGTAGAATAGGATAAAAATTAAAAGAGGTGCCTTTTATGGGCAAAAGGAGAGCGGTAGGGGTGAGGGGGCATTAAATTTGATTTGAGGTGTTTCTTGGGCATTAATCCTTAATATATTGGATAGAAATAATTTAAAATATTACAGTTTAACTTATTTTTTTACTCGTTATCCCTTTGTAAAATCATAGCTAAATGAGAAACAAATGATTTAGTGCTCGTTTGGGATTGATTATTTTAGAGTTAAAAGCGTTTTTCAATTAAAATTTTAATATTTGTAAAAAATATTAAAATATATTTTGACATCCATAATTACTTTAAGTGATTTTTTTAATAATCACCTAACTAGTGTTTTTCTTTTAAGTGATTTTAAAGGCCAAACGTATTATTAGAAATCTAAAATCACTTCAAGTGATTATTTTAAAAAATAATCCAAACGAGCTCTTATAATCATATGGTATACCAGTCAAAAAAGAAAACCATATGATATGTTTTTCTTGGGCTAGGTAAAAGTTTGTATTAAAAGAAAATAAATGTACACTATACAAAGGAGTTACCTATCTAAACTCGAAAGTTTAAGGTAGGAACAAAGAATCTAAGCATAATTAACTCATACTAGTAAAAGTTAATTTCTCATTATCATCCAAAAAGGAATGATGAAGAAACACGGAATATAAAATAGAAAATATACACCACTTAACTTTCTTGGTAACATCTCTTGAGGTAGAATCATCCCTCATAGGTAGGTGATTTCTCGTCTTCCAAATACAATATATGGTAGCTCCAAAACCAATCCTTCATACTTTTCTTCTCCAATTTTCTTTAGTTTTAACCTTTTGAGCCATTTCAAAGCACTAAATAGCGTATTCATTTCCTTGTTTATTCCTATCCAAGACTTTATGTCATCTCAAATTGCCTTCACATAAGCACAATCGAAAAAAAGTATGTATTTTTAAGGGACCAATAATTGCATAGTCTTTATGCATACTATAATAACCAGTTGGAATTAGCTCACTGGCTAGGGCCTTGGTCATCAAATTTAGTGGTGTAGGTTCGAACTGAGTCAATGACTCTGAGTCCAAAGTGGCTCTCCTATGTAACAAAAAAAAATTGTTACTATAATATCGTTTATGATTAGTTTATGCAACTCAAAGGTTCATTCATCTTATTTTTTTAAATATACAAATCAAAATCATACTCATACTCAAATGAATTACATGTTATATTAACGGAGTGAGCTAAAATGTCCGTTTAGAAGTGATTGTTTTAAACACATCTAAAAATAGTTATAGATCTTGAAATATATTTTAATCCTAAAAAGAATTTTTAAAAAAAGCACAAAATATATGTTTTTTTAGAAAAAAAAACACTTAAAATGATTCTATATTTGAAATTATTTTTAGTAATTTTTTAAATTATTTTATTTTTATTCTAAATTATTTTTTATTTTAAAATAAACTCTTTTAAACAGGTACAAAGTTTGTTCACGAACAATAAATAAATATTATTCCTAAAACATATACCCCTATTATATATTAATAGTTAATTCTCTTCTTTCATTCAACTATATATTTCTTTCTAAGTCAACCTTACATCTTAATACAAGTTTTACAATATTTACAAGAGGGGAGTCCTAGATAGTTTCTCAAATCTTTAAGTTTATTCATCCTTATAATTCTGAATAGTTTATTAGCTTCTTGAACAAGGTGTTTGAACAAAACATAATCCCAGTTTTATTGAGGTACTTTTTGTCTTGTGGCCATGCTATATTCAAATAGTATATTACTACTACTTTTAGAAAAAAAAGGTTATCATCAGCAAAAGTAAAGGTGTCATAGAGTTGAACATTTTTTATTGATTTCATTCCGTCAAAAAAATTATTATACATCTTGTCTTCGATAAGAGTAGTAAGACTTTGGTTGACTAAAGAGAAGAGAAAGGGAGAGAGTGGATCTCCCTGACTTAGTCCTCTAGTCGGTTTTGAATTTTGAGTGATCTTCTCGTGATAGTTAATTTCATAAGTGACAGTGGTAACACACATCATTATATGATCAACCTAAATAGGACGGAATCCCGTTTTAATCATTAAATATTTTAGATAATCCTATTGGTGTCGGTTAGGGCGTGATAAAATAACGATAAATAAAGATGCAACTAACACCTCACTGAAGCACGTTACTCACTGCAAGTATCACAGATCAGACGCAAGTTTTAGTGATACGTAGAATTGTTCCTTAGAGACTACAAAAGTTAAGAGAACTTATAAAATATAAAGTGCAAATAAGAAAGCTAGAAGAATAATAAAGACTTGGAAATATTTGTTGGGCTTTTAAGACTCTAACAATTAACTAAATAAAGTAAAGACATGAAAATAAATAAAGAGAAGAAGATAGTATGAGAGTTTAGCTCGAGATTTGGCAAGTAATCTCCACTAGCCTTGTTATAACCTATTTATGTAAGGGAGAATTGTGTGATATGCAATAGCTAGGAGCCTAGGATTCTATATTCCTCCTAACCCCCTTCCGGGTGGACTTACGTGGTGACCTAACAATTACCAGGGAACTTGGGTAAGGGGACCCTGCACAATGATCGGTGGTTAATCTCAAACCCTAATGACTATCTAGTTAGGCATGCCCTTCCTGATCACTACCGCACATTAGATGTTTATGTAATATTTCAATAATTAGACACCCCTTTGGGGTGACCATCTAACTAATCTTAAGGTAATCCTATACGTTGTACACCGCAAGAACTACATACCATAAATTAAAACACATAAAAGTAGAGAACAAAACACTAATTTCGTTTAAATGTAAAAGACATTCCAAATTAAAATAGATATAAAACAAGTCTGGGGTTTTTACCCATATGCTAATCTCAAGATAAAATAGAATTAGTTCATACTAGAGAAAGAAAGAAAAACAATTACAAATTTGAAGGGTTGGGAAGGCATGATTTGTTGTCCAACTCGTTCTGATCTTCTCCTCTCTTGATGTAGGCTTCCTATTGGTCTTATGATGTTAAAGGCTGACCAAGGATGAGTTATCTAAGGTAGGAATGAGTATATATAGGACCTTGGTCGAAATTAGGGTTAATCCCCAAGCTAAGGAGTCCAGATCTTACCAAAATTCGTATTCATAACTTGTAGGAAGGGATAAACCTTAATAGATTTTGTTTTGGTCACATCTCCTTCGTTACTTATCGGATTTTGATGTTCTTTATATGGAAATGACCGCGTTGAAAATATATCTGATAATATAAAAATATGTCTATAATTCCAGACTGTTTTTCTACAGTAAATTAATTAGTGAACGTATATCCAGTTTTGGCAGCTTCTTTACATTCCAAATATATCCAAAATTTTTCTTTTTGACTTT
The DNA here is from genome assembly GCA_029959085.1 of Nemophila menziesii. NCBI lineage: Eukaryota > Viridiplantae > Streptophyta > Magnoliopsida > Boraginales > Hydrophyllaceae > Nemophila > Nemophila menziesii. Next base: position 11,435,634 of record JARWIR010000013.1, on the reverse strand, counting down.
GACTAAGGGTTTTCCTTTACTTTTAATTTTCAAATAAGTTTCCATAGGTGTAATAGCTTCCATATATCTAAGTGCTACACAAATAATACACCAATTACGCGCAGAAACTCATAAAATAGCAAAACACCTAAGCTAGACAAGAAAATGTAAATTATGAATAAATGGGGGAAATCCCGAAATTAATAACTAAATAACCCTAAAATGATGTCTCAAGATTTATTTATCACAAATAGATAGACATCACCTATTTAATCTGTTCAAAGGCTTTGGTGATGTCTGGTTTTACTGTTGCATATGTTTTGTTAGACATTTTTCTTTTCTTCTTGAGAAAATGGCATGCCTCATGGGCCATAATTATGTTTTTATTAATTTCTCTGCCTACACCATATGATGTTTGGTTTTCCTCTACAATCTAGGCATTCATGTTGAATTATTAGGACTAATATCTGAGTAATCACTTTATAAATAAAGTTGGAGCAACAAATGGGGCTTGTAGTGACTTATATTCTTGGGTTTACCAAACTTTTGGATCAAGCATATAAGAGTTTGGATGATACATGTCAAGTCACTCTTATTTTGAACAAAGTCATCGAATAATCTCAAATGTCAATTTTTATCACCTCCGAGTGATGCGTGAAAAAATTGCCTGAGTAGCCATTAGTTCCTGAGGCTTTATCACTCCCCATAAACCAAACAACTTCTTTAAACTCTTTTGTACGGACTAGCTTGGTTAGTTTTGTATTCATATTCTTATCAATTCAAGGTTTAATTTTATTAATCAAGTTTGAGTAGTCTCTATTTCCCACAGATTGGAATATGTTAGTGTAGTATTGCTTTATTGTATAATAAATTTATTTAGGGTTTTCTGTCCAGTCCTCTTGCTTAATTTCAAGTCATAGTATTTTATTTATATCTATTCTATGTTTAGTAACATATAGGAAATGTTTTTTTATATGTCTCCTAGAGTGAGCCAAGTGTTCTTGGACCTGAAGGCACAATATTGCTATTCTTCACTCCATATTTTTTTCAATCTCTCAATTTTTCATTATAAAGTGTAATATTATAATTATTATTGATATTGGTTATTGTTTCAAGTTCTATGATTATATGTTTTTACTCTTTATATTAAATTTGAACTCTTCTCTTATTCCACTTAATGAGTGTACTACTAAGGAAAGAAGGCTTCTTACCACATCTTAGGATTACTCGACCTTTATAGCTTTTAGTATTTAGCTATGTATTTGGCACTAAGGTGTTACACTCAGTATCCTGAAGCCATGATTTCTCAAATATAAATATTTTTGTATTAGTCTCAACTTCAAGATCAAAGTGAACTATGATAGGCGAATGATCAGATCATATGGCAAGTATCATAGCCACCCAGGAGTCCTTAAATGTATCAAGATATTTATCATTGTATATGCATCTATCAAGCTTTAATTTATATGATCTTTTCCTACTCTCTTATTTGTCCAAGTGTAGGCACACACACACAACAGTGGACCTCACTTAAGTTTAATTTGTCTATGAAAAATTTCAAGTTTGCTTTACTTTTTCCTTCCTTTTGGATTCCCTCCTAATTTTTCATGATCGAACAAGGTGAGATTGAAGTCTCACATTATATTCCATGGTATATATCTACAACTAGGGGCATAATCCACTATTTGATTCAAATTATGTTTGTTATGATTCTCATCACTGGAAATTTAGACAAAAGTTGTATAGAACAATCTATGTTTTTAATATATGTTTTTATAGTTCTTCACGTTTTAATTCTTATTTATAAGTTTTATAAAAAATAGCCAACCCCCCTTCACACATATCCTATTGGGTCCATATATTCTTACAACATCATATCAATAATATTAGCAATATCTAAATGCTTGGAGATAATTTTTTTTTGTTTTTCAAAGAAGCATTACGTGGGGTGTGTTATGAAAACCTCCTTAAGTGTATGAATTGTTAAGGGGGAACCATTCCCCTGAAAATTTCAATCTATATGAATTAATCAAGTATCTGGAGTTGTTCAGGATCAACCCCGCAAGCTCCTTCTGTATCTTTCCCCTTTTTTGATTTAGTGTTAGCTTTCTCTTCTTCTAGAATGGCAAATTCAATTTTGTTAATCCTCATCCTTGTCCAAATCACTTTGTATCTATCACTGGACCCATACATCTCATGCATGAGATTCTTACTTCCTTTTAGTTTGTATTCCTCAACTCTTTGCATAAGTGATTCTTGCGTACGATTGTGTTCTCCATCCTTTAGACACCATAGTTTATGGCTCGAGTTTCCATTTTGAGCAATCAGTTCATCCGCCAGTTGTACTTCATTAAAAACCATCTTATTTTAAGATAATATATTTTCTTTAAATAAAGTGAAGATTGCAGCTTCTTTAATGAAGATGAACGACAGAGTGCTATTTGCAGCAACGGTTGGTTGAATAGGTTTTGGGGATTTGGGTGATGGGTGTAGGGATTTAGGGTTCACAGTTGTGGTTTTATTATGTTTTAATTTGGGAGAAGATGTGCTTAATATTTCCTGGACTGAAATAACCTTTGGTATCCAATTGCCAAATGTTTTGGCTTTTTGGGCTTGGGTTTGCTTTGGAAGCTGGTTTTTCGTATAAAGACTGAAAGTACCATAGAGCCCCCGCTTTGAACACAAAAGCACTGTAATATACATAAGCAGTCACATCCATTTCTAGTAGATTTGAAATTTAAATTTACTTTTTCATTTCCTTTAGTCTTGCATTTCTTGGCTCCTTACTGGCTCATAGAGTCTTCCAAGGGTGAGTCTTTCTCCTTCAATGCACAACTTGGTAGTGTTAAGCTCACCTCCAGCTGATTTTCAATGAAACTAGGCAGAGTACCATAAATCCACATATTAAGTCTACTTTTTACTTTATTTTCAATTTTTACGATTTCTTGCAACATGATCGATCATGCCATAGGAAAAGCAGCCATCTCCCAGATTCTTACATTTAGTACCTCTAAATGCTCTTCCTCCCCCACTATTGAGCATAAATTTACCCATTAGTGGCTTTTTCACACTGAGTGACAGTTTAGATCTTGGATTGTAAACAATTTGAAGGTTTTGATAGCAGTGGGGGAAGGGAAATGGCTTTAATACCACCAATTTGTTTTGCCACTTTCATGACATTGTATTCATTGAGCATAGTGTTTAGGTAAACCATAAATTTGAATCCGAAAAATAATTTGGTTTCTTTTTTCCTCTGAAATATTGATGCTCGATTGATACCTTAGGATTATGATATATTTTTCGGTGATGCTCTGTGGTCTATTGTTCCATATGTGCTCACCATCTTCCTCAGTTTCAAATTCAATAGTGCAGGCATTGAATCCCTTTTCACTATATCGATATACTTGAGCCCCCATTGTTTCAGAAATGATATTTTGAGAAACATGAACCTGATAGTTTCCTTGTATATGATTTTTGCCATTAGTTTTGAATCATCACATTGTGCGTAAATAGAGTTAGGATCTTCGTCAAGAACAAGATCCTCCTGTTCTTTTCCTAGCCTGTTTTTTCGCATGTAGAATTCCATGACAATAGAGGGAAAAGTGAAAATAGTTACAATGAAAGGTAATAACTATGGCAGAAGAATTAAGGCAAAGAACCCTATTAAATGACGAGAGGAACTCTCTTTAATAAAAGCTTAAAAAGTAGATGAAAATGTTGACTGTAAAAGAGAAAGTAAGGTTTATATTTAGAAAGGCTATAAGGTTTAAAGAGACATTATTAATCAGAAGTTTATGGAAATAGAAATCATAACTGAAGAAGGGTGAAAGGAAAGATCTGAAAGAAAAGAAGAAACTTATCGAAAGGAAGAACGGCTTAAATCATGGTGGTGCTCTAGTTAATTGTGGTGGCGATAGGGTTGGAGAGGTGGTGGTGATGGACTTTGAAATTTGGATTTGGAAGAGTTTTAGTTGGCTCTATGGTAAATCAAAATATGCCTAGGCTTTTTTAATATATAGAAAAACCATTTTAGATTTTTAATTATTTAGATTTTGACAAGATTCGAACCCCAACTAGTACTTAGTCTAATAGTAAAGCTTATCATAATTTGTTTGAAGAGTAATAGTATATATCATTACTCTTTTTTAAAAGACTTTTCGAGAAGGGCATGACATCAACGATCAATAAATACACTTAGCATATTAATGATATAATTTTACATACATATAGTACTGTCCTATATTTATTGATCATGCTTTAATGTCTTCTTTCTTAATCGAATTTCTTTTGTCATTTATTAATACTACTTTGTTCAACCTTACCGTGCACGGAGATGGTGATGTCTGAACTAAAAGTATAATTATAAGTTTACACTAATTAACAATAGAACAGCTCTTGCGTTCAATCTTATTCATCTACCACACCCTAGCTAATCATTCTTCAAAAGTTAATAGGAGTAGTATAAATTATTATTGCTTTAATTAATGGATATATTAATTTATAAAATGGATTCAGTTCACTTGGTCACCCCAAAGTCATGTAAGCAATGGCTTTAAAATTATATATCTAAACAGTGTCTAAATTCACCCGAATAAAATAATATAATGTATGAAGAATCCCAAAATTTTGGCTTTCCTAGAATTTGTTTATCCATTTAGAAGTCCAAAAAATCATGATTAAAGGAAATCTTTGTCTAAAACAAAAGACAAAAAATCCATTTATCATAAGATGCAAAATGACATAACGAGATTCAGTTATGATCTTTAAAATTGTCATAATTAGAAAAAATTATTTATGAGAAAAAGAAATGAAAATACGTAAAAATCGATGTTGAAAAAACTGTTTGAGTTTTGATTGAGTTTCAATTAGCTTTTCAGAAAAGGAAAAATAAAAAACATAAACTAAAGAACATATGATATATCGTGGTTCGACAAAAAGTTGTCTACATACACGTTGGGCTCCGATATGAGAGTGTCGATCCACTATAACCACCGTTATCACCGATTACACTTGGCACTCTTACAAAATTTAACGTATTCATCGTGACCTTAAATAGAAAGTGCTAATCTAACATCAATACTCATCTACGCTGAATATCTAATCTCGAATCAAGATGATTAGAGTAAAATAAAGATCTAGCTAACTATTACAAGAGATTTCAAGTCTTGAATACACACCACGAGCAAACCCTAGGTTTGACTTAGAAGAGACGAAAGAGAGTTTCTGAAAAGATTGAACAAAAAGAATGAGTTAGGGCTGTGAAGAGAATGCCTTTTATATGACACAAATAGGTATCAAATCTCAGCCGCCCATCATAATCACAATCAACGGCTTATAAGCTTTGCCTCCTTTATTTAACAAAACGACGTCGCAGATGTCCACACGTATAAGTCAAGTAGTCAAACCAGGATAAAAGAATGAATTGACCAAGCCAATTATTCCACATCAGGTTAACACATCACACACTTCACATATAACAACATCTCCACCTGGAAGTGTGTAGCACATGATCAGCTACAAGAACATCATATCCACTAGTAGTTATAGCAGAGACATATACTCACCATCATCATTGCCCAAATTTCTTGCACAAGAATCAACCAACACATGACAAATCCTAACAAAGTTTGAATTTGGAATTAGAAACCAGTTTAGTACCCATATCAGAAGGATTAAGTTCAGTTGAAACTTTTTCCAATTTCACTTCATTATTAGATAGAATATCTCTAATAAAATGATATTTTACATCAATGTGTTTAGTCTTCTCATGATACACAAGGTTTTTTACTCAAGTGAATTACACTTTGACTGTAAGAAAGCACAACTGAAATACCCTTTATCAGTTTTACCTCCTTGAGGAAAATTTGTAACCAAATAGAATGCCAATTCTTCATGAGATGGTGTCGTATTGTGAAGCACAATATCGTAAGAGTTATTATCGACACCAGTTTCAATAAATATTCTCTTGCCTCCATAGTCAACTCACCAGTGATCATCCTATCTATCTGTATTCCTATAGTAGTTGACATCACCTGGTTTATATCACCAAACTATTTTTTATACCAATCAATTATTGGTTGTGCTTTCAAAACATCTATTGACAATTATTCTTCACCACACTCCATCCCAAGTACTATTTCAATCTTCCTCGGGGTAATATTCAGGATTATTATCCCGATGGTAAAACTATTCGACTCACCTGAATAGAACTCAATTATATCCTTAACTACCCGATCAGATTTTCTAAAGTTCGGGTAATCATTCCTTCTTTCAAACAAGGCCAACCATAGATTATCATAGTGTCTGGTGGCGCTCGGAAAAATGGTTTATTGTCAAACCGGGGTTCTTCATGATCTTGTATAACCCATCTAAACTTAATATTTTAATGGTCTGAACATCATGTGTAAACATATAAATGCATTTAGAACTCGTAAAACACTTAGCTTATATAGCTATAAAAACAGTGAATTTCTCAATGTGATATATAATTCACTGATGATTGAATGAGTAAGAAATTTTATCACTAATCCTGAGCCAAAATCTTTGGACAATTTTATTAAATGGTATTTTTTTTACTAATACTCAGTAAAAACCTTTGAGTGATGCACAAATTGAAAGTTTTACGCTAATACTAAGTAAAATTCTTTGAGTGGTTATTAATATCTCACACTAATACTATTAATCATCTATCTTTCACTAATATTGAGTAAAATTCTTTGAGTAATGCACAATATCTCACTAATAAGCTATATAAATGCATGAAAATTCTAAGTATTTATTCACATATACTAAATTATTGCTAACTAAATCTCTAAGTGTTACAAACCCTCAACTATTATGAAGTACTAACATATAAAACACTGAGTTTCTACTAATACTCAGTTATAATACATGTTAGCACAAAAACTCTAAATTTTTGCTATTACTTCGCGATCTTTGTATTTTTGACAAAACAGATAACACAAGGACCCTGAGTACTCGGAGAATACAATAACCAAACTTTGAGTACTTTAAAAGTAAAAATATCACTTAGTTTTGTGAAGAAACTCTATAAAATCACTAAGTATGACTATTTTTCAGCTCATGTTCTTACAAATCACTGAGTATTTGTAGAAGAAGTTATGGTTCAAGGAAAACTTGACATTAGCTAGTTACACAGAAGAAGGTGGTATGAATGCGTATTTACAAATTGTTTTAATCCCTTTTTAACTAATTGCTCAACGTTTGTTGTTGATTAATCATTGTTAAGTCACTGAAAAAGCGTCGTCCTTGTAGAGAAACAACGAAGATAGAAAGCTTGAGCGTCTCTTGAGTAGAGCCAAAAATGGTGTGGAGTGAAGAGAGAAAAATTGTAGTATAAGGGGTAATGAAATGCATGCAAATGAGAAAGCTGATTATTGGAATTCTATCTATATACTATAGGGGTATTTCGGTCATATAATATTTTAATGGCCTCTTAATAGAAAAGTGTAGAGCCAAAATCCCCATGAGCCATAATAATAGTTTCCAAGACCCTATTGGGCAATCGCCCTTGAAAATAACATGTGGAATAAGGAATGAAAACATCGTATCAAAATGTAAACAACAAATTAACATACAAAGCAACGACAGATGAAAAAAATAAACCAACCATCTATAACAAAATTCGTTGTTGTTCACCTTCGTAAAAAAACAACACTCTGAAGAACTCTAGTTTTGTCATCGTTTTTCAATGAACCATGAACACAACCCCGTCGATCAAAGAGGTTTTACACCAAAACAACACCACCATTGAACCTCGGCAAAGATAAATCATCAAAGAATTTTTTGTCTTTTTACACATCAAAATCATCAGAGATGTCTTTGTTTTTCTTACACAACATAATTACGGGACACTTCGTCTTTATTACATAAGATATTCAAATGAGAAAGAATCTTATGAATGAAGTAACTATATAAAATATAAATGAAATATAAACAAGTCCAGGGATTTAAGTTGGGGGATTATATAAAGATAAAGTAATGATATATATCAACACTTATTGTTTCACCTTTATATTACTTTCTATGTGAGAGTTTTAAACACCAATAAATAGTTTATTTTCATAATTATTAGCTCCCTCCCTCTCTCTCTCTCTCTCTCTCTCTCTCTCTCTCTCTCTCTCTCTCTCTCTCTCTCTCTCTCTCTCTCTCTCTCTCTCTCTCTCTCTCTCTCTCTCTCTCTCTCTCTCTCTCTCTCTCTCTCTCTCTCTATATATATATATATATATATATATATATATATATATATGCTAGGTATAAACCCGCGCCTGAAGGCACTCTGAAAAATATAATTTAGAAAAATAAATTAAATATAAAATAAACACATTATTCTTGAGGTAATTGAAGTTGTATAGTGTTTTTGTCTATGTTCACTTTTACAAATCAAATAGGTCAATAGTTTAAATAACAATGTCAAAAAAAAATAGTTTAAATAACATAACTAATAAAAGTGCGGGAACATGAGTAGGAAAGTAAGTGTGATTTTTTTTTTTTTTGAAAATTTGAAAAGGTATAAGATTGTGGAAATTAGTTATAATAAGATATTTTATTATAAATAAAAAAATAACAATAGAAATGACCCACATATAATCTAACAGCTGAAAAATATATACGGAAATCAAGACATTTTGAGCTGTCGATCTAAACTGAACAATCTGAACCATTAATTAAACTTGATCTAAATGTCGAAAATTAGGAAAAAAAATCCTAACGGTTTAAAAATATAAAGGGGTTAGGAGACATTTTGGGTCGTTGGCCCTTCTCCAATATTATATTATATTATATATATATTTAATGCCACATAAGTTGACAAATAAGAGATAATATAAGGATGAATAAAAAAGAGATAATTCTCAATTAATTACACTTCCTCACTTTTCATTCTCAAAAAAAAGAAAGGAGGAAATTACTTACTACTTATTCACATATTTCAACTTAATTCTCAATTAAGCACATGGTCATATTTACCTTCCATTATTGTCCTTATATGGTTTTTTATTTTATTATATATTTATATTATATTTATATTTAATATCTGAATTTATTTTTTCATTTTTTTAAATAATTTTTTTTCATTTTTTTTTCGATTTTTTTTTTAAAATTTTTTTTTCGGATTTTTTTTTCGAATTTTTTTTTTCCGATTTTTTTTTTGCGAAGATTTTTTCATTAACACACAAGTCCATACTGTTTTGTGTTACTGTAACTCATACATCAAGCGATTGTGTGTTACATTAACACATAATCAGATGTTCAGACTATCTGTACACTATTATCTATTCTCGTATACAAATATTCTGTATATCTTATTCTGTGTTCCTGCAACACACAATTGTATATTTGTGTGTGTTTAAGCAACGCAAAACTGTAAATGACACACAAGGCCATACTGTTTTGTGTAACTGTAACTCACACATCAAGCAATTGTGTGTTAAATTAACACACAATCAGATGTTCAGACTATCTGTACACTATTATCTATTACTGTGTACAAATATTCTGTATATCTTATTCTGTGTTCCTGCAACACACAATTGTTATTTTTGTGTGTTTAAGCAACGCAAAACTGTAAATGATAAACGCATTGTGTGTCTTACCAACACAAAACCCATACTGTTGTGTGTTACTGTAACACATACTTCCAGCAATTGCGTGTTGCATGAACACATAATCAGCCTACATATACATTATTCTATACCTTTGTGTACAAATATTCTGTCTGTCTGATTTTGTGTTCATGTATCAAAAAATTTGTTATTTATGTGTGTTTAAGCAACTCAATATTATACATATTGGGTGTTCATGCAACACACAACACATATGATTTTGTGTTACTTTAACACACAATTATCATATGTACTAATCTTACATCATGTTATCATGGAAAAAAAATTCCGGGGGAAAAAAATCGAAAAAGAAAAAATCGACAAAAAAAAAATTCGAAAAAATTCGGAAAAAAAAAATATTTCCTCAAAAAAAAAAAATTCGAAATTTTTTTTTTTTCGAAAAATAAATATTTTTAAAAAAATCTGAAAAAAATAAATAAACATTAAACTATAATTAATAAAATATATAATTAAAGTAATTAATAATAGGTGAAAGGATATTTTGGTAATTGGGTAATATTGTGTGCTTAATTGAGAATTAAGTTAAAGTTGTAATTAATAGAGAATACTTACCTTCTCCGTGTAATTAATTGGGTGTTGCCCCAATAAAAAATGTGATATATAACATTGCTTTAAGAATATCATAATGTTATATTCCTAAAGGACATTTATTGGAATAATACAGAATCTAAGGCACTTAATGACCTATAATTTGACACTAATAGACATCGGTCCCTTAAATTTACTATTACAGAAGGTATTTTTTTCTATAACTGCATAATTATTATTATTTTTTTTGTTCAAAAACATATATTATATAAATTGATAGTTTAAAATATTATAAATTAACTTATCCTTTTAGTCTCCTTATCACTAAGTAGGATCATAGCCAACTGGGTCGAAATGTGGGTATTTTAGTTGTCAAACAGAGTGTTTAAGAATTCCCATTTAGCATCCCAGTCAGCTGTCTCATTTCCGCTTCTAGAAATTGTAACAAAATTAGGGTTAGATAATTCTGTAAAACCATAAATATTACAAACAATACTGTAAATTGAATTACACTTAATAATCTGATTTGTTGAGAGAGGTTGCATAATCTTTTTCGCGTCATTCTCGATAATCACGCTTCGCGATGAATAGTCCAATGCCATTTTAGTCGTCTACAAAATGTCTGTTGCCTCTGCCGCAAGGACCGCCTCTGTTCTAAATTTTCAATTTTACACTGTTAAAAAATCTCCATTAAAATCTTTTACTATACATGTTATCACAACTCCTTAAAAATATTTATCATTTGGATTTGAAGTTTTATAATATTTCTTTCATATTTGTGTGACATGTACTATTGTAATCAAAGATTTACACTTTTTTTATTATAAATAAAACTATTTCTATTTTGCCAAATTTACCAAACAATATTACAAATCTATTCTACTTTGATTTAATTCTCTCGTGCAATATAGTATATAAGGCTAACTAATGAAATGATTAAGGTATCAAACCAAAAGATTAATTAGTTACCCAATCACAGTATTGTGATTAAGGGAAACACTCACGTGGCATGTGAGTAACATATTCATATCATTTGTCAGTCTCTCACGATCCATCATAATTGTTTCTCATGGCAGGACCTTTTACTCCATACGTGCTCATTATTCAAGTTTACTCACTAATTCAAACTTTTACAAAAATATATAAAATCCATTAATTGTTCCTCTTTTAACTCAATTTTTTGGTTATAGGATTCGTATGTAGTAATATGAGACTAAGCAATATAGTTACATACGTAAATAAGTAGAGTAGCATGGATACACATTAATGACTAATTTTACAAAATTTAACACCAACTTATACAACACTCTCAATACATAATGATACGATGTTAACAGTGAACATCAACAAGTCACGCAAGTAAGAAAAACTTGCATAAAATATAAGTAATGATATATATTATTTAAATTTACATTATCTAAGTAATGATCTGGTTTTTATTTTTGTTACATAAGAAAGGCACTTTGGATTTGGAGTCACTGACTCTCGATTCAAATCTACACCACTAGATTAGATGACTAAATCCTTGACCAGAAAGCTAATCCCAACTAGTTAAAGTGGTGATTTAAACGAAATAAACTGTTAATTAAATAAATAATAAAAAATAATATTTATTTCTATTCAAATCATATATATCATAGATTAGTATATATTAGATGATATATTTTATGATGTACATAGTATTACTCATAAAATATAATACTCATAAAATATTTGCATGATCAAATTTGTGGCATTTGATTACGAAGTGACCAATATAGAATATTTATGAATGTCTAAAATGGAAAATCCAAGCAGTAAAAACCCATTGCAATTGCCATTGCACCATGTTGTATAATGCTTTTTTAACTAACTTTTTGAGTGCAAAGCACTTTTATGTTTGGCAGCCATGTGAGTGATGCAGCTTTTGTATAACTACAATTATCTCATATCTCTATTTCTTTTTTGGTCAATAAACATAGGATTAACCGTAGACCAACTCTATTTGGTTGGAGCCAGATTTTTCCTATGGAAAGGTCAGATAAAGAGTCAAATATGGGTCGGAGTAATATTTCTGTTTTTTTATTGCACTATACATAGTTGGAATTGAGCATTTGGGTAAATATCTTGAAATCCTATCTTCATGGGTAAATTTAAAATAAAATCTCTTAAATGGCTGATTGAAATAGTCTTGAAAAATATAGAGAGATGGGATACAAAAATATTGACTAAGAGTGGAAAGGAAGTGTTAATTAAGGCAGTGATTGGAGCTATTCCCAACTATATCATGTCAGAAGTGTAGCATTGAGGTGAGGAGCTACACATATCCTTAAAGACAATTTTCTTATCCCAAAAAAAGTCACTTCTCATTTGACTTTATTGATCTCTAACTTCTATTGGGATAATCAAGGAGAAGGGAGGTGTCACTGGATCAAGTGGCAAATCCTAATGAACTGTAAAGATGATGGAGGCCTCGAGTTTAAAGACTTTCACTGTCAAAACCTTGCGTTGTTAGCCTTAAATGCTTGAAAATTCAACCTGAACAAAAAAAATTTACTTTTTAAATGGTTTCAAGGGAAATATTTCCCTAAAACTGACTTTTTCCAAGCACAATTGAGTAGTAATTGCTCATGGGGTTGGAAAAGTCTTATTGAAGGAAGAAACTGCTTTATTAAAGATATTAGATGGAATGTTGGTAATGGTAAGAAAATTAATATTTGGGATGATGTTTGGATCCCAAATAGTGACAAAGTAATTAAATCCAATGGTTGTAACTTAAAATATGTATCTGAGCTGATGGATACATAGTCTTTTAGATGGAATCTTGAGTTACTTAATTTGTATTTTCCTCCTAAGGCTGTAGCAACCATCTCCTCTACATTTCTCTCACAACTCAACCTTGAAGATGTGCCTTTTTGGCCTTATTCTTCATCTGGTTGGGTTTCAGTAAAAGACATGTATAGGAGACTTTGGATGGCTCAACAGCTTAAGGAAAAAAATCTTGGTAAAAATAAAGGAGAACAATCTTTCATGTTACAATCTCAGGATTGGAAAACTATTTGGGATATGAATATGGTTCCAAAAGTCAAAAACTTTATATGGAAGTGTTGTGAAAATGTATTACCAACTAATGAAAATAGGAAAATAAGGAAATCATGTACATCTGACCTTTGTACAATTTGTGGTATTGAAACTAAGAATGTTGAGCATCTTATCTTTCATTGTTTTTGGGCTAGGGCTGTTTGGTTCGCAAGCCCTTTGAATTTTGCTCTTTAACTGAACCTTCTTTTAATTTCAAGAAATGGATTAACTTTATTAGGTTAAGCCTTTCTGAAACTGAGTTTTGTAAAAATGGACTTGGTGAATTAGCTTTTTACATTGTTTGGTTTATTTGGAAAGGAAGAAATGAGACTATATTTCGTGGGAGTGTACCTGAACCTATGAAAACCTTAACTAATACTTTAAAAGCCTATGATGATTTTAACTTATCCAAAAGGATTAACTCTGAGGCTAAAATGGATAATAATCTTATTGTGAGGGATAATTTATTGCTCTTACAAGGAAATAACTTACAATCTAATGCAATTCAGGGGCAAACCTTTAGAGATGGCAATGTGGGGAAATGGTCACCACCATTATCAGGATGCATAAAAGTGAACTGTGATGCTTCATTTGATCCTAAAACTAACCAAGCTTCCTTTGCTTGTCTTGCCAGGGACTCAAATGGAAAACTTATTGATGGTTGTCCAATTTTTTTTTTTTTGCTTATTCTTCACTTGAGGCAGAGGCTAGAGGACTCATAAAAGCTTGTGACATGGCTTCTAAATATCAAACAGGCAAAGCAGAGGTGGAGAATGATTGTCAAGTCCTCATTCACCAAACTTACAAAGGAGAGAAGACTTTTTGTAATATTAGAGGATTAGTAAATTGTATTTTGAGACTTAAGTTGTGTTGTAATATTAAAATCTCCTATATTAGGAGATCTAAAAACATGTGTGTGGATTGGGTTGCTAAACAGGAGATTAAAGGCTCCTTGTTTAGCATTTGGACTTGTTTTCCTCCTCCCAAACTTGGTGCTCTTTTGATTAGTGACTTTAGCACTCTAGAGATAGGATAACTTGTAATATTTCTTGAAATTTTTATTTATGCTTCTTTCGACCAAAAAAAAAAACTTTTTATATTTTATTACTGAAAAAATAAATATTATAAACATAAAATAAATAAAAGTTGAATAAAATAATTTTAAATAAATCAAAAATGCTAAATAAAAGAATTTGATAGACATGTACAATCACTTTTTTATATTTTTTCCAAAACCTAGGGTCATTGCTCCCTCTCCCCTAAATTCTATACAGTTCATTTTAATTATATTTCAAGTGAGAAGTGTTTATTTTAGAGTAAAAAAAGCGTTTTTGGAATAAAATTCAAATTTTGTAAAAATTGTTAAAAATAATTTTGAAATCTAAAATTATTGTAAGTGCTTTTTTTAAGGAGCACATATTTGGTGCTTCTCAAAAAAGTGTTTTTCAAGGTAAAAAAAACTCTTAAAATGCTAAAAGCACTTTTAAGTGTTTATTCAGAAAAGCACTTCCAAACGGGCACTAAGTGTTTATAATTTAAGGTTTTTAATTATAATTAATCATTTTTAGTGAATTTTAAACCCTGACTATATATACTTAATTCAGTTGACCATTAATTTACCACCTTTGACTTTAATTCAGTTGACCATTAATTTATCACCTTTTACTTATATCTTTTCCTATATAGATAAAATACAACCAATTTTAGCCTCTCTTGTATGAAAAGAAAAAATACAACCAATTTAGCAACCTGTTATTTTCATTATTGCCGTCCCCATTAACACATTAGCTCCAAATTTCGCACAAGTATCGTATCAATTCATTTTAGTCAAAACTAAATTATTGGTACCTGTCGAAAATGGAGTCCTACCCTATAATTTACTATAATTTGAATAAGACCACATTATTTTCTCAAGTTTTATTTTATGTTGCATCACTACTAATTTTGTTCTTTACTAAGAACCACAAAAAACATCTGAAACTAGAAAAAGAATCTAAAGACGTTCTGCCTTAAGAAAGCAAAGACGATAAGCATTAGTTTTTTTTTTTTCAATGGACGATAAGCATTAGTGATATCACTATTGGGATAAAAGAGTGGAAAAGTAGTGCACGTTAATTCATGATGGCACATCACAAAGTTCCTTGTCTACTTTCATAATGCTATGATAAGTTTAGCTGCATATTCTTGCTCTTTTTTTACGCCAACTATTTTTTCATGGACACATTACCAACAACAAAAATCATATTCTTACCCTAAAGAGAAAGTAAGAAAAATTACGGATTTTCCTCTTTTTTTATTTAACCATTTTTTATCTTTTTTTGTTTGCATTTTTTCAATCATACTTTCCAAATCATTCATTAACAACAAACAAGGATTTTTCCGGATGATTTTGATCTTAGAAGTACACCCAAACAACATACTGAAACTGCCACAAAAAATTACGGGATCTCGTGAATCTCACGTCACGGGTAAATCCGAAACTCAGTCTCTTCCGATTATGAATAACCTCATGTTATCACATCAGTCACCGGATTATGGTGTGTTTGGTGATTCATTTAGGGAAGAAGAAATCCCTAAACCTGTTTTACCGCTTCTTGAAGATGGTAACAATGGAGCTTCTCTTCTACTCTTAGGGACCGCAGATCAACCTAGCGAGGGCCCTTCTTCTCGGTCTACCATGGAGGAGTGTGGAGAGATTGCCGCCATGAGCTCGAGTACAAAGTATATGCAAGTGGATCCGAGACTTGTTGCTTTTGACACTTCTCGAGAGGCTAAAAATCTACTTCTCCCTTGGCGGCTGGATGAAAAGGTAAAGTCATATTTGGAAAAGGCGTAGGATCAATTGAATGCACAACAATCGTTCGTTAACATGCTTCAAACGAATTCTTATGAGAAAAGTGTTCCTATTGTGAATATTGACAAACCTATTACTAGTAAAAATGTAGCTTCACTTATTGTTAATATCTTAAGTTATTTTAGAAAAGGAAGGAAGAGTTGTTAAAATTATAAAAGTTTTTTCGTAGAGAGAGGATGAGGGGGGCGGGGGGGGGGGGGGGGGGGGGGGGGACTTAAATATTTTTCAAAAATTGAGGAGTCAAATATATAATTTTATTAAATTATATATTTATTTTTTAGTTATAATATACATTTAACACCAAAATTAACTACATGTACTAATAGGAGGATACAAATGAAAACTTAGGTATATGTTTGTCCACTTTGAAAACATGGTATTTCGTTGTGTTGATACCAATTCACTGAATATTTGGAAGGTCTTTTTCTCTAATATACAAAAACATTTAATAATATATTTTTATATATAAAATTTGATGGCCAAAATTTTATTTTATATTTATATGATTTGATAAGTAAAATTTTTTATTAATCAATTATCTATTTCTTACTCTACAAAAATGAATTATACATATCATTATTTTTGTAAACTTAGTTAAGTATCCTAAAATTCAACCCTCTCACACGAGACGTAAATAGCTAAGACACCATAAGAGTTTAAAAAAATTTATCGATAAAGTATTACCCTAAAATACTTTTCATTTAGTAGTAAATAATCAGGCTTGCACAAATTAACCCTAATTACGCATATTATAAAAAAAATAATTCAAAATTTAGAATATCATAGAAGAATACAAATAAAAGAATAAACAGTAAAAGGGTACTAAAATAAAAGACATACAATACAAGGTAAACCATAATCGACAATAGAAGATGAGAAATGAACCGGATGATGATTACCAACCATCCATTAACGAACTAACAGAACCCACAAACCATATATCACACGTGGAGAGCATACCAAGCCACCAAAAAGGAAAACAAATCCAATTCCAAAATTACTTAACACTATTTTTATCCTACCTAGAGGAGATATTTCCAACATGTACATAGAAATACAACTAGGAGTTTGACGAAATGAAGATTAACATACCACATCACTCGTTACATTAAGGCAAACCAAATCAACAATTCATGACCATAAAAGACGCGTCTAACCTACAATCACCACACATTGAAAATCATCCTACTAGCCACTCCCACAACACCAAGCTAACCAAAAATAGCAAAACAAAAACACTCGGTGATTGACAAACACAAATTATCTACATTTCAGGAATTATCAAGCACAAATACATATGAAACGCAAGAATAAACGACTAAACAAATATAATCACTACTAGGCAAAGAAAATAACTAAAAATGCTAAGGGACCTACAAAATCGTCGTCGAGCCTAAAAAGACCAATTCTCCATTAGATACCATCGTAAGACCGTTATAAAACTCAACACACAACCTAGCAAGGCCATCACAAAAATTTACCAAGTTTGGTCGAACTGAACCACCACCACACAACAATACCCTCCATTGCCACAACCCACCGTATTTAATCAAATTTCCAGAATTAATGAGACCCATTGTAGTAACACTTAACTAAAGAAGAACGAAGAGAATATTAGGGAAAGACAAGAAAATATAACCTTATCGATAACTAAAAACATCACCATTGTCCAAAACTCCATTGTAGTGACTAGCACCTCCTCACACACCGACAAGAAATAAGCAAATAAAACTTCTTAGAGACGAACACCCAAACAGAGAAACAAGACCCGCCGTAAGGCTTGTAGACATGGATCTCCACGACCATAGAAAAGGGCTTATAAAATGGTGATTAGACCAAGAGAGATAAAAACCAGAAGTTAGATGAAACAAGCAAAAATAAAGACGAAAAACATGTCATTCAACAAACAAGTGTAGACGATTCCAAACATCGAAAGCCAAACAAACTTTGTTGGAAACAACCTCTCCATTTGTTAAAAAATGCAAGCCACGAAGATCAAAGTATATGTGTGACCCAAAAGTGACATGTTTTCATAAAACAATATGTCACCAATTTTTTACCCCTACATCCACCATTAAACGATACTATTAAATATAGGGTGATTGACCTATAGGATCTTGGAGACCAACTTCATGGCCTATAGGAACCTTGTGGTTAAAATTCTTATTCTAAGAGGTTACCACCCAATCTTATGGGTGACCAAATATTAAAATACATTAAATAAAACAAAAACCACATAAAGACAAAAAATAAGTGGCATTAAACATGGATCACCAAATTAGTGAGTCATGAATATCAACTCATTGAGTATCATCTCACTGAGTATCGATATTTTCCATCTCCGACCACAGCCCACCGACTACCGCCAGTTCCGTTGAATATTTTACTGAGTGGTCTGTGAATTTCACTGATTGCTCGGATAATTTATTGAGTATTCAACAATTTTATAGAGTATTGGGGGAAATTCACTAAGTATTGGGAAAAAAATCACTAAGTATCGAGAAACTTTCTTTTAGTACTCAGTAAAAAATACTAAGTAAACACAACAAATACATAAAAAATAAATTCCATTAGCAAACAAATAATATAGCATAATAAATTCAAAGCTAAATTTTTTGAATATAAAATCAATACAAAAAAAGAAAACATCTTTTTATTATACACGATTTTAAACAAAAAAACAGTAAACCTCTATTCAAAGATGATGTAGTTGGCTCGTGGAGAAGAGCTCGTGAGAAACCTTCCATTGGAGCTCTTTTACCCTAAAAATCATCGGAGTTCACAACACTATCAACGTTCTTCTTCCCTCAACAAAACAGAAATCTTCCATAACACCAAAAAACCATAAAACCAGTTTTGAACACACCAAAACAAAAATAGAACACAACTCGGATTTTCCATTGACAACCCTTGAACACACCATGAAGGTTCGAACAAATCATGATCTCTTTCATATCTGCCATGGATTGATCTTGTATTCTCTTTAGAAATGGTTCGAGTGATGTGGATCAAGCTTCTCTAAATCACTGGGGAAGCTGCTGCGGATTTCCTTAGTTGCAAATCTTTGAGCTTCTCTTTTTCAATGCTCGACCATGGTAGCTCTAGAAAAGTTTCGAAGCTACCTGCGAACTGGAATCACCATTGTTGAAAACCAGTTTGAAGCTCGAACCGTGGATGCTACTATGATCTGCTGCTCTGACGTGTTTCCGCCATGAAGGGAAAACTCAGATATGCTGCTACTTCTATTCGAAAGAAGATTTACTGAAAATGGTAGATCTCATGTGAATGGATTGAGGGAAAAAAGAGAGAATGAGTGGGGTAGGATATGTTTAGGGTTTAGAATTTTGTTCAATTTATACCGTGACTAAAAAACATTTTAAGGTTATGTTAGGTAATGGAAAAAAAAAGTTTAGTGTTAAATCATATTTGTAGCTTTTAATAAGAAGAATAAATTAAGTGAGTGCCTGTTTGGAAGTGCTTTTTGGAAAAACACTTTTATGAGAAGCACCAAATTGATGTTTCTTGAAAAAGCATTTAAAATAATTTTAGATTTCAAAATTATTTTTAAATTTTAAATATTTTTTTACTCTAAAATAAACATTTTCAAACCGCCCAAATGTGATTGAGTTTATATAAAAGATCTCCAAAATAATCTCTTAAATCTGCGATTCGTCCACCTATTATGTGAAATGGTAATATACATACTTGAGTTTAAAAACCGTATGAAATATACTCTTGTGCTAACATATAGCAATCTATACTTCTCGAATCACAAGGGATACAATTTGACTATTTCATTTAACACAAGGACCTTTTGTGTTATTAACCAACAAAGATACAAATCTTTCCACTTCAAGTACATATACAGAGAGTAAAATAAAACACTCGCCCCCTCTCTCATCGTGTGCATATATAATGACACTACACTACATAAACATAAGATAACAACAACTATATAAATCTAAACTTATTCTTAACAAAATGGTTAAGTTTCTGAGAATAAGAGAAAGCTGACGTGGGTTGGTAATAACATCATACAAAAACATTAAACTTCAGGCAGATCAAGAAAAGAAGAGATTTGTATAACAAGAGAAGTTTCGTTGATCAATATTTGTTTTAATAAATTGGAGCTCCATTTTGACTTGGATCACTACCGAGGGCTCTAACCTCTGGACCAATCTTTTAATCAACTTTTTCCCCGCTCGGTCTGATGACATCAATGAATTCATTCCTCTGAATTCTGAAAGGTCTGATTTTCTTATAACTACCTCAATTTAATGCCCATCATTAATTGCTACTTATATTTTTTGTTTTATATATGGTTTTATGGTGTGCCAGAGGCTTCATTAATATTTCTGGGGAGTGAATAAAGATGAATACTAAGAAATCTCATACGATGAAGATTACAAATGTAAGCAGAATTTATCTTTTTTTTTTTATTAAGTACCAATCAAAATCTGAAAGAGTTTAATTGCCTCGGTATATGGTTTTCGATTTTTATTTGTTAATCTAGATTTTCTCAGTATTTTACTATGAATATTCAGATATGGCTTCAATCTCAAAAAGGTGGGTTTTAAAAAATTAGGAGTTTCTTCGAAAAATTAATAAAGTAATTATCTTTAACAACCATAAAATTTGTTTATTTTACGAAATTTGATATTTAATATTAAGAAAAGTTGTTCACTTTGCTTTTTATCCACAACAGATTTCAGAGTTTTCTTTGGTTTCGATTTTTATAATCTTTTGTAATTGTGGAAGCTAATTGTTACGTTTTTTTTTTGTTAATTGATTAAGGAAAAAGAGAAAACACAACGGAGCAGAATAACAGCTCCAGCTAAAGCAACCACGAGCAGACGAGGCTCGAGCAGAGAAAGAAAAATGACATTACTACAAGATGTAAATTGCTATTTAACTCTACTCTTTAACTCACCTTCTTAATTTTGAGTTTGTTATTTTTCAGTTACAGAATTTTACTAATTAATTACAATCTTTATAGGTTGATAAGCTTAAGAAAAAACTCCGTCAGGAAGAAAATGTCCACCGAGCTTTAGAGAGGGCGTTCACTAGACCCTTGGGAGCTCTTCCTCGTCTCCCTCCTTATCTTCCACCTCATGTGAGTTTATTGCACAGTCCTTGAGTTTTAAAAATGTCATGAAAGGTCCCTATGGTCGATAATTATGAGTAAAACAGGTCCCTGACAAGTAAATAAATATTTAATTTTTACAGACACTGGAGCTTGTTGCCGAGGTTGCGGTTTTAGAAGAAGAGGTTGTGCGGTTAGAAGAGCAAGTTGTAAATTGTCGACAAGAATTATATCAAGAAGCTGTCTTTATTTCATCGTCCAAGAGAAACTTAGAAAATTTGTCTGATTCATATGATGTTTGTCAAAACGAGGATTCGAAATATAAGCCATCTAATTTGTCCGATGAAGCTGTTTCACCAGCTTCGGTTACACAGCGTGTTTCTTCTCTCCCCGGTAAAACCATACGAAACACGACTTTTTACTTATTTTAAAAAAAAAAAAAATCAGATATAAGCCTTAGTTACTCTGCTAATTTTGTTTTTTTCAGATGATAGGCAAGGAAAAGAAAATCAATCCTGTTCTAATTACAAAAGGTCGCCAAAGTTAAAAGTTCGGACTATTAAAAAGCCTCCTATAGTGACTAGAACAGATCCGCGAAGATTACAGGTGCATAGTTTTCCTTTTATATCACGCAAAGTTAAATGTCTATAAAGGTCACAAAGTGTATTTTTTACTTTTCAGCGCGAGACTAAGGAAATGAGGGGTGATATTGTCCAAGGTGCAAAATCCTCGGAGGATAATAATCCGAACAAAATTTCGGAGAGTATTCTGAAGTGTTTATTCAACGTTTTCTTGCGAATGAGGGGTCAAAAAAGTAAAAGCGCGAACTTTCTTGATCCTTATGGGATTTGTTCAGAGTTCGGGAATCGGGAGATTGGGCCGTATAAAAATCTTCTCTCTATGGAAACCCATTCGATCAACCCAAGTAGAACTACTCTATCCGTATTCTTAGTTCATAGATTAAAGTAAGTCTTAGTTATTATGTTTCTTTTAAGATATAATTATTATAATTTATAAACGATCGTTCTTGAATCTTCAGGCTTTTATACGAGAAACTTGAATCAGTTGACTTAAAAGGCCTGACACACCAAGAAAAAGTTGCTTTCTGGATCAACATTTACAATTCATGCATGATGAACGCTTTTCTTGAACACGGAATAGCTGAGAGTCCAGATATGGTTGTTGCGTTAATGCAAAAGGCAACGATTAATGTTGGAGGTCATTTACTTAACGCCATAACAATCGAGCATTTTATTTTGCGACTACCTTATCACTCCAGATATGTAAGAAAATATTATTTAAATTATTATTAAAGAAATTAAAATATAACATATACGTATACTATACGCAGACTCTCGGAAAGGGTGTAAAAAACGATGAGATGAATGCTCGGAGTATCTTCGGTTTGGAGTTATCTGAACCTTTGGTTACATTTGCACTCTCTTGTGGAAGCTGGTCCTCTCCTGCTGTAAGTAAATTTGATATTTGTAGTGTTAAGTTTATATATATATATATATATTAATTTGCGCGGATTTTCAAAATAAAGGTACGGGTATATACAGCATCTCAAATTGAGGCGGAGCTAGAAGCTGCGAAAAGAGAGTATCTAGAGGCTGCGATTGGGATTTCAATGAGAAAGAAAGTTGTAGCAATACCGAAACTATTGGATTGGTATTTATTGGATTTTGCGAAGGATATAGAGTCATTAGTGGATTGGATTTGCCTTCAATTACCTAGTGAACTTGGAAAAAAAGCGATGAAATGTTTGGAAAGAAATAAAGACGAGCCTTTAACGCAAGTTCTTGAGATTATTCCGTATGAGTTCAGTTTCAGGTATCTTATACAAGATTAAAATTTATTAGTTTCGATTTTTTGGTGTCTATAGGTTTTGGAGTTTTTATGGATTGTTGTATACAGATATGAAATTGTAGTGTAAGATTATTTCTTTCTTGTAAGTAAATTTTTACTCTGATAAGACTGTTTCTTCAGATGTTTTAGCAATGTAACTGTTGTGTTTGTATTATTTAGTTTGAGTAGAAATAGGATATACAAAGGGTCTCGATTTTGGGACGAAAAGCGTCTTGGGCCAGCCTCTGTTCTCATGACCGGAAGGTTCCAAAGCGAAATAAAAATCCAGTATGCGATTTCTTTTTTTGTGGCATTTGTGTTTCTGTTTGTATGAGCATACAAGATTACCTTCTTGATTAAGATCTATTTATTTACCATTATTTTCATACCTTAATGAATTAAACTGAACGATTGTTCAAAATATTTTCATACCATGGATAATCATCAGAAGGTCACTCTCCCCTATGCGACTGTCTTGGGCTCGATGATTTTAGGCTAGTGTGATATCTAAGAGATATGGCTAGAGTTTTTCATCCATTTGAGGCTAAACCCATGTCGGGGTTGGTTTGTTCAATTATCAACACTACTTTAGGTGTTGTTCAGACATTCCTATCTCTAGTGATATTCTTTCATCGTTCATTTGTTGGATCCATATATTGTATAGCCTCCAACCTCGACCAACTGATATCCACATGCATTCGCCTCTCGGCGAACATGGTATATCTCAAAGTCGGCTATTCCAATCATAATACCTACAGTCATTAAGATTTTCATTTGACTAACTCATATAGTTTACGTCGTTTTTCACTAGCGCATACAATTTTAGCTAATCAATCTCACTGTCTTATTTCCTTTATGTTCGTTCCTTTGCCATTTGTATCCAGAAATGCTCGAAATGAAGTACCTGTAACTCTGACATGAGTGACTCTATCTCACATGTTCCCACATAACTGGCTAATGATTCCCACTTATATCGCCGAATAGTCCACCTATTCCAACTTGTTCCGCTTGTTCCGTCTCACCTCTGTAGCAACCATCAATGTTAAGCTTGGTTTTCACGGAAGGTTTAACCCATTCTACCAAATACTTTTCGCTGAAATAACTAGTATTCCATTAGTAACTTTACCCAAATCCTACACAAAATACCGTATTAGGTTTGTTGCTTTCACCTTACTCAAACATAATGTTCTTCTTATTCGGTTTGTTGCGTCACTTATGACTTGGAATCATTCTGACTCCAATAAATTTCTATCCCATGATCTCTTGGTCTTTGCGGAGTAGCGAACATAATGTTTTAGCTATACCATTTGGTTCAAAGTGCTCTCCGCATTTCATTCCTTCCAAAATTTTCATATTGCAGTAACGAAGAATAATCGCCACTCGGTTCCTTGAATTATCTTTACATAGAACCCCCCCCCCCCCCCCCCCCCCCCCCACACACACACACACACCAAATAACACTGTGGACGAATCTGCTACCCAGGAGACCCTTATTGTACCGGCCTGCCTGGAGTCCCTTGAAGTTGTTATGAGCCTCCCATCAAGCATGTTGCGTTTCATTTCCATTGCAATATGTTGAATATGTGGCTCGGGTTCAGTCACCATCCTGGTGCCCTGCTGGAATGATTTTTCCACCAAACAAGTAGCAGCAATCTAGTTGTCTGTACTTCGCTTGCAGTCCTGAAACAAATGGATTATCGTCTCAGATTCTTCTCTGCATAATTGACATATAGGATTATCGAGGACTCTCACATGAAGAGTCTGTTCCCGTTGGTAACACGTCATTAATTGTGCGCCATAAAAGACCCCAGAATTTTTGGGGGTACTTTACCTTCCAAACAAGATCTCATTTAAATAAAGATGCTAACAAAGGTGGCCACGCATTTATACCCTAATTTTACTAAGAATGTCCTCGAAGTCTCAAGCTCACATTTATATCATTTACAATGTTCGATTTCTTTTCCCACCACCCTTTTTCGCAATACTTTCTCCCATTCCATGATATTCTTGCACATTAGCGAATGCCACTGCTTTGCTACCAAGATCAGCAGGTCATCACGAAAGTACTTTTGCTTTAATGTATGCACCTAGAGAATCGAATTGTCTTATAGAGTGTTCCACCATATATGGCGAAGAGCACTCTACTGTAAGTATGAGCATCCCGCAACCCAGATGACCCTCAACTTTTGGTTTACACAATTTTTTCCATGTCAGCCAATGAATTTTCTTGGCTTCCTATGTCGACTCCAAATGAAGTTTTTGCTTATGCGATCAATGTCATTGCACATTTACACCTGACATTTCATGGTCTTCATATTATACGTATGGATAACACTCAACATGAATTGCACAAAAGTAATTCTACCAACAAGTGACCAATTCTTTTCTTTCTATTCTGGTAACTTTTTCCTCATATTGACTGTAAATTTACAAAAAACCCCTTTTGCCAGGTGACCAAAGTGTATAGGTGATCGAAGGTACGTCCTAATGATCCTTTGCTGCATAATCAGCTATGCGGTGTTAATGATTCTCTGCTTCGTCTTGAACATTCCTGGTGAAATAAATAATAAATTTGTCTGAACTAACTGTCTAGCCAACTTTATCACATCATATCCATGTAGTCTCCCTATTAAGATCAATACGATCTACGGAGGCTTCTAAAAATAACATTAAATCATTAGCAAAGAATGTGTGGGTGATCGGAGGTCCTTGTTGGTTGAGACATATTGGTTTCCATACACCCTGCTTGCACAAACCTGAATAAGAAGGGAGAGATACATTACATATCATAAAATATATGAGAATAAATGGTTCCCCATGACGAATCCCCTAACGGGGGTGAAAGTTGGTAGAGGTTCTCTGTTTCATAACACATGTGTTGTGTTAGACGTCATTGCAAACATCTTAAGAGAATCTCAGGATGGGGCAACCCAAAGTTACTTAGATTTGTATCCTCAATAAATTCCCATCTCATTTTGTCTTACGCCTTTGCAAGGTTTACTTTCATATCCATGAAACCACGCTTACTCGTGACCTGTCTTATTATGTGATTCATTTCATGCACTGGTGCAATGTTATTTTTTTACTAGACCGACTAGGAAGGGAGCTACTTTGAAAAGGTTCAATACTTTCCACGAGTAAAGGTTGCAATATATCCGCTTTCATAATGATTTTACAACATACATTAATTAACCTATTTAGTCAAAATTTACTAACTATTTATGGGTCTGCCACTTTAGGTACAAAATGTATGAAGGTGACATTGAGTCAATGAGCAAGTATACCTCAAAAGAAACCTCCTGGACCATGTCTCACACATCTTTGCCTACCGAGCTCTAACATGTCTGGAGGAAAACATAATTCGTTTCAAAGATTAAATGGAAAAAAATTCACTTACGGGAGAATAAATCTATAAACGTTATGAATGAAAGAATTAAACTTGCTTTCAATAATTGAACATTATAACTTTCACTTTTAAAATCTATTTATCTACTAGTTGTGACATATTAAGATTTGGACGGTCGAATTTGTGAGAAGAGATCCATAGGTCAGGTTTACTTAACAGTTTAAACAAAAATGGAAACTTAGTTTTTCGCAACGTGTGGAGTGATATCGTTGATTTTAATGGGATGAATATTGATTTGGATCTAACTGTTAGTGGTTCATATGAGGACTAAATTTTCAATAGCATAGGATCGTTTTTCAAGTAATATAAACCCTTTTATATTAGAACTTTCTCCGCTCATCCATGTTCGTCATACTTTTCTATTCACACAAATTAAAAAAACCATTATTTTTTCTTATTTTTACTAAACTACCCTCAACAAACTAAATAAATGCATTTAATGATGATAAGTTTATGAATATTAAAAAGGATAGAATTGGTAGAAAGTGTAAAAAAATTCATTGGTATCTTAAATGGACAACCTTTTGTGGACATCTATTTTTAGAAATTATGACAAACATTGATGGACGGAAGGGACAAACATTGATGGACGGAAGGGAGTACAGTTGTTTAGAGTACACGTTCCATGTATTCTATTTTTATCCATTTTTAAGTAATATATACCACTTTTTAATGTTATAAACCTCCGATTCCCGATAACATAGACTTCAATTTTTGTTGACTAATAAAAACAAATTAGTATCGGTCAGTCATGACAAACGAAGAAAGATAAGGAAGAAGAACATGAAAGAGATGAGAAAGACAATATATATATTAGGTCACTAGAGTGTCTAATAATAGGGTCAATGTCGGAATCAGTGATAGTGTTTAAAATACATATTAAAATGAACAATTCTAATATGTATTTGTTGTCAAGGATTTTAAAGGAGAATCGGTGAAAAAAGAATTTTAGAAAAATTGAAGTGAAGTTCAAGGAGTTTTGTGGTACTATGAAGTTACTAAAAGACATTATAAAGAGATTGTTATATTAAAGAATGATTACGAGTCTCTTATGAAACTTTTAATTTCAAGAACGTTTTTTTATTAAATTCGCCTGGTATAATATTGTTAAGTCTATTTTTGGAATTGTAGAACAATGTAACCTAACATTTTCATTTGTATCATACAAATGCAACCGTGTGGCTGATTAGGTCGTCAAATATATGTTTTTAAGCACAATATTTTGTAACTGGAGTTGTTACTCTCCTTCCCTGTTATCTCTTCTTTTGCATCATGATTTAGCCTTTCAGGTGATCGGATAATTGTAACATGTAACCACTTTATTATTTATCTATATATATTATTGTTTGACAAAATAAAAATACTTAGTCCCTTTTATTTTACGTGAGACAAGTCATATGTATCGAATTTAATATTATATTGTATTTTTCACATAAATTTACCACTAAACTATTATTTGGAGACTATATTCGACCTTTTTATATACTTAGTTGACGGTGTTTTTATACCATATTCAAGGCTAAATAACAAATACCGGATAGTGGAATATATCATTATTAAGGTGTTTTGAACTCCAAATTTTATTTTAAATAAACATAATTTATTACTGCTAAGCTAACATTTTTATTATAGTTTAATTATTTAAATTAGAGAATATACACATATTATATATCTAATTAATTTGAGGCTCTTAAAAACATCAAAAAACCAAGTATTCGAAGTGGTCGTTTCTCCAATCTATCCTCCGGGCAGACCTGAATCATATATAGGAAGAGTGGGCCATTTTGCATAATAAAAGTTAAGTAAAACAAAATAAAAGTTTGTCATATGCAGCTATGTTCACGAATTGCATTATAGATATAGAAAGATAGACATGTAAATAAGTTATATAGATAGGAATGATGGTCCTAGCTAGAAATTAACACCGTCCTTTTGATATTGTGATAAATGGTACCATTTCATCTGCGTAAGCATTTTAAGCAACTGAACAAAACACTCTTCCGAAAGTAAAAGAAACTCTAAGGGGATGATTTGCGTGGAAATGCTTCCATGCAACAAAACGGCGGCCGTCATTAAAAACATGGTATTTACTTTATTATTTTATGATATGCCTGTAAACTTTAGAAAACCCTGGAAAAGTTTATTGTAATTATAAACCCATAAAATGATAAAGTAAATACCATGTTTTCAATGACGACCGCCGTTTTATTGCATGGAAGCATTTCCCTGATTTGCGTCACACCACTTTTTCTTCTGAGTAAATACATAAAATATTCTCTATAATATGGGCCGATTGACAACTTACTCACCATAATATCTTTTGATATTGGTTACTCCCTAATATTTGTTTCTGTGACTACTTACCCACTGTTAACAGAAACCGTAAAAAATCGCCGTTAGTTGATCACGTGCTAGTCATACACAAATTTAGCTGGTTTTTTTAACCTCGGGGATTAATGTTATAAGGGTCTTGGTAATCTCATAAAGGCTACTCTTATTCCAAAAAAAAATCAGAAATACATCTCAAGATATCAAATTTTAAGAGGTCCCAATATTTTTTGTAAAAGTAGACTGGGTAACCATCAGGGCCTGGTGCCCTGTCATTACCTATCTCCCAAAGTGAATTCTTTATCCCAACCATACTTACGAGTCTAGTAAGAGTAAAACTCATATTATCATAAATACACGTATTAAGAGTGGCAATAACATGGGAGTAGTCCTTATGACCTTCAGTGCTAAAAATGGAATTAAAATAGTTTTTTATTTCATTTTCCATATCACACTATTTTTCCATCCAAGTATCATTTTCAGTAAGTGTACATGTAATTTTGTTCTTTTTTCTTCTTGTTTTAGCTATAGAATGAAAATAAACAGTGTTTCCATCACCTAGAGTAAGCCACTTTATTCTAGTTTTTATGTTCCAATAATTTTCTTCATAATTCTATCTTTGTTCCATTCTTTTAACAATCAGGTTATACTCATCCCAATCAACGGGAGAGTTTGAGTTGATTATATTCTGTAAAGAAGCTTTATCCTTTTTAAGAAGATTTTTAAGCCAGTTTTTTTGCCTAAATAGTAATTTTCTCAGTAATAAAATTAATTATTTTACTAAATATTATTGATCCCTTTACCCCTAAGGGAAGACATTTCTAACCAGCTCTTAGTAATGAGATCAATACAATTATTGTTATCCAACCAAGTTTTACAAAAAATAAATCTTTTCAACAAAGGAATTTTTTAATATTACTGATATTAACAAGCATAGAATGGTCAGAACTTACTGGGGAAGTATATCCAGCCAAGAGTCTGGGAAATATTTCCTGTTCTAAATTGATACAACACCTATCTAATACTTTTTAATCAACTCAACATGTTGTCTTTTAGTAGACCAAGTAAATTTACAACCTTTAGAATGTAGATTAGACATTTTAAGTTTAGTGAGCCATTTGCTAAGTCTATTCATATTGGTTTATTGGGCCCAAACACCCAATTTTTTATAAGAAAATCTATACATATTAAAGTCACCTATAATGTTCCATGGTAATTTAGGGTGATATTTTTTACAGTCTCTAATAACATTCAATACATCATCTTTCATGTTATCATGGGATGGAATATATGCAAATGTAGTGCAGTACTTGTTTTTATCATCATCATATATTAGACAATGGATATAAAATTCAGTAGATTCCAACACTTCTATATCATTTTTTGGATTTTTATATAAGGCCAGCCCATCTTTAGAATCAGTAGGGTCAATAATGCAGCTCACTTCATATTTTAATTCAGATGCAATGCGATTTACACATTCGAAGAATTTACTGTTTCAGTAAGAAAAATTACTTCGGATGATACTGTAACACAATATCTTTTAGGGTTAGAACTATCAAAGCGTTGCCAAGACCTTAACAGTTCCAACTGAGTTGTGTCATTGACCACTTTGGGTTGATTTGGTTCAACCCCGCAAGACCCTTCAGAAGTAATCATAGCATCCGATTTTGCCTTATCCTCCGACTCGTGTTCAATAGGTACCTCAAGATTGCATTTACCCATCGATGAAGTCTATCTAGATCTCCATATTACATCCATCTTAGCTTTTTTGCTAAGGATTTTATTTTGCGATTTCCTCGTAGACCGATTGAGTTGTCTTAGCTTATTAGTGGTGGAGATTCTACGACTAAGTAGTGTTGTTTCGTTTATCGGGGTTAGGTTTGGGTTAGGGATTTGTTCTG
The DNA here is from genome assembly GCA_029959085.1 of Nemophila menziesii. NCBI lineage: Eukaryota > Viridiplantae > Streptophyta > Magnoliopsida > Boraginales > Hydrophyllaceae > Nemophila > Nemophila menziesii. The sequence goes on along the minus strand of JARWIR010000013.1, from coordinate 11,405,000 downwards.
AAGATATTATGGGGAAAAGATAAAGTATGAGTAGCGGTGATATTAGGTTTATAAACATGCACCCCGATTTTATTCTATGCTGAGAAAGCTTCTACGAGGTCTTCTTTTTTTATTGAGCCAAATGACACGTCTAAAGCCTTAATTGTTTGACTGGTTTTAAAGTCAGACCACATGTGATTAGGAGAGAGGCATTCCACCACCTTAGCATTTTCATTTAACTTCATAAACTTACAATTTATTTATTTATTTTGGATTACTAACGGTTTCAAAATCCACTAGATCTCCCACTACCTTGCCCATGTCCTTCACCTAAGACCATTTTTGTATTTTGTGTTTTTGTTTTCATCTTTACCATTGTCCTTCTTGATAGTACTGAGTCGAGATTTCTTCTTTCTCTCACTGAGTCAAGTAGGGTAACTTGTTTTTTTGGCGCAACATAGTTAATGGCGTTGGCTTCATCCTCCATGGCTGCGAAAACAAATGGCGTCGGTGCAATAAGTTCTTCCCGAATTCCTATTTAATTTCGTGCATCCATTTATCAAGACGTCTTTTGAGTTTTTTTGTCGTTACATTCATCTTCAGTGTGATCTATTAACTTACAAGCAAAACAAAATTCACCCAATCTTTCATATTTGAGCATTCATCTATCTATGTATAAGGCGGATCTAAGAGGAGCAAGACTATTTAACACTTTGTTAGAGTAATAATTTTGATCAAATGTAATTGTTATATTTTGTGTTTCATTTACTTATTTGTTTGAGTAGATAGCATTTTTGCCCCCTGCGTTTTAACCCGATTGACAGGTTGCCCCCTAAGCTTTAAAATGCGCCTTCTTGCCCCCTAAGTTTTACTCTTGTGCCCCGTTACCCCCTGGTCATGTTTTCCGTCCATTTTTTCCGTTAACTATGACGTGGCATTTCCATGTCAGCTTTTTTCTTCTTTTTTTAATCCTAATTCTTATTAATCAATTAAATAAATAAAACCAAGGGTAAAATAGGTTTTTGACAATAGTTTTAATATTATTAATAAAAATAATAAAATAAACCCCCCACCCCACCCCACCCCCACCGAGACACTCCTACCCCCTCTCTTCCCCTTCTTCTTCTTCTTCTTCTTCTTCTTCTTCTTCCCTATTCTTCTTCTTCTTCCCGTCTGGTTCTTCTAAAAAAATCAAAGAATTGCTGGTCTTGATGTTCAAAGAATTATTAACGAAACTACTGCTGCTGCACTTTCATATGGGATGAATAATAAAGAAGGTCTTATTGCTGTTTTTTATCTTGGTGGTGGAACTTTCGATGTTTCTATTTTGGAGATATCTAATGGTGTATTTGAGGTTAGTCTTTTGTTTGATAAATCTTGATTTTGGTTGATTCTAATAGTTGTGTTATTGACTTTGTGTGTGACTTTGAAATCCAGGTGAAAGCTATTAACGGGGACACGTTTTTAGGAGGGGAGGATTTCGATAATACTCTATTGGAATACTTAGTGACTGAATACAAGAAAACTGAAGGTATCGATTTGTCAACAGACAAACTTGCCCTTCAAAGACTTCGTGAAGCAGCTGAAAAAGCGAAAATCGAGCTTTCCTCAACATCTCAAACTGAAATTAACCTCCCATTCATAACTGCGGATGCAACTGGAGCGAAGCATTTGAAAATTACTTTAACTCGTGCGAAATTCGAAGCTTTGGTGAACAGTTTGATTGAAAGGACTAGAGATCCTTGCAAGAACTGTTTGAAAGATGCTGGAATATCGATTAAGGAAGTGAATGAGGTTCTACTTGTGGGTGGTATGACTAGAGTTCCTAAAGTGCAACAAGTTGTGCAAGAGATCTTTGTCTGGAATCTGAGTTTGATGTCTAGATCTATCTATGGAGTCAAACTTCAATGGCAATTTGCTTGATTTTTTTTTAGAAGAACCGGACGGGAAGAAGAAGAAGAATGGGTAAGAAGAAGAAGGGGAAAAGAGGGGGGGGTAAGGGTGTCTTGGTGGGGGTGGGGTGGGGGTGGGGGGATTGGGGGGGGGGGTTTATTTTATTATTTTTATTAATAATATTAAAACTATTATCAAAAACCTATTTTACCCTTGGTTTTATTTAATTAAATGATTAATAAGAATTAGGATTTAAAAAAAAAAAAAAAGCTGACATGGAAATGTCACGTCATAGTTAACGGAAAAAATGGACGGAAAACATGACCCAGGGGTAACGGGGCACAAGTAAAACTTAGGAGGTAAGAAGATGCATTTTAAAATTTAAGGACAACCTGTCAATTGGATCAAAACCCAAGAAGAAAAAAATGCTATTTACTCTATTTGTTTATTTGAAAAATAAGAAAAGCAAAAGCACAAAATTTGGAGTCACAAAGACAACTTCTCCAAGGTATGAATGGATAAAAATAAAACGTTTATTCGAATACAATATAGTATTTATTTATTATCTAAAGTCAATTTACAAGAGCTGAAGCTTCTGTGACTTGAAACTTGTTTGACAAACTAACCAGAAGCTGAGCTATAACAGCTGTGTTGATGGTCGAAGAACTATGGAAAACTTAATGATTTAATTCATGTCATATATAATAAGAATAAAAGCGTATTTAATTATGCTACTCTAGAAGTTCGGAACTAGTCGTGTCTCGTTTAACATTAGCTATGTGTCACGGCGTATGATCACATGTTTAACCTTTTTTTTTTTTTTTTGACAAGGAAATGAAAAATACAATTAAAACATCTAACCTAATACTCTTTTCCTACCTATTTTAGTTAAAGAAATTATATGAATCCAGTAGTAATGTTCTAGCTAATAAAATCAAAATTTTGTCTAATGCATTTAATGAGCATTAGTCAACCCCTTAAAATCTCTTCTGATATACATAATTTTTTAGTTCGGGAATTTTCTAGTATATGATCATATGTCTAACAAGTTAAAGTAATTTCTCAAAAAATATTTACAAATAGAGGTTCTTTATTTCAAACGGTTATGATATAGCTAAAATAAGGCAAGTTATAATCACCTGATGTTCTCAGGAACTGAATCGAGGTACAAAAAGCGTGCTAATTGGAAGAAAGGAGAACAACTTCAGTCATCAAACAATGAATCTAGAATCAATTGTTTACTGACTCAATCAACCACAATATTACCCTTTCACTAAACGAAGAAGAAAGAAAGCCTAGGGTATTAACTACTCCATAGATAGAGTAGTTAATATTACGACATCCAAAATTATTAACATGAGCCTGTGTAATCAAAGATTTCAAAATAGTTCCACAATCATTCTTTAAGATGACAGATTTCTTGTGTTGCTTCACATCCCATCAAATCCCTTGTGCTTCAGCCTATGTTGGATGTCTGGAGACTATTTTCTTCAAACCACTAGCTTGACCGCCTTACCCATCATTGAAACACAAGCTGGAGACGTATCGGCCTATATTCCTACTAATGTAATTTCTATTACTGATGGTAGGTAAATGCCTTACTATTTCTTTCTTCAACCGAATTGGTTGAGGAAAAGGAAACCCCGAACTAAACCACAAGCCTCTGTTACTTTTATGAACTTTCCTTCAAAGTCCTTGATAATGAAAGCAATTACACAACTAGTAGAGGAAAATTGAAGCATCAATGTTAATTATTAATTTGTTTATAGGGGTGGGGTCCAGACTCTACCTTGTTCTTTATTAAATTTCTTACCAGTGATATTATTGTTTGAAGTACTACCTTGATTTTCAAAATTCTTTTCGAATCTATTTTTGTTAGCATTATCAGTCTTCATCTTATAAGTGTTTGCATCCTTAGAACTAATATTCTTATTTTTGTACTCATCCCACTTTTTGTAAGTCTTCTCAGCAGTATGTAACGGGTCAAGGACAATGTTGTTGAATATAAAGTTGTTCCAACCTTTCCAAATATGCCAAGCTACTAACTAATGATTTCAGCATCAAATACATCTATAACAAGTCATTTTTATATCATTTATGATTCTCATAAACCAAGTATCAAGTCTAAAAGTGTTTTGATTTTTAGTGTTGAAAGAAGGGATATAATGCCAGACTGCCTTAGCCCAAGGGCAGGCTAAGAGCAAATGTTATGTACTCTCTTCTTCAGAATTACATAGTTTACATATCTTACTTTTAGTACACTTTCTCATATAGAGACTGGTCTTAGTGGGAAGATTGTTTTTATCATATTTCCACATAAAATTCCTAATGTTAGGGGTACAATTCATATTCCATATAGTTTTCCAAATCCTTGGCTCATATGAGTATGAAGAAGAAGGTTTGGACATAAGTTTGGAAGAAAATAGCTCCTCATGTTTCTTTTTTAAATTAAAAAGACATATTTAACAGTTTAATTACCATCTTTAGATTTGTCCCAAAAGAAAATATCATGCACTTAATACTAGGAAGTGGATGTAACTAATGACTTCTGCAATATTTGGGTTAAACTTATTGTTTAATTTATATTCTAAGTTCTACTACCAAGATCAAACAACTCCTTAACCATGATTAAATTAGTGTCCTTTGGATTAATAACTTTATTGATGTTAGTGATCCATTTATGATTTTGAATATTTATAAACTAACTATCCACTGTTTTCCAGTTTATGTCATTTATAAAAACTTTTCTTCCTTCAAGAAGGCTTCTCCAACCTATTGAAGGCTTCATTTTAAGACTTTATGAAGTAGAGAGTTTGGATTTTGTAATATATTCCAGTCTTGCTTGCATATTAAGACAAGATTTATTATATTGATGTCTCTAAACCCCATAACCCTATTAGATTTTGAGGTAGAGAGTGAGACCCAACTATTATAATGAATACCTCTTTTTTTTTTTTTTATGTTTACCCCACCAAAATTTAGCAGTTATACTATTTATAGTACTAGGTATAGCCCGTGCCTGGAGACACTCCAAAAAAATAAAATTTCAATTAATTGTTTATTTTCTGTTTTTACATAGCAAATGCTTAAAAGGTAGAATGGTTATTTATTTTTAAATATGTAAAATCTAAAATTATAGATAGAGTGTATACAAAAACGATATAAAAAAATTGGTTATAAAATCTAAATAAACCATAATATGTGTATAATTTATCAAACAACTAATAAATAAGTTTAAATACAAAAAAAACTAAAACATAAATCGAAATGTGTGGATCGTATAAAATTGAGTTTTTAATCTGCGGTCTCATAACTCTACAAAATGTCGTGTCAACATACACATGTCGTCCAATGTGAGGAACCTGAACGACAACCTGTTCATTTGAAAAGTATAGAAAAGTAGTTTATAATTTAAATATGATACACATTAGTGTTAAATTTATGTGAATTTTTACCATGTAAGTGAGACTCCATCTAGCCAAGTGTGTTTCTTTTATCCAGTCATCATGCATGATTTTCTTCCAATACTACCAATATAATTAAATTTAACTATTATTGGAAGACAACGTACTTGTATTAGAAAAAAAATTATAAATAAGAGTTTTAAATATTTTACTTGTGAATATCTTATGCGATGTAATTTCTCCTCGTCCCTTAATGTTACAATCATATTTTTTGTACGAAGAAATTGTACCTACAAATAAATGCAAGAGTATATTACTAATAAAATATACACTGTCGAACTAAGTATTGTGTATAAGATGTGTTCACTTACGACATTCATGAGTTGTGGATTTTATCACAAAAATGCAGCACGATTTATTGCACGGCTTGTGTCCTATTAATCATTCATCGCAATCCGATCATATTTCTAAACATGCCCATTAAAATTTAATCAATACTACAATGTTAAGAGAGGAGTCGAGGTATCTATCTAAGCATTAATTCATTCTCGTGTTATATGAAAATAACTTGAAATGCCAAGAATGCTCTCCTCCCCCTAGAAAGTCATAGCTTCTTATTGCTTTGTTTCAATCGAAATCTTCTTATTGCTATTAGTATCTATTGCCGAGTTAGGGGCTTGAATGTCTTAAAGTGTTGACTTAAAAGTCTTTAAGCTAAAGAAACCCAAATTAACCAATTTTTTTTAGTGAGAATAGGCCCCAAATTTTATATAGATATATACATACACATATATACACAACGACCCTAATTTTGGGTTATGTGATGTGTCGGAATTAGTAGTTAACCATCCATCAATTTGCCATAGCCACCAAATTGTATCAATACACAAAATGGTAAAATCGTTATATACATAGTTTTTTATATAAACAAAGTTGCAAAGTGAAATTCATTGTTTGTTTACTCAGAAATTATGGAGTCTTTATTGCTACTAAAACTCCCTTTTACTTATTCTCACCAAATGTCTCATTTAAACTACTCATTTTTTATATAAGACATCTTAAAAAGTTATACTCACATCTGAGGTCTTGTCTGAACAACATAGATTTTTCCATCTTTAACCACACCTTCGATATCCTGTGCAGACCCATACAACTCCTCTATTGCATTTCCCACTTTAGCAATTTTAGACACTATCGATTCACAAAAATTATTGTCTATAATTAACGGATCAGATGAGTAATCCAATATCACTTTCTCCTCTTTATATATTGGCACTACACATGCATATACAAAACAAAAAGGTTAAATCCGTCCATATTATATCATATTATATCCATCCATACCTATCATAAAGTCCTACACCAGCATAACCTTCAAGATCTTCACAATTCGAATCAGATCGGAATATTATAGACTGGGTTAAAAAATCCCAATGGGCTTGCTTGGGTAACCCAAACCTCAACAGACTTGAGATTGTTTTTCTTGCAAATAAAACTCATCGCACGACCAGGATATGCTCCGACTAAAGTTTCTCCAAGCCCCTTAACTACTTGATATTACAAAACAAACCCTAAATCTACGAATCTACCAAGACAATAGTTTATAAAATTATGAAATGTCCAAATAGCTGTTCAATGCTCTGCTTCCAGGTCCGACAGGCCATTGGTAAGTGACCAACTCATCTAACAGTTGTATGAAATCACAAAATGTGAAGTGTTGCACATGGTGAAAATGAAAAACACCTGAAATCGCAACAGATAATTCCCAAATTTACGCAACAAATAGAATCTCACGGAGTATTTCTTGCTAATTTGTACCTTTTCGTGTCAACTAAATCAATTGATGTCCCACCACATACAGGCGCAACCTGGAAAAGGAATTAATTCAAATCTTAACACTTGCTAGAGAAGACTGGTGAAGAATATGTATCAATTATTCTAGAGTTAAGATCTGTAAACACATAATCAGACTTTTCAATTAGCTATGAAATATTTATTAGTCATTTCGAGATTATTCTAATGTCAGAAGCCAATAAAGTGGAAGATTAAAGATGAAATACCTTTTCCAGCATATTGCATATTGCAAAAAAATCATAAATTTATAAATATATATGATCACGATAAGAATAATTACTTATATGAAGACTTGGAGAGCATTATCAAACATAATCCCAACATTATTATAAAAAAAGAGGGCCTGCTCATCACCAAAGTAGGCAAAGATTGGTGAACTGTTATTTTTTCCACCCCAATATTTAGGAATTAACAACAAATTTCTGAAGGAACTTTTCAAAGGGATATCATTGAAGTGATCTAAAGTCTGTTTATAATACAAAACTTTGTAATCGCTTGAAATTACTACTCTTTGTTTTGAAATTTTCGTAATGGTAATCGTGTTTGTGGAAACAAAATCTATGAGAAAAATAAAGAAAAACATAATTGAAATAAAAATATGGTTTAATTGCACCATTTTAGAAGATGAGAGTTCCAAACTAAATATTTAACTTCAGATAAGATGAGAGTTCCAAACTAAATATTTAACTTCAGATAGAGAAAGTAAAGAAACATGTATAAATTATCTTAAAGAAAAATTGATGCAGAAAACTGTGAGATAGGAGAGAATGATGTTTGGCATACATAAAATTCACATTGAGAGAGAAAGGGAGGAGCCAAACCTGGATGAGGCACCATTTTAAGCGACTCCATGTGCGTAGAATTGATCTCTCAGATCTTGCTCTGTAATTTTGGATGCATCGACCCCACCTATGCTCTCATCTTCCAGGTGGCTTCTAACTCTGCGTTTCACCTGCCTTTCTAAGTAGCTTAGCCGCCACTGGATCATTAATTCTGCAAGTAAATGTGTATTATGTGTTTATTTCTTTTTATCGCAACAAAATCACAAATTTAAAAAGATAAAATACCCATATTTACAGCCTTTGATATTCAGCTGCGATAATTCGCCTGTAACAGGTCTCTTCACATGTATGCTTGTCTCAAACATCACGCTTCTTCATCTACTTGACGATGACAATTACTGTTACAGGGAAAGATCCCGCTTCAGGAGAATGCCACAATTCATTGTTGTAACACCATGATAAATAATATTACAGTATTCACTTATCAAATGTTACATGCTCATCTGAAGAATTGTCTTTAGTCTATACGACATTTTATGGAGAGACTTTGAGTATAAAGGTGAGAAGGTGAGTATGAAGAGATTTGTTTTTTTTTTCCAATGGAGGCGAGTGTTAAGAGATAAATTTTAGTAGGTTTTATGTTTTGAGAACTTTTACAGACCAAACGGAGCTTTAAGTTTTGAGAAGGTTAAGCAGCTATTTGGGGGATTTTTTTAGCTAAATGGGGAAGCGGGAAAATAGGGAAAATTAGGTGAGTTGTGTTATGTAATATAGATTGCAAATATTTTTAGGCATAAAAAAGGTAGACATTAAATAATTTGGTAGACTTTGAATAACAACTTTAATTAGTATTCCTTGCCCCTATCATATAGGAATGAAACTTTCCAATTTTGTATTTTTTTTAAATCCTTTTAGTGAGCTAGTCTAAGTATTTGGATTTGTTTCTACTCCATTCAGTAGGCAAACCCAGGTAAGAATCTAGAGTATTGACTCTTTTCATATTCAGTCTTTCAGACGTTATGTTTTTTTATTAAACCAGGGGTATTGAGGCTAAAAGAACCCCACACTTGTTCTTGTTAAGATATAAACCTGTGGCATTACTAAAAAAATATTCATTATGTTGTTGAAAGCTTATATATCATTATATGTAGCTTTTTATAAGAAAATGCTATCATCAACAAATAGAAGTGTGTTACAAGGCAATGTTTGCCTATACCAAACCCTTCCACCATACCATTACTTATACTATTTTTAACCAAATCATTTCATGTTTGAGATATGATGCATAATAGAAAGGGTGATTTGGGCCCCCTGCCTTATTCCCCTAGAAGGCTTCTCAATGTTGTAGTAATTTCCATTTATTAAAACAGAGTATGAGACTGTGGTATACTTTTCAAATCCACAAATCAAATAGTTCAAAGGCCCAACTAAAAAAAATATGATTAAAGGCCTATTTTGGTAAAAAGGAATTTTAGGTTTACTATTATACCGTCAAATTGTCGGCTTCTTCTTCTCTTTAAATTTGATACGTTTGTACGATAATTTCATTTCATTCTATTACTTTTCTCAAATTCACACGGTGCAAAATCATAATTATTGGTAAGCAATTCAAATTTGAAACCTTCAACCTCCATTATCTCTTTGAGTAAAAGGTACATTAATCAGGGAAAATACTTGTATCCACTCTTGCTTGTTCACTTTTATTTTTAATACATTGGAGAGTCACTTAAGATTCAAAGTTCGAACCTTGAATATTTTAGAAGAAAAGACAAGGTCTAAATAGGTAAGTTAACCCCAGACTAGTTCCCCATTCATTTACTCTTCATGCAGGTATCAGTTTCTAGTTTGTCAGACGTATTTATCAACAAGTAATCAAGTCCTGTGGATTTGATGTTTGTTGGTGGTAGTTTGTGGTTTTTTTGTTCTGGTTTCTCGTGGCATGGTGAAAAGCGTATTGGTTCTGCTTAAGGTGAGTTGATGGAGTTACTTCTCTTGGTGGTCGATATTTTTGTTATTCAGAGTAATTGTTACAATTATTGTGTTTTTATTTTCTGTTTTCTATCTTTTATTTATATTTATTTGAAGGTGGATTATGAGATGATTCAAAACTATTATGATTTCCGTAACGTCGTTGGTGATCTTCTCCAATTAGCTTTTTTTCTTTCTCGTTCCTCTGACGTGTTAGATCTTGACTTTATTTAGTGTAATTCTTGTCTTTTAATATAAGTTCTTGATTCAAAGAAAAAGACTCAAATTACTCCATACTCAAGTATCAACATTTTGTTATAATGTTTTGACCAAGAAATAATGAGTTTCGTAATGTTATTATAACCGTACATGCTCTCTTTATGTTATTGGCCAAGTTCAAGAGATTAGTATGAAAGAGCATTAACTAGCAACTTGCCTACACACTTTTTTCTATTTAATTAAAATTCCACCCCATACATTTGCATATGTTAACAGTTGATTCTATTTTTCTATTTTTTGGTCAATTATGTTTCTTTTTTAATACATCGGAGAGTAACTTTGGACTCAGAGTCATTGACTCAGTTCGAACATGTACTATTTAGATGGAGAATCAAGACTTTGACCAGTTAAGCTAACCGTAACTGGTTGATCAATCATATTTTAAGTCATACGCATACTTTTTTCTCACTATCATTTATTTTCTATTTTAAGTAATTTTGTATTATATATCGAGAGTTTCGATACCAATAAAATTCTTACAAATATACAAAATTATTTCCTTTTTTATCAAAAACATATATTATTTAAAAAAAATAAGCGTTACACAAGTAAGGATAGATCTCACCCAATACCACTAGAAATCAGAGAGTTTGAAAGTAAGCATGCGAATTGTGGAGAAGGATTAAATACTCAATCACAAGGCAAAATACCCAACAGTTTTTGTCTCGCGACTTAATTCGCAAAACACTGTCTTTCCTATAAATATAATAGAAAAAAACTAATCTATTACAACTAAGTTTTTTGGTATTTAAATTACTTACGTTGCGTAATAGTAAAAAGCACAATTCATACAAATAATATAAATTAACTTTTTTTTTGTAAACATAAAAATTTAACACGATATAAAAAAAGTCAAAGGGACCAAATTTAGAGTTTCTAAAAATGTACGAATATGAACTAACAAGCATTTAATTATAGCATAACTCTATTCCATAAAGTTGGGGGCATGATATTCCCTTTTGATTACATAGCTCTCTCCTCCTAAAGACTATGTCCAATACGTCCAATAGGTTGCCGATTATAGTAAAAATCTACAATTAAGAGTTGAAAAATCTATTTTATTTCTCCAGCAGGCTCCTAATTATTGGGTCCCAATTATAAGGAACCCAATTCATATGTTTTCCTAGCTACATCTAGCTACACCTAATCTATTTTTGCCACATTTTTTTTATCTTTTTCTTTTAATTTGAATATATTTTTATTCATAATTTATCTATATTTTGAGTTTTAAAAATAATAACAAATTATCGTAATTTTAACACTATAAACGTAAATATTTTTATTATTAGTTTATAAGATTTAAAAAAAGAAAAAATAATAATTGAATAATTTGAAAAAAATATTTTTATTATTAAATACGATTTTTTACAATAAAGTAAAAACTAATAATTGAATTAATTAAAAAATGGGGCAAAGCCCAGTTAATTACACGGTGAGCGTAAGAATTCTCAATTAATTACAATTTCAACTTAATTCCCACTTAAGTACGAAAAATTGGAAGATTACAAAAACACCTATAGGCCTATTAATTAATTCTAATAATATTTATTTATTTTTTCGAATTTTATTTTTTTTCGAAATTTTTTTTTTCCATTTTTTTAATGTGTTCCATGAATACGCAATTCTGAGATTTTTGTGTTGCAGGAACACACAAAATTGGAACAACCAAAATCAAGTTTTGTGTATTCCAGGAATACATAAATTCGAGTTTTATGTGTTACATAAATACACAAGTTTGAGTTTAATGTGTTACATGAATATACAAATATAAGATTTGTGCGTTCCAAGAATACACAGTTCTGAGATTTGTGTGTTCATGAATACACAGGACTGAAACAAACAAAATCAAGTTTTGTGTATTCCAAGAATACATAAATTCGAGTTTTATGTGCCATGAATACACAAACTTGAGTTTTACGTGTTCCATGAATATACAAATTTAAGTTTTGTTTCCTGAATACACAAATCTGAGATTTGTGTTCCAGGAATACACAATTCTAAGATTTGTGTGTTCAGGAATACACAGAATTGGAACAAACAAAATCAAGTTTTTTGTATTCCAGGAATACATAAATTCGAGTTTAATGTGTTCCATGAATACACAAATTTAATTTATATATGTTGCGTGAATACACAAATTTGAGTTTTATGTGTTGCATGAATACACAAATTTGAGTTATATGTGTTCCATGAATAAACAAATTTGAGATTTGTGCGTTTCAAGAATACACAAATCTGAGATTTGTGTGTTCCAGGAATACACAGAATTGGAACAAACAAAATCAAGTTTTGTCTATTCCAGATATACATAAATTCGAGTTCTATGTGTTCCATGAATACACAAATTTGAGTTTTATGTGTTCCATGAATATACAAATCTGAGATTTATGCGTTCCAAGAATACACAATTATGAGTTTTGTGTGTTCCACGAATACACAGAATTGGTACAAACAAAACCAAGTTCTGTGTATTCCAGGAATACATAAATTCGAGTTTTATGTGTTCTTTAAATACAAAAATTTGAGTTTTGTGTGTTCCATGAATACACAGAATTGGAATAAACAAAATCAAGTTTTGTGTGACCTGAAACACACAAAACCCTGAAACATAAACACACAAAAATAACAAAAAAGTGTTGGACAAAAAGATAATATATCAAAATAGTTAAAAACGAGTAAAAATATGGTATATGCGATTAATAAAGAGAAAAAAACAATTTTGTTAAAGAAGAGAATCTTTTAGATCGATTTTGCAGACGTGGCATCCTCTCTTCTAGATGAAGATTCTGGTTCGAAGGATGCACAAATACCCGCCGTCTTTAGTGGTAGTGCACAGAACCTCGGGCGAGATCGGCGAAGACAGTCGTTGGTTCGCAGCTCGAGTAGAAGCCGTCGCCGCTGGTTCGAAACTGGTTCGTAGGCGGATCGGAGCTCCTGGTCTGTAGGAGACGAAGCTCTAGATACAGCCATAGATAATAGCCTTGCCGGAGTGGAGGCGGTTTTCTTGTGAGAAGCATATGCACACAGCGAACTCCTTATCGAACGGACTAAGCTCCTTCAAGCTTGCTTCGAACGACAGACCCTATACCTGATTTGTCTTCTCATGAACACACAAAGGCTGCTAGTGGTGGTTTTCTCCAGATCTGTTGTTGGTCTTCACCAAGGCTGCGAGCTTATATCTCCATATCTAGCTGGAATCTTCACCATTCGAGATTTTCTTTGTCGATTAATGGAGTAATGTTGCTGAGATCGCAAATGGCGAAGACTACATGAAACTGTGCTTCGAAAATGGTGGCAGTTTGCTCCGGATCTGAATCCGCCATAGGAGAGAGGAAAGGTTTTAGATGTAGAAAGAGGAAAGTTTTGACGGAAGGTAGAAAGAGAGTGTAGAGTGTAGGATTTTTAGGTTTTAGAAATAAGATAATTAGTATATATAGGGAAAAACAAAAGGGAGTAAAAATATAGTTTTTTGAATTATTGTATAAGATTTTATTTGAGGTCTTTAGTAAAAAAAAGAAGGCGAGTAAGATTGGAAAAGGAATTAAAGGATGTCTTCAATACCCCGTAGATAATAATCTTTATTATCTATTTTTTACAACTTTTTTTTAATTATTATCTCTAATTAATTAGTTAAAAAGAATAATAAAATAAATAACTTTACTTGTATATATTATTTATAAATAATTTTGTAGAAATAGAGATTATTACATTTATTTTAATTTTTTTTTTAACATGGATAATCCAAGTTAGTTTGCGCCTTGCGCTTATCTTATGAAAATATACATACTTTTCCATATACATTCTTATTTTATCTTAATCATACGTTTGCATCACACATCACACGTGGGATGTTCCCTATGGACTTGAGTACTACTTATCCTCACTAATCCTTGAATTATTGTTAACTAACCTACTACCTCACTCATTACGCAACAATATAATCCTTGTTACTCTATTTTTCAAACCTACGTCAACGAAACTTTCATTAAATATAGGTGGGAGACATTTTTTGCAGGAATTATTACATGTCAAAAATTAATGAATACAAAATATGACTCAGTGCCATGAAGTAATAAAAGGCGGCTAAGTGGACCTTCTTTCACATTCCTATTTAAATCTCTTCATTTTCATACCTATAAATATAGTTTCACATCTTGTTAAGAATTGAGCTAACGAAAGTTGTTTTAAAGATGGAGGTTATAACATCAATCCACGACAGAAATTTCGATTTCAATAGTACGAGATCTACACCATATCGAAGTGCACCATCTACACCAAGACGTATTGGAGATTATTATTCTAGTGCCCCAAGTAGTCCTTCACGACTAGATGAATTTTATCGTGAATTCAATGAATTCTTGATGGTTAGCAACAATAACAACGCCATTCACGAAGATTATGCAAATTTTGGAGATGATTTCGCCTTTGATGTGGGTGATGAAGCGACATCAAGCTCGGTTTCAGCGGATGAACTCTTTGATGGTGGCATGATTAAGCCTATGAAGCCGAACTTAAAGCCACCAAGATCACCATTGTCACATGGTAAGAAGATAATCATGGCTGCTTTCTCAGCGAAGACCAAGAAAGAGAACGATCCAAAGGGTGAAAAAGAATCTCCAAAGCGCGAGAGAGGACGAGAAAGATCTTCTTCAAGCCGAAGAGCATCACGATCACTTTCTCCCTTACGAGTTTCGAAATATCCATGGGAAGAAGAGAAAGTAGGAAAAAAAGTATCAACTTCATCATCACCAAATAATTCTTCAGCTTTAACAACATCATCATCAAAGGGTCATAAGAAATGGAGATTAAAGGATTTTTTCTTGTTCCGAAGCGCTTCGGAAGGGCGAGCAAGTGATAAAGATCCGTTAAAGAAATACACGGCTTTATTTAGGAGAATCGATAGCAGCTCGACTAACGAAGATTTGACTTCAAGAAGAAGATCAAAAGTCTCGGCTCATGAATTGCATTATACAACTAATAGAGCAGCTAACGAAGAACTGAAGAAGAAAACCTATCTTCCATATAAGCAAGGGATTTTAGGGAGGCTTGCAATTAATCCTACACATGGATATTCCTCCCATAAATGATTAAATATTCTGAAATCAGATGGCTTAAATATTAAAATTATTTGTTTATTTTTTGTTGTAAAGATAATTATTTTACGGAAATACTTCGATTAGATTAAGGTTTCGAGAATATCATGAAAAGGTAATGTTTGTAAAGACAAGATGTCTTAATTAAAGAGTAGATAAAATTATGGTACTTTTGTATGTTATATAGTATAAATAAAAGAAATGGCTGAATATATATGAATTTTCTCGGTTAATGTTAAGTTCCATGTTTTTTTTTCTTTCGTGAGTCCTTTTAATCTTGTTTCATACTATTATATTCAAATACTATTATATTCAAAGAGTACTTTTAGGGTATGTTTGGATTAAAGATGGATAATATAGTAAATAATAAAAAAGGGAAATTTAGTAAAAAATTGAATAGAAAAGTATTAAATTTAATTTGGATTAAATAAAAATGAAGAAAAAGTTTTTATTAAAGGATTATATATATATTTGATGTATGGATTAAAAAAAAAATAAAAAGAATGAATTTTTATAACTAAATGATATTTATACCTTTAGTAATATATCTTATATATAAAAAATAGGGATAATTTATACATTATGACATAATAAATTTTTTTTTCTTTTAATAACATCAAATTAAAAAAATTGCATATATAATATAAGAAAAAATTAAAAGAATCTTTTAATAAATTTTTCTTTCTAATTATTTCTAATCTAAATAAAAAAAAATTATTGTTATCATTTAATATTATCCTATCCTTTCTAGTTCTCCAATCAAAACAAACCATTAGTTCATGCAACAATAAAAAGAACAAATAAATCCATGAAAATCATATAAATAAGCCTTACATGATCAATTTTCATCCACAACAAGTATTTGTGGCTGAAAATATAAAGATGATTTATAGATTGTGGCACGGAGTTGAATTTTATGAAAAAAAAAATAGAAAGATAATGTAATGTTTATTGTTCCTATTAGCAAGGCAGGGTTAGAGAAGAGTAATGCTAGATATCACCCTAAATTGCATTGTCTTTATATCGTCTCCTAGGTGGATTTTAAATGGACCAATCATGTGATTTCTCTTTCCTGATTTATCATTTTCTCTCTCTTTTATGATTGTTCCACATAAGGGGCGATATAAAGGCGATGCAATTTGGGGTGATATCCAGCATTACTCGTTAGAGAAATACCAACATAGTTGTCCAACATTTTTTTTTTTTGAACGGGAGTGTCCAACATTTTTTTTTTTTTGCATACATCTGAGGCTTTAAAAGCCGATAGTTGAACTAAAAAAGTACAACTAAAACCTCACAGAGGTTCTATCACTAATCTAGGCACCATACACTCGCTCTTGTCTCGAGTAATAAAGGACCATAAATAATCAGGAGGGTCCAACATTTAGACCCACCAAATTTCGATAATTAACGGGAGTGACTGAAATAGAGGTTTTGACAAAAAAAAAAAAAAGACTGAAATAGAGGTGGATCTATGAATCATAATATACTCCCTTTTATGTTTATTTATCCATCTTTTTAAAAATAAAATATAACAAATTTTCTTTATAAAGTTTATCTTACTTTACTAATAATTCAAGTCCATAATAATCTTCAATGAACTTTACCTGCGACACAATTCACTAGGTTGTGTGACACAATTTACTGGGTTGTGCGACACAATTCACTGGGCGCTGCAACACAATTCACTGGGCGCTGCGACACAATTCACTGGGCTCTGCGACACAATTCACCGAGCTGTGCAAACACAATTCACTGGGTTGTGCGAAACATCTTTAACAATTATATCAAATGAATATTTACTGCAAAGCAATTCAAAAAATGCAGTTGCACAAGAAACCGCCGCCACTCTTAGACCATTCTCCACCATCTTCAATCCGACTTGGCTACGCCATCAATAATCGAAGAACCCAAATTAAGATAAAAAATAATCTACCATTGAAACTCTAAAAATTTAAATTATTTATAACCTAATCACATCACTTTTACAATTTTTCACAATTTTTCAAAATTATCTGATCTAAATATAATTACAGTAATGATGTTTATTATATTTTTATATAATTTTATAATGCCATTTCAACTCCTCACCATATAACATCACTCTTCATATTAAATGATCGTTATCTGATTTAAATATAATTACAGCTGTGATGTTTATTATATTTTTATACAATCCTACAATGTCTATTTTCAACCCCTTTCCATATGTCATACGGAAAAGGCTTCACACAATCATTATAGATCATTATAGGAGTGTACAAAAATATAATAAACATCCCGATTGTAATTATACTCAACTCAGATAATTTTGAAATGTTGTAAAATGGATGAAATTAGGATATAAATAATTTAACTTTTTAGAGTTCCAATAGTAAAAAATATTTTTTTACGTTAACTTGGGTTCTTTGATTTGTTAATGGCATAGTTAAGCGAGGTTGAATATGGTGGAGAATGGTCCACAAGTAGTAGTGGTTTCTTGTGCAGAAGAGCGGCGTGGTGGGAAGACATTTCATTGTACTTTTTTATTTTAATGAAGTGTGAAGAGATGACTTTTACGTTTTGTTTTTCATCATTTTTTGTTGTATTTTTTTTAACTTAAATTTTATTATTTTATTTTATAAAGTTATATTAGGTATATTATAAGTTTAAAATAATATTTTAGACCTTATTCATACAAACTTTTGGATTTGACTGAACTTTTTAAAACATAATTTGTGGAGTTATGAATCTAACTAGCAATTAACTCATATATATATATATATATATATATATATATATATATATATATATATATATATATATATATATATATATATATATATATATATATATATATATATGATTTTGATGATAACAAATTCAACTTGTTTGTGACTAATTTTGCTTAGACCGATTTTATCATGAGTCGTCTTGGAATATATTTGAAAGTGAACGGGCCAAAATAGTCTGTCAAAATCTTGATCTTCCTTAGCATCATATGTATCTTTTATCTTGTTGTTAACGGTCGCCTAATACCTTGAATCAGTTCAAGGTTGTCAGAGAAAATGTTTTTCTCTTCGTCATGAAACTCTTTACATATTTCCATGGCTTCCATAACTGCTTGAGGTTTGCCTTCAATAACTGAGTTACAGAAGTAGGTTTTAACATGGTCAATTCTGTTTGTGTACCTGCACAATTTCGAGTCCTATTGAAAGATGGATCACACATAAATAGGATATATGTCTGTAACGTTTTTCGTTATCCGTAATTTGTTCAGGAACTTGATTTATCGTTGACGTTGACTCCAAATTTCTTCAGTATGCTCCAAATAATTCTTGCATGGAGGTGTTTGTTAATCCAATAATACTATCGACTTCTAAGTTTGTATTTTCATGCGTACTTTTCATTTCTGCTTTCCAAATGTTACAAATCAGCAAGAGGACATGCGTTGTAATAGTTCTTTTTGGCCATCCCATCATTATAAGATTTTATGGTGTTTAAAATCCAAGATCCAATATTATTTTCATTTTGTATTCTAATTTGAGCAGTCGACCCAGTCCAGGTGGCCTGATAGACGGGACATTGGAGTAGAAGATGTTCCACCGTGTCTTCTCCATTTTGGTACCAGCTAAACTCAGTTATTAGTGTATATTTTAGTTTTTCTAGATTCTTTCATGTGTGTATTGCACTATTGCAAGCTTTACAAATAAATATTCTAGTTTTTGTAGGTAATTTGGTTTTCCAAACGATCTTTCATAATTCTGGTTTGATGTATTCGAACATTATGGATGTTTGTGGTTCATTAATGACAAATTGAGGGACCTTATACCATTTTTTGTAACATAATCCCCATCGATATAGTGAGGCCAAATAAATATATCTCCAATATATGATTGTAAAAATTTCTTTTACACTATTTAAAGAATTACCGAGCTTGTGAAAATGTCGTCCAACAATTTTGTATTCCAATCTGATGTACCATATCTCCATAATTGTGATACCGTTTCTAATTCACAACCAGGTAATTTTTACAGTGTCCCTTATGAGTCCAACCATCGATAATTCCATATGTTAATCTTTTTTCCATTACCAATTTTATACATGTCGTTATTTTGTAAAGAATATATTCCCTCTAACAACAGACTTTCCCCTATCCACATACTACATTATCTAAGTTTAACATTTAAAAAAAATCAGATGTTGGATAGTGAATACCTTTTAGGAGCTTAGCCGCTAATGCTTTTGGATTTTTGAAAATTCTCCATGTCTGCGTTGCTAATAGTGTTGTATTCATTCTTTTGAATTCTCTAAATCCTATTCCTCCAAGTAATTCCCAATTGCCAGTTTCTCCCATACTAATCAATATATACGATTACGTTCTCCTGAACTCCACCAAAAAATTAGAAATTGCATAAATTAATTGTTTACAAAAAGATTTTGGAAAACATAAATACGACATTGTGTAAACTGGTATAGTTTGAATAATAGCTTTAATAAGCACTTATTTCCCACCATCTGAAAGTAATTGAGATTTCCAACCTTTTTTTGTAATCTTCTCTACTCTTTGCGTAAGTTGATTCGACTTTCCCCCTTTTATGATATAATGTGATGCTTAGGTATTTCTCGAGGTCGTTAGCTTCATTAATTTGAAAATACCTTGTTAAAGTGTCCCGACATCAACTGGAGTTTTACGACAAAAACAAACTGATGATTTTGCAAAGTTAACTTTTTTACCTGAAGCAGCACAATAAATTGTAATACACTATCCGAAAGCTTGAATCTCGCGCTCCTCGAGCGTTAAGAAAAATTATGAATCATCCGTAAATAAAAGATGTTTTAAAGTAGGACAAATCCTGGTAAATTGAATTTCATTTATAATTTTAGGAGAAACTTTATTATCAATTGATCTAATGAAATAAAAAAGACGATAAAGGATCACCTTGTCTAAGACCCCTTTCAGGTTTAAATTTTTCCATCATATCCCTGTTAAGATCAACTTGAAATGAGATGGTGGTGATACAACTTTTTATCCATGTAATCCATTTGTCACAGAATCCTAATTTTTTGAGAAAAGTAACATAAAATCTCAGCATACGTGGTCGTACGCTTTTGTCATATCTAATTTGATTGAAACCATTTATTTGGGATTTTTCCTTTTCCTTCACATGTAAATATAAACTTCCTGTGCCACAAGTATATTATCCTAAATCGCTCGTCCCTTAATAAAATTTGTTTGTCTTAGTGAGACAATATTATCCACATAAACCTGCATTCAGTTAGCTAAAATCTATGTTATAATTTTGTATCAAAAAATAACACAAGAAACAGGTGTATAATCTCTTACCTTTTCCCGTTGTTACCCTTTAGGTATCGAAGTTATAAGTGTGTCGTTTTATTTATATAATGATATATTGTTATTAAAAATCCCGGACCGTTAAAAGCACATCCCATTTGATAATTTCTCAAAACATATGATAAAACTTACTATTCAATCAATCCGGACCAAGCACTTTTGCTTGTGACATATCAAAATTAGCTTTTTGAACTTCATCCATTGTCGAAGCTCTTGTTAAAGTGATATTCATTTGTTCTGTGACTTTTTTTGGAACCATTCAGTCGTCTCTTCTAAATGTTTTGTACTTTTTTCTTTAAAAAGTTTCGTGTAAAAGTCTTAAAAATATGTTCAAACATCATATACTTCTTCTTTCTATTCCCATTACTATCCTTGACTCGTAAAATTTTGTTTCAACTTGTCAATTAGGTCATGATCATTGGTGTCAGTTAGGGTGTGATAAAATAATAATAAATAAAGATGCAACTATCACCCTAACCAAACATGTTACTCACTGCAAGTATCACAGATCATACGCAAGTTTTAATGATAAGTAGAATTCGTCCCCAGAGACCACGAAAGTTAGGAGAACTTATGCAAATATAAAGTGAAAATAAGGAAGTTAGAAGAATAGTACGCTGAAAATAAAAGACTTTGAAATATTTTCTTGGGATTTTAAGACTCTAACAATTAACTAAATAAAATAAAGACAAGAAAATAACTAGAAAGAAAGAAGTTGTATGAGAGTTTATCTCGAGATATAGCAAGTAATCCCCACTAGCCTTGTGTTATAACCTATTTATGTAAGAGAGAATTGTGTGATATGCAATAGCCAGGATTCTATATTCCTCCTAACCCCCTTCCAGGTGGACTTAGGTGGCGACCTAACAATTAACAGGGGACTTGGGTAAGGGGACCCAACGCAATGATCGGTGGTTAATCTCAAACCATAGTGACTATCTAGTTAGGAAAGCCCTTCTGAATCACTACCTCACACTAGACATTTATGCGGTGTTTCAATAATTAGACACCCCATCCGGGCGACCATCTAACTACTATTAAGGTAATCCTATACGTAGCCTCCGCAAGAACTACAGACAATATAAGTCAAAGCACATTAAAACAGAGATAGCACAACTAATTTCAATTAAATGTAAAAGACATCAAAATTAAAATAGTTATAAAACAAGTCTAGGGTTCATATCCTTATGCTGATCTCAAGCTAGATAGAATTAGTTCATACTAGAGAAAGAAATAAAATAAATTACAAAGTTGAAGGGTTGGAATGACATGATTGGCTGTCCAACTCATTCTGGTCTTCTCTTCTCTTGATGTGAGCTTCCTTTTGGTCTTTTAACGATTAAGGACTAACCAAGTATGATTTCTCTAAGTTAGGAATATATATAGGGCCCTTGGTTGAAATTAGGAGTAATCTCCAAGTTAAGGAGTCATGATCTTACCAAAATTCGTTTCCCTAACTTGTAGGAGAGGATAAACCTTAGCAGATATTGAGTTGATCATATATCCTTCGTAACTTATCGGAATTTAATGTTCTTTATATGCGAACGACCGAATTCGAAAGATCTACCTGCTCATATAAAAAGATCCACATAAATTCTAGACCTATTTTCTACAGTAAATTAATTAGTGGAAACGTATGTGCAGTTTTGGCAGCTTCTTTACTTTCCAAATATATCAAAACTTATCATTTTTTACTCTGACGAAGGGATTTCCTTTACTTTTCCACTTCAGTTTCCTTAGGTGTAATAGCTTTCATATATCTAAGTGCTACACGAATAACACACAGATTACACGCAAAAGCTCACAAAATAGCAAAAAACCTAAAACTAGACAAGAAAGTGTAAAGTATGAATAAATGGGGAAAATCCTAAAATTAAATACTAAATAACCCTAAAATAATGTCTCAAGTATAGATTAATATATCACAGATAGAGAGACATCGATCATCTACATCCATGTAACTTTTTTTTCTTTACAATTTATTGACTTTAATAAATTTTATTTCAAATTGCTAGAAATACTCTAACCACTAGAGCATCTATCGATCTTAACGGTACGTATATTTCATTATTAAATCAACCTCAAACTTTATTTAATTTACATTACTATGCATACGGCTTTAGGTTCCAATTGAACTTAGGGGTGGAATCGACTAGGTCGTTCTAAAAATAATATTGTTAAAAATTGAAAAATAAAATCCAATTTCATTCCAAAAGAAAACAAAATATAAAATTTAATCTTGATTTCGGAATACCTGGATTTTTTCAAAATTTCGCACTGTCTTTATTTTTTCATATTTGAATTTTGTTTTAGAAATATTCAGTTTCATAAATTTCACAATATTATTTATTTTCTAAAAAATACATAAATAATATGACTACAAATTAAATCATAACACAAAAGAACAATACTGGTTCATTTTCTTATTTATAATATATAACATTCAAGTAGTTTTAAAAGTTAAATATAAATATTCAAGTGAAAAAAATTACAATATCTAATAACATAGTTTCAAGTAAACTTTCATACGATTAAAATAAGATGACTTTCAACATTTAACAAAAATCTTTTTCTTTTTCTTTTTTGATGTATGGGTGTTCGGGCCAGTTTACGCGAACCACGACTATTCCCATAGGTAATATACACGCATCCTCATGCATACTTCCACTTGACAAAAATCTTGATTTGGTGATACGATGATAAACCTTTAGTCATGCGATGATGATAGTATGTGATTTGGTGATATGAGACATGTATGGGTTGTGTCATGTGTATGAAAGAGAAGAAATAGAAAAACTATTTTTGATTCCGGGTTATATCTATATTATATTACAAGGTTTTTTTATAAGTGGTGGCCAGGATTGTTTCTGGCCAAACATAAGTGGTGGCCAGGATCGTTTCTGGCCCCACCTGTCATTAATACAAAAAAAACCGAAGGCAAAAACAAAAAAAGAAAACAAAAAAACCCTATCCAACTTTGTTTCGTTCGTTGTCTGGTTTCTTTGAACAAAACAAAAACCAAAAATGTCTGAAACCCTATCCCTCATTTTCGCCTTTCTACTTCGCCTCTCCAACACCTATCTTCTTCGTCTCGATCGCCTCATCACTGCCATCGACACGCACCATCACCATAGAAACCCCTCTTCTGAAACCCTATCCCTCTCTTCGTCCTCATCACCGCCATCGGCACGCACCATCACCATAGAGACCCCTCTTCTGAAACCCTATCTCTCTCTTCGTCTCTCCACACCTCTCTTCTTCGCCTCATCACCGCCATCGACACGCACCATCACCATAGAAACCCCTCTTCGGTTTTAGATCTACTCGCACCATCACCGCCATCGACACGACATCGGGAAAGGACCATCACCGCCATCACCGCTATCACCGCCATCACCGTTACCACTGAAATTTCTAATATTTCTAATATTTCTAATCTCATTCTTCCATTTTCTTCCATTTTCTTCCATTTTCTTCCATTTTCTGAGTCTTTCACCATTTTCTTCCATTTTCTGGGTCTTCCAATCTTCTTCGATGAATTAAAAAGTGTTATTTGCTTTTCTTTTCACTTATCAATTTTGTTTCTTTTCTTCTCCATTTTAATGGTGTTTGCAGCGAAGAAAAAGGGGCAGCTTTGTTCTTGAAGACGCCATTTCTTTGCTATATTCCTCTACTGATTGAATTAAAGTTAATTTCTATTATTTCTAATCTCATTCTTCCATTTTATTCCATTTTCTGGGTCTTTCACCAAATCCCAGGCTCAGCAGACAATCTTCTTCGCTGAATTAAAAAGTGTTATTTGCTTTTCTTTTCACTTATCAATTCTGTTTCTTTTCTTCTCCATTTTAATGGTGTTTGCAGCGAAGAAAAAGGGGCGACTTTGTTCTTGAAGATGAAGCTGAAGCAAGTAGAAATCCTTCTTGGCTCTCTTGATCAGTTCTCCAATACCCAACTGGACCCCACATTGCATCTAGAATGCTATACACGGTAAACCGCTCCTTACCCATTTTTCTTCATATTCTACCATATAAAATAGAACCTTTACTATCAATATTATAAAGGTTTTTGTTTTTTTGGTAAATATTTAGGCTGAAAATTCATACTGAGATGTGAGTAACAAGGTAGTAGCAGATTTTGGTTGTTGGTGGTCCTTTGTGTGTTCTAAAAATAAATGCAAATGCTAATCGAACCACAACCGCAAGTGTACGGTTGTCCCAAGTAGTATGTATGATAATACAGATTCGTTCCAAGGACGGATGGTTGATCACAATGTTTAGCAAGTAGTGATTGATGCACTTATGAAAGTAAAAAGATAATAAAATGTTTGTTTGGTTTTTTTGTTATTAAAACTAATGAATGAAAGACAAATGTTAAAATGCAAGTAAAAGCTAAGACGCAAGTAAAATGTGTGAAAACGCAATATGAGATGTAGTACTTGAGAACGCAAGGATCCTCCTAATCTTACTTCCTAACTTATGTTGTTTAAGGGCTAAATCGGTCAATTACAATGGTCGGGATTCTAAATTCCTTATACCCCCGTCAGGGTGGACTATAAGGCGATCCTAAAGTGTCACTAGTCCCGTCAGGGTAAATATGATCCACCGTTGGATGTTTAAGTGTTTTACCTCATTGGCCCTAGAATTAGCTAAGTTCGTCAGAATCAATAGCTTTTATCCTAGATTGAATAATTAATTCTATACCTAAACCCTCCGTCAGGATGATCCACACGCCACATATGTGGAATAGCTTAGATACTAATACCTAATTTTAGTTCGCGACTCTAAAATCAGTAAATAATCACAAATTATCGAAAAGAGTAATGAACCCAATCTAGTTTAATTTAATATAAACCCAAATTCAACATTCGTTATTTCATAAAATTAAGATTCACCCATTGTTTGTTCTCAAGCACTATTAAAAGCTTAGATCATATTAAAATTAAAAACTAAATTAAAAGAAATGGAATTCATATTGTTTACAGAATTAAAATATAAAAAGAACCTAATTTCCGGAATTGGAATGACTACGAACGGAGCTATAGACCCACTCCAGCTCTTGTAGTTTCTTCTTCTTCCTTCTGTTGCTTCTCTCTGGTGTTTTTAATCTTGTGGAATGTGAATTGTATGTAAAATAGAAGTCCAGACCTCCTTTTATAAGCATAAATTCGGACTAGGGCTTGGACCAGAAAATAAAATACTAATTAAATGTCCAAGCCCAAATTCTAAGCCCAAAATCCCGTAACTCTGATACACCTTCACTAAAACGGCTTTTCCCGATGCGTTATGACTCCGATTGACCTCATTCCAGTTGCTAAAGTTCCGTAACTCGATAAGGAATGTTTTCTCTTCAAAGGTTAGCGGCTAAATCATCGCTTAAGCACCTCGAAATCAGCAATCTATGGCCTGGAAAATGGATTTTCAGCTCTAAAAATAATATCTTCGGGATTTATCTTCAAGTCTTGACTCTAATTCACGATCTTTGACTTTCTCCTCGGATTCCTCTCCTAGCTAACATCTAAAAACCTGTAAACTTTACACTAAAAATACCAATATTACGCGCAAAAGGTTAATAATTCAAAAATGCTAGAAATAAAAAGGGAATTCCGGATTATTGCATGTTTAGTCCAAAAGTCTATCAAATTAATTAAATAAACACCAAAAATGATGTCTCCCAAGGGTCGAAAATAAGAACAATTAGGGAGACATCAAGACCCCCAACTCAAACCTTTGTCGTCCCGACAAAGTAAAACAAAACAAAGGGGTAGAATTAAACGTATAAACACGTAGAAGCTAACAAATAAACCCTAAAGAAATTCTTAAAATAAATCTCATATAGCAAACTCTAGAAACTAATATACACATACATCTAAAATGCAACATCAAACATAAATAATCTCAATCATAAAATTAAAGTTGCAATGCTTGAAGGTTACACTTGTACTCATCTCTGTATGATGGCTATAGGGTGGTCATTAATCGTAAATCGCTTTGAACGCTCCACCTAGTGTATTCCCTATCAACAGAATCATAAATTCACTATGCACTTAGGAATCACGAGGTCTTTACGGTTATAATATTGGCTTAAGGACGGTGTGGATGTATATTTGGTAAATTTGAAGTGAGCTTTTGGCTCTCTCCTCACTTACCATCAACAATGTCCTCGAGCTTGAGTTAACGCTCAAAAAGATGTTCTCACTCACCCATATACGCAACAATTTAGCGTCCCATGTCTACCCACTATTAACAAGATGATTTTCAGAAAATTCCACTTTGCCGGATGTTTTATTCATTCATATTTTTTCTTTTCTTTTCTCTTTTTTTATCTTTTTTGTACAGAAGCAAACCGGGTTCCCGGTTTTGATGAATCCGGGTTTTTTTCATTTTTTTTTTTCATTTTTGCTTTCTTTTTCACTTTTTCTCATTCCCGGCAAAGGGTTACAAGTATATATCATCTGCAATTGTGCTACAATACAAAGCACATCGATCCCAACCCATTAAATTCCCCATATGTGGTCCCACCACCCCAAACTCAAGCTCGAGACATGTCTCAGGATTGTGATTCAAGTGCGGGTCATATGGTCATGCCTAATAATCTAAGGGATAATGGCTTATATCGTGGCTACAAAGAAAAGGCTAAGGCTCAAAGTGGGCTAAGACGGATAATAATTAATACAAGGGATAGAAAGCTAAAAAGGCACAAATGGCTAACAAAGAACTGCCCCTATCATTTTCCTAAGTACATAGCTTGTCTTTAGTTCATATCTAGGTGGGTTCTCTACTAATTAGGATTTCACGTTCTACACACCAAACATATTCCTTGAGTACAAGCTTACTTCATTTGCATTGTTCATTAATTTTTCCTATCAATTACCTATGTTCGCATGCAATTGTAAGTGTGTTTTATATCAATCCCTAAAGTCCACTATTTACTATCATAGATTTATCAAGAGTATGCTTAAAGGGATATTTAAAAATTTCTACAGTCAAACGCAACTCCGAAAATTCTTTTATTGAAAGCAAATAAAGCAAATAACACATAAAAACTGGGATGAGGCAACGAACCCCACCCCAAACTCAAAAATGCGTCGTGTCCCCACGACTCGAAAAGACTCAATAAAGCATTTAAACTAATCTACACTAAGAGGAAAGTTTAGAAAACGTATCCTAACCAGCGCGAGGCTGGTTATCGGTGTTGCGTTCTGGACCTTTATCTCGCGTAACAGCATCATAAATCGCGTTTTGAAGTGTATTTACGCCTAGGATGAAATTTCGAAGCAGGTCCAATTCTTTTGTAACGTTTCCCAAGGTAGCAATCATCCTCTCCTGATTCTCTTCCAACACCTGAATCTTCGCCTCCAACTCAGGTACAGTTTTCACTTTCTTTGATTGAGAAGTTCTTGGACTTCTTGTAGTTCGTGTTGTTTCTTCATGGATGTTCTTGATTGTGCTCAAGGTTATACTCACACCAACTGAAACAGTATCAATATCTGCGTCCTTACGCGGAATCTTTGCGTCTAAACACAACTGAGTAATAATACAAGGAAACTTCAGATTTTGTTGTTTCATAGGTGATTTTGCGAACTCCATGATTGTATCATAAATGATCTTAGCAACATCAAATGGTTTCGCCTCCAAAATACACTTAATAACAAATATGTGCTCTTTCTTCAACTCGGAAGTGTGTTTAATACCAAAGAAAGTGGGTATTATGAAACGAGACCAAACCTTAGCACGAGGTGTCAAACTACTGCTGTAAAACTGTCTAGGATACCTTTCACCTTCAGGAATTGGGCTAGTCCCATTAACAAGCACGGTCCCCCAAAGGGATTCAAAATCAAAAGAAGGGTCATTAAGAGTTTCTTGGAAGAGGCATGTTCCAGAAAAGTTGGGTAGTTTCAATGATTTCCGAATACGTTCAATAGAGAAAGGAACTACCTTTTTGCGGACATCAATGGCATCACGGGAGGTAGCTAAACCTTCGTAAAATTCTCGCACAAAAGTAGGAATAAACTCAAGCTTCCTTTCTTGTAACTCTTTCCAACCAAACTTAGCACATGTCACAGCATATTCCTTGTAATCACTACTCATAATACCCTTAGGAAAATTCGTCTCCTCACCAAAATTCAAAAATTCAATTCTTTCACGAATATGAGTATTCCAACAAGTGTAAACCCTCTTAGGCTTGTGGGCCCACATCTTCATACGCGGAGGTTTTGAAACGGGTGCTTCCGGAATCTCTTGTTCAGTTTCTTCCTCAATGTTCTTCGCAATTTCCTCTTCTGGTTTCTTCTCACTTTCAATCTCATCAATCAATCTTCTCTTGTGACCCGTGACTTCTTTTCTGTTAGAATCAAGCTTAACTTCGTCAATTTTTCGTTTAGGACGCGAATCAGGAATCTCAATAGCTTGTTCTTGAGAACCACCAATGGTGGTCTTTCTTCTAGGAGCAGTTCTTCGGAAATCACCGGTTCTGTTAGTCATCTCTTTTCACCCCAAACTCAAAACTTCAAATAATGAAAAACTTAGGGAAAAGTTTAGAATTTTGATGTTTTGAGGTTTAAGAATTTAAGAACTAGGTGAAATATGAGATGGGTCTTGGTTAATTTGTATGGGAGAAGAAAGAATTGGGTTTAATTTAAGGAATTGGGTGAAGAAGAATCTTGGGAAAACTAAGGATTTGTTGTTATTTTGGAGAGGAGGTGAGTTGATCTTATGTTTTTGTGGTGAAAGAGGGTAGGATTTGATGATATATAGTGTTTTGGTAGATGAATTTCGGAGGTGGGGAGGCTATTGGTGCGTTTTAGGTAAAGACTTGGAAAAGAGGCTAAGAAACTAGGTTAAAACACCTAAAAACCGACATCACAGCTTTCAAACCGGGTTCCCGGTTTTGGCAAACCGGGTTCCCGGTTCCGCGTCGCTGTGATGGCGCGGAAAAACAATGTGGACTTTTTTTTTTTTTTTTCAAAACGCACCAAAACGCTGGACCTCAAGACGCGGGGTTAGAGATTTTACTCGCCGAAACCGGGTACCCGGTTCTGTGGAATGCGGGTTCCCGGATTTTCTCGATGGCGCGAGTCAAAACGCGCCAAAACGCCACTTCTCCAAACGCTGGGTCAGAACTTTTCGACTTTTGCAGCTCCGAAACCGGGTACCCGGTTCTGCCAAATGCGGGTACCCGGATTTGTGTCGATGGCGCGAATCAAAACGCATGAAAACGCAAGCCACCAAGACGCTGGGTCAGAGATTTTCAGAAATCACAGCACCAAAACCGGGTTCCCGGTTTCGAGAAACCGGGCACCCGGTTCCGACGCTGTGTCGTGAACCAAGACGCCCCATGTTGCGTTGAGGAGGGTGGTACCAGCTCCAAAACCGGGTTCCCGGTTTTTGCGAAACCGGGTTCCCGGTTTCTCCTGAACATCCAACCTCTTTTTCTTCTGTTTTCGCCAAATCGACCCCAAACTCAAGTCCTTTTTACCCCTGAAATCATTAAAAACAACTACCCTTCCTCATTTCTTAATAAAAACAATAAAATTACGAAAATCAAACTAATCTAAATTGCAAAAATGTAAAAACTCAGCTAATATACAAGTAATTGGCTTTTGTTTAACGTCGTTAAGCTCGACGGGTTACCTCACGCTTCTAAGGAGTCTCGAGGAGATACATGACCTCCCCGGGATGTGGATCTTCCGAGCGATTGGTATCTTCACCTCCATGGTATATCTTTAATCTGTGACCGTTAACCATAAAGGTACGGTTCTCTAGCGGATGTTCTATTTCTATTGCCCCATGAGGTGTAACTTTGGTCACAATGTATGGACCTGACCACTTAGATCTTAACTTACCCAGATAATTGCTGAACTTTGAGTTATACTTTAATACTCTTTGCCCCACTTCAAAGTTCTTTGGACGAATCCAATTGTCATGCCATTTCTTTAAATTTTCTTTGTAAAGTTTGGCATTTTCGTAAGCATGCAAACGGAATTCATCGAGTTCATTAAGCTTCATCATACGATTCTTTCCGGCTAAGATAGGATCTAAGTTCAACTGCGCAATTGCCCAATAGGCACCCATTTCAAGCTCTAAAGGTAAGTGACAAGCCTTACCCTACACCATACGATAGGGAGATGCACCAACTGGAGTCTTAAACGCAGTACGATAGGCCCACAACGCATCATCTAACTTCATTGACCAATCTTTTCTTGTAGGACCAACGGTTTTCTCTAGGATTGACTTGACTTCGCGGTTCGATACTTCAGCTTGACCATTGGATTGTGGATGATATGCAGTAGATACACGGTGTCTAACTCCATACTTCTCTAGAACAGTCTTCAGATATTTATTAACGAAATGAGATCCACCATCGCTAATAATCACTCTAGGTGTGCCATGTCTAGTGAAAATATGTGATTTCAAGAACTTGATCACCACTCGTGAATCATTAGTAGGTAAAGCCACCGCTTCTACCCACTTAGACACATAATCAACTGCTAATAAGATATAGAGGTTACCATTTGAAGGAACGAAAGGGCCCATAAAGTCTATGCCCCAAACATCGAATATCTTAACCTCTAACACATTATCACGCGGCATCTCATCCCTCTTAGATATGTTTCCGGTAAACTGGCATCTCGTACATTTCTTAACATATTCATGACAATCTTTTATAAGAGAAGGCCAGTAAAAACCTGATTGAAATACCTTCGCAGCAGTTCTGTCTCCTTTGAAATGTCCTCCGTATAATGAATCATGGCATCCAGCTATAATGGCTTGAGTCTCTTCCCTTGCTACACATCTTCGTATCATTTGGTCAGCGCAAACTTTATAGAGGAACGGATCCTCCCAAAAGAACTGTCTAGCACGATGAGTTAACCTCTTTCTTTCTTGATAAGTAGAACCTTCAGGAAAAACACCACTCACCACTAAATTCGCAATATCTGCATACCACGGAGCCTCATAATCTCGAACAACGAATAAACTCTCATCAGGAAACTCTTCTCTAACTGCTTCAGTACCACTATTCATCTCTGAACCCTCTAAACGCGATAGATGATCTGCAACCTGATTCTCACAACCCTTTCTGTCTTTGATCTCTAAATCGAACTCTTGAAGTAATAACACCCATCTGATTAACCTTGGTTTCGCATCTTTCTTCTCCATAAGAAATCTGATCGCGGAATGATCTGTATAAACAATAACTTTCGCTCCAAGAAGATAGGAGCGAAATTTATCAAACGAATATACAACTGCTAGCAACTCTTTTTCTGTAACTGTGTAATTAATCTGAGCACCACTAAACGTTTTACTAGCATAGTAAATCGAATGAAAAACCTTCTCTTTCCTCTGTCCTAATACAACTCCCATACACAAATCACTCGCATCACACATAACTTCAAACGGTAAATTCCAATCTGGAGGTAACACTATAGGAGCAGAAATAAGCTTTTCTTTGATTGCTTTGAAGGCCGCTAAACAAGCTTCATCAAAAAGGAATTTGCAATCCTTTTCGAGTAAGTTCCATAACGGTTTAGCAATCTTAGAAAAATCTTTAATAAAGCGCCTATAAAAGCCAGCATGGCCAAGAAAACTCCTTACCCCTTTAACAGAAACAGGAGGGGGAAGAGTTTTAATTACCTCGATCTTTGCTCTATCGACCTCTAATCCAGCACTCGAAACTTTGTGACCCAGAACAATACCTTCGCAAACCATGAAATGACACTTCTCCCAGTTTAACACCAAGTTATCCAAACACTTATCAAAATCATCACCAAACACGGAGAAATCGTCCATAAACACTTCTAGGAAATTATCAATCATATCCCAGAAGATGGCCATCATGCATCTTTGAAAGGTAGCGGGAGCATTACACAACCCAAATGGCATTCTGCGATATGCAAACGTACCAAAAGGGCATGTAAAAGTAGTCTTATGTTGATCTTCTGGAGCCACGTAAATCTGATTGTACCCGGAGTAGCCATCCAAGAAACAGTAATATTCCCTTCCGGCTAATTTGTCTAACATCTGATCAATGAAGGGCAAAGGGAAATGATCTTTTCTGGTGGCCTTGTTCAGCTTTCTGTAATCCATGCAAACTCTCCAACCTACTACCGTTCTTGAAGGAATCGCCTCATTTTTATCGTTAAGAATTGTTGTCATTCCTCCTTTCTTTGGTACACACTGAACCGGACTCACCCATTCACTACTCGAAATGGGATAAATAATCCCCGCATCTAAAAGTTTGATCACCTCTTTCTTTACCACATCTTTCATCACGGGCATCAATCTCCTTTGGCCTTCAACTGAGCGTGCGTTAACATCTTCAAGTATGATCTTGTGTTGACAATAGGATGGACTAATGCCTTTGATGTCAGCAATTGTCCAACCTATTGCTTCTTTGTTGGCTCTTAACACACGCAACAGTTTATCTTCTTGAGGACCTGTTAAATTAGCTGAAACAATAACAGGTAGAGTTTCATTAGTACCTAAATAAGCATACCTCAAGTGTGCTGGCAATGGTTTTTCTTCCAACTCTGGAGGAGATTCAATTGAAGGCTTCTTTTTAGGAATAATCTCCCCCGGTTCTCTCACAGGTTCATAGGCAAGACGCCTATATTTCAGATTTTCAGAATTGAGAGCTGCTACTGTTTCGGTAAGCTCCTCCATCATCTCAGGTGAATCTAATGTCAAAGCAGCCTGCAAGATATCATCAAAATTTAAACAATTAAATACCTCTTGCGATGCTTGCTCTACTACATCCATTCTGAAGCAATCTTCCTGAGAATCTGGGAATTTCATAGCTCGAAATACATTGAATTTCACTTCCTCATCTTGTATCCTCATTGTCAATTCGCCATTTTCTACATCGATCAATGTTCTCCCTGTAGCTAGAAACGGTCTACCCAAAATAATGGGGACATTTCTATCTGCATTGTATTCAGGAATTACGAAATCGACAGGAAATATAAGTGTACCTGCCTTAACAAGAACATCCTCAATGCGGCTTTCAGGATGAGCAAGAGACCTGTCCGCCATTTGCAAGACCATAGAGGTAGGTCTTGCGTTTCCAATTTTGAGCTTATCAAAGACTGACTTGGGCATCAAGTTGATGCTCGCCCCCAAATCACATAGCGCCTTTCCTTTCCATTCTTCTCCAATTGATATGGGAATCGTGAAACTCCCCGGATCAACTAGCTTCGGAGGTAATTTACTCTGGCAAATTGCACTACACTCTTCCGGAAGGCCAATCATCTCATTATCACAATAAGGCCTTTTGTTAGTGAGGGCCCTCTTCAAAAACTTCGTATACTTAGGAATATCTCGAATCGCCTCAAGTAGCGGAATATTAATGCTAAGACCTCTTACCTTGTTAAAGAATTTTTGATAATCAGCCATATCACCCTTCTTTTGAACTCTCGATTGAAATGGTGGAGGAGGACGGTTTATTATAGTGTCATCTTTCTTTTTCGGAACTTCACTAGACCTCTCCACTTCTTCTACTTCAACTTCTTTATCTTTATTCACCACCTCTTTATCTTTTCTAACTTCTTTTTCTTTCATAACCGGGAAAGGAGGTGGAGGAAGGTTCTTACCACTTCTGAGAGTAATAGCTTTACAATCTTCGATTTGGATTGGATTCTCAGTATCGCTAGGGAGTTGCCCTTGTGGACGTTGATTCAGTTGTTTGTTAATTTGACTTAGCTGATTCTGGAACAACTGCATATTTGCTTCAACTGCGTTTTGACGTTCCATAGCTTGTGTCTGAAGAGCAATCAAACTTTCAACGGTTTTCTGAAGGGTAAATACTCCTTCTTGTGGATGGGCAGGTAAGGCTTTCTGGTTCATTGTGTCATCATAATTATTCTGAGGAGCTTGTCTCTGTATATACTTGCCTTGATTTTGTCCTTCTTGATAATTGTTGTGTGGTCTTGGATTATAGTTGTTACCTTGGGGACGCGGCTGATACGCATATGTAGGATTGGCTGCCCCATTAGGATTTGAGTATTGAAACCCAGGATGGTTTCTGTTAGGCTGATATCCATTACCACTCGAATTAAAGTTACCTCTATTGGACACAAACATCACTTATTCTTGGTTATTCGGACAACTTTCCTCATCATGATCATCTACCCTACAACTCGAACACATATAAACCTCTTGTGCAGCATGCACAGCTACCTTCTTACCCGAAAAACCTTCTTTAACAGCTAAAGTAAGCTGCTTCAATTGTTGCTCTATAGTATTCTGAATCTTATTCTCAAGCGTAGCAAACTTTTCTTCCATATCAACATTATTCACTCCTTTAACAGGTGTTCTTACTGAATTCCACCCAACTTCATTCTTGACGGTTCTTTCTAAAATGATCTTAGCATGAGCGGGTTGAACTTGAAGAAAACCTGCACCACATAACATATCCAATTTCTCTCTCGAAGTTCCATCAAGGCCTCTATAAAAGATCTTTAATTGTTGTTGTTCTGAAAAGCCATGATTGGGAACTCTACGCAAATACATCTGAAATCTTGTCCAACTCTTACCCACAGTTTCATCATATTCTTGACGGAAATGCGTCAATTCTAATTCAGCATCTAACCTCATATTACTTGGGTAATACCTGTCAAAGAAAGCAATTTCTAATTGGTCCCAGTTGGTTATCTTCGTAGGATCTTGCGTATCGTGCCATTCACTTGCTCCATCAATCACAAAAAATTTAAACGCAGCAAAATACATCTGTTCTCTTGAAACTCCTTGTGTGATATAAGAATCACATATCTGTTTAAACTTCTGTACTGCTCTAAGAGGATCTTCTGATGGTCTTCCACGAAAATTTCCAAAGTTTTGGAATTGAGCTAACATACCCGAATCTGGACGAAATCGCGGAACATTAATATCTGGAGCACCTACTCCTATAGCAGGAGCACGGAATGGAACTTCTGGTGGACCATTAGTAAACCATGGATATTGAATATTCGTCATTTCTTTTTCCTCTTGTTCTCTTTTTTTCTTATTTGCAAATCTGATTAACGAATCCGGATTATTAAGGATCGGAGGTGTTGGCTCTAGATCCTTGAATAGTCTTCTTCGCATACACCAAACCTTAAAACCTGAGAAAACTAAACAAGCAAAAAGCGTAAAACTGATAAAAATAAAATAAATGCACTATCACTAAAGGATAAACACCGTGGTCACACGCTACCGTCCCCGGCAGCGGCGCCAAAAACTTGGTGGTCCTTTGTGTGTTCTAAAAATAAATGCAAATGCTAATCGAACCACAACCGCAAGTGTACGGTTGTCCCAAGTAGTATGTATGATAATACAGATTCGTTCCAAGGACGGATGGTTGATCACAATGTTTAGCAAGTAGTGATTGATGCACTTATGAAAGTAAAAAGATAATAAAATGTTTGTTTGGTTTTTTTTGTTATTAAATCTAATGAATGAAAGACAAATGTTAAAATGCAAGTAAAAGCTAAGACGCAAGTAAAATGTGTGAAAACGCAATATGAGATGTAGTACTTGAGAACGCAAGGATCCTCCTAATCTTACTTCCTAACTTATGTTGTTTAAGGGCTAAATCGGTCAATTACAATGGTCGGGATTCTAAATTCCTTATACCCCCGTCAGGGTGGACTATAAGGCGATCCTAAAGTGTCACTAGTCCCGTCAGGGTAAATACGATCCACCGTTGGATGTTTAAGTGTTTTACCTCATTGGCCCTAGAATTAGCTAAGTTCGGCAGAATCAATAGCTTTTATCCTAGATTGAATAATTAATTCTATACCTAAACCCTCCGTCAGGATGATCCACACGCCACATATGTGGAATAGCTTAGATACTAATACCTAATTTTAGTTCGCGACTCTAAAATCAGTAAATAATCACAAATTATCGAAAAGAGTAATGAACCCAATCTAGTTTAATTTAATATAAACCCAAATTCAACATTCGTTATTTCATAAAATTAAGATTCACCCATTGTTTGTTCTCAAGCACTATTAAAAGCTTAGCGCATATTAAAATTAAAAACTAAATTAAAAGAAATGGAATTCATATTGTTTACAGAATTAAAATATAAAAAGAACCTAATTTCCGGAATTGGAATGACTACGAACGGAGCTATAGACCCACTCCAGCTCTTGTAGCTTCTTCTTCTTCCTTCTGTTGCTTCTCTCTGGTGTTTTTAATCTTGTGGAATGTGAATTGTATGTAAAATAGAAGTCCAGACCTCCTTTTATAAGCATAAATTCGGACTAGGGCTTGGACCAGAAAATAAAATACTAATTAAATGTCCAAGCCCAAATTCTAAGCCCAAAATCCCGTAACTGCTGATACACCTTCACTAAAACGGCTTTTCCCGATGCGTTATGACTCCGATTGACCTCATTTCAGTTGCTAAAGTTCCGTAACTCGATAAGGAATGTTTTCTCTTCAAAGGTTAGCGGCTAAATCATCGCTTAAGCACCTCGAAATCAGCAATCTATGGCCTGGAAAATGGATTTTCAGCTCTAAAAATAATATCTTCGGGATATATCTTCAAGTCTTGACTCTAATTCACGATCTTTGACTTTCTCCTCGGATTCCTATCCTAGCTAACGTCTAAAAACCTGTAAACTTTACACTAAAAATACCAATATTACGCGCAAAAGTTTAATAATTCAAAAATGCTAGAAATAAAAAGGGAATTCCGGATTATTGCATGTTTAGTCCAAAAGTCTATCAAATTAATTAAATAAACACCAAAAATGATGTCTCCCAAGGGTCGAAAATAAGAACAATTAGGGAGACATCAGTTGTGGGTGTGGCCTTGCAGCTGCTCTCTTAGGTGCAGAGTAAGTCTAAAGTTTGGGTCAATTGCTACTATTATTTAAATAATAGGGGTATATTTGTTATTTCTGAAACATAAGAGTACAATTGAGTAATAATAGGGGTATATTTGCTATATCTTGATACTGATTCTATTGATATTGCATCCACAGATGCTGATGAACTTGAGGTACATATATATACTTACTCAAACAATTTATGCTATATTCAATTTTTAATATTTGTAAACACTTATGTGTAGGTGGAAATGGAGAGGTTTCTTTCGAATTTGATTCAATGTTGATACAATTGTTATGAATCCTCTATTTGGAACACGAATAAACGGTGCTGACATGGACTTTTTGTTTGCAACTTTGTCTATTAAAAGTACTTGGGTAATTTACCATTTTTTCATTTTTTTGTTCAGCAGGATTTGCGTAACTTTAGACAAGAAGCTGCACCAACACTTTTTCTTTGTTTGCATCATATAGGGACCTGCAGTGTTTGTGTGTTTATACTGCAATTTTCATACTGTTTCTTTTCCTCAAAAAGAATAAAAAGGTGTTATAAAAAGGTAAGAGTTAGAGAATTCATATCTTTAATTTTCTTTTATTTTAAGATAGTGACTAACAATATCTTTTATTTTTTTTGCAGGGCGTATTTTATGGATTTACAGGAGTTGATTTCGAGAATTAAAGTTGTCTCGAAATCAAATGATTTAGTATAGATTGTAGTAAATCATTTTTTTTTAATTATCTGAATTTCGTAAATTTAGGATTATCCTCCTAAATTTACGAAATTAGTAAAGTTGGAAAAATTTGACTTTTTAAACCATTCATTACCTGTCACAAATAGCAATCTTTTTCATAAATTTAGGATTATCCTCCTAAATTTACAAAATTCCTTAAAGTTGGTAAGTTTTTACTTTTAAAAACATTCCTTACCCGTCAGAACCACCTTTCCTTTTAAAAATTTACTAAATAGCATCTTTGATAAGATTTGATTTACTTACCTTTTTTTCCCCTTAAATTAAGTTATTTAAGAATACTATCTATATTATATAACTCTAAACTAACACCTTTTCAAAACCATCTCTTTTTCTACACTAAACGTTTTCTTTCTTACTCAAAAGATCTTTTCAAAGCTTATCACGTTTTCAACTCCAGGTTCCGTTTTCAACTCAAAGGTTAGTTTATAATATAGATTCTTCGATTTAAATTTTAAGTTTTATGATTCGGAATTCTTTGTTCTTTAAATCTGTTGTACTTTTAAATATTTGTAATTCGTTATGTTTTATTTGTTAAGGTTTGTAATACCAAACCAACATTTGATATTTCATATTCTACTGTAAACCTCTCCTTACCCATTTTTCTTCATAAACACTGTAAATTTTAAATGTTTGAAACTCGCCTGGAAAAACAACTGGTAAATAAAAGAAAACGAGAAGAAATGTCAAATAAGATAATCTCATATTATGTATCATGCACTTGATGTTGTCACTCATTTGGTCTACAAAATATACTTTTTTATTTTCATTATATTAATAATAAGATCTTGCAGAATGTTATATTATTAAAGAGATAAAATATATAACAAACCAATTGTTCTTCTATGAATAAACGTATATTACAAACCAATTGTTCTTCTTTGAATAAACAAATATTACAAACCAATTGTTCTTCTTTGAATAACTTGACACAGCAGTCGATTACTCTTAATAATTTTGATGATTAACCATGCACGTGTCACCTTTCCAATAACATAAATTGCTATATACGAAATCGGTCTTTCTCTTTGTAAAATTAGGATCCAACTATCTAAGTTAAAAGAATTACAGAAAACCTTTAATTGATAATAGTAGAAGAACGTTTACTTGGAAAGGAGTCTTGATCCTCTTGATGATGTTAATTTTTTTTTTTTGGACAACTCTATATATATTATACAAATACCGAAAAAGAGGATAAACGGTTTAAAAATATTAATTTTACGTTAAATATATTAAAAATATTATTTTTAGGTAATTTTTTGAATTTCATTAAATTTGTCATATATTTTGACTATACTTTTAATATCTTAAATAAAAAATTATAAAGTGATAAAATTGTGATATAGTTTAATTTTAATGTCCAAATATTTAAAAGAATTGGTGAGATAGTCTAAAAATATATAAGTTCAATAATGATATAGTTTAATTTTATTAAATCCTCATATATACACTGTTCTTATAATAATAATTTGGGATTTCATTTTTTTTACAAATGATATATTTTTTAAAAATGACACATAATTGAATAATAAACATATTAATAATTTGTTTTTAAATATTTAACATCAAAAATAAAATATTAATGTACTTTAGTATGAATAAACTTAATCAAGTTACATAATTACATTTTTCAAAATTATATTAATCATAGTTATTTTTTGCAGGCTAAAAAATGGAAATTATCCAACAATCAATAAATCAATATATCACAAGATAAATCTGGTAATTTGGTATTCATTCCAAGAATATCTTGGACACCTTCTTCTTCCGATATACCATTAAAGATGACCAGGAGGCAATTTCCCGTTCGTTTAGCATATGTCATGACAATCAATAAATCACAAGGACAATCTGTGAAATTTGTTGGAATCGATTTGCGCATTCCTTTGTTTAGTCATGGACAACTGTATGTTGCATTATCTAGATGCACGGGTTATGATCGCATAAGTTTGCTTCTTCCCGGAAATGATCAAACCACGACTAATATTGTATAACCAGAAATTTTAATATAGTGTATCCTAAAGGTATGCGATTAGTGATTAGGTGTATATTTTCGTTCGTTTACAATATAACTAATATTATGTATTTTTGCGCATTGTGCAGAAAAAGAAAAGAACACACATAACTATCTACGTTAGTCCAGCAATATATCGTGCTGAATTTTTGCAGAGACACCGAGATCTCATTGATGTTGTAAGTGAACATATCTATATTATACACGTTTCGTAGTTCATGGTTTATACTTTATTTGTACAATATATCATTTTTGTAAATTTGTAGGTAGATTACATCCGCACAAAAAATGTGATCGTAACAGTAAAAGACGAGGAGGAATTGTACCGCTTACAACATCCACAAGGAAGATTATACAAACTCTTATGTCAAATTAGTTTTTAATACTGCAAGTTCATTGTCTTAGAATAATAACTAATTGTGTTCATATTTGTAGAACTGGAAGATGGTCATGGACGAGGACTGGAAAAATGAAAAACGGTTGGCTAGGTGGGATTTGAATCACATGGTACGGATTCCCATGAAATGACTCATGTTTATCGTTTTTTAAATTATTTACTAATTATTTATGTTTTTCAATTTGATAGATCGTCGTTCAGGTTTCTCCAATTGGAAGAAACGTATATGTTGACACAACTACCTTTTCTAGAATTATGACATCTATGTTCTGATGTTAAAATTTCGACAATGTACGATTCACACATTTCAATTCCGTTACATATTGAATATTTTTTGTTTTATAAAGTATTGTTTAGATGTTTGATATATAATGCACTGGTTTTATAATTAGTTTGTGTTTGCTAACTTGGAAACGTCATTAGATTTATGTAAACCATGATCACATAATTTTGTTCATGTTCATGCTTCTTAGCAGATTTTTTTTTCGTAGTGTCTTCAGACACGGGCTATACTTAGTATATATATAATATATACACTGAGAAAATATATGGTAAAACTTAGAAAAAAAAATCATAAATTGTAAATCTCAAATTTTATATATTTAACTTTAATTTCGTTTAAAATTCAGATTCTAAAATATAAAAAACAATTTCAAAATTGAATTTTAATAGGTAGGAATCATAAATTTCCATTCCAATTTTTATCCTTAAATGAATTATTTGTTTTAGTTTTATCTCAAAAAACTGAAGGCTGGGTTTGACCCAAATTTACATGTAGTAAAATACGTGGTCAAGAACACGACGAGGAATATTATAACATCTATCATATTATGATAATTATTCTACTTAATGGTATTTATTTATACGGGTTTAAACATCAATTTCCTGATGACGGCCGCAATGGCGTGTGTAACAAGTCTAAGGGTATGTTTGGATTAAGGAGGGATAATTTATTAAAGGATAGGAAGGGAGAGTATAACAAGGGAATGGAAAGGAGAGTATTTGATCTTGTTTGGATTGAATAAAAAGAGAAGGGGGGATTTTATTAAAGGATAACATTTATCCGGTGTTTGGTTTAGAAGAATAATGGGAGGAAGGGATTCTTTTTATAACTAAATGACTCATATACCCCTATTAAAATATTTTATAAAGAAAGAATAAGGGTAATTTAGACATTACAACGTAATAAAAGAATCCTTCTTCCTTATCCCACCGAATTGGAGGGATTGAATATATGGGTTCGTAAGGGATTGCAAGTATCCTTTAATAAACTATCCCTTCTACTTATTTCCAAAACAAACAACGGATGGGATTGTCATTATCCTTTAATACAATCCCCTCCCTCCCAATCCCTCCATCCAAACATACCCTAAGTGAATACTGTATCATCTTAAT
Organism: Nemophila menziesii; assembly: GCA_029959085.1. Classification (NCBI taxonomy): domain Eukaryota; kingdom Viridiplantae; phylum Streptophyta; class Magnoliopsida; order Boraginales; family Hydrophyllaceae; genus Nemophila; species Nemophila menziesii. The sequence continues at coordinate 11,363,048 of JARWIR010000013.1, read as the reverse complement.
TATAATAGAAAATGTGCTTGAAATTAAAATTGGAAAATTTATAAACTTAATTTAAAACGCTTTATTCTTCAATAAACAATAAAATACAAAATTTATAGAGAACATTACCCAAGGGGTCTTGACCACACCACCCCGGGACCTAACAAGACCCCTTGGATTAACTCTTCTAACTAAAGGCCTCAACCATAAATTAACACTATATACCCAAATTCTCAATTACTTTTTTACCCCTTTTTGTCTTTTATTAACTATATATACTAATTTATTTCAGAAACAATTGGAAACCCTAATCATTATCAGCTCCCTCCACTCTCTTTCCCCTTCCTCTTCTCTTTCTTTTCCTCTCACGTAAAAGCTTCAATGGAAGTAAAATAAAACACTCCATGGCTAAACAACACCATTGCTGCTGCACAAGGAAAATATCTGCTGTACAAGGAAAAGGTGTGGAGCTCCGCCTCCTTCTTCTATGGTGATGCGTTTGAGCTCCAAACTTGTTAATGGAAGCACAGTTGTGGTTCTTCAGATCTGCGTTCGAGCTTCATTTGTTTTGGAGATATGCCATTAATGGTGGCCAGATAGTAGTGAAGAAGATGAAGTCTGTTGCGAGGCTCTTATTTCGAGGCTGCGTTAATGGAAGCTCTGCTGCCTTCTTCTCCGATTTTGCGTTCGTGCTTTTAACAATAACTCGGTAATGGAGATCCAGATCGAAGCAAATGATTAATGCTCACCACCTGTTTGTGTTTAATTCGGCATTAAACAATGAAACAAAAGTTTCAGGCCTTTTTGAGAGCTTGGATGAACAGATCTGGTGGCGTTTCTTGCGTGAGAAGAACAAAGATGATTCTGTCTGCTGTTGATGTGATAATAATTATCAAATTCGTAAAATTAAAAAAAGAAAGTAAAAACTTTTCACCTATTTAAGTTCTTGTATCTAATCTTGACTCTTATAGTCAAACTCAACCTTCTGTGTAATTGCGGGCTCTAATTTCTATTCAACATTTTTATACCGTAAACTCAATTGTTTTTGACTTAAAGCTCAGCAAAAATCCTAAAAAATTCAATTAATTTTATCGATACTCAGCAATTTTACTGATCATTCGAGCATGCTCAGTAAAATTACTGAGCAGATGAGCATGCTCAGTAAAGAGACTCAACAAAAAAATTTGAATAATCAGCACTTTTTTTGATACTAAGTAAATTTTTTCACGCTCAGTACTTTTCCATGCTCAGTACTTTATGCTCAGTACTTTTTCCATGCTCAGTACTTTATGCTCAGTACTTTTCCATGTTCAGTACTTTTTCCATGCTCAGTACTTTATGCTCAGTACTTTTTCCGGCGGTGGTCGGCGGTGGTCGGTGGCCGGAGGTCGGAGCTGGAATTATTAATAGTTAATGACAGAGGAGAGAGAAAAATTAATAAAGGAGGAGAGAGATTAATGGTAATGGAGGAGAGAGAAGAATCTATTTTTTTTTTTGTCTTATATACACTATAATGGTAGTAAGGTATTTGTCAATTTTGAGGCCTCTAAGTAGAACAGAGAATCCACTTGGTTCCTATATGGCTCTAAGATGGTCCCTAAGATCTCTTGGGTAATTCACCCAAATTTATATCCTTTTATGTGTATTTGTTAGATAAAGTAAAAACACCTATGACAGATTTTTTTTTGTCAACCTATGACACAGATTATATATAATATATAGATCGAACCCATCCTTTATTACTAGACTTGTTTAACTATTATTCTAGCGACGATCCAAAGTGAAATTACGGGGAACGAAAAAATAACACGATTCAAGGTGGTACGTTTGAATTACTTTTTGAGATAATTTAAAGTTTAGATAGTAAAATTTGGACTTAGAAATCAACATTCGATTTTATTTAGGATTTTTCATTAAAATAAATCAACTATTTTATCACTATATTCTGGAACCAGAGACGGTTTTTCCCTCCGCTCAGATCCGCCCCTGATTATTGTATTCTTTTTGCTAAATGAAAGAGTATTATTCTAGCTATGTGTTTTGTTGACCATCTTTTTTCTTTGTTGCAATGTGTGCAAGGAGAGAGTGTCGTGTTTATTTATGCTCTAAGACATTTTAAAAATTCTGCCATTTATTTGAAATTTCAACAGTTGTGACTCCTGTCCAAAAAAAAAAAAAAAACAGTTGTGACTTGAATGTCAACTTCTAGAAGAGCTGACTTATATTTTCGTCCTCGTTAGTCAATTGCACAAATTCTAGAAGAAAAGCAAATCTACATTATATAACTTATTACATGCAAAAATCATTTCCTGAAAAGAAAAACTCCATTTTCTTATCATTTCAGACTTTTCTTAAGGTATTGAGCTTGTTGTTTGACGAAATAAAGTGTAAAGCAAAAATACGAGTCCATGAAATCGTATAATAATCTCATTTTACCGACTATATATATCTCATTATCTATGTTTAATTTTGGACTGATTTGTCCGACTCAAATTAAAATTCTATATACCCTTGCTTAACATTTGAGCATTATACTACTCAAAGGTCGATCCTCACTATAGGCTAAGGATGTCATCGAAAAGTTTCGGGCCTTCAAAATTTTGATCTTTCATAGGATTATTTTTAGGAAATCAAACATTGATATATATATATACCTTTAGTAATATATCATAAAGTATAAGTTAGTTTATTGGTAAAGTAGTGTTGTTTAACAGAGGTACGAAATTCGAATCTCATAACTATAGACCATGTTCTGAAAAAACTGCATATTTGTTTAGAGTGGGACTCGGTGAAGCCTTGTAATAACTAAGGCCGGCTTTATTTAGTATACAGAGAGCATAATTAGCTTGAGTAACCATCAACTTTATTAGCGGGTGAAGAATTTCTAACCCAAGAAAATAAGATAAAGATCCCAAATCCTTCATTAAGAAACAGGATTTAAGAGTTGATATAATAGATAAAATGGAGGTAGAATCCGCACCTATAACAATTATATCATCCACATAAAGTATAATGATAGCTAATATGCTACTAGAACCTCGAATGAACATAGAAGTGTCAGAAAACCATGAGTAATCTAGAAAAGAAGTGAGCAATTGGTACCAAATCGTGGCGCTTGTTTAAGGCCATAAAGAGAACGATTCAGTTTACATACAAATGTCGGGTTATCCTTGTCAATAAACCCAGTAGGCTGAACCATATTAACATCCTCATCAAGCGCACCATTCAAAATGCATAAGACATATCTAATTGACGAATATCCTATCTATTTGAAGTGGATAAAGCAAGTATTACACAAATGGTTTGATGTTTAACGATTGTATTAAAAGTTTCAGTGTAATCCAGTCCATGTTCTTGCAACAAACCACGAGCAACTATATGTGCTTTATATCGAGCAATTGAACCATCTGCATGACGCTTAATTTTATATATCCACTTACATGTAATTGGAGTTCAACCATATGATAGAGGAACTAAATTCCATGTGTGTTGAATTATAAGAGCATAAAATTCCTCAGTAATAGCTAATTGCCAACATTTAAACCTAAAAGCTTCCTTATATGACACGGGTTCAATGAGCAAAGGTACCATTGGGGCTAGCTCAATAGTTAGGACCTTGTCTCTCATATAGGAGATACAGGGTTCGCATCCACTTAGTCTTGTTATTTCTTGAGCCCTTAAAGGGGGTAAAGAAAAAGATTCAATGTTCGAGTCCCCTCCCTGAACATGGGAAACCTAGTTCTGATTAAGTGGGAATATGCATGAGGAGGCGTGTATATTTCCTATGGGATTAGTCGTGGTGCGCGTAAGCTGGCCCGGACACCCATATATAAAAAAAAAGTGTCAGAATTTGTGATTGACATTTATAAGAAGGTTTTAAAGAACTCGTTTGAGGACGAGTAACCATATGATCACGAGGAGGATTATAATTTATAGGATCATTATGAAGAGAAATAGGTGAGGGTGGCGGGGAAGTAGATGAATTAGATGAACTAGACGAAGACTCAAAAGGTGATGCAGGATGTATAATAGGAGATGGAGTATCAAACAGATGAGAAATGGATGAAGGATTAATATTGGTATTAAATAAATCAATATAATTAGAGTGTGTGTGATCCAAGGATGAAGAAGAAATAGACACGGAACCGGAGGTAGAGACTTTAAGGGGAAACTAATTTTCATCAAACAACATGTGACGAGAAACAAAAACACGACTAGATTTCAAGGATAAACTTGTATAACCCTTACAATATGTGCAATAACCAATAAACACACATCTCATACTTGGACGAAAGTTTATGTGGAGCATAGGGTTTTAACCACGGGTAACACAAACAACTAAAAACTTTGAGATTGGAATAAGTTGGAGGAGAATTAAAGAGAACTTCAAAGGGGTTGACATTTGAAAGCAAAGGAGTGGGGAGTAAATTTATATGACAAACAACAAATGAAAGTGATTCTAGCCAAAATTTTGAAGAGAGAAAACTATGTGCAAGAAGGGAAATCGTAGTTTCAATAAGATGACGATGCTTGCGTTCAGACACGCCATTTTTTTCAAGCGTATGTGGACACGGGGTTTAATGTATAATCCTATGTGATTGAAAAAAAAAATATATTGCTTGTGTACTCATTCCCATTATCAGACTTAAGAGTTTTAACTTTAGCATTGAATTGAGTGTGAACCATTTGAGTAAAAACTTTGAGCACATCACATAAATCTGACTTTTGTTTGAGAGGATAAAGCCAAACAAAACGACTAAAATCATCAATAAAAAGTACATAATATTTAAAAGAGGAACTAGAAGTAATGGGAGATGGTCCCCAAACATCATTATGAACAAGTTCAAACAGTTTACAAGACTTGGTTATAGAAAATTTGAAAGGAATTTTATGTGCTTTAGATGTAGCACATGAGTTACATTTAATACCATGATAGTATAATTTTGTATTTAAAGTAGAGGATAAAGGAATGGACGCATTAGTAGATGGTTGACCCAAATGTAATTGCCAAAGCAAGGCTGAAGAGGACACCAATGTATAGGATAAAAACATTAGTAGAGAAGAGGACGGAGAACGCACTAACAGCGGATTTACACCAAAATAGAGAGAATATAATACATCTTTACTAGGGCCCTGAAACAAGACATGATGAGAACGATTATCACGAATAGAAATGGAGGTAGAATCAAACGTGATATAACAACGAGCATCTAAGATAAATTTGGATTTGGACAACAAATTTGAGGCAATAAGTGGAACATGAAGTATAGAATTTAAACAAAATGAAGAGTGAGAAGAATAAAACTTACTATGCCCAATGTTAGCAATTTCTAGTGCGTGACAATTACCAACTGAAACCGTTTTCCCACCATTATAAGGCATAGATTGTTGTAGCAGAGATGGATCATTGGTGTCAAAGTTGTTAGCACCAGAGTCTAGATACCACAACTCGGGATCATAAGAGATGGAGGGTGAAGGTGACATTTGAGCTGCTAGAGCAACTCGGTTATTAGCTTTATGTGAAGGACATTTGACAAAATCATTCATATACCAGCAATCCTACGTAGAGTGGCCCAAACGAACACAAATTTGACACATAGGCACCGTCGAATAAGTGGAATTCGTACCAAATTGTGGTGCTGAAGGTGGTGCACCCAAAATTGATGATGAATTTGAAGCATATGCTTGAGCTCGACCACGTCAACGACCACAAGAATAGCAACCACGTCCACGACCATGTTATGGTCGGCCCGCCCCTGACCTAAGAAGAACGACCTAATGTTAAGACAAAGGGCCCATTCTTCCACCCAGAGTTAGACATTGGACTATTTGATTGAGATAACAAAGTCGTGTGATTAGAAGAAGAGATCTCACACGAATCCTCCATTTTCATATGGAGTTCTTCAGAGACAAGCAGGCTACCAAGTGAATGGAAGCTAAGTGTCGAAGTTTGAACATTCTTCATTCGAATAATAAGCTTTAATTGTTGAAATTAAGTTGGCAAACCTTTCAAGGTATACATAATAACATCCGAGGAAGCGATGAAGCAGATGTATCCAAACTATCACAAATATCTTGGATTTCAGCATGTAACCATTCATATGTCAATCTCCCTTTTTAATGTTACACTGCCGCATTTTAAGTTGATGAACATGAGTACGACACATAATTACAATTATTTCCTCTAATTTATGCCAAACATCATATGAACGTTGTAGTTTAGCAATTTGAGAGAAAATAAAAGAAATCATTGATGAAAGAAGTGAAAGCTTCAGTTGATGATCTTCAATAAACCAACTAGAGAAAGTAGGCTTCAAAGAGATAGGAGAAGAGCACGATCCATTGACATGATTGAGATAACCATGCGCCTCCAAAACTGTCTCAAGTTGAACACGTTCGTCGAATCCAATTTAAATTGGACAAGGGAAGCCCAACTATGTCGAAGAAGCAATAACCAAGTCGGAATCGCTAAGCTTGAAGAGATGTGAGGCGTATAAGAGGAAGAAGAATCCATAGAAAACACGGAAGAATTAAGAGTGGAGAAGGGAAGCTTAACACGTCATTAATGACAAATTTTTTTTGCTTGCTTCCCTTTAGGCTCATGATACCATAACACGTAAAAATTAAAGAAAGAGCCTTTTGTATTTCATGTATATTGAAACGTTACAAAGAGTGATTATATAGAGAGCTAAGCATTGGTATATTACACACATTAATACATATGTTTATATTCTAACAAAATTTGTTAGGATTGTTTGTCATCTTGTGTGAGTAGTTGTTGAGTATTAATCCCATGTCTTGAGGGTGCACATGCTATTGTGTTGTTTAGCTTATCAGAAATCTCTCACTAGTGTTATGATAAGATTTAGAATACAAGTCAGATTGTTAAACCAAAGATGACAAAGTAGAAACCTCTTTTTGCCATCAAACACAAAAGCATCAATCATGATTATCGATTTTGATTGGACAGATTTCGTCAGCCGCCTTGAAGTTTCCAACTAAACGCGCAAAGAACATCATTTGTTGTTCAAGTGTAAACTTAATATTTTCCGCCTATACATAATAACATTGTAGCATAAATCAGCCACTTGAGCCCCCGAAGACTAAACTTGTGTATCAAGAATTTAAAATGGTAATTAAATACCTTACGAAAACCATGTTGTTCTCCTTCATACTCCACAAGAGCCACAGGCAATCCCTTTTTCTTCAATGCATTGTAGATTTTGCGTGCTTGATTAGGAGGTACAACCTACAAAACATGCTTATCAGTTTGTGTTCTAAACCAAAATTAAACCCAAAAGAAAGAAATATAAACAAATCTTACGCATACCTTATCTTCTAACCCCTGGAAGAGAATTACAGGGCAGGAAAAGTTATCAACAAAATTAATGGGGGATCTTTCATAATATGCCTTCTCATTCCCTGCAGAAACAGAACTAATCATGCTTTCCAATAAAATAAAGTTACAAACACATAAAATATGACTCCATTATTACCAACAAGATTGTCAAGATAATAAGATTCAAATTTGTGCATCTCTTCCCTCAACAATTTCAAATCAGCAACCTGTTGGTCAAAGATATAAGATCAAAGAAATACCAAATGCTTAAGAGTTAATTTGCTCGAAATTTTTTAAAAAGGTAAAACTTACACCATACAAGGAAGCTCCAGCTTTAAAAGTATCTCTGAAAGCAAGAGCAGCCAACGTAGTGTACCCACCAGCAGAACCACCCGTAATACACAGTCTTTCACCATCAACCCTTCCACTATTCACCTGCACGTCCCAAATATATATTACAAATTTCAAAAAAAAAAAAAAGAAAACAAATATATTTCACAGTTCTTTGTTTATATTACCAAAAACTTTGCGCAACTACAACAGTCATTAACATCAACAATTCCCCAGTTTCCTAATAACCTGTCTCGATATTCTCGTCCGTAACCTTTTCAATTCAAAATAAATTAAATTAAAAAGAAATATTATAAAAATTAAAACAACTTTATATGAGATTGGTATTTAGGGCATACCTGTACTTCCACCATAATTAACATCCACAAATGCCCAACCACGGCTAGTCCAATATTGTATACCGAGGTCTAGGATCCCTTGTGTCTCTAAAGTAGGACCTCCTGTATATAGTTCATTAGGTCTCAAATGATCCTGTAGTTGATTACAAAATAATGAAATGTACCATGACTTTGTACAAGAAGTGGAGGCTTTTCTTGTTGAGAAGCTTGATAAATGGAGTTAGTAGGTGGATAAAAGTATGCATATGCAGTTTGGCCTGGTACTTCTGTAGGAAACTCTATTAATTCTGGTGAGCTTAAGTATGATTCACACATTGAACTAATAAATGAACTTGACCACACTATCTTAAAATCAATCGCTTTTGCAGTCTCATCATCCAAGGTAACCTCAGCTATTGACATGGTATGAACTGGAGATGCTCCCTCGATATACAATTTGTTATGAGTGGAACTCTGCAAAATTATATTTTCAATTATATTAAGATATAACATTTGCAAAAACTATGGAGAGGAAACTGAGTTTTACTATATTGTTAATGTCTGTGAAAGGAATTTCAATCGGTGATAAAGTGCTTTGAGCAACATCCACAATTCCGAGATGTGACTTCCCATTTTCCCTGCAAATATTGAATTGTGTAAAGAAAAACCAGCAAATATATACTGAAATAAATTACAAAAGGTGAAAATAAGTGTAACTCCAGAGTGTTATTATGACTGAGTGTTACCTGTAAGTACAAGCAATAGAGTTCTTCTGAATAAATTCATACGAGTTTATGCCAAAACTCCATAAGGGTTTTGCAAACTCAGCATTTAAGGAGTAAACAGGCTGAACCTCATTAGTAGATTCTATCTGTCAAAAATATGAATAAACATTAACTAATAATAAGGACAAGTTTGAGCCACTAAACACATTAAGAACAAAATGGATAATTTACCCATTTGTGAAGGTTCCAGAACCCATTCTTTCTATCAGTGATGAAGAACAGTTCCCCTGCAAAAGAAAAAATTTCATAATTACAGAAAAGCAAAATATAAGGATCAAATTCCAATTACCGAAAAATTATTTGCAATACCTTGTGGAGACCACTTAGGTTCCGTCAGAGACTCCACAATATTTGGATCACCACCAGCTATACAAGTTCGTTTCTGAACATCTCTATAGTGTAATGTTTGTATTAGAGAACATAACTGTTTGAGAAAAATAACTATTTAAGATATATATTAAAAAGGGATAGTATGACACGTACCCACTATCAGATATATAGCCGACCCAAAGTTGTGATCTGTCCCATGGCATGTTAGGGTGGCCCCATTCGATCCATGCCATTCTTTTTCCTTCGTTATCCAAACGAGGGAAAGCATAAAAGTCATTTCCACCGACTAATACTTTAGGCTCTGCATTGCGAAGAGTGAAAAATGATTTGAAATAATAACTTGTAGTATAAGCACTTTGTAAATTACAAAGACAAGTAAATGTCAAATAAGTGACTATTTTTACGGACTTTCTTACCCTTTATGTTGTTATTATGGAGGTCAATTGAGACAATGTTTGTGATCGAATTTATGCCTCCTCCTCGACAGTCTATCACAAGAAAGAAATGAAAAAGGTGATAAATATCAGTCATCAGAAAAGAAACTAATCAAACATTAAAAGAGAAATTGTATATTGATATTTTACCTTCATGGACTATCACATAACGGTTAAAGCGTGAATCAAATATTCCATCTGCAAAGCGCACATGGGGTCCACCATAATCTGGAGTAATAGGCACCGGCACAGTATCTGCTGAATCACAAAGTACTTTAGTTAACAGATATATTCAGTTTCAACAGAGATCTTGCTCGAAAAAACCAGGTTTACATATATAGCACAAGGACCATTCATGCAATTATTAACCCCTTTAGTTGTTACGGCCAGTCTTTTCCTAATACAGCTCATCGCATATAAGAATGTAAAAAGACTATACAGAACTAAATAAATGGAATGTAGGAGTTACTATCTGGATTAGTTTTTGACAAATATATATATATACTAGCTTTTGCCAAAAGAGAGACTACAGAAAAAGCAATGCAAAATTTTGAAGATTTGACCTCTTGATGAAATTGATTGCTTGTAGAGCCTTTGATCCTCGAAATTTGAGAAAAATAGAGTATCCCCTGAGATGCAAAATGATCCACCTCCAATTTCCTGAGCGGTTGACCTCACTGAGAACTCTTTACGAGTAATATCTATGTCCTCCTCTCCTGCTTTCTCTGCTCCCTTTACCAACACTAATCGTCTATTAACACAAAGTACAAAATATTTAGAATAAATCCATTCAATTAAGTTAAAAAAAATTATAAAGATGCATATATTTCTATCACAGAAACTACAAACAAATAGTTGATATATACAATTCATAAATATGGAAAAACATTCACGCAGCATATCCAAAATGAAATACTGTATTGTAGCTTTATAAATAATAACTTCTATGTCGAAATATTTTTGAATGAGTAAAATATTCTGTGAAGAGAATATAAGCTTAAAAATTAAATTCATTAAACTTTGAATGGATTTAGTAATTAATATAGTAATAGTTAATAAAGGGCTAACATCTAGTTAAATAAGTGTACCCTGAATCAGTGGGGCGTGATTCGAGCCAGAAAAGATGGCCGAGGGAATCAACTGCGAAGCCACCGAGATGTTTTCCGGAGCTGGAGACGAGGTTGGCGGTGATGGGAGATTTCCAGGAGCCATATGGAGCAGTGAGCTTTTGGTTCTTTAAACTTGTTAATGATTCAAGTTGTTGTTCTATAGCCATAGCCATTGTTGTTGAGTAAGCTCGTTTGAAGCTTTTCTGATTAGTTCTAGCTTGTACTGAATTATATACACAATACACTGTAGGATCAATAATAAAATCACATGTTTTAAAGTAAAGAGAAATGACAATCTTAGAAAAAGTAAATTCAATTAAAAAGAAAAAAAAAAAAGTAATTCAATTAAAATAAATTAACTATTAAAAAAATTTGAAATACAAATACGAACATACACGGAAATCGAAAAGAAAAATAATACACGGAAATAATAAGGTCGTCAAAAAGATATTCCGGCGTGCCGATTATCTCTAACAAATTCTAATCTATGTCTTTTTCAGAGAGAAAAGTAGAGAGTGTTTTTTCTTTCATAGCTTTTAATTCTTTTGAAAGTAATAGATAGGTAAGCTATTTTAAACTATTAGCTTTTCTATCTCCACTCCTATGTGGGACATTTTCTTCACAAAAAATGTCTTTTCCACTTTATCAAAAGAATAGGAAAGGTTTTAGTTAATACTCTATATTAATCTAAGTCTTTTCCAATTCTCCAAAGAACATTAACGGATTTGTGTTTAAGATTATATTAAACTAATAATATATATCTCTTAACACAAAATCCAACAATCCCCCACTCAGGATCTTTTGGAGAGAAGGTAAACAGGTTTCATTGTTGTTGTTTTTTATCGAAATCTTTCTAATTGTGTTTGTTTGATCCAATAATAAATGTGAAGAATATTGTTGTTGATATGATTGTTCCAAATTCGATTGTTGATCTGGTTATTTGTTTTTGGGCTGTGAAAAGATAAGTTATTTTGTTTTTGTTCATGTTGGGCACAACTCCATTAAGATTGTAACTACAATAATTATGTTAATGGTCTGTACCCATCGTGGTATAATGGGCCATGAATACAGCCCGTCTGTTCTTCGTGGGTCTGTACCATCATACCTCTGGACCAAATGAGGGTATAATGGTAAAAGGCCTTGTATCATCTAGTAACTGAAAGCCTAAAAAAGAAGGTTTTTTTTTTAATTTGGTGTTAAAATATAGGGTGATTAATCTAAAAGGTCCACTACTAATATAACTTTCTTCAACAGGTCCAGCCCATTTTTGTAATATTTATAGTCTATAATACCCTTAATAATTACTGACAACCCATTACCTTAAAAACTTTGTACAAGTCTTTTTTAAAAATCAAACTACCTACATTATATAAAATAACCCACCATTATCAATCAAGCCTTACATAAAATAAAAAGATAAAATTTTTGCACGATGAAAAAGCGAGTTATCGAACGGCGAAGCCCATTACTGTGAGCCCGGCTGACAAAAGTCTTAAGAATCGGTTTCGTCACCCAAAAACGCTGCGAACTCTGCAACAACTATGCAGAATATCCGGTACCTCGTTAAAGCTCTCTCTATCTCTAATGGCACCTCTATTTTTCCTTCTGTTAATGCATTGAGTTACAGTAAAATTTGGTGGGCTAGCCTCTGTGTTTGGTGGGCTGGGGTTCGATTGCTGATGACATAGCCAAGCAAAATTTCAACCCATTACACAACGATTATAGATTAAAGAAGAAAAAAACAGCAGAGAAAATTAACAGTCCAGGTTTTTTATTGGTGGGCTCTGTGTTTGGTGGGCTGGGGTTCGGTTGTTGATGACATAGCCAAGCCCGGTTGAGAAACCTTATACTGGGTTCTTCGATTGTGATGATGATGGTGTAGATGCTCTCTGGCGGTGTTTGGTGGGCTGGGGATTGATTGTAGATGCCATAGCCCGGTTGAAGATGGCGAAGAATTGTCCATAAATGATGGCGGTTTCTAGTGCAGGTGAACGGCGTGGTGGGAAGAGATTATATTAGTGGGCTCTAGATTGTTGATGGCCATTGTATAATTTGCTTAGGGTTACAGTAAAAGGCTATTATAAGATTCTAGTTTGGTTATTAAAAAGTTTCAATCTGTTATAAAATGGCTATAATCTGAAAAATTGTAAAAGAGATGATATTAGATCAGTGATTAATTCTTTTTTTAGAATTTAAAGAGTAAAAATTAATTTTACCTTATACTGGGTTGTTCGATTGTGGTGATGATGTTGTAAATGGTCCATAGCGGTGGTCTTTTTGTGAAGAAGGCTTGGTGGGAAAGTGAGCATGAAGATATTTTTTTCTTTCTTCTTTGTTCGAATGCTTCGAATGCTGAATTCATGTTACTTTTTCTTTTCACTTTTTGGTCTGAAAATTATCAACGTTTTTTTTTTCAAAAATTATCAACGTTTTCTTTTGTTCTAATATCAATGTTTTCAATTGTACACTTTTTGGTTGTCCCAAAAAAAAATTCTATACTTTTTTTAATTTATTATTTTATTTTATAAGGTTATATTAGGTATATTATAAATCTAAAATAATATTTTGGACCTTATTTATCCAAACTTTTAGACTAGACTTCTTAAGACATGATTTGTTAGGTTCTAGACCTAATTAGCAATTAACTCTAAAATATAAAGTTGGCGAATACTTGAACTTACTTTGTATTTTTCTCTAAAATAAAATATACAAACTCAATTTCACCACATAAGAAAAACCGATAAACAAATTGAATACTCTCCAATTCCAATTAGTAGAGAATCATAAGTTTAATAATCTTTAAGAATATACACTACCGTATTCCTTTTAACTCATAAGATAATTGTTCGTTCAAAATATATATTACTGTTAGGACTATAAATAATTCGAGTCGGAGCGAATACTAGATATGCAAACTTGTTTGTTTAACTTTTCGAAGCGAGTCGAACTTAAATAAACGAGTTGGGATAGAGATGATAAAGTTTTATTTTTAATTTATCCGACAAGATTTTTTTAGCCGATCACGAGTTGTTCACGGATAATTTTTTAATGGTTGAAGCGAAATTTTCATGAAAAGGTTGGTATCGGATGGAATGCGTTGTATTAAGAATAAAGTGTGATAATAATGAAAAAATAAAAAATAAAAAAATAAAAAAAATACCCAAGTCAATATTTAAGGTTTTATTATATATTTACAAGCATGTAAAATATAAATCTACAATTCATAATTATAAACGACCAGTTCATAAAATAGTTTGTTTTAACGAATTTAAATTTGAGTTTAAATTCATTAATAAACAAATAATTTTTTATTCAGATCCAAGTTCGAATTGCTCACAAACAGCTTGACTCGTTTACTCTTTATTTATATTCTTGCTCTAAAAATGAAGAAAGGTGTGAGTCCTGTTTAAGGTGATTAATATCATATAACTAATTTTAATATCTTAAAACTATAAATTCATTACGAGAACATAAATAAACACGTTCCAATCTATTCTTTTGTTTCTGAAGAATATTAAACCATATTTTATAAGTTCATGTTATAAAAATTATAACAAATAATAAATTAACCTTAACTAATATAAGTTGTTAATGCATATTATGAATATAAAATATAAGTGTATATTTAATATAATTTATAGGTATATTGTTTTATAAGAATAATATATAGATGAAATATCCTATAAAATCATATATTATTATATGAGATTCATGTAATTTTAGTAAACCGTAATTTTTGTACAAATCTAAAGTTATTTTTTCAAGTAAATAAGTTATTTTTTTATTTGTCAAGATATTTCTAATTCAATTTTTCTAAATTCGTCATTGGTTTTCTTATATAGTGTCCACTCCTTAAATGAAATCATTTCACAGTTATGTGATATTTTGTTAACTTTTAATAACATTCTACTAAAATTAGTTCAATTTAAAAATTTCATTCAAAATTTTCAAAATTACAAAACCCGTTTTTTGTCTTTGTTCAATACTTCATCATTTGCTAATAATAAAATGATGGTTATAAAGATGTAACTAGAGGAGGTTATAAAATAATAAGTGATTTCTCAATTATGAGAAGCACAAAAACTTCCTAAATCTATACTACAATACAACCAAACCTAAATTACACTTCATTTACCACCCAGGCAAAAACTTACACAAACACACAATCAAGATAGGGAAAAAAGTATAAAAACTTATTACCATTAGTAGAATTGTCAACCAGGCAAAAACTTACATAAACACACAATCAACATAGAGAAAAAAAGGATAAAAACAAACAAGCGTAATGATTTATAAAAATTTAAAATTCCAATAAAATCATTTCCTAACTATTAATTTTTTTTCTTTTTTATTTAATGTCACAAAAAGTAACAAAGATAAATCAAAAAGGTATTATATATAGCATTGCTCAACAAACAAATATACACTCTAACAGGGACAGAGCCACGTTACCCCTTAGGGGTGCCATGTTCCCCCGATTTTTTTACAATTTTTATTTTTTTCTAACAAATTATATGTTATATTACTAACAAGTGAACAGTAACACCATTAATCACCAATTTGTTTTGTAATCACCATCCTAGTATTCATAAACTATTATTTTTCCTCGCCTGCCAATTACGTTAAAAAATGGCGGTTATGTCCACATGGCATAGGTTTTTACGTCACACTTAGAAATAAAAGAGTATTTTGGCCAAAAAGGAGAAGTCTCCATTAAAGGGAAGAACAAGTTATAATATTAGTAATGGAGTACATTTAAAAAAACTATTATTGTTTTACAAAGATGAGATATCCATTGGCAATCAAAACCTCAATCATGATTGTCTATTTTTATCGGAGAGATTTCGTCAGCCACCTTAAAGTTTCCAACCAAACGCGCAAAGAACACCATTTGTTGTTCAAGTGTAAACTTTATATTTTCAGCCTGTAATAATTTGTAGCATAAATATTAAACTTATGTATCAAGAATTTACCCTAGTAAATAAATACCTTGCGAAAACCATGTTGTTCTCCTTCATACTCCACAAGAGCAACAGGCAATCCTTTTTTCTTCAACGCACTGTAGATTTTGCGTGCTTGATCAGGCGCTACAACCTACAACTTATGCGCATTAGTCTGTGTTAGCTCATATGTTTCAACAAATATGAGCATCAATACCTTATCTTCTAAGCCCTGAAAGAGAATAATGGGGCATGAAAACTTATCAACAAAATTGATAGGAGATCTTTCATAATACACCTTCTCATCATCACCAACAAGATTATCAATATAACGAGATTCAAATTTATGAGTCTCTTCCCTCAACGATTTCAGATCAGCAACCTGTTTTTCAACCAATCATAAAAATATAAAACCCTTAAAAAGCTTGCTCAAACGTTTATAACATAAAAAGGTAAAAAGCAATAAAAGAACTTACACCATACAAAGAGGCTCCAGCTTTAAAAGTATCCCTGAACGCAAGAGCAGCCAAAGTAGTGTACCCACCAGCAGAACCACCCGTAATACACAGTCTTTCACCATCAACCTTTCCACTATTCACCTGCATGTCCCAAATATATATATTACAAATTTCAAAAAAAAAAAAACAAATATATTTAGCAGTGTTTTTATATTACCAAAAACTTTGCGCAACTACAACAATCATTAACATCCACAATTCCCCAGTTTCCTAATAACCTGTCTCGATATTCTCTTCCGTAACCTTCAAAATTTAAAATAAATTAAATTAAAAAGAAATATTATAGACATTAAAACAATTTGATATAAGTTCAGTGTATAGGGCATACCTGTACTCCCACCATAATTAACATCCACAAATGCCCAACCACGGCTAGTCCAATATTGTATACTAAGATTTAAGACTCCATGTGTTTCAGCAGTAGGTCCTCCTACAAATATTTCAACGCGTATAATTCTGTAATTTTTTATCATCATCATATTCAGAAACTGTAAACATTTTATTAGCGAAAAATGAATATACCATGACTTTTTAAAAGCAAAGGAGGCTTTTCTTGTTGAGAAGCTTGATAAATGGAGTTAGTAGGTGGATAAAAGTACGCATATGCAGTTTGACCTGGTACTTCTGTAGGAAACTCTATTAATTCTGGTGAGCTTAAGTATGATTCACACATCGAGCTAATAGATGAACTTGACCACATTATCTTAAAATCAATTGCTTTTGTCTTTTCATTATCCAAGATAACCTGTTCATGAAATTAAAGTAAACCATAAAATCTGGAGTGCAAGTACAAGGTTTAAGGGAAGGGTTTTAAGTCTGTCAGACCTTAGCTATTGATGTGGTATGAACTGGAGATGCTCCCTCGATGTACAATTCATTAGGAGTGCCACTCTGCAAAATCATATTCACATTTTTAAATACCATTCTTGGGTAAAATACCATATACACCCTTGGTAGTTCCTTGAGTCAAACTACAGGGGGTATTTGGTATTTTACCCTACATTATTAGCAAAAACGATGAAAAGAAAACAGAGTATTACTATATTATCAATGTCTGTAAAAGGAATTTGAATCGTAGATAAAGTATTTCGATCAACATTCATAATTCCAAGATGTGACTTCCCATTCTCCCTGCAAATAGTAAGGAAAACACGGAAAATAGTGAAATAAACAATCACATGTGAATAGTTTTAAATTAATTGTACAAAATAAAAAAATAAAAAGAAACAGTAATGATTAGTGTGATCGTGAGTGTTACCTGTAAGTACAAGCAATCAAATTCTTCTGAATAAATTCATACGAGTTCATACCGAAAACCCATAAAGGTCTTGCAAATTCAGCATTCAAGGAATAAACAGGCTGAACCTCATTAGCAGATTCTATCTGTCAAAAATGAAAAAAATGAAAATTTAATTAATAATAAGGACAAGTTTGATGAATATTAAGTTCATAACAGAATCCCTTATATTTACCCATTTGTAAAGGTTCCAGAACCCATTCTTTCTATCAGTGATGAAAAACAGTTCCCCTACAAAAGCAAAGATATCATTTCATTTAGTTAATGTTAAAAATCACAGAAAAGCATAATATAAGGATTAAAAAAACAATTACTGAAAAATTGTTTGCATAATACCTTGTGGGGACCACTTAGGTTCGGTAGGAGACTCCACAATATTTGGATCACCACCTGCTACACAGGTTCGTTTCTGAACATCTCTGAAGTGTAATGTTTGTATTAGAGAACATAAAATTAATTACTTGAGAAATATAATTTAAAAAGGGACAATATGATATGTACCCATTATCAGATATATAGCCGACCCAAAGTTCAGATTTATCCCATGGCATGTTAGGGTGGCCCCACTCAATCCATGCTATTCTTTTTCCTTCGTGATCCAAACGAGGGAAAGCATAAAAGTCATTTCCACTAACTAATACTTTAGGATCTGCGTTGCAAATACTGCATGTTAGATAAGCAAGAAATTTATACATAATAATAATGAAAAAATGATTTGAAATAGATACATTCTTACCATTTATGCTGTTTTCTTTGAGGTCAATTGAGACAATGCTTGTGATTGAATTTATGCTACCCCCACGGCAATCTATTAAAAGAAATTTGAAAAAAAAAAAAGGTGATGAATATAAGATAAGAAGTGAGAAATTGAGTATCGATATTTTACCTTCCTGGACTGTAACATAACGATTAAAGTGTGAATCGAAAAATCCATCTGCATAGGACACGTGGGGTCCGCCATAATCTGGAGTAATAGGTACCGGCACAGTATCTGCTGGACCACGAATTACCCGTGTTATTTCAAAAAATATGTCAAATATACCCCCCATGGAAGGATAGATTTGGAATGTTGATATATAAAACGTGAATATTAAGCTACTACTTATAGAACATGGTGATTTGATTTAACTCACGGGGTTTTTTTGGAATATAAACATGGAGCTAATTTAAATGAAAGAAAATAAAAAACTATAAGCAACTAAATAATTGAAATGTAGGAGTTACTATCTGCATTAGTTTTTGACAAATCTATGTACTTCCTTTTGCCAAATGAGATTAGAAAAAAGCAATGTAAAATGTGAAGATTTTACCTTTTGATGAAATTGATTGTTTGTAAAGCCTTTGATCCTTGTTATTTGAGAAAAATAGAGTATCCCCTGAAATGGAAAATGCTCCACCTCCATATTCCTGAGCTGTTGTCCTCACTGCAAATTCTTTAGGAGTAATATCTATGTCCTCCTCTCCTGCTTTCTCTGCTCCCTTTACCAACACTGATCGTCTATAAATACAAATTACAAACAATTACAATAAATTCATTCAAAAATACAATAAAAACTCAATCTTTAGGGGTTTGAAGGGTTTAAACAATAAGAAGAATCAAGGCGTATTTTACAATCAGAACATATTGCCTATCCACTATTATCAAATTAGAATTTTTGCCTTTTTTAGGGTTTATAAGGTTTATAAATTATATGTACAAGCGCATATATATGTAAGTGTACCCTGATTCAGTGGGGCGAGATTCGAGCCAGAAAAGGTGGCCGAGGGAATCGACGGCGAAGCCACCGAGACGTTTGGAGGAGCCAGAGACGAGGTCGGCGGTGATGGGAGATTTCCAGGAGCCGTAAGGCGTAGTGAGCTTTTGCTTCTCTACACTTGTTAATGATTCAAGTGGTTGTTCTGTAGCTGTCGCCATTGTTGTTGAGTACGCTCGTTTGAAGTTACTGTGGTGATAGTTTTTAGTGGTTAGTTTTAGTGGAAATGAAGAAGAGTGAAACGACGTCGTTGATGTAGTGTAGGACCAAATGAGACGGTGGCGAGTTACAGTGGCGAGGGTGGCGGTTAGTGCCATTAACTAACCCCGAATGTTGATAGATACGACTGTATATTTTTTCATTTATTTTTAGAAATTTATTTGTGGATTTTTTTTATTTTTTGACAACATTTGTGGATTTATAGGAAATTGAGTATAAATGGATTTTTTTCATTATAAGCTTTGTATGAAATGTTTGTTAATTGGTTGCAGCCCATGTTATTCGAGTATATTGGCCGTGTCAGGATAGACTCCTCCCGAGTAGATCCCTATTGATAACCTGGCCTTGGTAAGCGAAATTGATTTCATTCAGGAGTCTATTGATTCACAATGGATCCCAAAGGTTTGGACATCATTGGTAATCTCTAAGAATTTGTTCAAGGGGAACTCCTTTATCTCACATACTTTTTGTACATTACCTTATTTTGTTTTCGGAAGGTGTAACCATGATTTTGATATTGTGCAGGACTCACTGTTCAGGTTTTGTCATGACGCAAGTCAATCTATTAGTAAAGACAAATCTTTGATTTATACCTCTAGTAATGTGGATGAAGATTTTGCGGCTAACATTGCTGATCGAAGTGGCTAATGCCGTGGTGAGGGGTTAGGGAAGTATTTGGGTGTCCCGATACTCTTAGGAAGATGACCAAGGGGCTTTTATGGCAAGGTTATAAATGGTTTAAGGGGTAAGTTAGCAG
The DNA here is from genome assembly GCA_029959085.1 of Nemophila menziesii. Classification (NCBI taxonomy): domain Eukaryota; kingdom Viridiplantae; phylum Streptophyta; class Magnoliopsida; order Boraginales; family Hydrophyllaceae; genus Nemophila; species Nemophila menziesii. The sequence continues at coordinate 11,342,919 of JARWIR010000013.1, read as the reverse complement.
TTTGGAAGGGGAAAGCTTTGTCTTTAGCAGGTCGTATTACACTAGTCAAATCAGTTCTAAGTGCAATGCTAGTTTACATCATGCAAGTGAAGGTGTTTCCTGGGTATGTATGCGAGGAGATTGATCACATGTTCGAGATTTCATTTAGGGGTCATCAGATGAACACAGAAATATATTGGATCTCAAGGGATAGTATATGTAGTCCTAAGAATTATGGAGGTCTTAGGTTCCAGAAGGCGAGGGATATGAAGTGCGCGTTACTTGGAAAATTAGGTTGGAAAGTGCTACATGATAAACGCTAAAAAAAGTATTCTTAAATACGCACCGAAACTATATGACTCACAAATGTCGAGTCGTCGTAGAGGGTATTGTCGTGGTTAGACAAGGATCCTGATGGTCGTTACGAAATGGGGCAAATATAAGGTTTTGGCTGGACATATTGGTGGGTGAGGAAATGTTAGTGGAATGGGCAAGCATACATTTAGGGATGGATATTTGTTTCGGGAAAGTTAGTGGGTATGTAATAGAGTATTGTTCCTGGAACTAGGAGTTATTTTAGCACTTGTTGCCAAATCACAAACTTATAGAAATTTCAGAAATAAAGGTATTGGCATATAGGGAAGAGTGTGATGTAATATCATGGCTAAGGGAATTGAATGGTATATATTCGGTTAAATCGACACTATTTGATCCTTTAATTAGTGGGCAGAGGATGGAATTGAGTGGGGGAGAATGTGGATGTTGCGAGTCCCAAATATATTTGAGTGCTACTTTGGAGAGCGGCACAAGAACGCTTAGCTACGGTAGCAAATTTGGTAAAGATAGGAATGGATATTTCATCCTTGTGTTTGTGGTGCGGAGTCGAGGAGAGGAGTGTGTTTCACTTTTTAGGGGTTGTGACATGGCGACGAGAATGTGGAAGGAAGTTGAATTGAAAAATACAATGGTCCGGGTATAACGAGCATGTTACATCAGGGGTCTATGTGGAATTAGAAGAATTTTTGGATGGATGGTGCATTCGAGTCAGGAGATCTTAATGCCGGAAATTGGGGAATCTAGGTGGGATGGGGCATCAATAGTTCAAAGTTATAGGTCTACTGAGTCGATAGCAGAGCAAAATAATATACAGTAGGGGAACGAGCACCTGGTTTTGAGAAGACCATGGACTGGCGGCTACAATGTACCTTTCAATAATATTTTTCCACGTCAGCAGCAGGTCCGCGGAAGAATTGATCTAATTCCGTACCTCGCAGCTGATTGTAGGAATAATCAGGGCATAAGGAATGTTGTTAATGACTTCTTACAACAGTAGGGTATTCGGGAGGATGAACAACAACATGGGCACATTCCATAATTGTTGTTTCAAAGACAGTAGAGAGATCGATGGTGGAATAGGAACTTAGCGAATACGAGATTGTTTGATGGTCTAAGTTGGAATGTATTCTTTGCGGCACTTGTAAGTGTACTTCAGAAGGCTAGAAACGAAGCTATTTTTAATAATGAACGATTACCTAGCCGCGATATGGTAATCCGAAAGGCAAAATGGCTAGGAGCGGGGTATCTTAGAGCTTGGAGAGGAAAACTAAGCCAAACCTGATAGGGGCCTCAAAATCAATAAGAATGGATGTTTCATTGTAAGTCAAGGTAGAGGTGGAGCAGGTGGGTTATTGAGGGATAGCGAAGGCAATTTGATAAAGGGATTCTCTATGAAGCTAGGGTGTTCTTTGTCAGTGGTTGCGGAGCTCGCGGCGGTATATGAGGGTATGATGATGGCACTAGCGCAGTGGGTTAAGGATTTAGTGGTTAAAGTAGACTCGCAGAAGGATATAAGCTCTCTACATCAGGTAGAGAGGGTAGAGGACCAACAACATCCTGGATTGAGGGAATTCGTCAGATTTTAAATACGAATGCCTCTTTTGTATTAAATGGAATTTACAGGGAAGCTAATGTTTGCGCGGATTGGTTGGCACGTTGTGAGACTAAGGCAAATTAATGTCTTTTCCACTTACATTTATCCTCTAGATGGGATTTGGGGCGCTCTCACGAGTCACGAGAGATAGGTCCAATTTGAAAACGCCAAGGAGGGTGTTTGACTCAGAGTGCGAGACCATAATGAACATATAACAGAGTTTTTTATTCCACAGTCCTCAGACCTTCTTTGTAAGCATAAAAATCATAATAAATTGAGTAAAATATACATCACCCTTTTTTGCTTCACCCCTATGTCATCTCATATGTAGAGGTTTTAAACAATAATAAAATCCTAATTATTTATTTTCTGCCTTTATGTTAAATGCCACATAAGGTGACACATAGGAGATGAAACAAGAGTAAAACACATATGTGTGATATATATATATACTAGGTAAAACCCGTGTCTGAAGACACTGAAGAAAAAATTTGTTTTGTTAACGAAAATTGAACACAGGTTCCAAGGGTGAAGGTCGTCAAGGTTAAAGTTAGGGTTCAGGTTTTTCTTTTGTTGCTCATCAAGAAGAAGGTTAGGTTAAGGTTAAGGTTGAGTTTAAGGTTAAGGTTAGGGTTAAGGTTTAGGTCAAGGTTAAGGATGAGGTTAATTTTAAGGTTAAAGTTAAGGGTTAAGGTTAAATTTTAAGTCAAGGTTGAGGTTAAATTTAACTTTAAGATTAAGGTTAAGTTAGAGTTAAGGTTTAAGATTAAACGTTTAAGGTTTAACAAAATTCCAGGTTTAAGGTTGAATATTAGTGCGATGATTCTTTATCTGTTTAAGGTTAAGGTTACATTTAAGATGAAAGTTAAGTTTAAGGTTAAGGTTTAAGGTTTAAGATTTAATGTTTAATGTTTAAGGTTTAAGGTTCAAGGTTCAAGGTTCAAGGTTCAAGATTAAGGTTAAGTTTTAACTTCAAGGTTAAGGTTATGGTTAAGGTTTAGGTTAAACTTAAGATGAAGGTGAATGTAAAGGTTAAGGCTTGAGATTCAAGGGTTAAGGTTAAAGTGAAGATGAAGATAAGGTTGTAAGGTTTAAGGTTCAAGGTTCAAGGTAAGGTTTAAGGTTTAAGGTTTAAGGTGTAAGGTTTAAGGTTAAAGGTTAAGGGTTAAGATTAAAGTTAAATTTAAGGTGATGATGAAGATTAGGGTTTAAGGTTTAAGATGTAAGGTTTAAGGTTTAAGTTTAAGGTTAAGTTTAATGTTAAGTTTAGGATTAAGGTTAATGTTAAGGATAAGGTTAAGGTTAAGATTAAGGTTTAGATTAAGGTTAAGTTTAAGGTCAAGGTTAGGGCAAGGCTAAGGCTAAAGATAATGTTAAGAATAAGGTTAATAGTTAAGGGGTTAAGGTTATGGATAATAGGTTGAAGGTTAAGGTTAAGGTATAGTTTAAGTTTAAGTTTAAGGTTAAGGTTAAGGTCAAGGTTAAGGTCAAGGTTAAGGTTAAGGTTAAGGTTAAGGTTAAGGTTAAGGTTAAGGTTAATGTTAAGGTTAAGGTTAAGGTTAAGGTTAAGGTCAAGGTCAAGGTTAAGGTTCAAGTTAAGGTTAAGGTAAAGGTAGAGGTAAAGGTAAAGTTAAAAATAAAATTAAAGGTTAAGGTTAAGTTTAAGGTTAATGTTAAGGTTAAGGTTAAGGTTTGGGTTTCGGTTTAGATTAAGGTTAAGGTTAAGGTTTGGGTTTTGGTTTGGGTTTGGGTTAAGGTTAAGGTTAAGGGTAAAGTTAAGGTTAAGGTTAACATTAAGGTTGATAGTTAAGGGTCTTAGGTTATGGATAAGGGGTCGAAAAATCGTGTAGGGTAATACACTGCTCCCATATTTCCAATTTTAAAAAATATCTTTTAAAAGATCAATGTGGTTTTTATATAGATATAATAAAAAAGAATATTAAAGTGGGGCCAGAATCAATCCTGGCCACCACTTATGTTTAGTCAGATTAAATCTTGGCCACCATTTATGTTTAGCCAGATTTAATCCTGGCCACCACTTATGCGGGTAAATCTAGACCGTAGAAAAAACCTTGTAATATATATATATATATATATCCTTTTTGTTTGACCTTATATCACCTGTTATTATTATAATACGTGTTATTAAATTAAAATAGTTAAAAAATAATTAAAAGAGGAAAATTATTTAATTGATGTGTTAAATCCCCCCCCCCCCCCCCCTCATTAGAGAGGCACAAGACTCTAACCTTTTCCTAAATATGAATAACCTAGTTTTGATTTACTATGAGAATATACATGGGGAGACATGTGTATTTCCATAGGATTAGTCGGGTGCGCAAGTTAACCGGGTCGCCCATGTAACCAAAAAAAAAAAAAGATAAAGCAAATAATAGTAATATATCGTGACTTAAAAATTTATTGACCTATAGCATCATTTTAATTAATTTTTGGCAAAAAGCAAAAATATTATTTTTTTTGTCAAAGAATATTAAATTAAAAGGTAAAAGTAGTTACATCAAAATGAAAAGTAAAATCTATATTATATTTCGAAGTCTTTCCTACGGTCCTGATTTACCCACTTAAGTAGTGGCCAGGATCGATTCTAGGAAAACATAAGTGGTGGCCAGGATCAATTCTGGCAAAACATAAGTGGTGGTCAGGATCGGTTCTGGCCCCATTTTTTTTTTTTATAATACAAAACACGGATTAAAAAAAAAAACATAACCCTCATTTCACTCTCCTCTCGAACCCTAACTCACTAATCTTCTCCGCTCTCCACACTCCTTCGCCTCCAATCTCCGTCCGGCCATCAACCATCAACCATCAAAGTATACTCTTAAACCTAATCTCGATCGAGCGTTCTCTCCCTTCCTCTGTTGCGCCATCCTCCACCACCAAAATGGGTTCGATCGAGCGCATATACCGTTCTCTCTACCGTTCTACCTATAGTTCAAGGACCAAGCTCTCTACTGCAAAAGAATGGAGGACCATTCTCCACCATTTACAGCCACTATTCGAACATTATCAACCAGCTTCTGCCACCGCTCGACGAATATTCTTGAGCCTTTAAAGGTAAAATCGTTTACAATGATTATTTATTAATACTGGGTATTTGATAATTGTGCAGATGTGCATATGTGCAGATGTTTAATCGAGAGATCTATTAACACAGTTATATTCGATTCAGTTAAATTCGATTATTGAGGTATTAGTAGTTGATTCCGATGAATAATTTAATTTCATTTTGATTGCAGTAAATTTGTTGGGGATGGATAACGATTATTGAGGTATTGCTGTAAATTAATTAGATGTTCTTCTTAATATAATCTGTTTCATTTTGATTTTTCCTTTTTCCTTACAGATGATAGATGAACTACTCAGAAGTGCTGGAGAAGTAGTTGCTAATGTAGCATCAGGTGTATTAAACGTGTATGTACCTTGCGCTAGGGATTCAGTTCTTGGGATCGTGGTTGATTGTAGATCAGATGTAAGTTTGATATGAAATTTCTTAATTTTATTTTATGAAATTGTAACGCCTAACTTTTGAAACAGAACTTAATGGTGGACATAAAAGGACCATTTTCAGTGTTGTTACCAGTGCTTGCGTTCAAAGGAGGAACTATAAAACATACCAAAGTGTGAGGTGAGATTTCTACTTTGTTTAATTGCACTATGGGTCCCTATATTAAGCTTTATGTTCTTTTAGGTTGGTGCTTTGTCAAGGCCATCTATGATGCATTACAATCAGACACGCGATGAACTACTCAGAAGTGCTGGAGAAGTATTTGCTAATGTAGCATCAGGTGTATTAAACGTGCGTGTAAATCCTCGAGGTACAATTCTATAATTTTACACTTTTTTTGATAATTTTTTTAGGTGAATTTTGACTTTTTAGGTTTTGATTATTATTTTTAGATGAAATGCTGAGACGCGATATCGATGAAGAAATCAATTATTCGTCTACGCAATATCGACATTTACCCCAGGTAGGGGTTTTAAATTCCAGCTTTTATCGAATATAATATATTAAATGTCTGAACTCACTCACTCAACTGTTATATATGTTTTGCAGAAAGAAAGTATTACCTATGGAATGCTACTAATGAAAAAATTCACAAGCTATCAGAAGAAGAAGATTATATCAGAAGAAGAAGATTATATTTCGAAGTTAAAATGGTCGAAGAAATGCTAAAACACAGCTCTGGAATAATCAATGAACACAAGGTATATATATGTTTTCCTTTTATATATCTCTTGAAAGTTATTCTTTTGGATTGGATTTTTGCATAATATAAGGACCTGTATTGTTTCTTTTCGCATTATATAAGGACCTTTATTGTATCTTTCGCATTATGCAAGGACCTGTAGTGTATTATTGCATTATATAATGACCAGTAGTGTATTTTCGCACAATATAATAACCTGTAGTGTATTTTTTGCATAATATAAGGACCTGAATTGGATTTTCGTATAATATAAGGACCTGTAGTGTATTGTTTGGATAATATAAGGACCTATAGTGTATTTTCGCATAATATAAGGACCCGTAGTGTATTATTGCATTATATAAGGACCCTTAGTGTATTTCGCATAATATTATGTAACTTTTTCAAAATTCTTTTAATTTTCTTTTAACGTTTTGTATCGAGCATTGTACTGTATTTTTTGAATAAAATACACGCGTGTACTGTATTTTTAATTATATTGCGAATGATTAAATTTAGCTGACTGATTGTTTTTGGAATTTCATGCAGAAAATATCCGTGTGGAGAAATATCTATCAATTTGGAACAGAAATCATGGCTCCCGTAATCAAGGAGCACAAATCAAGCTGTGATAATCATTCATATAATAAATTCCCTGCATATAATCATTTAGGATACATTTTTTGATACATTTACCATTTTTATAATTAGTTATCTATATATAAGTTTTGACTTAAACTATTTTGACTAAAATATATGCATCGTTTTATTATATGATACTTTCCCTTTAATTTAGTTAGCTTGATACATTTACCTTTTTAAAAATTAGTAATCTATATATAAGTTTTGACTCAAACTATTTTAAAAAAATATATTAGTCAAAATCTGACTAATATAGTTCTAACGTTTTATTAAATTGATACTTTCCTTTATTTTCGTACCTTACCTTTTCTTAAAACCAATTTTTCATCTATATAATATATACCAACTTCATTTACAAACTATCCTTCTTTTCTAAATCACTAAAATAATTTCGAACTTCCTATTTCTCAAACCTTAACCGTTCGAACTAAGGTTAGTAATTTTTAATGTACATTTCTCTTTCGTTTTTCGTTATAATACTATGTTACATTCGCATTTTACATTCGCATTTAGTTTATAAACTGCATTAACGTTTTTATTAGTTAACAATTCGCATATAGTTATGAAATCGTAATAAGTTTTTCATTACATTTGAATGTACTTAAGAAATAGTGAATGGACTGTATATATTTTAGATTTTTGTAAGTTTTAAATTTACTGTATATATTTCTGGACTGTTTAAATATTTTAAGGTCTGTTTAAGGTTACAGATTAATTTTTTAACGAGAAAGTATATTAATTTCATGTTTGGTGATAGATAGATTATGTTTTTTGGTATGTTTTGTTAATAGCGTGGGGCAATATTAATAAGTATTTATGTCTGAATAAAAGTTATATACAAATTTACATACTTCACGATAATAAGGATAAACCATATTTTATTTTCGCTTTTATTTAGTGTGTGAGAATGAGGAAACCACTATTTCGCATAATACAATTATAGAAAACCCTAAAACTTTCTTGCGAAAATATTGATCCTTAGTCTAAAAAAAAGTAAAATACTAATATACCAGAAACTTTTTTATTTAATCAACAACGTAAAATATTGATCCTAAACAGTCACACTGCCACCTTGATCTCCGCAATAGAAACTTTAATCTCTTTCATGGTATAGTTTTGTTTCTCTTTGTCTAAGAAAAAGTTTTGCTTACTATGAAAATTCTAATTTTAGACTAATAAGTTACAACTGGAAATCAAAGAGAATTAGAGCAGCAACTCTATTAATCTCTTGACTTAAAATTAGTCAATTACATATACTTTTCTAAACAAAAATTTATTTCAAATTTTCTGAAAATTAATAATTTATATTGTATGTTAAAAATTAAAATATGTAAAAAATGTCGATTGATTGATTTTTTTTCCGGAGTGACTTCAGGCACGGGCAATACCTAGTAACCTTATATAGTTACGTTTATACAAATTTGTGGAAAAAAAAAACATGTTTCTAGAAATTTATTCATCTTTCCATATACATAAATCAATGCTAAATCTAGGACATCTAGTAAGAATGTCTGTTATTTCGTTGAGGGGTCTGTTGATATGAGAAAGACGGAAATTTTTTCGCCTATCCAATTTGCACTTGACACATGTTGGATACCCTGAAATACTTAAATGTCTATTGCCACCTTCTTTTTTTTTTTGTTCGAATGCATAATAATATAGAAATAGAAAATAGGTTACAAGGTCTAGCCTACCCCGGAGGGCTCGGCTTCATTACAAATCATAGTAGCTAACTGGGGAGGGATACATCTATCCCAATTACCAAACAGGGTGCTAAGGAGCTTCTGTTTGTATTGCCACCTTCATTGCCGAAAGGAGTGTATGTTTTTTTTTCGACAAAAAGGAATGCATATACTTCTCCTTCAGTGCCTAATTTAATTTGGATACATGCAAAATCCCGTGTATTAAATTTTGGCTTAATTGTGAAATAAATGACCACTTTTACCTACCATTTGTTTTTTTACCCACAATACATGGAGTTATTGGAATTATTCTACGAACCACCACATAGTGACATCTATGATAAGAGGATAGGTTCATGTATACAGGAGAATTTCTAAAAGGTATAGCAATAATCGCTTAGTTCCAAGTATTTATGAAATCACTTATCTTTACGTGAATGTTTATTTTAGTAGGATTTGTTTAATTGGGTGTTGCAAGGAAGTATATCCAATGAAACTTTCTCTTAGTGTTTTGATGTATGTATTGATTTTGATGGAATGTTTTCCATTAATTTGACAAGTTTAGAACTTTAATATTAGGTGAATATGGAGTTGCTTCCGAAAATACCTTTATAGAAGTCTACTTTGAGGTAACGAAGTTTCCCATATAGAGGATTTCTTTATTTATAGCCTTCTTGTAGGTTTTGACCATGAATTTGTCTAAGAACACATGTTGGGGTGATCTAGTATCTACTCACCACTGTTTTGGGTTTCCGACTAGGTTGATTTCAAAAACTGTTGTTACTAGGTTCAAATCATCAATACCATCAGACATATCAGACACATATGTCTGAACTCTCGTACCCTTTATTTTGGTTTTCTTGTGCTTTCTTGTTTTGATAATCCTTTGCACGTTATTCATGCTTTCTGTAGTTGTGACAATCCCCGATAAATTTCAACTTCCTGTTGTTGTCACTGTTTGATTGTCCTTACCTCTTGCACTTGTTGTTTTGGTTTGACCTCCCTTGTTCAACAACATTAGACTTGGCTTCATATGATTGATGGTTGGTTGCCTTTTCAGCCATTCAATTGTCTTCATTGATTCTCAACCTTACAATTAGATCTTCAGGACTTATCTGTTTGCGCATGTGCTTGAGGTACATCTTGAAGTCTTTGTACAACGGGGGCAACTTTCTACAAGTGCAACAACTTAGAAGTTTCTACCAGATTCATTCCTTAAGCACTTAGTTCATGCAAAATCAATTGGTATTGTTGTACTTGTCACAATAATGGGTTTGAATCCACCATTTTGAATTCAAGGAACCTATCAATGAATTTCTTTGTTCCGGCATCTTCAGTCTTGTATTTCATCTCATGAGAATCCCATAGTTGCTTGGCAGTAGTCATGGTGTTGTATACATTAAATAAATTATTCTCCAGACAATTCAGAAGATAATTCTTAAATAGGAAGTCAAAATGCTTCCAAGCGTCTACTGTATTGTAGGTTTCAGCGTTTGGATTAGATCCCATTTCTAGTGGATTTTCCTTCAGAATTTTTTCCAAGTTCAGAGTCGTCAAGTAGAATAACATCTTTTGTTGCCATCTCTTAAAGTCAGAACTATCAAATTGTTCTGGCCTATTGGCATGTCCAATGGGTGCTAGTGTGGGTCCACTAACTTTTGCTCTTAAGGGGTACTCGTCTCAGATTACTTTCACTTTGTTTAGATTCTTTCTCCATTATTTTATGAAAGCATAAATTTGACGTTAGTAAACAAGTATTTTCTGGTATGTATACACAAGACTAGAAGAAAAAAGAAGTGAAAAAAGAAGTAGCATTTTTTTTGTTTTGTATACACAGACATATACATTTTGTAAAAGTAAAGTTTCTAAAATGAAAAAAAAATCGGTTCATACGACGTAAATCATAAATACCTTAACGGTTATGTTACTAATTTATAAACCAGGAAAATATTATAAACAGTAATGCAAAGAAGGATCCAAAAGAATAAATAAATAAATTGACTTGTCGAGTCTAGAAATGGATCTGTTATCTTTAAGATGTTTAGCCCACGTACAGGTGTCTTAACTTGTTGGTTTCAACCTCCAGGATACACCGACAAAACTATTCGGAAGAAACAGACACACAAATTCTTCAAAATTACAATGAACTTGATAATAAAGTTTCTTTTATATGTCTCTCTCTATATTTTTAATGCTTAAAAATTTATAAAAAATGAATAAATCAGATGTTAGAGTTGGCCGACTATTAATAAAAAATGAATAGGTGGCTAGATATCCATCAGAAACTGTTGTGAGTTTAAGAATTCAGAGTTGTGTCTTTTAAATAAATGATACTTTAGTTAGTAAAAGACATATCTATTGGCACTGACCCAATCTTAATGTAACTTTAGTATTTATTATACATTAACTATTTGGTCGAACCCAATGCTAATGTTAAAGACTTGCACATTAAACAACCATTGGACATGACTCAATAGGTAAAAAATCATTTTTTTTCCTATTCTTTCTTTCTTTCTTTCTTTCTTTCTTTCACATTTACTATATATACAAACATATAAATATAAAAATATATCTACATATATTCTCCAAAATTTCGTGACTCAATATCTCATTCAACTTCAATTCATTTTTAGTCAAGTGAATATATTACGTTAGTCTTTACAATTAGATAAAGTATTAATCAAGTAATCATCAACTCGATCAACATTTGGGTAAACCCCATTTGACGAACATATATTACTTACTTGCAAATAATATTTTGAAAAAGAGAGTGTCGAATGGAGAAATGAGAAAAATTATTATTAGGTGATATATTTTCTTTAGTCGAAAATAATTCCTCCATTCATTCCAAATATTACAAAAGGGATTAACGTGCTTATAGCATTGTAGTCGTCAATCACAGGTTTTTCTAATTGGGGTAAATGCGAAAAAGATTCAAAACGAAACAAAGTGTATTTTAGCCCTTGATTCGCTAACCAATCCGCAACCATGTTTTTTCTCGAAATCAAGGGAAAGTTTAAATTACAAGGCTTACTACAACTTCGAATATCATCTACCAAAAGCTTAATGTTGTGAGACAGCTTAACTTTATTATAATTAAGAGAATTCATCAAAGACGAGTTATCATTCTCGATTGTGACTACTCATTTAGGATAAGAGGGCGCCAATCTACAAACTTGATATACTCCCTTAGCTTCGGCCTCCAATGGTGATAAGGCACTCACATATGTTGCAATCTCGTCCTAAAATTTACTTGTACGATCCCTAACAATTGACGCAATACAAAATTAGACTTCTTTGCATCATAAGCCGCATTAGAATTGATTTTAAATTTACCAATAATCGGAAGTAATTAACTAGTTTTTGATTTGTATAAATCTGAGTGTGTATCAATATACCTCATAACATATTTTTTTATTTCTAATTTATCTTTGTTGTATATTTGTAACCTCAAAATCTTTGACATTGAACAATAAGTATTCATCATGGGGTTAAAGAGAATTTTTCATTGTCAATAAAGGGTCAAGATTCCTTTAAAATATAAACTTTGTTATATCCTTCTATATATGCCAAGCCAAGTTTGTAGCCATTTCCCAACTAAAAATCTTTAAGTTGGACCCTTTTTTTTTTAAACAATCAATCAGATGTTCAAACCAAAATAGTCATTTTAAAAGTGGGGCTATTACTTGTCAGGAAATTTAGGGAGGCTAACTAAACTACCCTAGCATATTCACAGTGAAAAATCACGTGTTCCGTTGATTTTGAGCCTATACCACATAAATCACAACTAGATTTAGTTGTCATATTCCTTTTTTATCTATTTTCATTTGTTGGTAGCCCATCTTTACAAGCTTTTCACAAGAAAATTTTGACCTTTGGAGCAACTTTCAAGTTCCAAACAAATATCCAATCTGCCTTAGAATTATATGAGAGTAATCAACTTAATATGTTTTTTTGATTTTTTCCTCCTCTAGTTATGCCATCCTAAGATGACCATATGCTTCCTTTACACTGACATGACCTAATAAATAATGAATCCAAACAATTATATCCATGTTGGTAGGAGTTATATGTATATTCAAAATAGTTGCAACAACTTAAGGTATAAAGTTTTTCTGTAAAGTATCAATTTTCTAGCAAGTCCCCTATTTATTCATTAACTCATTAACCATAAGAGGGCAAGTTCTACTAGGTTTAGCCAAATTTTTATAGTTTGGAATCCAGTAGGATTCCTAAATTATAATATTTTCTTTCCTTACCAATATTCCAAAACAAATCGTTGGCAAATAAATCTCTACCAATTTTGAGGCTTTTGCACCCCCAAGAGATGTTATTTCCTATTTTAGCTTTCAGGAAGCAAGTCTTTGGGAAATATATCCCCCTTCAACATTTTAAAAACAATAGAGCCAAGTTTTAAAAAGAAATTCAAAGCATTTGAAGACAAAAAGGCATATTATTGTTGTAAAAATCTTTAAATCCCAACCCTCCATCAGATTTATGTTTAATAAGGGTACCCATTTAATTCAGTGTGTTCTATTTTGCCCTTTATTGCCCCAAAAGAAGTCAGCTATCAAAGAGGCTATGATTGGTGACCTTCTTGGGTATGAGGAAAACTGATATTATATGATTATGTATAACATTTATATCAGTTTTAATTAAAGTTTACTTACCACTGATGGATAATAATTTAGTGTCTGAAGCCTTAATTTTTTTTAAGATAGAATCTAAAATCCATTCAAGACCTTTTACTTTTTATATGCCCTAGGAGGTAGGGACCCCTAAATTTTGCCAAGATTCACTAGTTCATTCATTCTGAGCAAGTTAGTAATTTGGGCATTTACCTTAGGGGTAGAGTAGTGACTGAATAAAATCCCACTTTTATTTAAATTAACCTTCCGCCATGAAGCATGAATGTATTCTGTAATATATCTTGAAATGAACCTACCTTTTCCATATTTGATTCCATAAAAAAAACAAGTTGTCATCATCAAATAGGTCATGGGTTATGCTAGGTGAAATCCTAAAAGTCTTGATTCTCTTTAAGTTATGTTTTAACTAAATCTTTTTTTAAAGAGTAATGCTGGGTATCACCCAAAAAGGTATCACCTAAACATCACCCATGATGTGGCAATTAGGTGGTCCAATCATGGAAGAGAGAGAAAAAAGTATATCTGGAAAAAAAAAATCCATGATTGGACCACCTAATTACCACATCATGGGTGATGTTTAGGTGATACCTTTTTGGGTGATACCTAGCATTACTCTTTTTTAAAAGAGCTGATAAAGATTGAGTTACCCAACAAAAAATAAAAAAATGAAGAGGATCACCCTATCTCAAATCCCTAGAAGGCTTATTTGGCATATTGACTTCGACTGATGAACAATAGTTTGAATCCATGAAAAAGCTTCCAAAGAAATTATTTCTTTTTTCAAAGATGAAAAAAAGTCCGACTTCAATGAGCACTATTATTATAATTTATGTGAACATTTTCACTGTGAAAAATTGTCAATATCAAGAATACCAAAACTCAAAATATTAATAACCTAACCATACTTAAATTAATAGGTAGAGACTCATGCTGATAACGTATTATAAAATTAATTGCGATAAATCAAAATAGAGAAATATAATCTCGTATTATTATTCTGTGAAATTTCGATGGATTACAATATGATATGAATCAGGGGCGGATCCAGTTACTAAATTGAGGGAGGCTTGTACATGGTCAATATTTCTGAAATTTTAAAGGTAAAAATATGATACATAAATATATAATTAATAATGTCAAAATGAAAATATGAGAATCTAACACCTTTATGTTCACCGTCTCTTTAGTTGATGAACTTAGTAATTAGTATATATCCAAAAAAATACAAATCGACACCATTACACTTAATTTATATAGTAACGTTAGTATTATATTAATATACTATATGTTATATTAATATTCTAATTTATAAATATGATGAGTAAATTATCTACATAAACTAAACACTAAAGTAATGTAAATAATAAATTACTAAGTAGTATTACCTCAAATTCAAAACAGAGACAAGTATTCGTATACAAAAATTGCAATATTTAATAAGGCGGTCTTATAAAAATTGACAAATTTATAACTTTAATCTAGTATATTAAAAAATAAGATTTTTTTCGTTAAAAATTAAAAAATAAGAATGGAAATCTTATTCATATTTTATATTAAACTTATTTTCGAATCAAATGATGTTTAAATTTAGTTTCAACATGATTTTTTATTATGTGTATTTGGGAAAAAGATAAAACAAATGCTAAGATTCCAACACCTAACCTCCATTCTAAATTCTAATATGTAATGATACTAAGGACCCGTTTGGGAGTGCTTATTTTAAAGTAAAAATGTGCTTTTAGAATAAAATTTAAATTTTGAAAAAATTATTAAAAATAACTTGAATATTTAGAATCACTTTAAGTGTTTTTTTAAGAAGCACTTATTTGGTGTTTTTCCTAAAAATTCTTTTCAGGATCTAAAATGTTTTTAAATATATAGAAACACTATTAAGTGTGTTTCAAAAAAAGCACTTCCAAACGGGCACTAAACCACTAAGCCACAATGACTTATCTGTTTCTTAGAACATGAATGTTTTACATAAATGTTCAAAAGAAACTAATTATTTTTCGGGACAAAATTACCTTTACGTATCATAAAATTTACGAGTTCAGGGGGCTCAAGCCCCCCTGGTCCCACTAAGGATCCGCCCTTGATTATGAATATTGAAATAATTGTGCAACTATTAATTTAAATTGTTGCGAGGTTTAAACAGCTGTGTAGCTACGTATTAGCTGTCTATTTTTTTTTGCATACATAAGAGGCTTAAAAGCCGTTAAGAACAAAACATTACAGAAAGCAAAACAAAGATTATTAACTATCTAGTACAACTCGAGTAGCTGCACACTCGCTTCTGTCTCTCGTGATAAGTTTCCAAAGGTATTCTGGAGGGTCGGTTAGGGTCACAGGTTGTGTATTCATGGAAGCCCCTTCCTTTGCTAGTTTATCCGCACAATAATTAGCTACCCTGAATATGTGATTTATTTCAAATTTAGGAAATTTTCCCAAGATTGCGCAACAGTCCTTTATTACTGAAACATACCGACTACTTGAGTTCCCACCGCCCTTCACTAGCGCATGGAACTTCCCCGAGTCCAACTCATAGTGAGTAGAGCTCCCACCGCCTTTCACTAGCGCGTGGAGCTCCTCCGAATCAGTTTCAATAATTAATTCAGTATATCCATTGCTAACAGCCTATTTGAGTCCAAAATGTAATGAAAATAATTCAGATACGAATGGAGAATCAACGAGGCACGGTCCCATATAACCTGAGATGAAAGAACCATATTTATCCCTCACCAAGCCTCCAATACCAGCTAGACCCTTTGTTACGAAGAAACTACCATCGATATTTAGCTTTATGCCATTGGTAGGCTTTACCCAATTAACCATGATATTCTTCGCGACTTTAACTATCCCACCATCCAAACGTTTTCCCCATGCCAGAATAAATTTATTTGCGAGAGAATTTATTTCATGTCTGAGTTCTAGCTTATGAGGCATACTTGATATTTCATTGAACACAAAAGAGTTTCTCTTCACCCATATAGTCCATAAGACGGCTATGAATGTATAAGACCAATCTAGACCAGTCACGCGAACCTTAGCTTGAATATTATCCCCAATCCAGGCTTTCATTGCACTTGCATTAACTGTTACATTTTCCATCCTTCTTGAGTTACTTACGTGCAGCATAGGAGTACCATCGGCTCGACAAAAGCGATTCTGCAGCCATTTATTGTTCAAGGACAGGAGGAATTCTTGATCCGCTGCATTCATTTCAGCATGGACAGGTTGGTGTTCCATCCACGAATCTGCATCAGCCACCTGTGCTCCTCGATCAGCAGCTGTCTCCCGCGTTAAATTCAATCCATCAGCTCTCAGTCCCGCGAACAGCAGTCCAGCAGCTCGTTCAGCCTCCATTCCCTGGTCCGCAGCAGGTTCATGTCTTCCCTCAGCGCGTGATGAAGGCCTGTCCAGCGCAGCTCCAGCAGCTCCAAAGTTGCCACCTGCATTAACACAAATTGAGTTCCAAGCCAATAAAGCTATTTTGCATTTAAGAAAAATATGGCATAAGTCCTCCCTTTCGGCTCCCTATTAGCTGTCTATTTTATTATAAAATATAAATAGTTTTTACACGGTACGATTCTATTGGAAAATATCCACAAATCACATAAACACTTCATAACAAGAAGTAGATTGTTTTTCCATATAATAGAAGTATATATATTACAAACATTATACTTTAATCTCATTTCTTTTATTTTTCTTTCAAATGCTAGCAACTTCACTGCGGCCATCTTAGTGTCTCAATGATTGACATCCACAAATGGTCGATGCTAATTATACACGACTTTTTTAAAAAGAACTACAAAATTCAGGAAAAAAGAAAAAAAAACCACAAAAGATAGGTCTATTTTGAGCTAACTAAAGGTAATATGTTATATAAAGAAAGAATCTGATTTTTTTTTTTTTTTGACAAATGAAAGAATCTGTGTATTAAATAAACAAAATATTCAAACAAATAATCAAATCAAAACGATTTGATTTACTAGAGATTATATTTTCAATGACTTTCTTTATATTTTCAAAAGTTATTTTCTATTACACAAGTGATCAATTTCAACACTTAGGATTTTTCTTCTACTATGCATGCATAAGCTTTTACCCTTACATGGTAACATTTAATTGTTATTCCTCTTGCCGATATTTTCTGGCTTACTTTCTTCAAAGTTACTTACAATCCGTTTGTTACACTTTATTGTTGTTACTCCGAGAAGGATGGATAACTTGATTGTGTGGAACTGTTAGGGGACTAGGGCCCCCTTGACAAGGAAGTCGTTTAAAGCCCTAGTTCATAAAAATAATGCTTCTTTTGTGTGCCTGTCGGAAAGTAGACTAAGGGGAAAAAATCTTAAATCTTGTTCCCACTTTAGAAATTTTAAAAACTCGCATGTGGTTGACCCTGGAGGGAGAGCGTTTAGGTCCGGGGATATATTACTTTTATGGAAAGATTCCATATCTATATCTATTAAACTTTTGTGCCGGAATTTTGTAATCGTTGAAGTTTTTGAATGTAATGGTCTTTCGTGGTTTTTAGTTTGTGTCGATGCCCCTAATAATGATGATGAGTAGGTTTGGCAATGGTTCAAATATTAACCGTAACCGGTGGATATAAAAAATCCGTTAGTGGAACCGATGGTGCATCCATGAGGGTTTGGTTCTCAGAAAAGGTAACCGATGGATTATCCGTTAGGATTTGGATTTTTACAATAATCCGAAATCCGAATAAAATATAAAAAATAAAAAATAAAAATATATATACTACATATAAAGTTATTCTATATGTACAAGTTCTATAAATAATATCGATCAAATAAATTTATTCCATGCATAAAGTATATAACTGATATTTTCTAGTTTATCACTATATTGCATAATACATATTTATGGTCTCCCAATAATTCTGTAGCTAATTTAGAATTTTAAAAATATTTATTAGATTATTTTATTTAAAGCCTATTAAACGACTGCGGATGCAGATTTGGTAAATAATTCTAAAATCCGATGGTTAATGGATACGAATTTGGTTATCGTTTTTCTTAATAGATGTGGATGTGGTTATGCTATTTTTTGCGGATATCCAATCCGTTGCCATCCCTAATGATGAGAGGCTCAAATTATGGCAATTACTTACTAAAATGATAAGTCAATTTGATAAACCACATGTTATTATTGGTGACTTTAACGACATCTCCAAATTTTTTGAAAAACAAGGGAAAAAGTCACCAAATTTGGATCGAATTTTGAAAGTTAATGAGTTTATTAATTCTAATCACCTAGTAGATTTGCCGAATAAATGTTGTCATTATACTTGGTCTAATCGACGTGGTAATGAAGATAATGTTAAAGAAAGGTTAGATCTGGCTCTTGCGTCTATGAATTGGTGTGCTTCGTTTCCTAATGCTATTATCAAAGTCCCTCCGGTTGTGGGGTCGGACGATTCACCTTTGGTTTTAGTTCGTGAATATCAACAAAGTAAAATCTGATAAATATTTTATTTTTGAATCCAGATGGTTAGAACATATTCAATGCCAAGAGGTTATTAGAGAAAATTGGAGTTATAGATGTAAGAGTGATAGTATTAATAGTTTCTGTAATAAAAGGGATGCTGCTTGTTTAGCCCTTAAAGGCTGGAGTCGGGTCACTTACTTCAATAATAGGAAGAGAATTGATGAATACAAGAAGAACTAATTGCTATTAATAATAAACCGGAAACAGAGGAGAACGAAGAGAAAATAGCATTAAAAATTATATAGAAGAGTTGTGGAGACTTGAAGAGCTTTATTGAGAAGATAGAGCGTGAGATCTTTCAATAAAAAAAGATGATAAAAATACAAATTACTTTTTCGCTAAAACTATGAAGAGATGGAAGGTGAATAGAATATGTGCCCTTAAGAACAAAAGGGATGAATGGACTGACAACCCAAAGGAGATTAATGAGATTATTCAAGATTATTATGTTAATTTTTTTAAAGAAAATGCTACATTGAATCCTAATGATATTACGCAGCATATTCCGTCTAAAGTCACGTTTGATATGAATGAAACCTTTACATTGCCTCCAAGTAGGGATGA
Organism: Nemophila menziesii; assembly: GCA_029959085.1. Lineage (NCBI taxonomy): Eukaryota > Viridiplantae > Streptophyta > Magnoliopsida > Boraginales > Hydrophyllaceae > Nemophila > Nemophila menziesii. The sequence continues at coordinate 11,323,751 of JARWIR010000013.1, read as the reverse complement.
AGTTAGAAAATCAGTTTTTGATATGTTAGGGTCAAAAGCCCCAGGCCCGAATGGTTTACCTGGAAAGTTTTATCATGACTTTAGGGAAATTATTAAAAATTAAATCTTTGGTTTTGTCAAGGATTTCTTTGATTATAACATGGATATTAGTAGAATCAACGACTCAGTAATTACGCTTATTCCTAAAGGTACAAGTCAATAATTTGTTAAAGATTATATGCCCATATCATGTGGTAATTTCTGTTATAAGATTATTGCTAAACCCTTGCTTCTAGACTTCAACCTTTTATGGATATGATTATTTCACCCACCCAGACTGCATTTATTAAGGGCGAGAATATACAAGATAATATCTTAATTGCGCAAGAGGTATCGTATTTTCTTAGTACTAAAAGGAAATCCAAGAAGAATTATGCGGCAGTTAAAATCGATATGGAGAAAGTGTATGATCAGGTTAACTGGAATTTTGTATATAAATCATTACGTGCTCTGGTGTGTTTTTGTGAGAAATGGATTGGTTGGCTTCATAATTGTATATCATCGGTTTCTTTTGCTAGTTAAAGTTAATGGTCAGCGGTTAAAAAAATTCAAACCAGAACAGGGACTCAGACAAGGTTATCCGTTATTTCCTCTTCTCTTCACTCTTCTAACGGAGAGCCTTTTAAGTCTCATAAAATATCGTTGTAGAAATGGATCAATTAAAGGTATATCGATTACGAGACAATGCGCTATATTAACTCACCTCTTATTTGATGATGACGCACTTATCTTTATTAATATCAATCAAATGGAAACTTTCCAAAATCTTACGAGTGATTATTGTAATGCCTCGGGTCAACGTATTAATCTCCACAAATCGGCTATCTTATTCTGTAAAAATACCCCAGAAGCTGTTAAGATTGAGATTGCTCAAAAACTTAATATTGAGATTCCTAAAGATTTGGGTAAATATTTAGGGGTTCCTTTAACTCTTAAGAGAGCGGAGAGTGAAAAACTTAATTTTATTAAAGATAGATTGTTGTCAAAGTCAGCTAGTTGGATGGCTAGTTTGTTATCTGAAGGTGGAAAAAAAGTTCTTATTAAGGCGGTTCTTCAAACTATTCCAAATTACGCGATGTCAATATTTGAGTTCTAGAAAAATTTACGTAAGAAACTCTCGAATACTGTCTCAAATTTTTGGTGGGATGCGGGAAACAAAAAGAGAATTCATTGGATTAATTGGAAGAAAATGACTAGATCAAAAAAATGGTGGCCTTGGACTTAGGGAATTTCATAAAATGAATATTGCTATGCTTGCGGCTCAAGCTTGGAGACTCTTAAATAATCCAAATTCTCTCGCTGCTAAAGTTTTAAAAGCTATTTACTCTCCCAAGTGTAATTTGTGTGATGCTAAATTATAAAAAAAAAATTTGGAGTTGGGCAAGTATTTTTAAAGGTATTCAATTTTTAAGAAGCATACAATTTGGCAAATTGCGAACTGGAAGAGTATCAATGTTTGGAGTCATTGTTGGATTAGTAAAGGCATTTTGCTGGATAAACTGAGTGATTATCCGATTAATTATGTTAATGAGATTTTTGCTGAACCAGGTTGTGGTTGGAATAATGATCTTGTTTTCAAACTTTTTCACAAAATATCTCCCAAATCATTGTTCGAATCCCTATTTTTCAGACGAATGACGAGGATAATATTGTTTGGTTATATAATAAATATGGACAATATTCTACTAAGTCGGGTAATCATGCGTTAGTTGATGAGGAATTGGCTTATGAAACTCATTCATCGGTCACGAGTGAAGCTAACAGTAGTTTACTTTGGAATATCATATGGAAGTCTAACGTGCCAGCGAAAATTAAAAAAAATTGTTGGAAAGTTTGTAACAATGCAATTCCAGTTAAAGATAATTTTAAAAAAAATGTTTGAGTGATGATATGTGTGAATGATGCGAAATGGATAAGGAAGATATTGACCATCTTATGCTTAAATTTCCATTTAGTATTAAGGTTTGGGCCTTATCACCGCTTCAAATTAAGATCAATACAGACATGAAGGAAAAAAATTCAGATTGGTTTATGCAGATTGTTGAGGAGTACTCTATAAATGGGTGGGAGGATAAGGTTGTGATTGCTTATATACTTATCATTATGTGGAATATGTGGATAGAAAGAATGAAATGCTTCCATGAGGGCAAAAAGTGGTGTGTTAAAAATATTTTGGGTAACTCTAAAGATCTGATTTCTAGGTTATTTGGTCCATGTAATAAGTGGGAAAATCAAGGTAATATAAAAGGACAGAGATATGATGATTTGTTGGTTAATAATCCAACGCTTGTGGATGACACTGAATGGTTTGGATGTGTGATGCATCTTTCACAAATAATAAGAAACCAGCAGTGATTTCAGCAATTGGTATTGATAAATTCGGAACTATTAATCGGAAGATTAACATCAGGTGTAAAATTAATAAAGTCATTGAAGGCGAAGCGTGGACCATGTTAATGGCCATGAGGTCGACAATAGACTTATCAAGTTAGAGAGTTTCGTTCTATACTGACAATCTTGAATTAATTCAAGGAATCTTTGGTTTGACCGGGCTCCACTGGAGCCTTAAACCTATTTTTTCAGAAGTTAAAAAATGGTTAGGTCAATGTTCATTTTGGAAAGTGGCCAAATGTACTAGAAGAAACAAAGATTTGTCTAAATAGATAGACTTTTTCCTTGTTGTGTCTAATAATTTTTTGAGTAGTATTTGTAATAGTAATAGGTTGTAGGTGAATTGTAATTGTTGAGAAAAAAATCAAATCAAAACAATAAAATAAAAGTTGGGGACGCATGCATAAAAATCCTACTAGTTCCCTTTAAGTCATGTATTACTGGGCCCTTCCTTTTCATTATTTTTTAAGGTAAATTATATATATAAAAAATCATTTATAGGGTGTAACTTTTGGTCAAGTCCATAAGCACGACTATAACATAAGATAACAGATTTTAGTTTATAATAAACTATGATTCAAACTCGATCCTCACTATTTCTTACTGTTTTTAATATTAAAAAAAATCTTGAATCAGCTATCAAATTGAATGGATAAAATTTGATGAGAATGTTGGAGGAGTTTTCAAGTTTGTATGATATGAAATGATACGTTATGGATGATGAATGAACACTCAGAATCAAAATCACATGATCTATTCTATCATAACCACTTTAAGCTAACTTTAATTATTATAACCATGTGCAAATTTATAGAAAGTGTCATATGATCAACAAAAAGTGATGGCAAACAGGAGCTTTTTGGCATAAGCTGTTTTCTATATATAATTGTGGCTTAATAATTGAATATAAGTTACTAATTTGATGTTACACCTAACTGATTTGTTTGTTGTAATATTCTTTTTGGGGGGGCGACCACATAATTTTCATTAACTAATTTTTTTTTTGACATTTTTTCATTAACTAATGAAACCAAATACTAAATAACAAAGGGCTAATTCAGCCATTATTAAAGGAAAAGGGTCCTTGAAAGGACAATCACGTTAATCTTTCGATATGTAGAAGATTCAATTTATAAATCATATTCCCAAATGGTAAAGGGAAGATAATAAAGTTCAAATTCTCTCTCTAACGGGTGTAAAGTGAGAGATATAAGGTTCGAACCTTTTCTTAATCATGGGTAACCTAGTTTTAGAAATATGTATGAGGATACTTGCATATTTCTGTGAAATTAGTCGTGGTGCATACAAGCTGGCCTGGACCACCTACGTACCGGGAAAAAATATCCCAAATGGTTCCCACATAGGATCCATAGACGAGTGTTACTATCTATGCAAGATGAATAGATGATATAATCATTTTAGTGTTTTTCAAAACTAATACGTGCAAACTTCAGAGCATATATCCTGAAAACGTAGTTAGAGGAAAAGTTGTAATGACCTACAAATTTAGTAATTTTTTAGACCATTTCGAAATGATTAACACAAAAGAATCAACCGATTTTCACTTTAGATCACGATTCTACTTCGAAATACCGTGGTGTGAATCAAAGGAAGGGGTGGAAATGATAGAGGTGGCCCCGACCGACCAAACAATCAGTTACCCGTTTATGTGCCCAAGCCAGAAGTTTCAGTGGCGACTTAACACATGTAGTAGGGAAACCCTAAAGTAAAGAAAGTTGGAAAATCTTAACAACAAATTACATATCGAGGAAGTTTTATTAGATCCTAGCTCACCATGAAGCGAAGCATTCTCCTGTCTGCTACAAGGAGGCCATGGGTAAGTTTAACTCTGTTTGGGCCAGAGAAGAAAAATAAAGGGCTCTACGAGCCAAGTGTAAATGGATCAAGAAAAGGAATAAGAGTACCAAATAAATTCATGCTGCTACCAAGTTGTGACGTGCAACCAATTAGATCACATATCGCAGAGATGACAATGGTCAATGAATCCAAGGCGTGGATGAGATAAGAAGGGTCACGCCCAACTTCTATTCTTAAATATACCAGACTGTTGGCCAACGAGTTTTCGACTAGAACTTCCAATAAATCCAAACTAAAGCGACAGAGAAAGACAACATTAAGCTGGTCAAACCCATCACTATAGAGGAAGTCAAGAGTGTATGAAGCTTGGGATCACCCAATCACCGGCATCTGAGGACTTTATTGGTTGTTTCTATCACCGTATTTTGTACACGTTTGCACCAGATACTTTTGCAACGTGCCAAGCTTTTTTTAATGGAACGCTAGACCTGACTCAACTACATAAGACACTAGTCCATCTTATAAAAAAAATTGACAACCAGAAGATCTAGTCCAATACCGTCCTATTAATCTAGCAAACTTTGCCTACAAAAAAATATCCAAAGTACTAGTATTGAGGTTATAGCCAATCATGGGTCAAGTTGTTTCCCCTACCCTAACAACTTTCATCCGAGATAGGCAATACATGATAATGTTATATTGGTGCATGAGGTGCTAAACAAATTCAAATATCTCAAATCTAATGCAAAAAAGGGATACATTATTTTGAAAGCCGGTATGAACAAGGATACGATTAGCTAGAAAGAGATTTCATTAGGGCGGGTCCCACTAGTTAGGTTTCCATCATACATGGGTAGAATGGATAATGGAATTTATAGCCATTGTGACATATATCATCACGCTAGATGGAAAAGTCCTTGAGTCTCTCACTCCTTCCCAAGGCATTTGACAAGGGGACCCATATCACTCTATTTATTCTCGCTGGTCACTCAAGCTCTCACATGGCTCTTTGAGGATCAAATACAACAAGTTAATACTAAAGGTTTTTGGATTGCACAAACGTGCCTAACTTTAGTTCACCTAATATTTGAAGATGGCTTGATCTTCTTTTGCGAGTGCAACGGAAAAGAATCCCATACATTACGTGATATACTATATATGTACTGCTTCTCATCTACGTAGTCGCTGAACCTCCATAAGTCTTCCATATTCTTTAGTCCTAATATTAGTGCATAGTAAAAGAGCTCAATTTAGAAATTACCGAAGGATAAATGTAATTCAACCTTGGAGAAATACTTGGTAATCCAAACAAAGTAGGGTTCGTCCAAAGTGGAAGGGCTGGAATGGATCCTAGAGGAATTCAAGAAACACATGAAAGGTTGGAAATGATCGATCATATCCAAGGGAGAGAACGATACTCACATCCGAAACTTTGAACTCGTTTTCAACATACCTCATGTCTCCCCTCTTTCTCTCGCAGATGATGGACAAAAAGCTTGATTCTCTAATTGTGAAATTCTGGTGGAATAGCTGGGGGGTCCACTGGATGAACGAAGTAACTCTAGTTAAACCACGACTTGATAGAGGTCTAGCTTTGAGCGACTTCAGAGCATATAGCGTCGTAAAACAAGTGTGGAAAATCATTGAGAACCAGGAGTCCCAATTGCGCACACCTTAAGGGTTTTTATTTCTCGTGGTGCTCTCTATGGCATGCATAGTTCAGAATACACACATCATGGGTTTGGAGAAGCATTATTAAAGGGAAAGAATTTTTCGAGTCAAAAACACTGTTGGTCCATTGGAAATGGAGTCTTAGTACCAATATGGCATGATAAATGGATAATGGGAAGAGGATCAATCTCGACGAATATCCAAAACCCACCAATAAAGACCGTAGACCTCATTAAATCGGTCACTAAATCTTGAAGCACAAATCAAGTACATTTGACTATCGTCTGAAAGGAAGGGTCGAAATATGGACATAGACATTTGGTCTTCATTACTAAACTGTGAGGTCTTCACTGACCAGATAGTTATTAGGGTTAGTGTTTATGAGTTTGAAAGCATTGTAATGTCACTAAGAAGAGGTCCCTAGCGTCGTAGAAAGCCCCCATCTACCTAGGAGGGATTTAGAATGATTGTAGAATCCCGACTAACACAGCCAATTCACCCTTATGTCTACAATCATCTAAATTATCACTATCGGGGATTACTAGAAAGAATAAAGCTACTTTCATCTATATCATCTTATTGCATTTTAGTCCTTTTATTTCATATTATTTTTTTAAATTAATATTTTACACTTTAGTCCCTACTCCTTAGTTATTCATTGAAATCCAAAATCAAATCGACATTTTACATTCTGTTTTTGCAACTCAAACCCCAAGCATTTTATAGAACACAAATAATTAACCTTATAGTCCATGTGGAGATCGATTAACAATAGGTACTCTTAGAACTTGGGACGACTCATACACTTGCGAGGAATGCTCCCCCGAGTATGGTTTTTATATCACACATCAAGGACCACCACCTTTGTCCCATTTAATATTATCAAATAACCGCCTCAATTTAGCAACCCAGATGATCTAGCATGTCGATAAAGTGATTGGAGTCATCTCAAGTAATAAAAGTAAGTATTATGTATAGTTCTCTATGGGGTCTATGACGTTATTCGTTTGTGTTTTATAAAGTGATTGGAGCTTGAGATGCAAAAACTGAAAGTAAATGATAGTCGAGTTTTGATTTTCAATAGTTAAAATACTACAAAGGGACTAAAGTGCAAAATAATAAACTTCATGCAATAATATAAAATTAACACGGACTCAAATGCAATAAAAGTGAAGTATATGAGATGGTAGCTTGAGCCTTGCTAGTAATTCCTGATAGTGAAAAATTAGATGATTGTAGACATAAGGGCGAATTGATATTTGTGCGTTAGTTAGGATTTTGTTATCCACCTAAATCCCTCCCAGGTAGATATGGGGCTATACTACGACATTAATGACCTATCTTGAGTGGCCCTACAACACTTTAAAATGAATAAAAAGTAACCCTAATGACTATTCGACTAATCAAGACCTTTCGGTTCACTAACGAATATCAAACACATATGAACTAGTTCCGTATCCCGATCCCCTTCCAGACGATAGCCAAGAATATTAACTCAACCCGCTATGTGATCAAGTTAAGGTCTGAAAAATGCATACAAGTTAATACATACCAGAATTCAATCAGTTCTTTCAAATATATAATCTCAAAATATGAGGAAACATCAATTTAATCAACTACGGTTCATACATAATAGAATTATCAAGATATGTGGGGTTTAGTTAATAATTAAAAGATGAAATACAGTGATAAAAAGTATTAAAACAATTTCTAGAATAGAAAATATGACAAATTATACTAATAATTGATGGAGTGGATAGGCGGAATGAGGTGTAATGACATGAAACCCTTGCTTTCTTTTTACTTCTTCTTGTCCCAAGTGTGCGAATGTCTTCTCCCAAATGTGCAACCCTTATTTTGATTCAAAAATACAATATGTAAGTATAAAAATGTTTTTGGGAAGTGTAGGGCCCACTTAAGTGGTTAAATTTAACCCAAAAACGTTTTTAATGAATCTGAAATGGTTCGTATCACCATGGAAGCAGTATCATAACTTTGTCATCTTAACTCCGAATTGCAAACTGTCACCTTCACACACTCCAGACTTCAAGTACTATTTTGAACCCAAATGGTTTGCTCAGAACCCTACCTGAATACACGTGACGACTCTTTTATTTTGTCTTCAAAGTTCTAGTGGTAAATGCCCTTGATCTTCCAAAGTGACTTTTTGGTCCTTCTACGTTGTGTCATGGGGTCATATTTTACTTCTTGACTTCTTCCCATCATCTCGGGTTCTCGTATCATCCGTGCACCTAAGAGCTTCACAGTTAGCACACAATTAACGCTCACAATCTCAAAAAGTAATAAAATATCTGAAAATACATAAGAAATCACGATATGAAATAATAGGGAATACTCCCTCAAATAAGTCTAATAAACCCCAAAATTTATGTCTCGTGATACAATTAATCTATCACAAAACACGAGACATTATGCTATGTTGTAGAAATTTCCACCTAGGAGGAAATTCCTCCCTCGACCTCCTTCGTTTGGTAAAAATATTGAAAAAAAATTCCTAGCATCTTCGTTGTCGTGGAAGAGGCACCTAACCCGCTTAGGCGCTGATTTATGGCAAAAAATGGCCGCCTAGGTCCTTTTTTTTTTTACTCTTGAGAGTTATTGAATTTATATACAACTCTAATTTTAGTATTCCTAAATTTAAGTTCTTAGATGAATTTTATGACTTAAATAGTTTAAATTATTATAATTACTACACTTATAAATTTACATACGGAGTTCAAACCCGCCTGATCTCGCCTAGACCAATTGTAATCCCGCATATGCTCGAGGCCCTGGATGTGGAATCCCTAAACCAAGCATGGTAAGAAGGCTGCGTGTGTGGTTTGATTGACCGTTAGGGAGAGGTTCCCCTTGTGATTAAAGGTGTGGAGTATTGTACCACCAAAAAGGGTACAACAAGTCAACGAAATATTATGGGTAATTACATTTACTTTGTTATATTTGTTATTATTATTTTGTGAAACTCGTAAATGTGTGAACAAAGTTTGATTTATTAAGATTTGATTGTAGGAGTTTTTTCGTATAGACGAGTGGATGACAAGGGTTGGTTGGTAGGAATCTATTAACATACTTCGGATTTTCACAAAGAGATATAGAAATTACAAGCACATTCTTAAAGTTGATTACTACGAAAAAGGCCTCCAACCAAAAAATGTGAGTGACGAGGACTGGGAGTTGGCCTGCAAATTATGGGCTTGTGAAACGGCCAATGTAATACTTCTTTACATTAAAGTCTATTAATAGTATTTATTCATTTACTACAAATATTAAATATATAATATATACAAAATAAATAACCAGGCAAAGGCGAACAAGGCCAAACAAGAACGCCCGAGTTAGGTAGGTACCAAGAACTTCTAGCAGCAGTGAGAAGACTTATTTGAGGAATAATTTTAATATTTTGTTTCCATTAAAATAGTTTTGATACATTGATTAAAATCTCAAACAAGAGGGAGATGAAGAACTACTGGTTGACGAGGAACTAGTAGCGGGAGAGGAAGACCGGGTGACGCTTCCGATGATGTCTCATTTCTTTAAAAGGATCGGATATGACGAAATAAAAGGAGAGTAGAGAACCAAACAATATCGACATGTAAGTTTCATGTACATTATTTCGATTACTTATATCCTATATTATGTTTGAATAATAGTTATGTGTATATTCCATGTAATAGGAGGAGTTGAGACACCAGATGCGCTCATTAGTCACCCACGACTCACAAACTAGGTCTACCGGGTTTTACTTTTCAACCATTGCATTGTCGCAGAAGGATATGATTGACTAGGTTGTTGGTGCCGCTAATAAAGTGATGAGCAAGCCATCCCGGAGTTGGGTGATTGATGTTGGCTCGGCTCTGAAGGGCAAGAAGAGGAAATATTTTGATTTTTCTATACCAGCAAATTTGTTTAAGAATTTAGAGGGCGTGCGGTGGAAATAAATGCATATCTAATCTCTAAGGGCTGACCATCATACGTTCCTCCGGCTGACCAGTCGACGAGCTCTTTGGTAGCACACATCACACTTTTACCCTAGAGGATGATAATAGGGGGATCACCTGGTCTAATTAAGATCAGACATCATATGATCTTTTGACTTTCATTTCCACTAGTTCCACTCCTCCCAGTTCCATTCCTTCCGGTCTCACTCCTCCTGATCCCGCTCCCGACGGCCCTCCTCCTGGTCTTACTTCTTCCGATAGTAATCCTCAAAGGCTTAGAGAGAAAAAGATGCATATTCGTGTGCTACTTAGTTATTATCAATATTATATTTCTTTCTATTGTTTATGACTACTTATGTTCAGACTATTTATTTTTTATTTTCATTTTTATTTGACTATTTTCTTATGTGTAATATTATTCGTTCTTTTATTTAATATAATTTATATTTTTTGGTTTTTTTAACAAAAAAAAGTCAAAATAAAAAAAATAAAAAATGGTTAATAATAATAAAAAGTATCATTAACAACGAAATGTTGTTGTCGCTAACGATACTAGATCATTATCGACGATTATATCTCCTCGCTAATGATAGGGTTCATTTGCGACGAATTTTCTACTAAAAAGTATCATATCATTAGCGAAATGTTGTTGTCAATAATGATATATCATTAGTGACAAAAATATGTCGTAGCTATGATATCGTATCATTTGTTCGCGACGATGTCAGTAGCGACTTTCGTCGCTAATGATACACGTTCAATTACAACGACTTTCCATGCTTTGCCGCAATTAAGTGCCCGTTTGGAAGTGCTTTTTTGAAGAAGCACTTAAAAGTATTTTTAGCATTTTAAAAGTTTTTTTGACTTTGAAAAGCACTTTTTTGAGAAGCACCAAATATGTGCTTCTTGAAAAAAGCACTTACAATAATTTTAGATTTCAAAATTATTTTTAACAAATTTTTTAAAATTTTAAATTTTATTCCAAAAGCGCTTTTTTACTCTAAAATAAGCACTTCCAAACGGGCCCTAAGTGTCTTTCTCCACGAATTTTTAGCGATAATACATTTGCAACGACTTGTCCTCGAAAATAATAAATCGATATTATTCGAGACCACAAAAGTCGTCGCTAATGATAGATTCTAGTGTTCGGCTAATCTAGCCATAAACAGTTGTAATTCTTTGTATAGTTTCTTTACATATTTCTTGGAAGAAAACTTGTTAGATTTACTCAGAAGAACAAAAATGTTTGTAAGTGGAACCGTGAGTTTGAAGATTATACCCTTACCCGTTTCATATTCAACAAAATCCACCATTTCTAGCTCAGACATGAGCACATATATATAGTAACAGACATAATGAGCCTGTGGTGTTTTTAGTGACCTAGCTCATATTGAAGGTATACATACATATATATACCTGGTACAACATATACATGGCCTAGTGGTGTATATAGAAGAAGACATGTACGTGGTCATGTTGCCTTCATGTATAGTTTTTCTTCAACTTCATATTATCATAGGAAAAAAGTGTGTGTTCCCCATTAGTTTAGGCAAACATTAATGGCAGATGGGCCAACCCACAAAGATTGACTGGATAATTACTTGTCTTCAAAATATTTCTCAACAAAGAAATTTGACTTTTTTTTGTTCTAACAAAGAAATTTGACTTACATTTAACTTGTTATATAGCACGTTCATGGAAACTTTTACAATAGGAAAACTGGAAAAGTGTAAGAAGATTGATAGTTGTTTGAGTACTTTTTAATAATTATTAAATTTTAGAAGAAATTTTAGAAGAAATTTTAGTAGAATAATGAAATATACCACCAAACCCAAATGTAATCACTAATCAGCAGGGGAAAATTTATGATTCGTCTTCTGGGAGGGAGCTAAAATAATCCGCATGGAGTTTTTATTTAATTTCTCCTTCTAAAAAGGTTCTAGATGTGAATATTTAAATTTAAGGATACGAAAGTCAATTTTTCGTTTATAGAAATTTTAAGTATTTTATTACCATGTCCCAAAAACGTCCTCCCATTTCCTCCCTTTAATCAGCCCCTGTAATCAGAAGTTAGAATGATCATATGATTTCTAATGAAATGAAAACGAAAAACGGATGATGAATCGAAATTGATTCGGGATATATTATTAGTATTAACTTGACACCTTTGCAATGAGTTGTGTAAATCGAACTAAAACTATAGAGTTCACACACAACCACACATTAATTTTAGTAACTAAATTTGATGATCCAAGCGTCATCCGTTTCGTCTAGCGAGAATACAGCTTGTGCACTGTAACTCAATAGAGATGATTCCCAAAATACTTCCATTAACACGTCACCAACCACACATCATGTCCTACCACCCAACCGCGTCATTTTTCTGTCCCAAAATTGCTACATTCTATTATATCATTTGTCAAACTTTTTTTTTAAATCTAATATTATTTGTTTTTTAATATGAAGATATTTTTTGTTTATTTTTTTCGATATTACCTCTAATTAAATAATAGAAAAATGATTGAAATAAATAACCCTATTTATATGAATTAAAAGATAAATGTGTAAAGAAACAGCATATTAAATGCTCTTATTATATTTTGTGTACTAAAAAAGAGAACAAATAAAAACCGACGAGAAAAGTAATATATATGAGTACATAGTCTTTTCTAACGTAAAAACTCATAATAGTTTTACACAAGACATATAAAAAATACGTATAAAGTATTTTATTACTTCAATTCTTAAGGATCCACAATCTTGAATCATTAAGAAAATTAACAAAGAAAAAAATTAATAAGTCAAGATATATATTAATTAAATTGACTTGTTATTCTTTCTCCTGTTAATATATATGGGAGTTATATAACATAAGACGTGGTGTGGAAAGCGCATGTGGTGTGTTACACGATAAGAAAGGTAATTAGATTAAGGAGTTTTTTTATGAAGTTCGATTGCTCTTCGCTAGTGTTTGCGAAACTAGTTGCAGTACACGAGGGTATGCGTGTATGACAGAAAGGCTAGGGGTGAAACGCCTTTCGGTGGAGGTAGGCTCAAAAGAGGCCTTAGAGTTGGTATCACGGGTAAAGCCAGGATGAGGCCTTTATGCATTTTGGATAGAGAGAATCTGAGCCATTCTAACAAGAAATAGTTATTTCGTGATCAAGAGTATCTACAGAGAATCTAACATGTGCACCGCCTGGTTAGCTCGATTGGGCTCACGTCAAGTGCATATTTACTCCACATACATCGACATATTAGATGGGATATAGGAACTGATCAAACGAGATCGTTCTAGTTGAAAATAATCTAAATTGATCTATTACCCAGATTCAATTAATATTTTACGTTTGCTCTAAATGTTACTTTATCATGATTTTCGGACTTCCTTGTTAAACTATGTGGATCTACAAGTAATTTTTTGATTTCAAATATGATTATTTTATTTAACACAATAATTGGATCAAAATATTTTTATTTATTTTTGGAAAGAGCATAATTCTAATTATTATACTCGTAAAAATTATTATAATCATTTTAGAAAGGTCCTAGTATATTATTTATCCAAAATCAACCGATTTACAAACTCCAAAAATACATTTGGTTGCTATAATATGTCAAACAATATCTAAAAATGCATAACTCATAAAAATAATCTTCCAAAAAGTATACATATATTTATGAGAAGGGTAAAACTTCCGTAGTACGACCCTTGATCTTTACCTAAAGTTCAGCAAAAGTCTCTTATTTTTTAAATTCTTCCGGATAGTCTTGCATGATCCATTTTTTGTCATTTGTGATCCTTTTTTAATATTTCTGTCAATTGTCCGTTAGTCAACGCCACCAGACGCAACGTTAGTGCCACCTCAGCGCCACGTCTGCTTCACCTAAGCACGACGTAACAAATTTTAGACGTCATTAATTTAAAAAAAATCATTATATATATATATATATACATATTAATTCTTTCTTCTTCTTCCCAAGATCGCCGCCATCATGTGAAATAAAGAGAAACCAGTTTCTTTTTCTTCTTCCTAAGATAATCATTAATATGTGTTTCTTCTTTTGTCGAAATAATCAGAAATCAGTTTTGTTAAAAAATCTCGAAAATAAATTCTATCTACTCTGACATTATCAACTTACTCATGAAAATTGATTCTTATTCAATATTGAAACCAATTCTTACTCTAATATTATGGAATGAATCTATAGCATCATAATTTGCAACTCGAAAAATGACTATAAGCCATCTCGTGACATTATTAATTTATTAAACACAAAACCTAGGCCATAAAGCAAGATCAATAATTCAAGCTATATTATCATAATCAACAAATCAACAGAGATCTAAACAATCAGAAACTATTTCTTCGACTTTATTAGATATTATAAGAGTTCTAAACAAACAAAAGGTTGGCTAAGCAACAAGTCAAGTACAATATATCCTCTGACCATTAATATAAATTATTACTTACTCTACATTGCAATGATTTGTACACTGTAAGTTTATTTTTCTACCTGTATAACCTTCTCATGTGATTTAACCAATTTATTTAACAATATTTCTGTTTTGATTCAAGCAATAAGTACAATCTATCTTAAATTAAACTTAAGAAGTGATAACTCAATAAGTTAAATTTATGATACACTGATTATTATTAAAAAAAAAGAATTAGACCTAAATCAAAGTCTTTCTGAAGAGATCCAATAGTAGTGATGTTCATTTGTTCTTTCACTGAGATCGTCACCACTTGTTCCTCCTCATCTGAAGTAGTGATTCCACATACAAATGGCGGCGATTAACTAGGGAAGAAGAATAAAGATTTAAAAAATTATATATAATGACTTTCTTTTTAAAAATAATAATAATAATTTAATGACGTGTAAATTCTGTTGACGTCGTGTTTAGGTGGAGCAGACATGATGCTGAGGTGGCACTGACGTGGCGCCAGGTTGCGTTGACTAACGGTCAACTGACAAAATTGTTAAAAAAAAGGGCCACAGCTGACAAAAAATGGATCATGCAGGGCCATCCGGGAGAATTTTAAAAATAAAGTGCTTCTGCTGCACTTTGGATAATGATCAAGGGCCACCCGTGGTCTTTACCCTTATGATTCAAATGTCCATAAAAAGAAGAGTAATGATGGGTATCACCTAAACATCACCCATGATGTGGCGGTTAGATGGACCAATCATGAATTTTCTTTTTCGAGATTTACTTTTTTCTCGTTCCTTCATGATTGGTCTACCTAACCGCCACATCATGGGTGATGTTTAGGTGATGGTTTTTTGGGTGATACCCAGCATAACTCTAAAAAGAATTTACAGTGTTTTAAAAGATATTAAAGCTAAAATTCAAACAATTTCGCACCAAGTAATGATATATACCACCTAATATACCATACATGACGTGACGTGATTTGAATGAAAGTAAATCGTTAATTTATTTATTTTCTCGATTTGATTAATAATTTACTTCTACTCAAATCACGCTACTTCATGGGTGATATATTGGACAATATAAATTTAGGGGGTATATATCATTAATCTTTCGCACATTGCCACCATCGTTCCACTCGCCGTCAAAATCGCCCTTATATGCACACGGAGTCGGGCATGAAGAGATAATTCGTGAATTTAAGAACCATTCTTTGTAAGAATAATTATCTTATATGGAAATTGAGATCATTATATTTGAAAAGACCCGAAACCCGTGTTAGAATAATATATCAACAATCAATATTTTCTACGGATCCACTCATTTATCGATTTTTAATGTGGCACACCTTAAAACCTAAACTCAACTACCGACTAGTGTAGCGATAGTAACTTGACGGTAACCCTTTATCATTAGCGTCATTACTCGTCTATCAGAATTCAACGTATCTTTAGCAATATATACTTTAATCCAGCCTACACGCAACCCATCCACCTTGTTGAACTCCCAAGGAAAACATTAATGTAGTGATCTAAGCTAATGGGAAAACCTATATCTCTTGAAAGATTAGTGTGGTAAGAAGAGATAACACATGAACTTAAAAAACACTCTTCGTAGTAATAGTTTTTCTGTATGGAATATTAGGATTATCACATTAAATTTGCCTTAGTCAAGTCTCAACTGAATCGATAATGATCGGACTAGTAAATGAGAAAAGTCCTAGCACTCTCCGTTGAATTAGCTGATCCAACTACACATTTGTCCTTGATTAACAAGTCCGTCACTTAGCAATTTAAAGCATAAAGTAGTTATTACAGTAGAATATGGCTTGCAAATGTTATACCTTTTTATTAACTAGTAATATGTTTAATGGGGTGATCCATCCATGTTGCCTAATCTAATCCCTTGTCTTAATTACCAAGACTAGGGTCACATCTCAATTCAGATATGGACTGATGATAGTGATTGGGAAGATAAAAGTAAGTTGTGTTTAGGAAAAGTGAAGAGACCCAATTGTCAACAAAATTCATATATGGGAGAGATGAGTTGCACCTATTAGGAGTAGGGGCTGGGTTGGGTTGGGAATGTGGATTGAAAAAGCATAAAGCAGATGATGTTGATGCTCTATGGATTTATAAGAGGGGCACATGCACCATCACAAGCCTTTTCTACTTTTTTAAGCATTTTTTCTTCCTCCTCTCCCCCACAACTTTGTGGTCCGACCATACTTATCATCTTATCGCATTCAAACACTAAACTTAGTCACATCGAGCTTTAGCCTTATAAACCTCCCACTTCTAGCAACAAGTTGAAAGAAAAAAAACAGTCTCTAGGGATTAAATCAGTCGTACAACCGATTACAGTAATCTTTTTAACTATTAATTATGAATCAAGGAAAAAATAACTTTTTCCATATCTAGTCATGACTAATTTTGTGTTTGAAAATAGTTTCATGATATCATCTCTACAAAATTGATTATCATAAAACTGAGGAATATACAAATCTAAGTCCAGTTTAAAAAATAAAAGTTACATAATTCCAACTAAAAATTAATATTTTTAAATATTTGTTTTGTGATTTAATTGATATGGTTTACTAGCAATTTTAAATATTGATATGAAATATTTTCTCATTACTTTTATCTCTAATACATTAATGGCCGAAGATAAATTAATATTAGATGTTGTCATATCATATCGCATGATTTTACTTTTTATTCATAGTTTACAACATTCATTTAATTCAAATTTAAATCTTCCTTTTCTTTGGTACAACTACAAGAAATAGTAGCATTAACAGCGAAACTATTGCGGCAACAACTAAAATGCTCTCTAATGATATTTTTAAAAACCAAAATGGCCTCTAATTATATTTTTAGCGGCAATATTTGTCGCTAAAGATAAAGTTAATAGAGGCAAAAACAAATAATTTGTTACTAAAAATATCTTTAGCGACGAACTTATAAAGACGACAAATAACGACTATTAGCGGCAAAATTAAGATTTTTAGTGTTAAATTTTTTGCCGCTAAAGATACTATTTCTTGTAGTGTACACAACAAATGTACTCATCTTTAATAATAGTGTCAGTTAGCTCTACCTATACTTATAAAACATTTACATGTGTATACCCATATTATAAACAAGTATGTGTTTACTGTGTAATTTTTAAAATTCTAGCAATTTTTAAAATCTCGTCGAATGGGCATGTTTAAGTGTGGGTGCACACCAACTAAAGCAATTTAGTACACACCCATATAATTAGCTAAGTCTACACATATCCAAAACATCTATGATTAGCTAACTATGCCCACATGCAGGTTACATAAGGGTAGTTACCTATGTTTACTAGCACGCGAATAATTGAATACTTATTCCACTATTTTTCTTGTGTTTTTTGGTAGTGTATCTATATTATTTGGATATTTTGCACCCCCTATCATATACAGTTTAGTGTTTTTAGGTACTTTTTTATTTTCAAATCAGGACAATTTGGAGGTTAGTGGGCATGTACCTACTATATTATTTATATAGGATATCTTATATTTACAGAAAGATCTTTGCATTTGTTAATTGCAATGTACCCATTATTATTCGTTTTTTCATCAACTTTAACGAATTTGTGTGTGACAATGGTGGGTCTGTACCCATAACAGAATATATTGGGATTTCGGTATGGGTTGTGTTGGTTTGAATCTGGTGGGTTTATACCCATTTATGTGATTTAGTGTACTTTTGTAATGATTTATGAAGACACCAGAATTAATTAATTTATGTTAATTGAATTGTCTATAAAAAAAATAAGAGATGCGATTAGTTATTTGTCTTTATTTTTAGATATTTTTGTGTGAAATATATTTATCCATATTTTCTAGTTAGTAGCTATTAGTGAGTTAATTCTTTTTTTTTGGGGTTGAATGATGAATATAATAGCGAATTATTTGTTTCATATACGAAGGCACAAGTGGAATTGAAGTATATGATAATAAGAATGATATTTGAAAAATATGGTGTTATAGAGACCTAAATTATAATTAACTCAAACAGTTGATATAGGGACCTAAATTATAATTTTTTTTCAAAATATATCACATTCCAATTAACTCAAAAAAAAATCGGACTCTTTGCTAAAGAATCACCAAACAAATTTCTTGTCTACTTAAAATGCTGATTAAAATTCAATAATTCTAATTTTGCAGAGAGTAATGTTATATATATCATTTCTTTTTGCTTCACCCTCATATCACCTCATATGTGTCACCTTATGTAGAATTAAATAAAAGAGAGAGAAATTTAATAATTAGGAGAGAGAAATTGGTATTTACAAACTCCACATAGGAGGTGATACAAGAGTGAAACAAAGGTGATACAAGGGTAAAACAACAAGGGGTAATATATCTTTACTCTTTTGTAGAAACCAACTATGTCCCTAATGACAAATAAATATCACAAAGTAGAAAATCGTTGGTGCAAGTAAAATAAATAAAAGATCGGTGGTAGAAGAAAAGAAAATAGAGATCGTTGGCCAAGATAAAAAAGTGATTATAGGGACCTTATTGTGCAATTTTTTCATAACATAGGGATCAATAGTAATATTTCTTTACAAACCATTTGTGCAATTAACTAAAATAATTACTATATGGACCTAAAGTACAATTTTTGCATAATATATGGACCAGTAGATCAACTTAATTAAACAAATACCTATGAACCTATATTTCAATTAACTTAATAAAAAACACTATTTGTTTAAGAGTCACAAAACAAACTTTTTTTCATGTTGAAAATGTTTCTTAAAATTCAATATTCTTAATTTCTTGAAACCTTCTCTGCTTATCTCCAGTATATCATGGGCGTGCTTTTATCAACAATTCTCTGTATCACAAAAAAATGAAACATAGACAAGTCAATGCCCTAAACTTATCATGGGTGGGTATATACCCAATAACTTCGAGAGGCGAATAAACCAAGACATTTAGAGTAAGTGAGCGGATATATATACCCATTAACTTTGATTGTTAGTAAGTGTATTACTAATAATATAATATAGGTAGGTATATACTCATTAATCTGGGTAGGTATGTACCTATTAATAAATAATTAAAATCAAGACTCTAGTGCCACATAATATAGTGACCAACTAACATGTATGTACCCACAACAACCTTGCATACCCAATAAATCAATTTGTACCTATTATAGATATTCAATCATCTATGCCTAAATGTATTATACATTTAAAATTCTACTGCAATACAACTTGAAGCCATGGGCACGTCCCAAAGTAAAATTCTGGGTACAAATAACTAAGGTTATGTCTCATAACAGTGTGGTTAAGTAAATAAATTCTATACACAAACACCTCAACTAAAAACCTAACACAGTGAATATAAAAAAGAACTAGTTTCCATTGATAAAAACAAAATAAAGGGTATGTACCAACCACAACATTGCATACCCAATAACCTAATGTGTACCCAATACCCTAATATGTACCTAATAAACCATTGTTTTGACATTTTTTCCTGCATCATCTATACATGTAAACTTCTATTGATATAAAACAATGTATCTTTATGGAAGGTATGTACCCATGTTAAATTCATAGGTACGAACAACTAATCTGGTGCGAATAATATCATGGGTACCCAAATAATTAGTACTCACAAACACCCAAAAAATCCTAAATCAAAATTGAATTTCACGGGTATATAACAATAAAATCATAGTTTTGCATATGCAAATAGAAGAAAATATTACTAAAATGGATAATAAACAAACCTCAAATAGTAATTAACACAAACCCACAACATCCATTATATCATAGAAGTGGGAAAAACAACTCTTATGCTATACACAATCATACATAATGGCTTCAAAATGGAAAAAAAAAAACCAAATCATTAAGGTCTGTTTCTTTACCTTCAATTTGCTAATTTTCAACCTTTGAAAAAACTGCATTTCCTTAAGCTTTTAGTTCTTTCACAACTTGAGTAACATTATTTTGTGGTTAAACAAATGGGTTTTCAAGGTAAGAAGTGAACATCGGGTATAGGTAATTTGGATATGTAAACAAAATATCTATAATGCCTTTTTTGGGAAAAGAACAGAAAGTAGTCGTATGTAGAGGAAGTGACAACATCGTCTTCTTATCAAGTGGAGAGAGAGAGGTAGTAACATGAGAGTGATTTTGGTATGTCTATACCATCTAGTTGGCATCTAACCTGCTAACTAAGTAGTAAGATTTTTAATATCAATATGTGTGTCTCTCAGGCCTTAAAAAATCAAGTCCTTCGTAAATTTATATAACCGTTAGGTTATGAAGACGAAAAACTTCAAATTTTAATAAAAAATTTAGCAATAACCAAGAATAAGCACAAAATATTAACCTAGTGATAGATTACATAGATTAAGGGGTTAAGGTTGCAGCACACCCCTCTTCCTTCCCAATTCTATGGTATAGTGAGAAATTTGTCCGATTTTTTTACATAGATATACTTTAGCAAAAATGGTATTCATCCCCCCCCCCCCCCCCCCCCCTCTCCCCCTTTTTCTTAACAAAATCTAAATTTTAGTCCCAAACTTAATTATTAATCTTTTAGCCTTCTATTAACTAGAATTACCTAAAAGAAAAATACCACCAATAATATGATATAGTTTAATTGGAGTAATTAGAAAATATAAAGCTAGAATGGAAAAATAAATAAAAACTAATAATTTACTTCCAATCAAATCTTGTCAGTTGAACCAGGTGAGCTAGCTCATCTGGCCAGGGCCTTGTCTCTCAACTAAGAGGTACAGGGTTTGAACCCCGAAGGTGGAATAAAGTTAAAGAAGGTTGTTGGCCAGGGCTCTATTGTCTCATCCATGAGGTCCAAGGTCGAATCCCGAAGGTGGAAGAAAGTTAAAAAAGGTTGTTGGATAGGGCTCTATTGTCTCATCCATGAGGTCCAAGGTTCGAAACCCTCCCAGAACATGGGTAACCCTGTTCTGACTTGCCTGGGGATATGGTTGGGGAGGCGGTCATATCCCGCGTGAGATTAGTCGGGTGTAAGCTCGG
Organism: Nemophila menziesii; assembly: GCA_029959085.1. Taxonomy (NCBI): domain Eukaryota; kingdom Viridiplantae; phylum Streptophyta; class Magnoliopsida; order Boraginales; family Hydrophyllaceae; genus Nemophila; species Nemophila menziesii. The sequence goes on along the minus strand of JARWIR010000013.1, from coordinate 11,302,376 downwards.
AACCCACGTATCAAAAAAAATCTTGTCACTTGATGTTATTTTTATAATACATGTCATTTCTCATACATAAATAGCCCGAAAGAACACCGAATGAAGATTTTTTTAAGTGTCTCTTTACAATTTTTTGACACACAATTAACTTTTCAAACTTGAGTTATTAATGACTTACTCTCCAATTAATGAGTACAACAATATGTCCTTTTTATTTTAATTATCGTCTTTTATTTAGACACACATATTACTAAAGTTAATGATTTCCACACACTAACTTAAAAATAACCGTTTTAACCCTATTAGTTACTTCTAAAAAAGTTACCAGTAACTTACATGAATATCAAAAGTTAGAGATAAAATAGACAAATTATAATTAATTTTATATTCGAATTGTAAAGTGATACATATTGTGGGGAGAAAAACTAGCAAAGTAGAAGATTAAAATGAAAAAAAAAATAGTTTGTGTCAATGCTATAAATTGGCTAAGTGAACATTCCCAATCTTTTGAACAGGAAGAATCTTTTGAACACATGATTTTTTTTAATGTTCATGGGCTAGAGCTGTTTGGATTGCTAGCCATTTATCTTTTGTCTCTCTTGCTGAAGCATCAAGTAATTTCCAAAAATGGATCTCCTTTCTTAGGCTTTGCTCTATTGATAGAGCAGATATCTTACCCGATTTAAGAGAAATTGCTCTATTTTTGTGTGGTTTATCTAGAAAGGAAGGAATGAATATTTGTTTAAAGGCATTTCACCTGACCCTCTCAGTACAGTCCGGAAAACTCTAATAGCCTATGATGAGTATAAAAGAGCCTTTCTAAATACTACTGAGGCTAATGAGAATAATATTAATAGCCCTTTGAATAGAGCTAATGTTATGAATAGATTGGATTTAAACTGCTTGAATACAACTGATGGATTTGAAGTTGAGCTGAAAAGCAATACTAAATGGTCCCCTCCCCCTACTGGAAAATATAAAATAAACTGTGATGCTTCACTATTTTAAAGACTAATAAAGCTGCCTTTGCTTGTGTCTTAAGGAACTCTATAGGACAACTGCTTGAAGGTTTTGCAAAAGAAATCAACACTAGCTCCATTGAAGATGCGGAAGGAAGGGGCATTTTAGCTGCTTGTACTATGGCATTGAAATACCCCACTGGAAGTATTCAAATAGAAAGTGATAATAGTAGAATTGTAGACCAAATTAATGCTAAGTGTAAAATGGCTATTATTACTAAGGTTTTGGTTAGTAACATTATGATTTGTAAGGATTTGTATAAACTTGAAATCTCTTTTGTTAAGAGATCTAACAACAAGATAGCAGATTGGGTGGCCAAAAAAAACTCAAGGGAGAATTGTTTGGTCTTTAGAGCTCTTTTCCTCCTTCCCAATTAGCTGCACTTTTAAGGCTTGACTTTGAACAAACAGGAATTGGCTAATTTGTAATATTTTGTGATCTATGAAGGTTTATTTTCGACTAAAAAAAAAAGAACATTCCAAATCAATGGGAATACGTGTTTAATTAACCACGTCTCTTTTAAATAAAGCTATGCAACCCAAATATTTATAATTCTACTTAGAATTCATGACATACACTACGATTAGGCGGGCTAGACGGTCGATTAAGTTTAGCGTCGAAACAAACTTACATAGACAAAACTAAACTATAAGTATTTTTATATTGAATTTTAATAAATTTAAAAATAATAAAACAATTAAAAATATATCAACTATAATAAATTTAACTATTTAAATATAAAATCATGTTATAAATTTTAATAACTCACTTATGGTAGTGTTTAAAAGTGAAATAAGGGCTATAAATCATTGTTGACGCAAAACTGTAATATGCAAAGAATACAAAATAAAATATAAAAATTAATATTTTGGGATGATGTGGAGACTAAGTTTCCGTTTGGAAGTACTTTTTTTTAGTACAATTTTTAAAAGTGTTTTATACTTTAAAAGGTACTTTTTAGGAAAAACACTAGATTGACGTTTCTTAAGAAAAGTACCTAAAATGATTATAGATTTCAAAATTATTTTTAATAATTTTTTATTCTAAAAGCGTTTTTTTATACACTTCCAAACGGGCCCTAAATTATTCTAAATTTCCAACACACATAAAAGACATACATTATATGTCCAATTTGTTTATATGTGCACATATTAATTTAGAGTTAATGTCTCTTACAAAATAGTAAAAACCCTTTAAAACTGATTTTTGACATTTAGAATGATCCAAACTAAACAAATGTATTTATAAAAAAGATTATTAAACCTTTTGGGAACTAATATCTCATGCTAAAAAATATAATATAAAAAATATATTAACACATTAGACGTTACTAAACATTCATAAAATCTAGTTAAAAAAACACTTATAAAAAAGAGAACCTACACAGACTAATTAAGTAACCACCTAAGACGGAGGCAAAAACAAATAATATTTTCTTTTGTCAGGTGAATAATCATATTAATAAAACAATCAAATGCTGCTATAAATTGTACACCTAGTGGAATCAGTACGAAATTGCTACCCTTAACAGAATAATATGTGTAGTCATATTCTCTCCTAAATCCTACATACATTTATATATTTACATATATATATATAAATGTACATGTAACATAAATCCACTATCTCCCAAAAAAAGTAGATGAGGGTACAAAAAAAATGGAGAGCAATATATACAAAATTGAATTCCCTTAAGAACGATCACAAGAGTTGTGACCACGGTCTCCACTACAATGCACTTCTTTAGCGACCAAATCATTTGCGACTACATGCGAGTCGTCGCTACATACACATCTTTCGCGACTAAAAGGTATCGCTGTCTACATAAGTTATAGCGTACCTCATTTGTAATTTGTGACTACATGATGTAGTCGCAAATATCGTACAAGTCGTCGCTAGAGTGATTAAATTAATTATTACTTTTTTGTTTAAGTATAATGTAGTCACTGTTGAGCACTTCTATTCGCGACTAACTTTTGTCGTCGCGGTTAACTATTACTACGACGACATGCCTATCATTAGCGACTACTTAAATATAGTCGCTAATAAAGTCGGCGTATTTATGAGCAATTTAGTAGAATTTTGAAAGCTTAAATTAAACCCAAAAAATTATTCTTCAAAATTCTCCCAAAATCTTAACAAATTTTGGTTCCATTCTTCATCAATTGCTTCTCCTCTTCATCTTACGCTATTCCCAGGTCCATCTAATATGTGGGACCTACTCATTCTTCATTTTCTCCACCTTAATCTTCCAAAATTAGGTATTTTTCGAAAATTCAATCTTTTTAAAATTTGTTTTCTTTGATTATATTTGTGTTTTACATATGATATGATATGATTAGGTTATTAAAAACTTGTTTATGATTGTATATTTGGTTAAGATGGTATAAATATACATATAAACATTTTCTAAATTTTTTTCATATTGTTGTAGTTGTGTACTTATATCAAATTGTTAATAGACGATGATTTTGGGTATCGATAAGAGTTGGATTAAATCAGATCGTTATGTTATTGTGGAATATATTAATGGTTTGAAAGAATTTATTGATTTTATGGAAAAACAAGTAAATTCTAATGGTTTATTGTTTTGTCCGTGTAATCATTGTTCAAATAATTGTAAATTCCACATCCATGAGGTTAGGGAACACGTTATAAATTACGGGTATTTGTCCATGTATGAGGTTTGGACAAAGCACGGTGAAAATTTATAAATCCCGTAGGAAATCCTTACCGAAATTATAGAAGATGAAATGATGAATATGTATGACGATTTGAGATCCACTTACGATGTTGGGGGTCATTCTGGTGACATCGAAATGAGAGATGTGAATCATACTAGTTGTGGCAGTTTTGAAGTTTTGTTCGAGGAATTGGAGATCGAATTATACCATGGATTTGAAGTATTGGGTTCTTTGAATTTCATTTCCAAGCTAATGCACGTAATGGTGAAGAACAAGTGGAGTAACACATCATTCATCGAGCTCTTGCAAATGTTGGGTCGTGTTTTGCCCGAAGGTCATATGTTGCCTCTTTACGAGAAACGCAACAAAAAGTTCAAAAGTATGGGGTATCGTACGATCGATGTTTGCTTGAATTATTGTGCTCTATACTACAAATAGAATGGATACCTCGAGGAGTGTCCAATATGTTGTGAATCTAGATAAGATCCGACAAAGGGTAAGAAAGTACCGTATAAGAATCTCCGTTATTTTCCAATTGCGCCGAGATTGCAGCGACTATACGCTTTGAGGCACACATCCAAAGATATGATCTGACACCAGACCGGAAAGAGGACCGGTCCAGATGTGTTGTGAGTAAAGATAGAGATGTATTCTTGGGTGTGGGTATCGATGATTTTGGTACATTCTCTATGCAGAACAACTCCTACAGAATGTGGCAAGTTATATTGACCATCTACAGCTTGCCACCTTATGCAAGAAATAAAGCACATTTCAAATTTGTTTGTTGATTTCAGGACTGATATCACCGATAAGGATATAGATGTCTTTCTCCGCTCTGTTATAGATTAGTTGGACATGCCATGGAAAACAGTGATCCTTACGTATGATGATCATACAAAGCAAGAGTTTTTAATGAAATTTAGTTTGTTGTCCACGACTAATGATTACCCTACTAGGTCATGCACGTCAGGTTGGCAGGGTCAAGGTTACTTAGCTTTCCCAAAATGCATGGATTCTACTCCGTCGAAGAAGGTGAAAAAATAGGTAGTTTATTTTGATCATAGACGGCGGTTACCTATGAGATGTCGGTTTAGAAAATAAGCAATTTCGTTTGAGAGTACCGAGCAGAGGCCTTCCCCTAGGAAACATAGTCCCGGTTTGACTTTTTGACCGACTATGTTGACTCGAGCCAACGTGGTGACATGGCAAGCACAAAGAACTGGCCAATCCAGGGTCTCACGCACCCCACTTACGACCTCGATCAACATGTGGTATCTTTTGGTCTAATACGTCACCCGTATTGTAATTACTATAAAAATGTCTACGACATAGCATATATTATAACTAGGGGTGGAAATCGGATCCGAAAATTCTGATTTCGGAACAACTTTTTACGGTTCTGAAATTCCAAAATTCCGATTCCGATTTTTCCGAAAAAATCGGATCGGAATTGGAACTACATATAAATTTCCGAAATTTCCAGATTTTCTGATCCGATTTTATTTCCGATTTTTATTTCCAATTTTTTTTCGAATTGTATTTCCGATTATACATTTCCTATATTAAATAAATTATAAATATTAATATAAAGAAGAAATATACAATCAAAAATGTTGAAAATTTTCATAACAAAAGAAGAAAAGAAAATCTAAATGTTGAAAACTTGAAACACAATGATACATTTTTTTATATCTGGAAAATAAAGAAAAACAAGAAACCTGATAAAACCTAAAGGCTAAGGCTAACCCATTTCTTCATGTTTCACATTACCTTCCCACGAAGCTCAATATCTGTTTTTTTATGTAATTTTAAAAGTAATTCATAGTCATTGTTTTTTTACCTTATGTTATTTATGTTACTTCTATTATTGTTTTTTTACCTTTTGTTACTTATGTTATTTTTGTTACTGTTTATAAAGTTTATAAGTTAAGCTTTTTAACTATTGTTGCATGAAAAGTTTTATAAGTTTTGTTTTTAACTATCTTCGTGTAAGTGATAAACTATTCTTCCAATTTTCAACCCTTAGTCCCGCAATTTCCGAAACAAAATTTCCGAAATTCCGAACGAAAATTTCCGTGCCGAAATTTCCGAATTTCCTGCAAATTCCGAAATTCCGAATGCGGAATTATTTTTCCGAGTTCCGAAAAATTGGATAGGAATTGAAACAGAAAAAATCTATTTTGAAAAAATAATTTTTTTTTAGAAAGGCCTTTTTTCCGATCCGTTCTGCCGATTTCCGTCCCTAATTATAACTCTGAAGGTGTTCAAGCATAATTCTCAATTCTCCATTATAATAAAAGTTTTAAAAGGTGAAAAACTTTTCAAAAAGGAAATTCTCCCTCGAAAAAAAAGTTGGGATCGGAAAAATACATCCATGATGTTGTGCCTTAACTAACTTGGAGACCACCCTCCATTCCCCCCACTTAAAGATTCCTCATAAAATTTAACCAACACCTCAATTATACAATCTCGAATCATTCTTGTATCTATTTTTATTTCTTTTACTACATTTTGACTAATAAAAATTAAAGTTAATATCGATCATTTCAAAATTTCAAAGTATTTTAAAATTTTAACCACTAGTGTAGGTATTAACCTTATATATATCTCTATTCTGTTCTGATTACAATCGAAAGTCTCATAAGATACCAAAATTTGTACAACTCTCAACCTTGATATAATCCTACAAAAACCTTCTCCAATGCCGTCTGTATACTCTAGCCCATTCCACCAAATGGAAAATCCAGCTTTACTATCATTCCTCCATAGCAGCTCTAGTGCTACAAATACTCATCATAGTAATAAGAAGAAATCAAAATCTCATGGTGGAATCCTTAAAATGTTCAAACTTCTACCTATGTTAACAACAGGCTGTAAAATGGTTGCACTATTAGGACGACCACGGAAGCCAATGTTAACAGACAACGCCACAATTGTCACGATTTTTGGGTATCGTAAAGGTAGAGTAAGTCTCGCAATTCAAGAAGATCCTCATCGTGTACCTATCTTTGTTATTGAATTACCAATGCATTCAAGTGCCTTCCATAAAGAAATGGCATCTGATATTGTGAGGCTCGCTTTAGAAAGTGAAACAAAAACACATAAGAAGAAGGTTTTGGAGGAGTTTGTATGGGGTGTTTATTGTAATGGTAGAAGATATGGGTACTCTATGAGGAGGAAGAATATGAGTGATGATGAATTACATGTTATGCAGCTTTTGAGAGGTGTTTCAATGGGAGCTGGTGTGCTTCCAGGGCCGAGTGATCATAAGGAAAGTGCTGATGGTGAATTGACTTATATGAGAGCTAGGTTTCATAGAGTTGTCGGATCGAAAGACTCTGAATCATTGTATATGATTAATCCAGATGGTGCATCTGGCCAAGAATTCAGCATTTTCCTTGTTAGAGCACAGTAAATCAATAGCTGATAATATCGTTATTTGTAATGTCAGGGAGTTTAGAACTCGCTACAACTAATTAGAGACCAGTCTCCTTAGAATTCAAATTCAAGTAAAGAAGTTGTGAAGGCAACATTTGCTAGAGTGTAAATAAGTGCTCTCCAGATTTCACGAGATAAATTTTGAATTTACAATTGGTTGGGTTTTACTTTTTTCAATTACATTTGAAATTGGTCGAGCTTGCAATGTAGTGCATAATAAGAAGATCGTCACGGTGTTGACAAGGGACATGATTTTGTGCACACAAGATTGTCAGAAGAAAAAGTAGTTCTTGATTTGGAAAATTTCAGGTTTTTTTCTTTTTCTTCTTTTGATTTTCTTGAAGAGTTATATGACTCGGGTTGGAAGTGCTTTCGATTACTGAAACAAACTTTGGGGTTATTTGATGCTTAGAAAATATAGATGGTATTATTAATTGACTCTGTTGGAAAAGCTATTATTTTACGATATGTATACCCCTTTATCTCTGATTTTTTTTTCTAGAATCTCTGAGTAAAATAATAATAAATTTAATCTTGTGATTAATCTAGAGAATTTACGTAATACCTTATGCAGAGATTGTAAGCTTATATCATGAGTTTGATCGTCAAAATTAGATTGTAAGATTTTTAGTGAAATTATTACGATTCATCCATTTTCACAAGAAATTATAATGCTGACAAAACCATTTACCTAATAAAATATCTCTAACTCTTGTTTATTAATTCTCGACATCTGTATTGTTTTCTCTATTAAAGAAAACCTAGATTATTCTATTAGTCCATAAATATTATACATAATATTACAAATATTTAGAATTTTGATTAAGCGGTTTTTCGCTATTGGTTGCATAATATTTAAAGCGTCACTCTCAATGATTATAATTCTAACTAGTAGTCAGAATTCACAAGATTTATATGTAACAATTTTTTTTTAAAGTTTTTGACTATACGTGTAATTGTTCAACCAAGAGAACTTATAGTTGTATGCCTGCATCACAAATTACAAGATTGGTGGGTGGTCTGGCCATTTGCCCATATTATTACTAATGTTGTTCGTTCTACTCGTATTATTAATAATGTTACTTGATCCAAAACTGTTATTTATTTTTAAAGGGTCTGTCCAGAGTTACAGAGTTATTATTAGTAAGTTTTGTATTGGTATAATTCCTTTCCAGTTAGTTAACAAGGCTTGGATTAAAAATTCTATAATATTCTTTTCAATTGTCTATTGCTTGTATGAGTGTAGTTAATGGTTTGCATTTTTTACTATTATAAATAAAAAAGAAATTTTCTTCCAAATATTCCAAGCAATAGTGCAAATAAGTTAAAAAACATTATTATTCCTATTAAACTTTTTTCAAATTCTTGTGTCGTATTCGGAAACCATAGATCATGTCTATTTGTTGTGTTATTGTTGGTTTTTATACCTAAGGTTTGGCAAACCAAAGGTATTTTGCCCAAGAGAAAGTAAAAAGCATATGTTTTACTGTTTCAGTCTTAATATTCCATAGTTTACATACATTTTCTTTTGTGCAATTTCTTTTAAACAAGTTATCCTCAGTGGGGACGATAATATTAATAGCTCTCCAAATGAAATTTCTACTTTTGGAGGTGACTTTCATATTTCATATAAAGTTTCAGAGGCCTTTTATATTAGTATATGAGCTAGATGGTTTTTTTTATTGGTTATTTGTTGTTGTTGTTATCTTCCTCTTGCGTTTGAGTGTTGTATAAATTTTCAACTATTTGAGTATTAAATTTTTTGGTTTGGGGTTTTTATTAGTTCATAAAGTTTACTATATTCAATATTATTAGGGATTGTCATAACTTCAGTTTTTAATCCATTTATACTTATTTAGTTCAATTGTTTTACCTTTTCCTAACTTCTAGTAAGTATCATTAAAAAACATCTTTTCCATTAATCAAGCTTCTCCATCCCTATAATAGAGAATTCCTAAGTTTTGCTTCAAAAAAACAAGAATTGGCAAAAAAAATCATTTTAGGACCTTTTATAGGAGAGATTTTTGGTTATTTGTAAATTCCAACCTTGATTTCTAAGGAGGGTTGCATTCTTAAGGTGAGTGTCCCTGAATCCTAACCCTCCTTCATATGTAGATCTTGTGAGTTCATCCCAACAACACCAATGCATTTTTTTGGCCATTTATCTCCATTTCTATATTAGAGTTAATGACTTACAAATATTTTAAAAAATATGGCATTATATAGTTTGTGAGGCTTTGTAAGACTGCTTTATGAACACTTTTCCCCCTATTTAGTGAAATATATAATTTTTTCTAGTTTTCAATTCTTTTTAGAATTCTATAAATAATAATTTGTAGGTTCTTTGATTTGGATCTCCCCATTTAGGAGGTGTCCAAGATAATCATCAAGATTTTTTACTTTGTTCATATTAAGTCTTTTGGATATTATATTTTGGATGAGTGGGGGTGTGTTGGGCTAAAAATTACCCCACACTTGTATAAATTCGAAGTGATTATAATAGCATGTTTATATTAGTTGGTAATATCATTAAAAGATTATATTTCAATATAGTTAGCTTTCATATAAAAATATACTATGATATGCAAAAAGCGGATGAAGAATACTAGGGCATTGTTTTTAGCAGTTTTTAATCCTTTAAAATTTCTTTGTTCATTTTATCCTTTATTAAGATATTTCAGGTTTGGGAAACAATGCAGAAGAGTAAGGGGATAAGGGATCCCCCCTGCCTTATGCCTCTAGTGAGGCTTTTAATTAGGTGAGAAACCCCATTAATTAAGACGTCATAAGATACAATATTAATGCATATAATTATCTTTTTAACCTAGGCTTTGTCAAAACCCAATTTTATTATGAGATCTAAGAGGAAATATCACTCAATATACTCGTATGTTTTTATAATAGCTTCCTTTATAGCTAATAGATAATTTTTTTTTCTTTTTTCCTCTACATATGAGTAATTATTTCATGGTATATTAGTGTATTTTCTTGTATAAATCTGTTGGGAATAAATGCATATTGGTTTTCATTTACTTATGGGTTCATCAGCTTTTAAAGTCTATACACAATAACCCTTAATATGATTTTATTTAAGAAGTTTATTCCTCTTATAGGCCTATACTGCTTAATATTAGTAGGTTTATTAATTTTAGGTATTAAGGTTATAGTGGTTTGGTTTATATCTTTGAGTGATCCATTGTTACACCAAAAATCATTCATTACTCTCATGATATCTAATTTAATTATATCCCATTAAATTCTTAAGAAGAGACCATTAAAACCATATGGCCTGGGGTCTTATTAGCACCCAGTTCCTATGTAGCCTTTTTCACTTCCTCTTCATTGATATTTTTTAATTAATCCTTACTCACTGTATCATTAATAGTAGGTTTAACAAGGTTGAGTATTAGTGTGTAATCACTAATACCTACTTATTGGTTGATTACATCAAAGTATTTAGTAATGAGTTTATATAAGGGATTCCTTTTTTTTTATGATGTATTCTCATTCAAGTATTATCAATGATAATATTGATAAAAATCTTCTTCATAGTTAAAAATGTCCTAAACTAACACATTTTTTGTTTGCTAATGATAGCTTTTTTAAGTAGTTTAAAAGGACTTTTATACTTTTCGTGATGTATTTAATATTAATTTTATTGAACAAACATTGAACCTTAATACAAGTACTATTATATACAGTGCAAACATTCTTTCTGAATTAAAACACCAACTTACTGCTTATATGAGAATAAATATCTTATAAGAGTTGTGGTAGACACCAATTTACTGAGTAAATATCTTATAAAATATATGGAAGGTATTTGGGTATAGAGTTCTCGATGAAAATTTATTAAAGTTCGGCAGCAATTGTGGAATTAATTGTGTTATATGAGGGACTAAAACTAGCTGGGGAGCTTGGAATCGAAAGTGATTTCTTGTGAGGCTATATGGGGGTATATCAAGCTACGATGGGAAGGGGACCTGGTACGACGTATGGACCGAAGGGATTTAAGCTATATTGTCTATGAAAAAGGCCTATATGATTAAAAATATATACAAGGAAATCCATGCATTTGATGATTGGATTGCTCACAAGGGGTTATTTCAATTTCATGCTTTCGATCTATATGATGACTCACCTAACAGAATTTGGAGTTTTCTCGTGTCTGACATGCTTGATAGATGTTAATTTGACTAGTTTATAGTCAAAGGTTGGTGGATGTTTGTCTAGATTCCTAGTTTCTTATGCAATACGGTCTTTAGACCACCTCTGTAACAAAAAATGAATATCTCACAAGACCTAGGTTTATATGTAGGTTTACTCTCTGATTGGGGCGCTCTAAAATAAAAGTTTTAAATTGGCTAGTTGATAAGTTCACTGATAAATTGGACTCTTTCAGTGCTAAAGAAATATATGAATGTGGTAAGAGACTATTATAAAAGCTGTAATTCAAGAAAAATCTAGGTATACCATGTCTACGTTTTTTATCCCTTTAGCTATATCTAATCAAATTCACTCATGTGTGGCTAATTTTTTGTGGGACAATTAAAGAATGAAAAAAATCCACTAGATAAATTGAGATAATTTACTTTCTTATAAAGGAGGAAAAACGATTAAAAGTTTTCATATTATGAATATAGCCATGATGTCCTTTAGTGCTTGGAAATTTTAGAATAATTATGACTCTCTCCTTGCTAAAATCCTGAAAGGGAAATATTATGTTGATTGCTTGTTCCTAGAGGCTAAATTTGATAAGTCCTCCTCATGGGGATGAAGGAGCTTGTTTGATGGATGAGATATTTTTATTAACGATACATGTTGGGAAATCGGTAGTGGAAACGATATCTTTATCTCACCAAAACCAAATCCCTAATTACTTAATTACTATTACTCATTGTAACAATGTTGTCTTCTAAAGTAAAAAAACTTTTATTTTAAAATACCCATAATATGACCAAAGACTTGATCAACAATATTTTTTCTTCTAAAGTTGCTTCTTCTAATATTGTGGTGCCCTTATATGGGTGTGATGATATTCTCTATTGGTACCTTGATATAAATGGTACTTTGATGGCAATCTTAGAGAAATTTAGGAACAAAAAGGAGCCAAAAAATGAAAAGTAGTTGTTCGAACTCTTACCATATCCTTAAAAATACTTGGAAAAATATTTAGAGACTTAAGGTCTCGCAAAATATGAGAAAAATATGTTACTGACTCAATAGATAAAATTTGTAACAAAGAGTCTGAAACAGTTGAACACTAATTTGTAATATGCTCCTGGGCTAGGTGGCTTGGTTTCCTCCCTTATGAATATCCTTACTCGTAATATGTTTATGTCTCATTTTGAAATATGGTTTAATTCCTTATTTAAAATACCATCCAGAGGTGAAAATCGAAGAAATTTTTTGGACCTGGAAATCACTATTGCTTGGCATATTTGGAAAAGAAGAAATTAGTAATTATTCAAAAAAAAGATTACTTATTAGTCCAAGTTTCACGATCAACAAAACAATTTGGGCAAAATACTTAGTCCCTCAAACAAATGATAACACCCATACATCTGAATTTAACCAGAGTAAAAAATACTGGAAGAAACTGTCTTATGACTTCTAATTATTTTCTGTTTGATTGTGGAATCCACCTCCCAAAAGAATGCTTAAAGAACTTGTGTTATTGCTTAAAATACTACTACAAACAATTCAACAACATCGGTTATTGTTAGAGATAAACATGGAAGTCTTGTGAATGGTGTTGTATGGAGTTTCGTGGTGGCCTCTCTAGCAGAAGCAAAGGTTGTTGGTGCATTGGATGTTTTTGCTCTTAGTTATGTCTTACCTGGATGTTAGGATTATCTTGGAGAATGGTTGTGAGTTTTTGATGAAATCGCTTAGTAATAAGACCTTTACATCGTAAACTTTGTAATCTTGTTCTATATATTATATTTTTAAGTAGAAATTGTATGGTTACTTTCTATCACATCTAGAGAAAGCTTTATGTTTTGGCTAATTGCGTCATCAAAAAACATTTGATAAATTGTTGTTCGGCAAATGGAGGCACACCCCTTCTCGTCTAGCCTCTTTGTTTAGGATGGATAGGATACCTCTTGGGAAATGGTTGATCTTATCTACAATTATGGGTACCTATGATTGTTTTGTTTGTATTTTATCCAATTTTTATATATGTATTTCTTTAGACTAAAGAAAAGCATATACACCTATGTATCATTGATTATAAATTTTATTTAAGTACTTTGACTTAAGGGTAACACAACCCACATTTAATATTAACGGAATCAACGGATTTTTAGATTTCTTCTCTAAACACTACTGAATCTCGTAAATTCCAACTTAAACATTTCTACAATTTCTTATAATTCTATGAATATTTTAATTATTACTCTATTTTGAAGAAAAACTCAATATACACACATATATATAATAAACACACACATATACATAAGATAAAATCAGATGAAAAAAAACACAAACACACACATATACATCAGAAGAGCTTCATCATCGTGATGGATCCATAATTTTTTGGTTCATCTTTGAGATGATATTCGTATTTATGCAAAGAGACTGTGGTGAAAACATCAAAGAAGATGTAAATAGTGTATAAAATATATTTTTTTCATGAAAATATATAAAATATTCATAATTTTATGTTCACTTTTTTATGTATAATATAAAATTGTTTATAGGGATTTAAATCTCGAATTTGAATTTTCCTAAGAAATTACAATAGTGTGTTGAGATGGTGGTTGGTTAAGGAGGTGTTCAGAGGGGGTGTTTCCGATGGGATGATAGGTAATAAACAGTCGGTCTTATACTTTTGGAAACCTTCTATGAAACTTCAATCTTGTCTCCTGATATTGATAGAAAGATTATTATAGAATTTAATGAAACATGTAAAGGTTGTGAAAAATATTTCATTTAGCTAACTTATGGAAACAGAACATCAGTGACGAGTCAAGAAAAATTAAGTTAAAAGGGCTTAACAATAATGAACTCTTGAGGATAAAGTATGTGGTATATTCTTTAGCATTTGAATTATTTTATAGAGTTATTGAAAGATTTTTAAATTACTCATTGGCATGACATCCTATTCTTGTTCAAGATAAAAGATAGATTTTTTCAAAACTCATAAATTATGAAAACAACTTATATGAAACTAATATAATATTACAGTATTTCATGACATCTTTTAACTTTACATAGTATTCTTAAATCACTATGCATATGAAGTGTATAGAAACTATAAAAATAAATATAATTTTATTATGATAAATAAGTATTATTATTACTGTATATAAAATTGTGTTGAAATATTATATGTTTGAGATATATATCTAGCATGTGATCTAAAATGAATGTGATGCTTACAATATGAAGAGTAATTAAAGGATCGCCTGAGTCTCCTCTATTGGGAGAGTATCCTTTTTTGTTGTTGTACATCTCAAAATCATTTGACTCGTATAAAATTTGATCGCATGACACTCTTGATCACTGCAAAGTACTCTTCTTTAGTACATTTTAGTACAACTGCAAAGTACTCTAGCCAATAGAGAAACTATCGATCTTAGAGTATATATATTTTATTGGTATTATTTATAAGAAAAATAGTGATGTATATATATATATATATATATATATATATATATATATATATATATATATATATATATATATATATATATATATATATATATATATATATATATTATATTATATTATATGTGTGTGTATTTTTGCCATCATTACTAAACAATTCTGATTAGGGTTATACACGGATCAGGTAACTGACCTATGGGGGTAAACCCTCCAACCAACCCTATGAAAGAGTTGGCTACTTAGTAACCCTTCACATAACCCTAATATTATTTGAAATTGTGGTTCACGGTATGCGTAGGAAGGTCGGGTTCCGGTAGGGTTCGGGTTCGGTCAACTATTGATCAAAGTTAATATTTTTATTTTAAAAAAATATAAAAATCAACACTTATACATATATTTTAGATGAAATGGAAGTATAAATAATAAATAAGCATACAAGAATTAAATATAATAATAGAAAAAGAAAATTACAATTTTCTGTGAAATCGTGAACTTGAAGTTTTTTTACGTGGGTTCTAGGCTAGCTTACGCGCCCGCCTCCCCAAGCATACCCCAGGAAAGTCGGAACTATGTTGCCCATGTTCACAGAGTGATTCGAACTTTGTACTTGTTGGTTGAGAGACAGGATCTTGGCCAGTTGAGCTAACCTAACTGGTTTGAACTTGAAGTTTTGAAGATGATGATATGAATGTTTGAATACACAAGGTTTCTCCAAATCTTCTCTTACTTATCTCTTGCACACTTAAATGTAATGAATGAGATAATTGAATAAAATGAGAAAAAATGTGTTATATATGTTTCTAATTTGTTGTCCAACTCAAAAGGGGTTACTCCATGGGTTAAGCTCACTAAAAATACTCCCTAATTCGGGTTTGTACTAATTGGTCATTTTCAGTCCACCAATATGAGCATAACTCAATCTACCAGATTTCAAATCGTGCTCGGTTATTTTCACGAGTTCGTATTTCTAAGTTATTTCCAACGGTCCATGATTCAACTTTCAATTTATCTCGGACCATCCGTGACATTGATTTTAAGATTTCGGGCATGATCTAAATATATATC
Source organism: Nemophila menziesii (assembly GCA_029959085.1). Lineage (NCBI taxonomy): Eukaryota > Viridiplantae > Streptophyta > Magnoliopsida > Boraginales > Hydrophyllaceae > Nemophila > Nemophila menziesii. The sequence continues at coordinate 11,286,561 of JARWIR010000013.1, read as the reverse complement.
TTCATTGAGCTTCAGGTGAATTTTTGACTTCCCAGGTCACTTTTTTATCTGTTTCCAAATCACTGAAGGTTCCTCATTGCCTTTTCAACTCCTTAGCTTATCAAGTGATCCTTGGATCTCACGTGTTTCTACAAGATTTACGTATAAAACACAAAACTCTTCAAAACGCACAAAAATACCTGAATCATTATCATTAGTTCAAGACTCAAAATATATCAAATAAATGGACACAATTCCAACTTTGGACTAAAAAACCACCAAAAAAAATATATATCTAGCTATTAAATAACATGACAAAATGTGATACGTCATCAATATATAAAAAAGAAGCTAATTAAGGCGGCAGAATATAAAATAATACACTAAACAAAATGTCACATAACTTATATTTAACTACCAAATCAGGGACACATATATTGTCTCTATGTAGACAAGAGACAGGTAACTTACAAGTGTTGGAATAGAAATCAATGTCTCTTAAAATATTACATAAAAATGTAGTATATGTGAAACCAATCCAAGAAAAATTCACATGATTCATACATATTCTATCATTATTATTACGGTAGTTGTTGGGAAGCCTTCTACAACCATACATGTGTTGGCTTCATTTTCTGTCCACAGGTGTAGCATGGGGGGTTTACTTCTTTTCCCACATCGGTGGTGGGAATGGGTTTAAACCCATTTAAATGCTAAGTGATCTTATTAGCTACTAAAAGACTAACATCCATGCACATGAAAGGATAATGGGAAAGGCCACATGCGCGCACCACCCCCCGCCCGCGCCCGGTCTTGGGTCTTGGGTCTTAGGAAAAAATAAATAAATTTTTATACCAGCTTTTATTTAATCACGTTGGTCAACTCATTACCCACATTTTGGAAAGCTGCTGCAGATTTGTTGCCCCTTGATACCAGCTTGTAACAGGTGCGGATTTTCTGTGCCTTGATGATTCCCGTAACAGCTCTATTCTTCTCCTATATAAAGAGCTCTTCTTCATTTCAGAATCACACCTCTCAAAAACGAAATTCCTCTCCTATATTCTTCTCCTCCTTCCTACTGTTCTTGAGCGATTATATACAGATTCCAAACCATCTTTCGTGAGTGCACACTTAAGTTGGTCAGTAGTTTTGAATCCTTGGGGAACGTTCGGATAAACAGTTTCGCACCTCGGCTGTCCCGGAATTCGTTCTTAAGGCAGTGGCTCCTCCACGGCACTACTTCTCGTCTTCATCAACACCAGTTTCCGGTTTGTCCTTTCTCTTCCTCGGTTTTAAATTTCCGTCATTTTATTTTTCCGTCTTTTACAACTTTACTATTTGTTAAAACCTTTTTCGTAACTCGGTTTTAAAATAAATAAATTTTTATACCAGCTTTTATTTAATCACGTTGGTCAACTCATTACCCACGTTTTGGAAAGCTGCTGCAGATTTGTTTCCCCTTGATACCAGCTTGTAACAGGTGCGGATTTTCTGTGCCTTGATGATTCCCGTAACAGCTATATTCTTCTCCTATATAAAGAGCTCTTCTTCATTTCAGAATCACACCTCTCAAAAACGAAATTCCTCTCCTATATTCTTCTCCTCCTTCCTACTGTTCTTGAGCGATTATATACAGATTCCAAACTATCTTTCGTGCGTGCACACTTAAGTTGGTCAGTTGTGTTGAATCCTTGGGGAACGTTCAGATAAACAGTTTCGCACCTCGGCTGTCCCGGAATTCGTTCTTAAGGCAGTGGCTCCTCCACGGCACTACTTCTCGTCTTCATCAACACCAGTTTCCGGTTTGTCCTTTCTCTTCCTCGGTTTTAAATTTCCGTCATTTTATTTTTCCGTCTTTTACAACTTTACTATTTGTTAAAACCTTTTTCGTAACTCGGTTTTAAAAAGTTACCATTACAGTTCCGAATTTTTTACCTACAACATGTCAAACAAATCCCTTTAATTTCAAATTTAAGAGTAGACGCAGCCTCGAAACCTAGAGTCGCTCCATTGATCAGTTCTTCCTTCTCGTTCTTGATAAAAAAAGCAATCAGACCTTTGAAAGTTTTAGGTAACAATGAAGTAACATAGTTAATTTTAAGACAGCCGAGTAAAGGGGAATGCCACATAAATGGCCGTTCAAGAAGAGGGTGTGACGAAGAACTAGTATATGTTTGTCTATTAATCCTACTTAAGAAATCAGAAAGGTCAGTATTAGGCAGAACAATTTTAATATGTTACCAGGATCTAAATAAATAGGGTCGACGTTAGGACATAGTGTAAACATCGTCCCTAGTTTAGGGGCCTCAAGCTAGTTTTTATTATATCTTAGCTACCATTAACAATGGGTTCATAGTGATACTGTTACAAATTAATTCATTCCTAGCATTCTAGATTTTCCGGAGTGAGTAGGAAATTCTCTAAGGTTTGTACTCTTGTAAGTTGATCCCCAAAAGTCGAACATATTCCAAAACAAGATATTTACTCTATCAGTAGCATTGGTTCAATAAAAAATTGGATACGACAAGCAAACAATATAGCCCTATCAGCGAGGAATGCAAAGAGGAGATGCTCACTAGTTTCTTTCATTACAATATTATTTACAAGTAAGTTAAGGGCAAATATCCTTTTAAATTTGTTAGGAATGCCATTCTTGCAAGCCATCCACAAGAAATTGCTAATCTTTTGGGGAACTTGAGAGGGCCAAAACAGATTTAGCGTAAAAAAATAGATAGGTTTTTTACATGATTCCGTTTCAGATGACGATACATTTTCTTAACGGCGACACTTCTATCACCAGAATGATTCCAAAAGAGCATATAACTACAATTAGAAATAGGTATTATCAACATAGATATAGTAATAATAACTGATCATGAAAAAGTACACTACCGAGATCGGGGTTCTAGCTTGAACCATCATCATTCATACGGATAGGGGTGACCCTTCCCCCCCCCCCCCCCACCTTCCTGGTTCTTTGGTAGATATTGTACCCCAAAATACCCTAAAGTACCTCTAGATATTAATATCCATCTCATACCATATGCCAATTAAGGTCTTTTAAGAATGTATTATGACCCGCTATAAGACTCCTCCAACACCATGAAAAATTGAGAGTAGTATCAGAAAAATTTGAGTCATGAAAGACTTGCCACATTAATGAGAAGGATATAATAATCTGGCCACATTCCACTAAAGGCGAGAGTATGCAACTAAAACTGGTTATAAAATACTTATAGAGATAGAAATCATCAGTGAACCGCAGGGTTTAGCCAGGTACGAGGAAGCCAGACCAGACTATATGGAACACAAACATACCCACGAAAGCCAGGATTTTTATATGGAAAACATGTAACAACGCGATTACAACTAATGAAGCACTACACAAAAGGAAATGCTCAGACTCAAAGGAACGTAGATGGCGCCAACAAAAACTGAATTTGTCCATCATCTTCTTATTAGGCTAAGTCCAATAGGACCCCAATTGTAGCAAAAAGCTACAATTGGGGGTTGAACAATGAAAAATCAGCTCGAACAGGTTCCCAATTCTAGCAAAATCCATAATAGGGAACCCAATTCTTAAAAAATGTTAGCTACATGTGGTTAACCCCAATCTCATCCCCAATCCATTTTTTTAATATTTTATATCATTTTCATTAACCAAAACAACTTATTCCCAACAATCTATTTTATTAATTTAACACATATTTCTAATAAAACATTATAATTAATTTACTTATATAATTAATTTATTTTATTATTTGAATATTAATGACTTTGATTATATTTTTTAGATAAAATTTGAAAAACTAATACTTTAAAGATTTCCATAAAGAAATAAATAATAGACATATTATTATAAAAATATTACGATAAAGAATAACTATATTTAATTATTTTAGTAATATTGAATAAAAATATTAATATTAAATATATTAATTTTAATTTCAAATATTTGTGTATAAATTAAAATAAATTTATTTTATTATTTGGATATTAATAACTTTGATTATATTTTTTGGATAAAATTTGAAAAAACAAATACTTTTAAGATTCTCGTATAGAAATAAATAATAGGCATATTATTATAAAAAACTGTTTTCAAAGTTGTTATTTGAAAGAAACACCCTGTTTGGCAGAATTGGGAGGATGTTATGGACAGGTACAACACTCCAAAGTTGCTAGATGTTATGGGCAGGTACGACACTCCAAATTAGAGTACAAGAAGTTCTTGAGTATTATAAAGTCATACACTGAAGGAGGATGGGATGGCCGAACAGTCCCTGCCATTCTGGGACTCTAAATCTAGAAGATATGGAAATCCAAGATGAAAGACTGTCATGAGAATAAAAGTATTGTGGCTGATGATGTGATTAAAGCCACCAATTTTACCATGGGTAAACTTTTTGGTAATAACTGGAGAGGAATGACAGCTATTATCAAGCTAAGAATTGATCGAGACCAGGATGCAAGACATGAATGGGATTCTAGCTCGGACGTCATATTTCCATGTGACGCATCCTTCATAAAAGCATATGAACCCACGGGGATAGAAATAGTACATATACACAAGACATCAGGACTTCGAAGCAGTTTTGAAATGAAAACTCTAGTAGACCATGACATTGAGGACGAAGTAGACACCATGCTGGATGCCACAGAACTTTGCGGGAACTTCCCAAGTTAGGAGAAAACTGCTTTCTCAATAACCTTGAACTATTCAAGGTAACAAGCGACTGTTACCAGCAAACTGGAGAATCCAACCGACACTTAGGAAGATAGAGGAATTAACTCGTTCTTTTGGGCCAATTTATTTTTAACACATTCCTAGACAGCTGAACGGTTGGGCGGACAGACTTGCTCACTCAGCTAAACAGAGAGCCACAAAACGTTTTTCATTTCACCACCCCAGCTGTGATCATTCACTTCAACAAAATTGGCATCGGTTAACAGATTCTTGGGATGGCTCCTTTGTTGTTGAATCAGCAAAAAAAGAAAAATATATTTTTACTTTTCTATCGGGGTACTCGGGGGTCAAATTTTTAAACCTTTTTTGCAGAGGGCACGGAGAATTTTTTTTAGCTTCTTTACTTTTCTAGCAAGGGGCCTAGGGCGAAATATGGCCTCATTTGGTTTGTGAAAATGATGAGTATTTTCTATTTTCATTTTCTATATTTTTCAAAAACTAATAAAAACGTATTTGGCTAAAGAAAATGAAATTAGATTTTTGAAAAAATTATATGAAAATACTGCTATATTGGAGAACGTAATATTGACGTTTTTCATATATTCTGAAAATTTAGAAAAGAAATTGAAAATCATTTTTTAAAAATAAACTCTGAAAACAAAAACAGATAATGTTTTCACAAATCAAACATAGCCTTAGATTTTATTACTTTCCTTGCGGGGGATTCGGAGACAATTTATTTTAGATTTTTAATTTTTCTAATTCCAACGCTAGGGAAAATTTATTTATTTTTAGATATTTCTACTTTTCAAGAAGGTGGTGCGGGGGCAAAAATTAATTTTCTTTTAAATTTTTTAATTTTCTATTGTGGCCTCAGGGAATTTTTTTTATTTATATTTTTTTAATTATCGAGTGGGGAATTCGGGCGATAATTTTTATTTTTAAGAATCTTTTACTTTCCTAATTGGCCAAGGGTGGCAACCATTTTTTTTCTTGCTGGAATCTCGTCCAAAATTCTTCTTTAGTTGGGGGCGGGGGGCATTTCTTTTCTAGATTTTTTACTTTTCTAGTGGGTGGCCATAAGGTAAATTATTTTTAACTCTGGGGAGGGGGAGGGTAAAAAATAATTTAATTAATATTTTTTAAACTTTTGTAGTGTAGGAATTGGGCGTAAAAGAACCCGGGACTTGGTCATCCAATCTAGCGGTATAGGTTCGAAGCGAGTCAATGACTCTGAGTTCAAAGTGGTTTTTCTATATAAAAAAACCGGTGTAAAAGAAATTTAGATTTTTCTACTTTTCTAGCGGTTGATCGGCAGGCAAATGAATAATTCAGATATTTTATTTTTCTAGCAGGGGCCAAGGACAATTTGTTTTCAAATATTTGTATACTTTTTAATGGGGGCCTTTTGGGATCCTTTTTAATATACTTTTACACTTTTCTTCCTTGGGCAAAAAAAAAATCTCTTAGATTATTTTTAATTTTCGGGGCAAAAACCACTTCTTTAAGATTTGTTTTCTTTTCAAGCGAAGGGTCCAAGGGACGGGAGATTTTTCTCATTTCCATTCCAAAATTAGGATGGTATTTGTCATATATCCATTCTAAGATTGACATGGTATTTTCTTGCAAAACCCGAAAAATATTTGACCTTCTTAGCCAGTACCCCTACTGAGTAGGATCCGTCTCATCAAATTTTTTGAGAGTTCAATAATAATAGAAGATAAGTGTTTGTTGATAAATTCTTAATAACTGAACATGATAGTTTTTATCTATAATTATTTTTGATATGATGCATAAATGTGATACTTAATCCATAGAAAATAAGAAACTAAATTTTTTTTGTGAATTGTATTTGTCATGAGATTTGTCACACCAAGATTGAGATGAAATTTTTCTTATTTCTATTCTAATATTAAGATGAGATTTATCCAATCTCCAATTTTAAGACTTGGATAAGATTTGACTCATCTCCAATTTGTCTCATCTCTATTTCAAAACTAAGATAAGATTTGTCACGTCTCGAAGGACTTGAGTTTGGAGTGTTTATCAGTACAATACTTTGTTATTTTAGTCCAAGACTCTAATTCGGTTGTAGTCATCTTTGGTGATAATATACTCTACTTTGACGTCTGGTTTAAAGACTTGAGTACAGATAAGGGTTCTCATTACCATACTTGGTTTTTCTTGCGACTCGCGAAATTAAATTTAGGTCATGGTTATTTAAAAAATTATTCTAGGTGGAAATTTTGATAAGAAATTGCTTGTTGGGGTTATTTTCTTATTAAAAGAATTTTTTGGTTCTTGAAATTGAAAAAAACGAGAGGGTTCACAAACTGGGTCTGGATCACGAGTCATGTGTGTTCGAATGAATCCTACATAGATGACTGATGTATTTGGAGGTATATGACTAGATGGAGCGAAGTTTAAGGCTCTTGGATTTTCAGTTTTGAACCAAATGTATGAGCCACAGACAAATTAAGTAATCTTGTTATCTCTCCCATCTAAAAGCTATCTCTAAATTTATAGAAGATTGCAACACATCAATGGTTTCAACATGATGGGATTAAGCCTATTAAATTTTGATGGAATTTATTACATCAATTTGGAGACCACAAATCAAATCAACCATTCATATAGCTAAAACTAGAGTTTTTTTCAAGGTTAGCATTTTTTTTATAAATAATTGGCAATTTGGCATATAAAGGAAAGTATATTCAGATTTAGCACAAGGGCGGCATCCCGAACACCGCTCTTAGGCAAAATTGTAAGGGCGGTCATTCAACCACCGCCCTTAACAAAAATACAATTTTGCCTAAGAGCGGTGTTCGGGATGCCGCCCTTGTGCTAAATCTGAAAATACTTTTCTTTATATGTCAAATTGTCAATTATTTATTAAAAATATGTTAATATTAAAAAAAACTCCTAAAACTACAGTGAACTTCTTCAAGTGTTCTTTTTAGTAAGTCAATTAATAAAACTATCACTCCACAAAAAACGTGACTATTCTACCTAAATTAAAATAAGTAAAAGTACATTTTATTAAAATAAATAACTATCTATTATATTACATTTATTAAAATTAAATAAATAAAAACTAATAACTAGAATTCTCTACTCTTCCTTTTCAATGTAATCTGGTGACCCTGATTTTACTACCCAAGTCTTTGAGTCAACTTCTACGTGAAAGGGTGGGAAAAGGGGGTGACTTCCACTACCTCAGTGAGAAAATAAATAATGGCCATATGTAAACTTAACTTAAGGGCAGTAATTATATTTAAAAGGTTGTCATTGAACTTTAATAGGTCTGAATATAAATTAAACATACATAAAGCGATAAATAAATGAATCAGATAAGTGTATATATCAAACTAGGCAACTCATACTATCCAGCAAGCTATATACACTAGCAAGTAATAATCATGTTGCAAATGATATTATGATCTTGCCCTTATGACTCCTTCCACAACCTCGACCCCTTATCATTCCCACTGGTAATATCCCGGGTATACCGAACCTACGACCCACTAGCCGAGTAACTCGGTGTCACATGCGCCAGGTGGGAATAGATTATGATAACCGTGTTAACTCTGGCAAACCCGCTGCCGCCCAGTACAACACGATTGTATCATGTCGAACGATCGATTGATAGCAATATCAAATATCAAATATGAAACGACTAAGTAGGTCGATTCAACAACGATAGTTGTTAACAATTAATGGATAGACAATGAAGTAGGATGTGCTATCCAAAGCGGTACGTTAATTTTCTAGTACCGGTTCTCTTCTAAAACAATTAAATCATACGATTATTGCTTTAATTCCGAAAGAAGATGATCCGACTAGTTTTGATAACTATCGTCGTATCTCGTGTTCTAATGTGCTATGTAAGGCTATTATAATGATTATTGTTGATCATATTAAGCCCGTTCTTGATCAACTTCTATATAAAGTGCAAAACGCCGTTGTGTCTGGGAGATCGATGACCGAAGATATACACATTATGCAAGAGTTGTTGAGGGGAATATAACGATAATAGTAGCTCTTCGAGATATACTATTAAAATCAAGTAAAGCTTATGATTCTGTTTCTTAGGATTTTCTTCATGAGGTACTTAAAGGGTTGAAATTTTCGAAGAAAGTTGTGGATTGGATTATGGTTTGCGTTACTACTCCTTATTGTTTGGTGCCTATTAAAGGAGAAGTTCGTGGATTTTTCAAAGGCAAAGGATAAGGCAAGGTGATCCTATATCTCCTTATCTCTTTATTATTTGTCTTGAATACTTCTTTAGACTCTTAAAAGAAAAATACGGAGCATATCTTTAAATATCAATTGAAGTGTGAAAAAAAACAATTACTCATCTTGCATTCGCCGATGACTTAATGCTTCTTGCGAAAGGTAATAAAGTGTTCGTTAAAATTCTTATGGATAGCTTGAAAGTGTTTGGAGACTGTTTGGAACTTCATTTAAATTTAATTAAGTTAAATATTTATTATGTGGGAGTTAATAATGGTGAGCTTGCTAGTATTTTGGCAACTATTCACTTGGATAAGAGAGATATGCCTTTCCGATATTTAGGTGTACATCTTGGTTCGTACGTATTGCTTTCAAGAGATTACAAACTTTTTTTTGATATATTGGAGGGGTACGTTAGATCTTGAAAGCTTATTCCCTTTCTTTTGCGCGAAGATTTAAACTAATTACATCGGTTCTTCAAGGTGTGATTTGTTTTTTGTTTACTATTTTCCCTGTTCCAATAGGGGTTGTGATCGTATTGTGAGTATTTGTCAGAAATTTTATTAGGATAGGAAGCCCCACAAGTTAGTTGGGATAAAATTTGTGTTTCGAAAGAGGAAAATTGTATTGGATTGAAAGATTTGGGGGCTTGGAATAAATCACTTCTCATGAAAATGCTTTGTAATATTGTTGCTAAAAAGGACTCTCTTTGGATCAAATTTATTCATGGAGAGTATTTTTAGAATATAAGTTTTTGGGATTGGAAACCGAAGAAAGTGGATCCTCCTCTTTTAAAGAACATTTGGGAACTTAAAGAGGTAATTTGAGATTTGGTTGGTGATGAGGGTAAAGAAGGAATTTTAGATAGGTGGTCCCCCTTGGCTAGTGATCATCCCATCATTCATGAGGTATCTAGCAAAATATTTTATACTTTATATAAGAAACCTTATGATTTATTTAGGCTAGATCCTTTGTGAGATCTTGGGCCAATATTATTTGGGACACATGCGTACTCCCAAACATGCTATTGTCATTTGATGGCATTAACGGAAAAACTTAAAACGGAACATTGTATGACCTATTTGGAGTTGGATCCACTTTGTGTATTATGTGGTGAATATTTTGAGTCAAATAAGCATCCTTTCTTTGAATGTGCTTACGCGAAAGATATATGGGATGAGATAGAAAATGGTTGGGTGTGGATAAAGAGATGAATACTCTTAAGTGCTTGAAATGGCTTAAGAAACTAAAGACTTGTTAAAATTGGAGGAGAAAGGCTTGGAGGATTGCTTTTGGAGCCACTATGCATTGTGTATTGGAGGGCAAGGAATTATCTTGATATGAGAAGTGAAACAACGACTAGGAAAACGATTATTAATGAAGTAAAATCACGTACTTATCTATTTTATTTTCCTTGTTCTCTCATCATTCATTTTTGGATGATAGTGAGAGATTATAATGTAATTGTTTGAGATAGTTTTTTTTTTATTACCTTAAGCTTTCGAGCCTACGTAAGTGTACCGTTTTTTCCCTTTATTAATATAACCGTTTACCCAACAAAAAAAAAACATATTGTTGTTATGAAAATATATAGGGTTAATTTGTAATTGATTGATTTGATTTAATTAAAATTAAAATGAGAAGTATATATATATATATATTGCTAGATTATAAAATAACGATTGGTTGGGCCAATGCGATAGAATATTTGGGCTCAAACCAAAATTATTTTATTATTTACTTGTACTGTCCGTATAAGCTTATATATTAAGGCCCACATATTTGGGCATTTGAGGTATAATCTACATTGATTAATCTAATCAAATAATAAAAATTTCAGTCATAGTTTTAAGAATTGAGAGCTCAGCTAATAATTGTTCAATGAAGTCGAGCATGTTATAAACCCATATGTGTATAGTCAGTCTAACCCATTACCTTGTAGTCAAGCCCATGAAGACTAGGGTTTAGGTTTCATATTCTCTATATATAGGAGTCTATACTATGTAATTTCTACATACTCTCTGATAATAAACAAAACGTTTTTCATTCTTTTTCTACCGTTCACAACACGTTATCAGCATGATAGCCTCGACCATTTAACATTCAGGTAATTTTTTTTTTTTAAATCATATAATATGTTAAATTGTATTCTTTTTATATTTTATAAAAGATTGTTTGTAGAGTTTTTATCAATTAAAAAAAAAACAATTTGTCGATCAATTGGAATGAAAAAAAAAAGAGATCCTTCTATCCTTTTATCTATATTATAATAGATCCGTTGATAGCAATCATTGATGAAATGGTTTTATCTCTATGAACAAAAGAAACAATAAAAGAAGGAAAAAAAGGCAAAAGACGTTTGTATTATATTCACTTCCAGGAATTACGTGAACACAGACACCCTATTCAATCACTTTTCGAAGCTAGGCATAGGTTAATTTCGTTTTTGGAGTTTACGTTTTATGTAATAAACTTCTTACTCAAATGTTAAATTGTATTCTTTTTATATTTTATAAAAAATTGTTTGTAGAGTTTTGTATCAATTAAAAAAAAACAATTTGTCGATCAATTGGAATGAAAAAAAAAAGGAGATCCTTCTATCCTTTTATCTATATTATAATAGATCCGATGATAGCAATCATTGATGAAATGGTTTTATCTCTATGAACAAAAGAAACAATGAAAGAAGGAAAAAAAGCAAAAGACGTTTGTATTATATTCACTTCTAGGAATTACGTGAACACAGACACCCTATTCAATCACTTTTCGAAGCTAGGCATAGGTTAATTTCGGTTTTGGAGTTTACGTTTTATGTAATAAACTTCTTACTCGTAAAAAAAAAAGTTTTATGTTCACTGCTGTGAACCGGAACAAAAAGAAAAAGATAAAAAAAAATTCTTTGTCTAAAGAAAATGAATAAATACTATTTTACCTTTTGGTCAAAAAGATTTTTTTTTTTTTGGACGGGTACCTATATTACAAAAGATCCGGGACCATAAATTTAACCAATGCCCAGCTTCGAGAACCTGTCAGTGAAAACTTCAAGAGACAGATATCCGTCAGTTGCCTTGTGCCTGGCTGCTTTTGCTAGATGATCAGCACCTACATTAAACCTGCGGGGAATGTGTTTGAAGTAAACGGGGCCCGATTCCCTCGCTAGTTTGTGAATATGTCTGATGTAAGGTCGAAGATCCCATCTAGCTGCCGACACTTGTTGAATACCTTAAATCAAGTCAAGGTTATCCGAGAGAAAGGTTTTCTCTCGTTGTGGCCATTGTTGTCCAATTTCCAAAGCTTTAATGATGGCCAGAGCTTCTCCTTCAACGCTGGTATTACAGTTGGCCGTTGTCATATGTTGTACTCTTGATCCATCAGCTTTATTTATTTGTATAATTCCAATCCCCGTGGGGAGATGTGCTTGTGTAAAGGACGCGTCACAGGTAAATGTGAGCGTTGTGGTACAGTCGGGACTCGTATTCCCGGAGATTGGCGTCATGATATTGTCGAGATTTGAATGTTCTCTATTGAACCAGTTTGTACCAAAGTGTTCCTGGATTTGAGAGTTAGTATGACGAATCACTATTTCTGGATCGATATCTAAATTATTATGCCGACTCTTCATTTTTGCTTTCCAAAGATTCCACAACATCAGCAAGATGTAGGAAATTACAACCTCCTTTTGCCATCCTCCTGTTGTATATATTTCAACCATTTTTAAAAACCAGTGGCCCACGTCTAACTCGACGTTGTCCACATGTATCTGTAGAGCCGATCCGGCCCATATGAGTTTTGATACCCCACAATTGAGCAGTAGATGTTCTGTTGTTTCATGTTCTGCATTGCACCATCGACAGTTGCTCTAGCTTTCACATTTCCTTTTTTCTAGAATTGTACCTGTCGGGATTGCATTATTACAAACTTTATAAGAGAATATTCTAACCTTTGTAGGTACATTGGATCCCCAAATGGTTTTCCAAAGGATATCTGCCACCGGTACACCTGTTGATTGACGCGGTTCCTCGAAAACAGCATGATCAGTAAGAATTTTATATCCTGTCTTCGTAACATAATCACCATTCTTGGCATATGGCCATATGAACTTGTCAGGAGCTTCAGTCGGGAAAAACCTTGTTCGGAGTATTACTGGAATAATAAGGGCGGGGAAGAGATAGCAAATTAACTCTGTATTCCAAGTCGAAAGATCTGCATTCCAGAGTTCATAGAGTTTTTCTAATTGGCAACCTTGTGGACGTTCTAAATTCCATGGCGTATCTAACCATTTATCGTTCCAAATATTAATCGATTTACCGTTACCTATTTGAAATCGGCCATATTTTTTGAGCATATCTCGCCCTTCTATTAAGCTAGCCCAGGACCATGTTCGAGATTGTCTTAATTTAACGTCGAGAAAGGTAGTTTTTGGAAAATAAATACCTTTAAGTAGGCGAGCAGCTAGGGTGTCAGGGTTGTTTAAGATTCTCCACGCATGTGCTGCAAGTAAGGCCGTATTCATACGCCTAAAGTCTTTGAAGCCCATACCGCCAAGAAGTTTGCTGACAGCTAGTTTCTCCCATGCTAGCTAATGTATTCGAGATATTTCACCTGAATTCCACCAAAAATTCAAAATTGCTGATATTAATTTATTACAAAAAGTAATTGGAAAAGAGAAGATTGACATAGAGTATGTGGGAAGAGCCTGGAGAACTGCTTTAATGAGGACTTCCTTGCCTCCTTCCGACAAAAGGCGTGCTTTCCAGCCTTCTGTTTTACTAAATAGTCTTTCGACAATCCACTGTAGTGCTTCAACCTTTGACTGCTTATGACACAATGGTATCCCTAGGTATTTTCCAAGATTCTCCTTTTCCTTTATCTGTAACCTAGTTGTGACTTGTTGACGTATAGTTTCTGGAGTGTCTCTGCTGAAGTAAATGGAAGATTTGTTGTAATTTATTCGTTGTCCGGAAGCCGTGCAATACTTTGTTATACAGTCTTCAAAATGTTCAACCTCATTGCCATCTAGAGTTAGAAAGAAAAGCGAATCGTCTGCGAATAACAAGTGAGAAATAACCGGACAATTCCGTGTTATTTGTATACCTTTGAGATCATTTTGGCTAATCTTCGTGTCAATTAGGCTGATAAGTGATTCGGTCATTAAGGAGAAAAGGAACGGGGATAGGGGGTCACCTTGTCTTTATCCCCGTTGTGGTTTGAATTCTGTAACCTTTCACCATTAAAATTTAATTGAAAAGTAACTGAAGATAAGCAATTCGAGATCCAAGAGATCCATTTTTCATGAAAACCAAGTTTCTGGAGAACTAGCAGTAAGAAATCCCAGCGTACCTGATCATATGCCTTGGCCATGTCCAGTTTGATTGCCGCCATTGGTTTTGCGTTCTTTCGTTTCTTTTTCAAGTAAAAAGAAACTTCTTGTGCTACGAGTATATTGTCCTGAATGGCTCGGCCTTTGATGAAGGCAGCTTGGGTCGGAGATACAATAACGTCCATGAATTTCTGTAATCTATTAGCTAGTATTTTCGAGATAATCTTATAACCAAAATTAACACAAGATATAGGCCTGTAGTCACCGACGTGCTCCTGGATATCCCCTTTGGGTATCAAGGTAAGAAGGGTTTCATTTAAAGTGTCGAGAGAAATGTTATTATTAAAAAAATCTTGAACCATGAGAAGCACATCGTGTTGTATGATGTGCCAATATTCCTGATAGAACTTACCATTAAGACCATCTGGGCCTGGTGCCTTGCTTGGAGACATGTCAAATACCGCTTTCTTTGTTTCTTCCATTGTCGGTTGTCTATGAAGTTTCTCATTCATCTCTTGTGTGAATTTCCTCGAGATTCCTTCCAGTGCTTCATTCATCCGGCCGTGATTATTTTCTTTAAATAGGTTGGTGTAGTAGTGCTGAAAACCGTTTCGAACATCTGAAACCTCATCAACCCAAGTTCCTTGTTGATTTTTTATCCGAAGGATCCGATTCAAATTTCGCCGACTAACGGTGGCTAGGAAAAAGAATTTCGTATTTTTGTCCCCATATTTGAGCCAGCTTTTTCGTGCTCGATCGTACCAGTACTTTTCTTCTGCTTCGTATGCCTTTTTGATT
The DNA here is from genome assembly GCA_029959085.1 of Nemophila menziesii. Lineage (NCBI taxonomy): Eukaryota > Viridiplantae > Streptophyta > Magnoliopsida > Boraginales > Hydrophyllaceae > Nemophila > Nemophila menziesii. The sequence continues at coordinate 11,271,544 of JARWIR010000013.1, read as the reverse complement.
TCTTGTTTAACGAATACTTGTTCTTCTAAGATTTGTCTTGTCATGGGTAGCGTGTCTAGATGGACTAGCTTTTCCGTTAATTTTTTTAATTTTTAGAGCGTTATTGTGGAAAGTACGTTTACTCCAGACAGTCAGTGAATTAATTGTGCTGTCTCTTTTATCGAAAAAACTGGTAAAGACGCCTCAACGCCCGGAACACCCCAGGCCTATGAGACCACCTCTTTGCATTGTTCATGTTCAACCCACATTGTTTCAAATTTGAACCATTTTTTCCCTTGAAATCTAAATCGATCAGTATGTAAGAGAAGAGGACAGTGGTCTGACCCGATTGCTGGTGGAACTGTAACTTGAGCACTTGGGAACCTGGTCAACCAATCATTAGAGGCAAAAGCCCGATCAAAGTTGGTCAAAAAGATTAAAAAAAAGAAATTATATCATAGATAAATATATTTTTCTTCATCTTAAGAAAAAATTAATAAATATTTTGCTAACACGATAGTTTCTATCTTCCAAATACTAAGTAATTTTTTTTACCATCGATTCATGTTCATAAAAATAGTATACTATTTATCAAACTTCTGCTATGAGTTATTGAATAAATTTCACCGCTTGTGAAATATTAAAAACAAAATCAAACAATTTTTTTAAAAAACTTCTATATTGTAAAGTACTCCATTTACCTCTATGAAATGAAGAGAACAGAAATTGACCAATTATACTTAGGATAATTATATACCACATATATATCATTGCCATGAATAATAATCCATGTTTCGGTTAATGACAATAGTTATATTTTTTTTAATTATTGCAAATATTTTAATATATCAATCATGATCCACTGAAGTATGCTTGCACAAGCAATTCATTTTTAACTACGTGTATCAGTATAGCAAAGTGCAATCCATTTTTTACAGCGTATATGAGTGTAGCAAACAAAAAAAGATGATGCTCTACACAAGTAATCCATTTTTCTATGAAAAGGAAATAGAAGATCTATTTCCTTTAATTTTCGACTGTAACTGTAGCTACAAAAGTAGTTTTATTTTACTAAAGTGAAACAAAAAGATAAAAGAAAAATAATTTTAATTTTTTTTCTAAAATTAAAACAAAATTGTTCAACGAACAAAATCAATAATTTAAACTATCACATTCCTTTCCGATAATGGCTCCAATCACTATTGTGAAATGGAAGGAAAAAAATAGCAAAAGTAATAATCAAATATGATTATTTCACCAATGTAGAACTGAAAGAAAGAAAAAACTTATATATAAGCATCTGTTTTTTTTTTGGACGTAAAAGCATTGTTGTTCACTACTGTAATTCGTATGGTTCTCACTTCCTCTACTAAATGAAAAAGAAAAAGAAAAAAAGGGTCAGTTATATTATGCACTAATAAAGTTATATCTTAATGTATAATATAATATTTTATTGATACAAATGGAATATCTCAAAAGATCTTTAATATATTACTTTATTGATCTACTAACCAATTTGATTAAAAGAAAAAAAAATATCTTTTGATCTATTCGTTTATCAAATAAAGCAATTTCTTTCTATTATTTTATTGATCCTTTGATCAATTCAAATGAAAAAAAATTATTCAGTCGATTCTTAGATCTTTTGATCTTTTGATCAATTGAATCAGTTCTTCGATCAATAGAAATATCAGTGGTAGTTTCTGCTTTCAATACGTATATATTGTTTTAATATGAATAATCATCTTGATTGAAAGCTTTCACTCATGTGAAAAAACAAAGCAAAGCAATATTATATTTTTCACACCGTGAAAAAGAAAGAAAAGCTATGTAAATAAAAAAAAAAAAGAAAAAAAAAAGAATAGTCTAATGTTTACCGATGTGAACAGAAAAAAGAACTAATAGCTTTGAATAAAAAAATTGAGCAAATATGTTACATGGATATTTTTACTTGTATTTCTCAGCCCAAAGAAAAAAAATGTAATAACATGGATTAAAGGAAAATAGAAAAAAAAATTCTCTTCGGTCAAAAAAAATATTTACACATTAAAACCATTTTAGCTTGTGAGCTAAAATATTCACTATTGTGAACAAAAAGAAAAAATAAATTCATGTCATCTTAATTCTAAATATAACCAAAAAAATTATATTGTGTCATCGGTTAATTTTTTTTTACTGATATTTATGGTCGTAATAAATTTGAATAGAGATATACAAATGAATACTTGGTCAAAATTTTATTTCTAGAAACATTAAGTTCAATAGCGATATTTTGACTATAGTAAATTTGAAAAGTGAATATTTGTGATCCTATCATTTATATTTGAAAAATACCACTATATGTGATATTTTACCAACATTATCATATGTAAATATGGTAATGTAAATTCTACAAGAATATTCACAAGTGATAATATAAAGATCAAGATTACCAAATGAATATTAGCAAATTGGATATGCACAAGCAAAGATTTTTATCCTATATATTTTGATATTAAAGCGTCTATCTTTTTTCAAGACGAATTCAGAGAGATATACAAGTCCAGCAAAGTTATTTATTGTATTGCATATGCCGAATCGCTAAAACTAATGCTCATAGTAAGTACCCCTATTGGTAAAAGACCAAAAACTATATCCATCAAGATATTTTGATTGTGCAATTTTCATTACAAATGCTCCACCACCGTGCACAAAGATGGATTCTGAGAATAAAAGTTATTCTATTAATTAGGGGAGATTTCAAAAATAAATAAAAAACTGGAATTAAGAATACACCATTTATACTGATCCGCGTATACTCATTCAAATGATTGAAAATATTATAAATGTGTAGTGGCTAAGTCACAATAACCAGTTATCAGTGCTCCTGATTAAATTTAAGTCTCAGAAGAGCTATCTTATAAAATTAGACTATTGTATGCTTAAAGCGCAATAGATCTATTTGGTTCCAAAGATAGCATAAAGGAGCAATAACATAAGCAAATCGTTAATTATGAGACTTTTGACATCTTATAAATGTCAAAGTAGTGTATATAACTGATAATTAAAATACTCCTACTGGGTAGGTACCTGATTATATATTGAGAACTCAATTAGTTATTTTACTACTTTAAATTATTGGAACCTAACTAAGAAATTGGTCACGATCGAATATTTAATATGTGTGCAATAACTATTAATATACGAATGAAATCAGGGATTTTTTTTTTAATTAAAATGTCTAAATAAACTAACTGGCCATCAGTAGAAAGACATAAATAAAGCAAATATTTTTTAATTTCACTTGTAAGACGTGAAATTTTCACAATTCTAAAACGAATATGCTACAAGTGGGAGTCAATATAAAAGATAGTATGTTGTGGCACATGTAATATATTTATTAAAGAGATATAATCTCCGGTGGTGGATGCACTTTTATTTGCTATTATATATATATATATATATATATATATATATATATATATATATATATATATATATATATATATATGAATGACTTCATATAAGTCGTATGTCGAGCACTTTAAATCATTATATATGAATGAAGCGTCGCTCTAATTTATGTCGTATTATTTATTACTCCTATTAGATGTATCAAGTTATACACCATTGTGTAATACTTACATAAGGGGGAGACATTTACACAATTCACTCTTTTTCCCTTAGCATAGGTTTTTTCCTACTAGGTTTTCCTTGTAAGGTTTTTCATGAGTCAATTTATATAAGCGTATAGAAGAATACTGTACTCTTTTTCCTTTACTAAAATTTTGTCCCATCGTGTTTTTCTTAGAAGGTTTTAATGAGGCATATTCCAAAAACTAAATGTTTACGGGGAATGCAATCTTTCAACAAAAAAAAATCCAACAATATGGTACTTGTATCGCTCAAGAAAAAGGAGGCTACATCAAAGGTGATCGAACCAAACATATCTCCCCAAAGTTATCCTTTAGACATGAACTCTTGAAGAAATGTGAAATAGATGGTCACCAAATTCGCTCAAGTGACAATTTGGACGATTTATTTACAAATGCATCATTACCTACATCTACGTTTAAGAAATTTATACACAAGATTAGCATCCAAGGATTTCAAGATCTTTCTTAAGAGTCTGACAAGAGGGGGAGACAAATACGCACTACACTCTTTTCCTTCATCACAGTTTTGTCCTAATAGGGTTTCTTGATGAGGTAGTTTTAAAAAGCGTATAAAGAAATGTACTCTTTTTGTTTCACTAGATATTTCCCTACTAGGTTTTCTAGGAAAGTTTTAACGAGGCATATTCTTAGGGACTGAATATTCAAGGGGGAGTGTTACAAACCCATATGTGGATAGTTAGTCCAGCCCATTACCTTGTAGTCAAACCCATGAAAACTAGGGTTTAGGGTTTCCTATTCTATATATATGAGTCTATACTATGTAATTCTACACATAATAAACAGAACGCTCCTCTTTCTTTCTCTATAGTTCACAACAGAGCAAATTTTATTGCTAGGTTTTTAATCTACTTAAAAATATTTTTAAACTATATCTTTTAAAATTATCATTTTTAAATCAAATATATTAAAAAAATGTTATTTTTATACTATTTTATTAATTTTATGTGTTACTTTATAAATTCTAAAAACAATTTAGTTAAACTATATATTTATTCGTTTGTGTCATGAATTAAGATTTTTATTTAAAATATTTAAATTATTTTTAAAATCTACAAAATATCTTATAAAATTAATAAAAATATATTTTTAAAATAAATAATAATTTGAAAAAATATAATACAAATATATTTTAAATCATTCGACAATGACATAAAAACAGAATTTGTTCAAATTCTAACTATATCAAACAAAACGTACATTTGTTATGCTATACTTTAAAACGTACAGACCTCGATTGCAAAACCTATTTACAACCATCTAATTCTTAAGTGGTTATATATCATAGTTTTAGTATTAAAATAATAAATAATAACTTAATAGAGAGAGAAATTTAAATATCATTATTTTCTGGACATGGAAAAAACAAGAAAACAAAAAGAAGAGAGAGGAAATTATCATATTCTTGTCTTGTTAAAATCTTACGAAATCGATTCTAAATTTTTATAGATACGATATTGAGTGGTTTTGTACCTAACATCTTTCGTGAGTTTATCTGCTTGGCTATTTAACTTTTTGGGAATGTGTTTGAAAGTGATTTGGCAAAACTTCTTGACTATCTGGTTGGTCTTCCAAATTATCGGTTGAATTTTTCAATTTGCAACTAAACTTGTCTAATACCTTGAATGAGTTCAAGGTTTTTCAAATAGGTGATTTTATTTACATCTGTCCGCCGCTTTTAGAACCGCCATTGCTTCCCATTCAAAAATTGTTTTGCTTTCAAATAACATTAGAAGATGTCATTTTGTTTCATTGTGTATTTATTTTGGTAGTCATGCCTTGATTTTTTTTATTTTTTTACTTTTCCATAAATTACATTGATTTTATTTAGAGTATTGATAAACATAACCTCTTTTGTATCATACTATTATCACCTTCTATTTGTATTGTTATAAGGACCAACGAAGTAATTTCTCTATCCTAATTAATCTTTATTTATATTCTATTCAAAGAAATCAAAACCTTATATATAGAAGAGTGATAAAAGATGACATCAAAAAAGAATAATGTGTATCATTGTTTTTATTTTTTTTGTCACACGTTTTAAATATATATAGATAATAGAGAAACAAGGAAAGTCACAAAGGATTACAAAAGATCACCCTATACCACTAGCAGAAAGGTCAAGGTGCAAAAGACTTGCTAACTGGGAGAAGGAAAAGACTTGCTAGCAGAAAGGTCAAGGTCAAGGTCAAGGTGCAGAAAGTTATTAGAGTTTGTAAAGTTCTCTCAAGTGAGAGGTACATGGTTCGAATCCCGCAGGCGGCAGAAAGTTATTAAAGTTTGAAAAGTTCTCTCAAGTGAGAGGTACATGGTTCGAATCCCGCAGGCGGCAGAAAGTTATTAAAGTTTGAAAAGTTCTCTCAAGTGAGAGGTACATGGTTCGAATCTCGTAGGCGGAAGAAAGTTATTAAAGTTTGGAAAGTTTCCAAGGTACGAAATCCTCCCCAGAACATGGGCAACCTAGTTCTGATTGCCTGGAGGTATGGTTGGGGAGGCAGTCATATCTCCCGGGGGACTAGTCGGGTGTAAGCCCGGGAACCCTCGTCATCAAAAAAAAAAAAAAAAAAAAAAAAAAAAAAAACTTGCCACTTAGCTTGTGTTTGGCAACCCAGTAAGCAACACGATTCCCTTTGCGACAAACAAAGGAGAAAATAGGATTACAGTTTTCTACAGTACCATAAATGGACCTAAAGACATTATTACAGTCAAATTTATTACAAGGGGATAAAGAGGTTTGAGATTCCATGAGAACTTTAGAGTCATTTTCAATGATAATGGAGCTATCCTGAAATCTCTGAGCCGCCTCACAACCCCATAAATTCCTTGTGCTTCATCTTCAAAAACGTTCCTTGCTTCAAAAGTTTAGAATCACCTCCAATAAGAGCACCAAAAAAGTCCCTGGTGACAAAGGAAATTGCACAACCAGAGGAAGAAAAAGAAGCATCAGTGTCAATTTTAAACTTATTAGTAGGGGGAGGGGACCAGATGCAGATAGGGGAATTATTAGTATTACTCAAATTGAAATTGCGAATATTACTATTTACCCTATCATTACCATTACCTCTAATATTACTAAGCAGAGATAGAGTTCTATTGTTATTATTATCATCACTTTCTTTGTGATTTTCATTATTTTTCTAACTGTGATGTTCTTTATTATCCTTCAGCTTTTTAGAGTTTGCATCATTAGGAATGTTATTAGGTTTTTAGTTTTCTTTCGAATTCTGCAGAGCTAACTCAACTTCCAATAAAGGGTTAGGGCCAGTGCCTTCGAAAATGAATTTGTTTCTATCCTTCTAGATATGCCAACAAAGATAGCTAATAAATTCTGCATCACATTTATTAACATCTGAGCTATCATTTATAGAATTAATAATAAAGGAGAACCAATCTCCAATTTTATCTGTACTAGAATTCTTAGTTTTGGGAGTAAGAGGAGAAGCAAACCAGGCAGCTTTTGCCCAAGGACAAGTAAAAAGTAAGTGCTCAATTGTTTCATCCTCATTATTACAAAGTTTACAAGTTTTAATTTTGTTTCACTTCCTTTTGTAAAGATTGACTTCAGTAGGAAGTTGATCTTTGATGCATTTATACATGAAATTTCTAACTTTAGGAATGCAGTTCAGATGCCAAATAACCTTCCAAATATTCGGGTTAATGTTATAAGAGGAGTTGGGGGAATTAGCATTTTTCGAGTTTATACTAACTTCCTTCTCCTTTTTTAACAAAGCATAAGCAAATTTTACATAGTAGTTTCCATCTTTAGACTCTCCCCAGTAGCAAAAATCATCACATTCAAAGGGAGGAATAGGCATTTTTATAATAACTTTTGCAGTATAAGGATTAAATTCCTGATTAATGTAATTCTCATTCCAGCTCTTATTATTTACATTATAGAATTCTTTAACAACTAATATGGAATTATCTATTGGTTTTATTACTTTATTAACATTATTAATCCAGATATCAGATTGTACATTGATATTTAGGCCACTTCCAAGTTTCCATTTAATGTTGTTTTCAAATACTTTCCTTCCAGCTAGGATACTTCTCCATCCAAGAGAAGGATAGAAACCAATCTTTGCATTCAGAAAACTAGTATTTGAGTAATATTTGCCTTTTAATAATCTAGCAATTAAAGAATCATGATTATGTAAGATATACTAAGCCTGCTTACCAAGAAGAGCCGAGTTCATAAGATTGGTTTCTCTGAAACCTAAGCCTCCAATAAATTTTGAAGAGCTTAGGGAGTCCCAGTTAAGATTGTGAATACCTTTTTTATTATTTTTTCCCCACCAAAATTTTTCTATCACCCCATCAATCATATTGTAGATATTTTTGGGGAGAAGAAAACTAGACATAAGATAGTTTGGTAAACTTTGAAGAATCGATTTAATTAAAACTTCCTTTCCAGAATCAGATAGGAAAATAGTTTCCCAGTTTTCTATATTTTTTAAAATTCTAGTTATGAGCCATTCAAAATCTCTACTTTTATTGATATTCCAGTCAGTTGGTAATCCTAAGTAAGATCCAAGTGAATCAACTTGTTTCATATTCAAGAGATGAACACTAATATATTTTATGTGAGCAGGTGTGTTTGCACTAAATAGAACTCCACATTTATCATTATTTAAAACAAGACCAGTAGCATTACTATATTGTTCTATCATAGTATTAAAAGCTAAGATATCCTTCGCATTAGCTTTAAGAAAGAAAATGTTGTCATCAGCAAATAATAAATGAGTTATTATGGGAAAATTTCTCCCTATTTTAAAGCCTTTAGCTCATTTTTTTCAACTTTAGAAGTAACCATAATATTCAGAAGCTAAGTTACAATGCAAAAGAGGAAGGGGGATAAAGGATCCCCCTGTCTTAAACCTCTAGAGGGTTTATTGAGGGGTTTATCTTTACCATTAATAAGAATAGAATAGCTTACACTTGTAATACATTCCATAATTCTATTGGTCCACTTAGAGTGAAAACCAATTTTAATAATTATTTTTTATAATAAGTCCCATTCAATGAATTCATATACTTTTTTCACATCAGCTTTAATGGCCAGTAAATATTGTTTAGTATTCTTCTTTCTTTTGATGTGTGTTATTATTTCGTGAGAAATAAGGATATTTTCTTGAATATTTCTCTCAGGGATAAAACCTGACTGGTTTTTATCAACAATGAAAGGCATTAAGGGTTTAAGCCTGTTTACTAAAACTCTAGCTATGATTTTATAAATAAAGTTGGTACAACTTATGGGTCTAAAATGAGACACCTCAGAAGGTACATCTACTTTAGGGATGAGAGCTACAAAAGTTTGATTAATAGCCTCAAATATCCTTTATTGAGCCAAAAAACATTAATGATACACATTACATCCAATTTAATAATTTCCCAGTAGGTGGTATAAAATATACCAGTAAATCCATCAGGCCCAGGAGCTTTGTTCAAACGTAGCTCCCAAACAGACGATTTTACTTCATCATGGGTGATATATTTAATAAGAGCTTCATTCATATTCATATTTACAACAGGTTGCACCAGTTCCAATATACTGTCAAAGGATCTATGCCCCACTGAATTATAAATATTATTATAGTAAGAAGTAAATAATTCACAGATTTCAGACTCATTCTCAGTCCAATCATTGTCATTACTTTTTATTCTTTTGATAGTGTTTATTTTTCTTCTATTTTTAGTACAAGCGTGGTAGTAGGCAGTGTTTTTTTCTCCTTTTTCAAGCCAGAGATTTCTGGATTTGTCTTTTCAGTACAGCTCTTCTCTGACCCAAGCCTCCTCAATTAATTTGAGAGTAGCATTATAATCACTTCAGTCCCCAAGGTTGGTGACTGAGTTGGATATTTCATTCAATCTCAACATATGTTTCTCAATACATTTTCTGTTATTATTGAATTTATCTTTGTTCCATTTTATTAAATTGTTTTTGGTTCTATTCATCTTAAATTTCATCGCTTTAGATGGAATCCCTCTAAGGTCATTATTATCATTCCAAACTTTATTAATTATGTTAAGGCACCCACTTTCTGCTACCCAAAAGGATTGAAAGTAGAATCTTTTTTTCTTATCATTTTTTCTCACATCCTGGTGAAGAATGATTGGGCAATGATCTGAACCCACAACAAGAATAACTGCTAACCAAGCAGTGGGGAAAAGAGTAGACCATTTATTATTAGCAATAGCTCTATCAAGAATAGATTTTATTAATTCTACACCACTTCTGCTGTTAGACCAAGTGAAGTGGCAGCCATGTCTACGAATTTCCTCCAAAACAAGACTGTTGATAATGTTATCAAAGCATTTAACACTACGTTTATTAATCTTATTACCCCCCAGTTTATCTGTCAGGTTTCTTATCACATTAAAGTCACCAATCAAAAGACATGGATAATTTTTATCATAGTAAGCACTTATTTGATTAAGCACACTACTTTTATTAATTTCATCAGGTGCTCTATACACAAAAGTGTATTTAACTTTATGATCATTTAAAATGCAAGTGTCAATAAATTTTTCATCAGAGTTAAGAATTTCCATATTTATATTATCTTTAATAAAGAGGGCTAAACCTCCCCCCAAACCGATAGGGTCTACATGATGTATGAGTTTCATGTTAATACTATCATCTACATGCTTCATATAATTAAACATATTCTTAGTTTCAGAAAGGAATAGTACCTCTAGATTGTGTTTTGTACACAATTCCTTTAGGGTTTGGAATGTCAAGGGGCCGCCAATCCCTTGACAATTCCAGCTGATTTGTATCTTTTATCTAACCTATATATAAACATATTAGATATAAAAATAAATAAAGAGATAACATCTTGATATGTATGCTTGTTTAAATAGAATCTAATAACAAATCTTCTAAACTTAAAAAATTAAAACCTGAAAGTCCTAGAGGGGGGTGAATAGGATTACTAATAAGATTAATGCCTAATTAAAAAATCTTTTGGACAATAATAAGTTTAAGAGAAAACTTCTAAGTCAACTAATATATCAAACACTTATGGGATCATGCAAAGGATAAGTTAGAGGTTCGATATATAAGTTAAACAAGTAAATCGATTATCTATTCTCTTACTAACTTAGAAGACCAAAGTTTGATTAGCTAGATAAACATAATCACGATATTCATACTAGTAAGCATATAATCAAACTAAATAATCATGAATTAGATAATCCTAAAAGACAATATTATCAAACTATTCATATAAGCATTTTATCAAGTAAAACTAGTTTCTAATCTCTTACTACTCTAGATGACAATATGTTAGATAAAATAGATAATCAATATCACAATATTCATACTAGCATATTATCAAACATATAAAGTGCGGAAAGTAAATAGAGTAGGGATAGAAAGATACACACGATTTATAGTGGTTCGGTTTCCCTACATCCACTACCTAAGGAAGCCTCCTTAGGATTTCAAGCTTTTCACTAAGCTCCCGTGTCTCTCTTAATCGGGTCGAGAACACAATAACCCTTACAACCTCTTCGATACCACGAAGGACAAACACTTGTGCTATCGCAACACAAGGACACCGAGTATACTCCCGATACTCAAACACTTGTGCTATCTCAACACAAGGACACTGAGTATACTACCGATACTCAAATTCTCTCTTAATCTATCTATAACAAGAACTAGACTTAAGAGGATAAATACAAAGTGTTTAAGGGGTGAAACTACTTTGCTAATGAACTCCTAAAGAGATGATATAACTATAAGCTTAATACTTCTCTTGAGTTGATAATAACTTTGAAGCTCCTTTGATTAACTCCTTGAATGAGTAGATATGACAATTATAGCTCTTGACACCTTCTTGGATGATAACAATTAAGCCCCTAAGTGTATATGGGTTGAAGGTGTGGTTGTAGCCTTCAAAGAGCTTCAATTTATAGCAGAAAATGGCTTCCAACGGTCATAAGACTTGGGTCCAACGGATCTATTAATCTCCCAACGGATATATTTCTTATGACTTGTCTTTTGTGCAGAAAACCCTTTCTTGCGGTGTACCGCAAGATTCGTGCGGTGTACCGCGCTTCAATGGTTTGATTTTCTAGCATACTGACGGGCTAGCCTCTGTACCGCGCCCTGGTCCGCAATCTTGGTCCGGTGTACCGCACCGGTGTACCGCGCCAAGTAACTTTGAAGGATAATGACTTGGATCAATAAATCTTCTTCACGAAAGTTGTTAGAAACATCATTCTAAGAATCTTTGAAGTTGATCACTAAAGCTAATTCTTAATATACATAAAGATAAGGTTAATAGCATTTGTATGAGAATTAGTTACTTAAGATAAAACAATAAAGTAGATCAACAAGATAAAGAAAGAGCTTTTTGATGAATTAGAGTGCATGATAGGAAGTCAATAACAATAGAAAATAGCACACTAAACACAAGAGGATTTGTCACATTAAAACAACCTATTAAGGGAGGCTATATGCCAACAAAACCCACTTACAGAAAAAACAAATAGTATATTATTTTAATGTTATAACGTGTTCTAAGAAAGGAAATTGTTTTATTAATTTTTCGTAGATATATGAAAGATATATTTTTTCCTTTCTATTTAATTTCTTAATTTAGTTACTAAAAATGTGAAGATTACTATAAGATGCGGTAAAATCCTATATATAAACCGATACCAATATTGGGTTTCCCAAAAAGGATATATTAATCCCAACAAACAACATAGGTAGTAAGAACAGCCACTTGCTGCAACATTTTCAATTAAAGACCTAATAAGAGAAAATGACAGTGACTTGATATCTTTTTTCTTGCATGATTACATACCATCTACAAAGTTTATCAAAAATCTCATATACCAGCAAACCGTGTACAAGAACCAATTGAGTTAGCTTGTGTACAATTTTGTTATTTTTTCTCCACTTATAGAGTGTGAATTGAGGTACAAGGTTTAATTTCGCTCCCTAAATATGATAACATAGTTCTGATTTACTTGAATATATGCATGTGAAGTCATGCATATCATTGTGGGACTAGTCGTGGTACACAAAAGTTGGCCCGAACCATCTTTGTATCCAAAAAAAATCGTGTACAAGAGTGTAGTTCGTGAAAAGAAGTAGAGAGAGTATCGTTGTTCACATGGGTCCACAAAACGTCAATAATTTTCTATTATATTTTACAAATCAAAAATTTAATATTTATAATACTAAAAAATTTTAGAAAAAGAATGCCTAGGTCACTAGTCGTTTGAAAGTATCTAACTATATGTAAAATATAGCTAGTTGCTAAAAACAATCTTTCACAAGAATGAATTTTTAATACAATTGTTTTCCATTATTTTTCATACAAATAAGGCTTTAAAAGCTGATAACAATTAAAAGAAACAAGATCGTACACGGTCTCTAACACTAATCTAGGATAAGCGCATCCGTTCGATCCTTAGTAATATTTCGCCATAGATACTCCGGAGGATCCCTTTGAACAACAGGTTGCACTCCCAGCTTAGCCCCTTTTCTAGCTAATAGGTCCGCACAAGAATTCGTCTCGGTATATGTAATTTACCTCGAAACCCAGTTTACTTCTAATGATTTCTATACACTCTCGTTCTAATGTACAAGACCAACCACCCGAGCTTCCATCGCCCTTCACTAGCGCATGAACCTCCCTCGAGTCAATCTCGATACACACCTTATTAATCCCTTGTTCGATCATCCACTTCAAACCAAAATGTAGCGCTAATAATTCGAATTTATAGGGTGAGTCCACTACACGAACCCGGAAAACCAGCAAGAAAAGTCTTGTCCTCATCCCTTAGAAGACAACCAATTTCCTGCCTCCCTCTTTGCCTCATTAAAACTACCGTCCAGATTCAGTTTATTGCGTCCAACCGATTTAACCAATTTCCCATTCTTTTAAGCATACATCTAAAGAGTAACAAGTTATTTATTTTTATGTACAAGTTGGATTTGAAATATTTTTAAATTTTTTGATTAATTTAACTATAAGGTTAGACTATCTATTATTAGGTTGAAAGTTTTTGTTTTTTAAAACTGGAATGACTATAACAAAATTATCTCTTATAATTTTATAATTCTATATATATGTTTATTTTAAAAGACAATTCTCAATTAATTACACTTCCACACTTTACATTTCTAAAAAAAAGCAAATTACTTCCTACTTATTCACAAACTATCAACTTAATTCCTAATTAACTACGTTGTCATATTTACCTTCCATTATTGCCTTTATGTGATATTTTTATTATTTTTATTTATTTTAATTTTTTTTAACTTTTTTTTCGAAATTTTTTTCCCGATTTTTTTTAACAAAAAAATTTGAATTTTTTTTCCCGATTTTGTTTTAATTTTTTTTAGAATCAAAATTTAGGGTTATGTGTTGCTATAACACACAAATATAGATTTATGTATTCTTGTAGCACACAAAGAGAAAAAAAATGTTTTTTTCTCTTTATTAATCGCATACACCCTATTTTTACTCGTTTTTAACTATCCTGATATATTTTTTTTTGTCCAACACTTTTTTGTTATTTTTGTGTGTTTATGTTTTAGGGTTTTGTGTGTTCCAGCACAAATATCAGATTTGTGTATTCATGGAACACATAAAACTCAAATTTGTGTATTAAAACTCGAATTTGTGTATTCTTGGAATACACAAAACTTGATTTTGTTTGTTTCAATTCTGTGTATTCTTGGAACACACAAATCTCAGATTTGTGTATTCGTGTAACACATAAAACTCAAATTTGTGTATTCATGGAACACATAAAACTCAAATTTGTGTATTCATGGAACACATAAAAATCAAATTTGTGTATTCATGGAACACATAAAACTCAAATTTATGTATTCATGGAATGCACACAACTTGATTTTGTTTGTTCCAATTCTATATACTTCTGAACACATAAATCTCAGAATTGTGTATTCTTGGAACGCACAAATATTATATTTGTGTATTCACTGAACACATTAAAAAAAATTGAAAAAAAATTCTAAAAAGAAATTTCGGAAAAAATATATTCGAAAAAAATATTATTATAATTAAAGTAATTAATTAATAGGCCTATGAGTATTTTTGTAATTTTTTTTTGCTTAAGTAGGAATTAAGTTGAAGTTGTAATTAATTGAGAAATTTTTACATTTTCTATGTAATTAATTGGGCGTTGCCCATTTATTTTAAATAACAATAAACTAAAAAATTAATGCATGCATGTTTCGACCAAATATATATAATAAAAAAATTATATTTCTTTTTCTTCCTGCAAACCATCATTATTATAATTAGGGATGACAACGGATCGGTTTTTTGCAAAAATTCCAAAAATCATAACCATAACCGTTTTTAGAATTAAAAACTATATCCTAACGGTTTTAACTATCGGTTACGTTTTTTAAAACCATAACCGTATTATTAGGTTTCGGTTTTTTATACGGTTTTGCGGTTTTTAACCATATTGAAATGATAATTTGATAAATATATTAAATTTTATAAAATAAAACCACACATATAAAAGAAATCTACGAGGTTTATAAAAAATTGTGTTGCCATTTGATTAAATTACATATTTATTAATTAATTGGTTAAATCTAGTATTTCGATTTTGCTTTTAAAATTTCAATATACCTCATTTAATCTAAATTATTATAAAATTTGAAAATATATATGATAATAAACGGTTTTCGGATTTTCGGTTTTATTTTTATCAAAAACCATAACCTAACGCTTTTAACCATCGGTTACACTTTTCAAAACCATAACCTAATGATTTTAACCACGGTTATATAATTCGGTTTTCAACCGGTTCGCTTGTCTTCAGTTTCGGTTTTTAACCGTAACCATTTCCATCCCTAATTATAATAGTAAAACTACCTGAATGCTTGGTCTATGACCATCTAAGTATTTCTAAACTAAGTCTAAGAGTACTTCAATGAGTAAATTTTGTGCCCTATGGCCTTTTGAAAACAATAATTTCTTTGAGATTCCGTTTTCACATTTAGATAATGAAAAAATTGTCGAGCTTAATATAAATAGAACTCGAAGATTCCCAAGGCAGAAGTTACGTCGAGCTCCTATAATATATTAAAAAACATGAATATAATTATAAATTTATTAGTATCATCAAACGATATGAGAATTTTATGTTATTATTTTCTTTTAACATTCCACGCTATTTTGTGAGATATAAGTATGGACCTCGAATTTTTATTTAGAGAGAATTAATATTTTATAAAAAAAGTTCAATTTTTTATTAGAGTTAACTTTTTATCACTGAATTTGGATGGGTTGCTGCCAACCTTCTCGAACTGTATTTAGGTAAGGGCGGGTCCGAAGGGGCAATGGATCGTTCAGAATCATCTAGACTTTGAGATATAATGTAAATTTGTCAATTTCTTTCTTTATAAATATATGATTAGAAAAATATTAACTTCATTGAGGGAAGTGACCATTTTCTAGAGTTCTTTTTTAATATAGAAATTAACCTTAACAAAACTTATCAATCTTACTCTTTCAACGCTCATTAGTTTCTATTTAAAGTAATTCTTAGATTAATCTTTGAATTTTGGAGGAGGTCATCTGAAGAGTTAGAAAGCTACGGAACAAATCCTTAGACGTAAATCATTTTAACAATTAGATTCAAGAGACAACATATATAGTGCTTAAAAATCCAAGGAAGAGAATTTAAAATCTTTAAGATATGTTTCATACATTGCACAAAGACCACACAATTAAATTAAAGATAGATCATTGTAATTGTTAACTAATGCATTAGGATATGATAGACATAAATAAGGAACCGCAAAGATATATGGAGATACAAGTGAGTTGGAAATGCTTCATATGCCCCAACATACTTGTCAACAGTCAACTTTCCAGCTAGTTAGCCGCTCGTTTGTTTCATTAGCAAGGGTTTTCGGAGGTATAAGAAGGAGAAAAGAAATGTCCTTTTCAGATTGCGAATAATCATACTTTGTACCTATTCATTTTATAGGCGATAAAAAGGATTATCTGACTGGATATACGTAAGTATATGTTAGAAGAGTGAGTTATGATCAATAATTATAGTTGATTAAAAAACTTTGTAGTTAAAAGAAGAAATGTAATACGTGTGCAATAAGAAGTAACTGAGTCTTATCGGGCAGACCCTCCTTAGCTTTATAGTCTATACAGTATTTTTTTTAAATTTTTTTTTAATCGGCAAATCAAACTTTTGTATTAAAGAAGCTCAAACTTTAGGTTTTTAGAACTTTTGTCCCAAAGTGAACTAACACCTTACACTACTACTTTAATAGACTATTACAAAGTTAGGAATTAATGTAAATTAAGCTAACTATTACAAATTTCTCGGCTAACTATTACAAATTTCATCCACCATTTTCATAATTTTTTTGCACTTGAACTTTCTCTTCTTCAGTTTTATAGCTGCAAACGAGATAATCCTGTTATATATTCTGTCCTTGTTAAGTTCATTATTTCCATTATTTCCATGTTCTCTTCAATTTCTCTCACACCATATAAAGTACATGTATGTTGTGATACAAACACCAAGAACAATTACAATTTCATGATTAGTGCAAGCATTTTGAGTATCAACTAACAGTTCATGAATAATGTTAACTTTTATCTTAACCTTGCACAGATTTAATAGTCGCGTTAATACATTATTAGAAAACCTGCAGCTGATAAATAAGTGTTCCACATCCTCATCATTTACCCTACAAGTTGACGTGTTAGTGAGACACTAAGGCCCCACTCCTTCATCCTATTTTTTGTAGGTAATCTATTCAAAGCACGCAACCAAGCAATGAAAGAACACCTAGGAATACATGATTTAGCCCAAACTATATCACTCCATACCACTTTAGGTTTATGATTAGATATATTCTTTAAATTTTTCTTATAGGAAAACTGGTTTTTCTCACTTTCAGTCCACTTAATGATATCAAGACCTTCCTTAAGCTTGATATGCTGTAGAGTAGGAAAATCTTACCAATACATGGTGGAATTCTCCACCTTCCTCTGCCAAAGCACTCATTAACTTTTTTGTTACAGGACAAGTTTTGTTCATCCATTTCAATATCAAGAATTTCCTGAATACTCCTTTTATTCATCCACCTGTCCCACAATATATGGGTAGATTCTCCATTTCCCACCTCATGATATATCAGTTTATAAGCTACACTTCTTATCTTCAAAATTTGTTTCCATAGCCATGAGTGGTGTTGTTTTTGATCCAGACTCCAGATGCACTTTTGTTTTAGGATATTAGTATTAACCCATCTGCTCCACAAGTTATGCCCCTTAGAATAAAACCTCCAGAATGTAAATAGAAGGCATGTTTTATTAATATTCTCAATATTGGGAATATTCAATCCACCCTTCTCTTTATTGTAACACAAATCCTCCCATGAAAATCGAGCTCCATGTGCATCATCAAGAGTACATTTCCATAGAAAACCTGACATCCTCTAATTAAGCTTGTAAATCACCTGTTTTGGTAATAGAAATACCTTACACCAGAAGATGATTTTGCTAATTATTACAACTCTTCCAGCATAGGAAAGAAGCTTTGAACTCCACTATTTAATGCTATTGAAGATTTTCTCAACGAGAACATTTCCATCACTGACACTTGACTTTTTTGAGTTTAGAGGAATTCCTAAATATCTTATAGGTAGCAAACCTGTTTTTATACCCAAGATATTAGAGATCTCAGACTTTGTATGATCATTAACTCCCCCAAAGTATAGCTCACTTTTCTGGAAATTAATATGTAATCCAGAACTCCTCGTAAATAAATCAAGCGCTTTCTTTACAACTACAGCTGAATTCAAGTCACCTTTCATGAAAATAAGTAAGCCGTCTGCAAAAATTAAGTGATTAAGATTAACTTCGTGACACTTAGGATGAAAGGTGAAATTTTCCTTCCTTGATACATTATGAAATAAGCAAGAAAAAACTTCCATGCATATCGCAAAAAGATAGGGAGAGAGCGGGTCTCCCTGCCTGAGACCCCTCTTCCCTCTAAAATACCCACACGCCTCACCATTTACACAGATCGAGTATGTAGGTGAACATACTCACATTTCAATCCACATAATATATTTTTTAGGAAAACCAAGTGCATGAAGAATAGTAATCAGAAAACTCCAATTAACGTTATCGTACGCTTTTTGCAAATCTAGATTAATTGTGCAAGAAGGATTACATGACCCTTTCTCATAACCAAATACTATTTCTTGAGCCACTAGAATATTATCGCTTATACACCTTCCTCCCACGCAGGCAGCTTGATTTAGAGAAATAAAGTAGCCCATAACTCTTTTAAGTCTCTTCATGAGGATTCTAGAGATTACCTTGTAAGTTATATTCACGCAACATATAGGACGGAACTTTTTAACGCTTGAGGGTTTTTTTTCTTTAGGAATTAATATAATATTCGAAGCATTAACTTGATTCAGTAATTTACCTATCTGAAAGCATTGTTTAATAGCTGAGCAGAAATCATTTTCTATTATACTCCAGGAGAACTTGAAGAAGCAAGCAGTAAAACACTCTGGACCTGGGCTTTTCCCATAACCTATTTCAAACAATGCCTCTTTTATTTCCTTGTTTTATATAGGATCAGTTAAAAAAATCATGTAACTCATCAGGTATTACCTTATTTAAAATTTATTTAATGGTATTAATAGAGCAATTTTCTTGATCCACCTCCTCAGTGCCAAGTAGATTCATATAATAATTAACAAACTCAGCTTTGATTTGTTTAGGCTCAGTTACAACTGTACCATCATCTCTGATAATGGTGGACACATTACTTTTAACTATTTTACCTTTAATAATCATGTAGTAGAATTCAGAACTGCTGTCATAATCAGAAATAAACATAGCTCTGGATTTCTGCTTCATAACTTCATGATGACTGATAATGGCCATTTCTAATTTTTTCACTATAAGTCAATGATGATATAGGATCCCTTCATAATTTTAGTTTGAACTAACTAAAGTTGGCTTCTAAGATTGTTAACATCTTCTGATATCCTTCTGTGTATTTTAATTTTAAACAAGTTCTTATGTATACAGTAATCTTGTTATACATAAGAACTCGTTTTAAAACCAAAAACTCAATAATCGAATAAAAAATAGGTCTTATAGTAAAGTAGATAGAAAACTTACCTGAGTTTACTGGTTTTAATTTTAAAACAAGTAATACTTTGTTAATGGGAGTGACGAGAAGATTCTCGACCCATTTTAGACCCCATTCTGTGCTAACTGGTTTTGAATTTATAGTAATGCGGTATGTAATATTACTAATGATCTTGCAGTTATAGGTTGTGCTGTTAGAAATGAGAAGCGGTGTTTTATTGAGAAAAGGTTTAATAGGTTAGTGCACACTTACCATTGGAAGCTGAGACCTTAGGAGTAGTGTTTGCATGTAAAATGATGAGTTTCTATCCAGAATGTAACATTACCATGGAAAACTATTGCATCTGCATTATTAGTTTCATTTTGGATCCAAGTTTCAAAGTCAATAGTATAATTTGTAATAACTTAACTGAGATTAGAAACTTTAAAAAACATTTAATATTTATTTTACTTTTGTGCCCCGAAAGAACAAATCAAGTAGCTGATTGGATGGCAAAAAAACTATACGACTTTTTGTTTAGCCAATGAGTTTCTTCTCCCTCATCCCAATTACCTAAGTTACTATCGTTCGATTTCGAGCCTATAGTGATCGGTTGAACTATATTTTGTATATGTTCTTTTATGGCTTATCTTTTTATCTTATGGAATTCTGATTAGAAAAAAATGATTGTTAAGGCGGTGGGGGTGAGGGGGTAGAGTTGCAGCCTCTAACCTCGGGTTGTGGTGAAAAAATTTTCCAAAATTATTATTTTTCGACAAAAACCTTAGGAAAATCAGCATTACCCCCCCCCCCCCCCCTCCCCATCTCAAACCTAAATTTTAAACATTTAGCCTTTCACGAACTAGAAATTACCCAAAAAACCATGGATATTGTCCCAAAAATTTCTTGTTGCATGTTGTTAATATTTAACTGGATGAACATAATAATCTATTATAAAACAAAAATGGAACTATCCTCCTCAAGTTCCCAATGCACTCCCATCCCCATCCACCGACCACCACTAAAATCATTAACGACCAATACTACCACCACCACCCAAAAAACCAATCCATAACCACTTTGAAACCACATTATAGGAGCTCATCTCCTCCTTCTAACCTTTTTGTTCTTACTAGTTTTTTATTTTCAAAGAATATTTTTCCAAAGGCCTTACTTAACTCATTTTTGTTTACATTTATGGAATTCCACATTATATATTTTGACAAAGGTAAGGAAAATAAGGATTACGTTCTTTATGATGATCCTAACACCATCTACGCAACCCTTGATGGGCCAAAATTGATGGTAAAAACATTAGCAAAACTGCCATCAGTCAACCTTTCTCAAAAGAACTATATTAAAATCATGGGGAATGAAACGTAAAATCTAGATAAAGAAGAAGAGATTCAACGCATGCACTATTTCATTCGAGAAAGAAGAAGACTTCTCTCTATCTATAGTAACAAACCATGGAACATAGCAGGAAAACATGTTTATATTCAAAATCCTCGGAATCAAACTCGTAGAATAAAAGATAAATAACTCTAACTTTGGGTACAATTTCATGGCTTACTATGCACAATGATCAAAGAGAAGAATGTTATGAAGGTTGCAAGCCAAATTGGGCTTGTCTCAGAGGTCTGTCTTCCACCAAATGAAATCCTGAAAACATTTAACTATTCTGGAGCATGAATTGATATCAACATAAAAAATCCAATTATCAAAAGATTCTTCCTTAAAGGAGAGACTACGAGATCAGTTAAGGGAACTCTGAAATTAGAGAGATTAGGGAATGCTTGTTTTGAATGCGGAATGCTGGACCATGACGCTAGAGAATACTAATCTAAAGTCAAGTTCAAATCTAAACTTGGAATGTGGATCCATGGAATATTCACACCTTACCTTAAAAACAAAAAAGTACAACGTTAACTCACCTGTCACTAAAACAAAGAAGATAGAGTCACACCGAGGCAACTCAACGAGTCACAAGAAACTCAACACAGGTAGATTAAAAACAAAAAGGAAAATTTGAAAAACAAAATTACTGATGTAGACATGATGGGTGCACGAGAGTGTTGTACATCCACGTTTAACGTGAGGGGGCTCAATAAAAGTATTACAATAAATGCCTACTTCGATTAGTAAAAAAATGAGCCTAAACTCTCTGAACAGAGAGAAATTCCTAAAAGGGCTTAACATTTTTAAAAGTCCAATATTTGATCCAATAGTATTGAGCCCAACTACTATTTTATTTTGGAAATGGACTTCAAATATTATAACCAGGAAAGAGTGTATCAATAGCCCATCGATCGACAAAGAAATTAACCCTACTTCAACAAACCCAAACCCCAAAATCAGAAACAATGGAGTACTAATTCCCTAAATTGGCTAATAGATATCATAAATATAATTATTAGTCATTAGAGTATTAAATTCCTTTCTGAGGGAGGTAATGATATAATGATTAAATTATTTATTAAGTTATATATGTTTATGGAATTTCTATTTATTAGTTACTCTTAATAGTATATGAAAACAAAAAATCTCTTCACCAAATTCTGGTAGGGAAATAGGGACAAAAACATAACGCATTGGATAAATAAAGCTGAAACTCAAAAATACACAAGCGTGGTATGAAAATTATATCCTCAACGGTGTTATCAAATTAGTTAATGAACTCTTTATAAAAAGTACACAAGTCTGGTATGAAAATTATATCCTCATTCTTTTCAATAGAAATATAACTGGAAAAAAATCATGAAAATGAACATACCCTATAGTAACTGTGAGGATACTCCAATTCTGACTAGATCCAAAGATGGGAACCTAACTACTAGTAGGATGTATGAAAAAATTAAGTGTCAAAGATGAATCCATGCAACAAATTGAAAATGATAATATACCAGAGTACTCCTATAAACAAATATAAATATTGTGGAAATCAATATTAAAAATTAATATACCACCAAAGGTTAAAACTTTGTGTGGAACGCATGTAAAAATGCTTCAATCAGTGAAGATAATAAATATAAAAGTAAATGTGCCTTAAACAAAATTTGAAAATAATTGTAATACTAAAATAGAAAGTGTGGAACATCTTATTTTTTAGAGTAATTATATTCGTCACCCCATTTTGGTTCACCCTTAAAATAGAAAGTGTGGAACTCTACTATACTTACGTAACACAGAACACGGAAAACGCCTTCTTCTCTTCTCTCTCTATTGTCTTTCCTCCCCCCTCTCTTCTTTCTC
This sequence comes from Nemophila menziesii, assembly GCA_029959085.1. NCBI lineage: Eukaryota > Viridiplantae > Streptophyta > Magnoliopsida > Boraginales > Hydrophyllaceae > Nemophila > Nemophila menziesii. The sequence goes on along the minus strand of JARWIR010000013.1, from coordinate 11,248,517 downwards.
TCTTGTCTCTCCTCGCGTCTCTCTAAACATCACTGTAATCACCACCACAAAAACTCAATGTGCACTGTAATCATCACCACCAACCCTCTTTTGTTGTCTCTTTAAAGCCACCCATCCACTCCCCTTTTCTCACTTCTATCTCTACAGAACAGGACTGCCACTGTCCCTGGAAAACCACTCCCCTTCCACCTTAGTCATCATCACCTCCCCACCAAACGCACTCTCGAAGACATCTGCCAACCACCGCCACCAAAAGACTCGGCCCGGATCTGACGAGATCTCCATCATCGGAGCCTGGATCTCACTGCCTCCATTGCTCGACGCAGTGGTGGTGTTGTTCATGGTGGTCCCGCCGTTCTTGATGGTGTTGTTCGTGGTGGTCCCATCGTTCGTGATGGTGCTGTTCGTGATGGTGCAGCTGCGCAATAAATCTGCCGCCATGCTGCGCAATAAATCTGCCATCTCGTAGCCCTCTTCTCACGATGTTTCCTGTTTGTGTAGCAGCGTAGGTCTACATCTTCGCCGGAGCCCTATTGCGCCCCAGAAATCCGAACTATGTACACGAGATCGACCGCCGCTGTAGATCTGGATCGAGTTTTCGGTTTGGGTTTTAATTTGGTTTATTATTTATCTTATTTGTTATTCTTTTTTTGCAAGTGGATTCATTTTCTGACTGGGTACAAACCCAAATGGGTACAACCCCAAATCAACCAGTTATGTTCTAGGCCCTTACTTAAATAGATTGTTGTAACCTAGATTTTGTAAAAGGATTCTTTTGTAAATTGTTGTACTGAAATATTAATCCAGCCCCAGTGTGTTGATTCTTTTGTAAATTCTTTAATTTACTCAGACTTGGTTTAGCTGCTTCTGGAATACATTTATATCTTTTGTAGCTAAGCTCTTTTTATTGCATGGTTACGTTTATATCTTTTGTAGTTGTAATCTAATCGTAAATGTATTATACTGAATCATACTGTAATGCAATTCTATTGTTTAGAATCAAACGAAAACAGGGTCGGAAATAAAACTCTAAAACAAATAAGTGGGTATGTACCCATATATAAACAGTGTCTGTGTCTGTACCCATTTATACACTAATTACGAATCTAAAATGAAAACCCAAAAGAAGAAAAAAAAATTAAAATAAACTAATTAATTTAAGTGTGAATGCCCAATAAGCACCTGTCACCTTAGCCACTTGCCCATAAAAGGCACTTAAGGTAAATATACCTTAATGCCCTTATTGCCGTCTACTGATGTCTGCTGCTGCCAAGGGCGAGTAATGAGAATGTTTCCCAGCACTCGTGCAAGTACACTTTTGTACTTGCGGGCTAATGTTGAGTAATGGGAATGTTTCCCAGCATCGTGCAAGTACACTTTTGTACTTGTGGGCTAATGTTGAGTAATGGGAATGTTTCCCAGCACTCGTGCAAGTACACTTTTGTAATTGTGGGCTAATGTTGAGTAATGAGAATGTTTCCCAGCACTCGTGCAAGTACGCTTTTGTACTTGTGGGCTAATGTTGAGTAATGGAAATATTTCTCAGCACTCGTGCAAGTACACTTTTGTACTGTCTGCTGCTGCCAAGGGTGATTTTTGCGTGTAATTTGAATTTTAAACGGTAATGAGGAGATAGAGAGAGAAAGAGATAGACATGAAATAGAAAGAGAGAGAAACAGAATATATATATATATATATATATATATATATATATATATATATATATATAACTAACTCAATGTGTACGAACTAACGACTAATAAACGGACGGCGGCTGGGGTGAGGGGGTAAAATAGGAAAGAAAAAAAAGAGTGCCTTTTATGAGCAAAAAGAAATCGGCGAGGGTGAGGGAGCATTAATTCTAATTTGAGGTGTTTCTTGGACAATAATCTTTAATTTAATAATAAAGATAGAGTCAATTAGAGAATAATGCCTATTAAAAAACTTATTTAAAAAAAGGTGCCTATAATAAGATTTTTTATAGAAAAATGCCTCATCCCAAACTACCCTTATAATTAACAATTAAAAAAAATTAGAAAATAACAAAACAAAAACTAATAAACACACGCGCGCGTCCGTGAAATTTTTTTAAAATCGTCATAACTAATTCTAAAAAAATCAAAAAAATCAAAAAAATAACAAATTTATATATTTGGATAAAGCAAACTAATATTTACGTCTATGATTTTTTTCAAATTTTTTTGAATTTTTTGAATTTTTTTGAATTTTTTAATTCGCGGAAACATGAAATTCCATGTTTTAAACATGGAATTCCATGTTTTGATATAAAGAATTTGTTTTTCGTAGACACGAAATTCACTGTTTAAAACATGGAATTCCATGTTTTAAAATTGGAAAATTCTTCTATCCAATATTGGATGATCCTACACCAACTATATTCATACACATACCCCATGAATTAAACTTACAAAAGTAACTAAATTGTTAATCTAATGACATGTGTTTTATTATAATAATCAATGGCTGCGATGCAAATATTGGACCATCCAATATTGGATGGAAGTCTTACCCTTTAAAATTCCATGTTCTGCGAATTAAAAAAATCAAAAAAAATAAAAAAAAACAAAAAATTCAGAAAATTCCGAAAAAAATCATAGACGTAAATATTAATTTGATTTATCAAAATATGATTTTTTTCGATTTTTCTGATTTTCTTTTGTATTAGTTATGGCGATTTTAAAAAAATTTCACGGACGCGCGCGTGTGTTGAAATTAGTAGTAGGTGGTGGTGGTGGTGGTGGTGGTGGTGGTTGTGGTGGTGGAGGTGGTGATGGTTGTGGTGGTTGTAGTGGTGGTGGTGGTTGTGGTGGTGGTGGTGGTGGTGGTGGTGGTGGAAATACCCTATTATTTGTTTAAGATTTAAAAATAAATATTGTATTAAAAATAAAATAATATATTTAATAATAAGGATAGTATAGGTATAAAAAATATAAAGGGGATGTTTTCTATAAATAATTTTTCTAATAGGCATTTATCTCTAAATAAGAAAATTAGAGGCTTAAAAAAATTAAAGGCATCATTAAAGAGGCATTTATCTCTAATTACCCCATAAAGATATAAATGTAAAATGTTTTAACTTGATTGGTAACTAAGAACTTTAAAAAAAATAGTAAAAATGTAGATTTTAGTTTATGAAGTATAAATAAAGTGGACTCCTTTTTGTAATTTCCTCCTTACACAGGCTAAATCAAATGCCAGAAATTTTTCTGTTAGCAACGTCAGTTCTTTTTCTTTTATTCTGATGCCGCTAACCCATAATTTATTTAATCTTTATACCATACACATTTTTTGTGGGTATAAAACAGCTCATATATGATTGAGACCTTCAACTCAATCATTTAATTTCGAAACCTCCAACTCATTAATTCAGAGAATGCCATGACAGAAAACAAAAAATCAACCACCATAACCAATTTTGTTGACCATTAGGCTTAAGAAAATGGATTTTATCATATAAATGTTTGCAAACCCTATGAGGCTGCAAAAGAGGACAAGCAAATAGGTTGGAAGGAAACATAAAGGGTCCCGTTGATTGCAACCCATCGTGCGGCTCAAATCTACTTGCCAGTTAAAAATCAATAGAGAGATCTCATGTAACCCAACCAAATCAACAAACAGAAAAATGCGTGGGACCGCTTGTGGTGATTAAATTTTGAGTTCAAATTCAGTAGATATTAAGTCATTTTGATTCCGTCCAAAAAAAAAAAAAGTCATTTTGATTATATTTGAGCAATTGAAATAAATAAATATATATATATATATATATATATATATATATATATATATATATATATATATATATATATATATATATATATTTTATCGAAGAAGTAATTGAAAACGTTCCTGTTTAACCTATTCCCATTTTCGATATCCCTGTGATAATGCCTTTGATATCCATGCGTTCAGTGAGGGCTCTGCGCCTAGCATTTCTTGCAGGACTGTCCGCATGGTTGTTCAATCGTCTTGGTAAATGCCGAAAGTCAATTGGGCCATGTTCCCCCGATCGCCTCCAAATTTGTCGGATAATTGATAGAATCGTCCATCGTGCTACGCCTGCCAAAAAGTATATATATATATATTACCTTTACGAGTTTGTTTGGATGGAGAGATTGAAAGAGTTAGAAGTGATTGAATTGAATTAAAAGGTATTAGTGATAGATTTTCTTATTAATAAACTATTCTTAAAATACCTTATATCCTCATATATCTAAAGGTATAGACTACTCGTGTTTTTTTTTTTAAGAATATGCCTGAACGGAACTCTATCTACAAATTGTCACAAGATAGCTATTTACGTTAATATTTTGTGTCACCATTAGTTTCTTTTTACCACTTTATGTATGTTGACCGTTAGTCAACGCCACATTAGCGCCACGACTTTCCATTTTTAGAATGAAATAGTTACTGAATCCTCATGAATAGGATAAAACCTTATTTCATGATATTTACATGAGGTTCCTCTTTAAGAACGACTTAGTTGATCCATGAGTTATGTTTCATCTTTCTTTTCCTTTTCGTTTGGTTTGAGAACTCAATCTGTCGATCAATTCTGATTCTTTCTTTTTCTCTTGATTCTTTTTCGATCGAGATGTATAGATCATGTTCATCGATTAACAAAAATGTGCAAAATCTCTACCACCAGCTCAGTATGACGTCATCATTATTACACATCATTACTCTTATTTTTTTATTTTCTTTTTCAAGAAATATCCCTTCAAGAGGATGGTCGGGTCATCTCATCTTCTTGGTCGCTATCTTGCACAAGAGAACCCCTCCATTCGTGGTCCATTCTCCCCCATCATCAACGATATACCACTAGAAGAGATATGGTGATGTTTAAAATTCTAGAACAAATCTCTAGAACATTTGTTTGTATTTGAAGAAAGATTTTTCATACTAATCATACATGTACTCTTCTTCTTCCTATTGTTGTACTCAATATTATCACCCATTAAACACCAACACCAAACAAACCAATAGTATTTATATTTTGATAATGATATCAAGCTTAACTTTTTGGATACTTATATATATGCTTACTTGATGATCCATGATATAGATTACACATACCCAGATTAAAAAATTCAATCTTTAACTACATATTAAGTTCAAATATGCCTAAGATTTAGTTATTTATGCACAATTCACCACCCAATACTAATATTTTAGTTACAAATTAATCAACAACTTACCTAAAAGTCAAAAAATGCAAATTAATTAACCACGAGTTGTAGTTCAGATGTAAACGAGTAACTCGTACAAGTTCTGATTAAATCGATCACACTCGACTCATCATAAAAAATGTTTACCTTTTCTCTTGCAGCAGATTTAAAATTCTTCGGTCCACAAACTAAAAATAGATATGAATAAACAAACCCTTAAACTAGAACACCAAAGTCGCTATCTTTTGACTAACCAACTCAACCGTTCTTTTACTACTTTACTCAGTTGCTTTCTTTAGCCAATTTCTTTCAGAACTTTTGCTAAACCCAACTTGTTCATTATATGAGTTTGGTTCCTCTTCAACTATCATGAAAACCGCAATATACAATATACACAGGGACCAATCGTGCAATTAATTAAAACTTTTACTTTATTCACCTCGATATCCTTCATTGTTGCTTCAACCTAAATTAACTGATGCTCGGTCTTGGGAGAAATTTAGAGAAAGTAGGCCCATAGGAGAACTGAACTTGTTTCAGATTTTCGATAAAAAAAACTTGTTTCAAATTTTCGATTAAAAAACTTGTTTCAGACCGACGAGAGAAGAGAGGGAGAGAAAGATGAAACTTAATTATTTTAATGAAAATAATATATAAGAGAATGTTGGGTATTTTAGTCATTTGACCTACTTTTGTTTTAAGTGGATATTACAAATAAATTGAACATTATTTTTCTTTCCTTATTAGTTGAGCATTGTCCCATAGATAAAAGGACAAGAATATATAAACAAATAAAAACTCCCCCTAAAATCGATGTTGGAAAAAGTGAAAAAAAATTGTATATCATTTAAAATATTTTTCCTTTTCCATTGCATAAAAACTCAAACATTAAGAACGACAATAGTTTATTCCATAAGTGGAGATTTGCATCGGCAGGCACGTGCTATAAAAGTTTTGGTTTATCAGACTCGTTAAATCTCTAATGTTCTTGACTAATTTAAAGAGATAGACTAAACAGGTGGGATTAGTCGTAGTGTGTGTAAATTGACTCCACCAACTACATACAAATTTGACTAAATAAATATTAAAATATATTATTATTAATGAAAAGACTAGTGTGTTTACCTAAATGTTTATATCACAAATTAAACAAAACAATATGTAGACATTATGTAAAGCTTTTCAAAGTTTTTATTTATCTATGCGTGATAATTGAATTCGATAACATTGTTTTACATATTGCTTAGACTAACGATTACATTTAATTTTATTATTGTTTTTGTCTATTTTTATTTGTCCATTTTTTTTGTGTACAATGATTAAAAAACGCATTTAATATTCTTTCTCTTTACATACTTACCCTTAATTAATATACATGATTCTATTTATTGTAATACCCTTTCTATTAAATAATTATGGGTAATATTAGAAAGAGTAGAGAAAAATATGTTGGTATTGAAAAAGGGACAAATAATAACAGACACCTTCTTTTAAAAAATTGAACAAATAAAAGTGGACGGAGTGAGTAAATAATACTTCAATAATACATAAATTATGAAATAGTATTTTAAAAATCTGCATAGGGAAAAAAACAGCTCCGCACTTCGCGGGAACCCTAAAAATCCAAAAGAAAAAACGCTCGTCGCTCAGGCGATGGCCTTGCCAATATCAGCAATAGTCGGCGATACAATACCGTCGTAGAAGACTAATCCAATACCGCCTAATATATAGGTAGAGTTAATACAAAACACCAATGTTTCTATGGAAGAAGGGACAAGGGAAGAGTTCCCTGCACTACTCGACACAGTCACAGCCATGAGACAAGGAAAGAGACTACGGTTTTGCAACGGAGAAGAACGAGAACCAGAATACTGGTCCAGGACTACCTGCAATCACCGTCGGCCAGTCATCTAGGGATGCTGTCTTCAATGGACACGAAGCTAACGCCGGGCAAAATCGCACCACATTCCTAAAAGCTGTCAATCCTGGACTGAAAATGGGGGCTGGAAAGGAACCTTAACATGAAGTAATGAGGTAATCCCTGTCATGATAGATAAAGAGGAGGACAAAATAAAAAAGATCTATGGAGGAGAGGACTTTTCTGAGTTGGAAGCCTTAGTGGAAGATGATGTAAAAGATAAAGATTGCACAATTCCAATGGTACTTCATACACGAGAGGAAATCAAAGAAGGTATCCGGTTATGGTCGAATACAGTTATCGTAAGGTTATTAGGAAAGGAAGTTGGGTTCACGTATATCGAACAAACTTTCACCAAATATGGAATCTGGTAGGTAAATTAGAGCTAGTGGATATAGGTTACGGGTACTACATGTTAAAATTTGAGGGATGGGACGACTTCGTGTTCGCTATAACAGGTGGACTGTGGATAGTTTTGGACCACTACCTCATTGTGCGTGAATGGAAACCAAGTTTTAATGCTATCACAAACTCTATTACAACTACTGTAGCATGGGTTAGAGTATCAAATGTCAGAATGCATAACTATACTGCGAAAATCTTGAGAAAAATAGGGTACAAGATTAGAAAAACTATTCGAATCGACCCCCTTACGGAAAGGGAGACTAAGAGGTAACTATCCAAGGTAGAATATGAAGGTTTGCACCTTATTTGCTTTGGGTGTGGTAAATTCAGACATCGAAAGAATAATTGTCCGCCAAATGCGCCACGCAACCATGAGACAAATAACACGGTGTATCAACAACAAAATTACACCAACGTCACTGAGGGAGATAAAGAAGTTCTGATAGAAAAATACGAAGAGTGGATGACAGTTTGAAGGAATAATCGGGGTTACCGGAAGGATGGTACAATTGGCCAGAGCGCACAAAAGAGCTTTCCACCGAAAGGGTTAGGATTGAGATTCAAGGCCTTAAGAGTTATGGATGAAGAAAATTTAGGAAATCGATCAGGCTAAAATACTCAGTTTAGGCGACAAACAGATGGGGGACAAGTAAACAAAATAAAGGGAAAGGAGAGGCGAGAAATCAAATGCAAGTAGGGAGAGGTCACAAAATCATTGTGACACCAACCTTTGAACAAAATAGATCACTTAATTCCGTGCTTGAGATACATGAATTCGCAGCGGGTAATTCGTCAAATAGTAAAGAGAGGAGTGGTCGAAATAGAGGCAAGGTTGTGGGTTAGATAAAAAATGGAAAACAAGACGGCAGTAAAGTGCATGGGAGGTCCGAAAATTAGGGAGCAAAGTTGGGAAACAGTGAGGGTGTTGGGCGAGATATGGGTATTAATCAAAAGGATGACAAGGGCTTATTGGCAATAAATGAAAAGAATAGAGTTCATGGTGGAGCTGTACAAAATTTAGACACATACATTACAACACAACAACTCATAGATGTGTTGTACCCGACACAAACTCCCAACCAAACCATGTAGCAGGCCACATTATTGGAGCATGACCGAGGACCTGGTGGAGTCAACCATGAGGACACGGAGGGCGACTAGGGTATGCAAGATTCCCAAGTGCCGAATCACTTCTGGAGCGCATCAGAACCGCAGATAAGGAGAAAAACAATGACGATGTGGAGATGTCCACGTCACTAAACTAGCGCGCTAATCGGGTACCCCCTTTTCACTATCATTTATTTATTATTTAATGATGTGTACACAAGCTGTTTCAGAAAATGGTTGGGATAATTCTAAAAAATTGTTAAATATATTAATTTGGAATTGTTATGGAGCGACGAAGCAGAGATTTTGTCATGTTATTCGTGATATTATGGCGAATCATAGAGTATGGCTTACTGTTATAGTAGAACCAAGAATAAGCGGCGTTCAGGCGGATACAGATATCAATTCATTACGGAAAGATAATTCCATCCTTGTCGATTCCGAATGCGACAAAGGAGGTATATGGTTAATCTGGGACAATTTAGATGTTAATGTTCGAGTTTTATAAGCTGTCTGTCAAGTAATTAATGTAGAGATCATTCAAAAAGGGTGTAGTTCGTGGGTTTTTCGGCAATATACGCGCGTACACATTATAGATAGAGAGAGAAGAATTATGGAATGCCCTTCACCGCGCATTTCATAACTTATTAATTCTGTGGCTAGCTGCAGGAGATTTTAACCAAATTGGAAAGGATGAAGATAAAAAAGGCTGAGTAGAAGGAATTACCAGACGCGTAGAAAAGTTTGTGGAATGGAAGGAAGTTGTGGCTTAGTTGATTTGAGGTTCGAAGGGTCGTGTTTTACTTGGCGCGACTCTTGGAATACAGGTAACGGATCATGGAGAGGTTAGATAGGGCTTATGGTAATTCAGAGTGGATAGACTAATTTCTGAGAGCGAAGGTGATTCACCTAGCCAGACTTCATTCCGACCATATGCTGATTCTAATACAAGTTTGTCTGCCTCTAAGAACGAACATTCACCCTCGTCTCTTCCGATTAGAAGCAGCTTGGTGTCTTTACAAGGGTTTTCAGGAATTTGTTAGTAAAAAATGGGAAGGAGGTGAAATTGGTGTTAGTCTAGGTGTTAAAAGTATTCAGAACCATATAAATAAATGGATATTTAAATGCTTTGGAAACATTAATAGAAGAAAACGTTTGTTAGTGGCAAGACTTGGCGGAATTCAAAAAGCTCTCCAAATATCGTATAATTCCTCCCTTCGAGAGATGGGTAATCGATTGCCGAAAGTATGATAGTGTCCTGAAGCATGAAGAGATTATGTTTTTTCAGAAATCAAGTAAATCATGGATTCGAGATGGGGAAAGAAATACTCGCTATTACCACCTATCCAGAATCATACGAAAGAAGAAAGCGAATTGTGTTAGACTCTAGAATGAAAATAATGAATGGATTGAGGATGAAAATAAGATTAAAATATTAGTCCGAGATTAAAATATCAGATTATCCAAGTTACCCATATGTGTCCTTTATAGGTAATGACGAAACAGAAGCTCTTAATGCTCCTTTCTCGGTGGAGGAAATACGAGAAGCGGACTTCTAATCCAATCCGATGAAAGCTTCTAGTCTGGACGGGATGCCAGCTACATTTTATCCGAAGTGCTGGAGTACAGTGGTTCCTCAATAGAGGAAATGTTTCAGAAAGCACAACAAACGGGTAAGCTACCATCAAATCTTAATGGTACGCTTATTCATCATATACCGAAGGTAGATGATCCGGAAAGAGTAAGTCTATTTTGGTCAATTAGTCTTATAAATTCACCTTGAAAATTTATAATGAAGGTTATGGTCAATAGACTTAGGGCCTTACTCGGTGATAAAATTGGTCCTTGTCAAAGCAGCTTTTTACCAGGTCGATCCACAACTAATAATATTGTTTTGGTGCAAGATGTTGGTCACAGAATGCGCCAAATTAAAGGAAGAAATGGTATTATGGCGGTGAAGATTGATTTAACTAAAGCGTATAACAAAAAATTTGCTGGGAGTTCATTGAAGATACTATAAAAGCTTTGGTTTTTCGGCGTGTTGGGTATCGATAATAATTTCAAGTATGGCAGATAACAAGATGCAAGTTCTATGGAATGGTGAACGCTTGCACCTGTTCAAACCTTTTCAATGGATTCGAAAAAGAGATCCACACTCTCCTTATATTTTCATCCTATGTATGGAACTATTGTCCCTCTCGATTCAGGATTTATGTGATAATGGACTTTGGAAGCCAATTAGATTGGGTAGAGGAGGCCCTAAATTATTTCACCTATTCTTAGCTAATGATTTAATCTTGTTTAGTGAAGCCTCCTTGTCTTAGTTTAATATACTAAAGGATACCATGGATGTGTTTTGTAATGAGGCAGGACAAACGATTAGCGCTGGAAAATCCCTCATTTATTTCTCGAAAAATACTCCAAAGGAGTTGCAAATTGAACTAGCTGGAGTAAGTAGTTTTTGTCTAAGCGGATCTTTTGGTACCTATCTGGGGACATCTTTACAATCTGCAAGATTACCTAAAGGTTACCATAAGAGGATAATGGAAAAAATGAGAGGGAAACTTGCATTGTGGAAAGCTAAAAGTCTTTCTCTTGCTGGAAGGATTACGCTCGCGCAATCGGTCTTAAGCGTAGTAGCTATCTATCAAATGCAAGTAATGAAGTTGCCAGTATATGTATGTGACGAGATAGATCGAATAACTAGGAATTTCATATGGGGATCCTCATACGAACAAAGGAAAATACACTGGATCGTTTGGGATCGTATTTGTGAACCAAAATCGAACGGAGGTCTAGGATTGCGTGGTGCAAAAAACTTTAATCTAGCATTACTTGCAAAGCTTGGATAGAAGATTCTCTAGAACCAAAAAGTTGCGTGGGTAGAAATCTTTAAACATAAATATTTTAAATATGGTCTATTACACCGAGAATGTAAAGGAAGTGATCCAGGCATGTGTAAAGCTATTATACTCAGAGCGAAGTTACTAAGTAATGGTGTTATCGAAAATGGTGACATAGGGGAAACGAATTATAAATGGGATCATGAAGCATATGGTTTATTTTCGGTCAAGTCAGCCTTTAATCAAATTGGAGAAAGAGCTCCCTCGGTTCGTTTGATTGGAATGTTATATGGAGAGCGAAATGCGCACAGAAAATGTGAGTGATGTTATAGATAATGGTGTGGGATCGTCTTCCTACCGCTAGTAACTTGTACAGAAGAAACATTATTGAGAGTCGAGGCTGCAACATATGTGGAGCACCAGTAGAGGATCAAATCTTGTTTTTCTTGAATGTACAGTGACAAAGCAAATGTGGAAAGAATTGGGAATGTCACGCATGGGTAACTTGGATACTACTGATCAGGTATTATAAAATAGAGGGAGTAGTTTAAACGCCGCAACTCAGATTGACTCATTACCCTTGAATATGAGATCTGGTCAAACATATCCTGTCAGGAGTGCAGTTCGAAGAGCTGGTACAGTGCTGGAATACATGTAGAATTCTGATGGAGGAACTGATGCGGCAAATCAGGTGAATCGCACTTGTAATATTGAATAAAACGTCATGATTTCACGGATCCTGCAAGAACTTCATCATAGTGTGAGGCTGCGTGCTGCCATACCAAGCGAAAGCAGCATCTCCGGTCTGCTACAGCAGCAGAATGGTGCGGTGGAAGGCGTTTTTAATAAGTGGCTTGGGGAAAATTCGCGGGCGTGTAACATATATCGAGGTATTGAATGGAAAATGGTGTTTATTGCAGTCATAAATGTAATTTGGACACGAAGAAATGAGGCGCTATTTGTCATTACTAATGGTATTCCTCGAAATGGGGGCCTTATAGAAGATACTATGCGCTTGGCTAGTGGGTATGTTTCGGCATGGGGAATAGAATGCGATGGGGGAGTGATAAAATCAGCTAGGAGTGAGCTAATAATGTGGACAAAACCGTGTGGTAAATGGAAACTAAATGTGGACGGTAGCTTGGATTCAACGCGAGGTAAAGCTGGAATTGGTGGAATATTAAGAAACGAGGAAGGATATTTTATTGTCGGGTTTTCGGGACCATGTATAGTGAGATCACCACTTCATTAGGAACTTTTGGCACTTCACTTTGGACTTAGATGGGTAATAAACAGAGGCATCAAATCGCTTTAGAGATCGACTCGGGAGAGTTTCACCCGCTAGTGAAGGGTGGTGGTGGCTCTAAGAGTTGGAATTGTCATACGAGCAAGGATTGTATTGAGATGTTAACGTACCATCCAGGAATTGAGGTGAACTCCATCTATCGAGAAGCCAATGTATGTGCGAATTTGTTAGCTAAAAAAGGGGCGGAATTGAGCGAGGATCTGTGCGTAATAGAGGATCCACCAGACTACTAGTGGGATAGTATAACTAGAGATAGGAGCAGATGTGTGATTCCCAGACTAGTATTAGACTCTTAGTGAGAGTGTAGTTGATGTAATTTTAATCAACTTCGGCTTTAAGCCACAGATGTATGCAAAAATAAATAAATTATGAATAGTGATTATTAACTTTTTTATCTTTAAAATATTTATTGAAAACATAATTTTTAATATTTTAATAAAGACAATAGTGAAAAAAGTTGAGAGGTTTTTTTTTTGGTTCGTTGATAGTTCAGATCAAATTTCGCGTACCCCAATTAATTTCTTAGAATCTGATATATAAACAAATTTTATAAGAGAATTAGATCTAAAATACTCTGTTCTTAAATAAATATCCAATTATTATAGTTGTAGTTTCAAAATAATTATCTATTTATGATATCAAAACAGATTTTGCTTCATCCTTATTTCACATCCTATGTGTCACTTTATATGAAATTAAACAAAAAAGAAAGAAAATAAATAATTATGAAAGAGAAACGATTTAATTGATGATTAGAACTTCTGTATAAGATTTGATGTATGTATGAATCAAATAGGAATGATATATATCTTTACGTATTAGACAATTGTTTTGGAAGTTCAGACATATTCATACTCCATCAAAATCAATCAATAAGAAATAAAACTACCTACAAAAATCTTAATCTTGTATACGTGTTATTCTCTATATACTAATACTAAGGCTGAGTCCAACAACTTTTATATTGTGACTTTTAGTTGTAATTGGGAATTGAAAATCTCTTTTTAAGTCTCCAACAGTTATCATATGTTATGGATCTCTATTCTGTACATCCGTATTTCACAGTTTTTTACAATACATCTCTTGAAAAAAACTCAACTTGCTATTTTCGTTTTCTTTTCATTTATTTTTTTTCTTTTTTAAATTTTAAACATTTACTTATATAGTTTATAATTTTTCAGTAGTACTTACATCAATGTTTTTATATTATAATTTATATAGATAATTTTTTTTGTTATATATTTTTAAACTTTACATTTTTTTCTCTTTATTTCATAATAATATATTATTTTATACATTTAAATGAGAAATACCTAGAAATATTTATAGAGGTTGATTAATTATTATAAAAAATATATAATGTCCATGAACATTTATTTAAATAGTTATATATTAATTGGAACTATATGTAAATATAATGGAAGGATTTTATTTTTTATTATCTAAAGTTGAAAAAAAATTAATTGAAAAAAGTTGAATTTAGGGTTATTGACTTAGAGAATCCACGAAGGATGGTTGATTGCCCATCAAGTTCAACCCACCTCAAATGACCATCCTGCCCTTAGTAACCCATTAATTAAAATTTAGTTACCAAAACAAATTTCCCTGATTCCATGCAATTAGTCAAAAATTAATAACCCATTAATTAAAATTTAGTTACCAAAACAAATTTCCCTGATTCCATGCAATTAGTCAAAAGTTAGAATAGTGTAATGATGGCGGAAAAAATAAGGTTCAGAAGAAGACGAAGACGACCCATCAAATAAGCGATGATAACTTCGTTGGAGAGGTTCCGACTAACACCAAAAACAAGAAAGAAACGGGTGGCGATGAACAAAGTGCTTCGAAAACGAAGATGAAAGGCAAAACAGTAAATGAACAATTGCACAAATATTCTGTATTGGGTAGTATGGGGGTGGGTAATGTTTGTTTTTGTGATAGGTTGTCTTTCAAGAATGGTGGTACACGGAACACTACAGAAGTCTAATTTTTAGTTGGTGGGTAATGTTTATTATTTTGATGGTGTGTTCGAGCAAATTGGCGGTTTACGCTTTTTATCGAGTTAAAAGGGGGTGGGTTACCTTTGTTATTTTGATGGTTTGTGCGTTAAGAGTGATGGTGTATATAAGCTACCTATGTAAAAACTCAGCAAGTTTGAACAACTAAATATACATTGAGAAAACAAACTTTTATTGAACGAAGAAGCTTAACTTAGTTCTTCTCAGTCGAATGGAGAAACTCTAGATCCGTCAAATCTGTACTTCTTCGAAACCGCATTCATGGATTCGTTTATGAAGTTTAGAACGAAGTTTCGCAGCAATGATTTTCGTTCATCGAAGCTTTGTTTGTTCATGGCTTTAAGCTTCGTGTTTGAGAAATTTTACTATAGATGTCGTTCATGGTATGGTATGTTCTAGATCGCGGCTTCGTCCATGGAAGCAGGGTACATATGAAGAGATGGACCAGAGTGTTGTAACAGGCTTGGTTGTGAATTGTAGTGTTGGATTGAAGAATGGAAAGTTGTGTAACAGAATCGATAAATATAGTAGATATTAGATATGATATTTAGTAGTAGGGGTATGTATGGTATTAGATAAAAAACGTTGGACTCTATAAGGTAGAAATCTAAAGCTGAACCAGTTGGGGTTAGGTAATTGGGTTGTGGGATAACTCTTGAATTTAAGAGTTTGAAATAAGTAAGTTGTTGGATTATAACAAAATTTAAAAGTCAATAATTAAAATACATGAAAAATTTGACCTCTAATTATATCTATTTAAACCATTAAAGATTGAATTTAGCCTAAATTTACCTATATCTGGATCTTCATAAAAGACCCATAAAATTATATACCATAAAAGACATTTAGAATTGTTTATTTATGGTTAGACTTATTTTTATTTTATTTTTTGGTTAGGTAAATGGTTGTGTTAATAAAAAAATAATTGTACATTATACAAGAGAGTTACCAACCTAAGTTAAAAAGTTTAAGATAACAACTAAGAAGCTAAATACGACTATCTCATACTAATATAATACAAGTTAGTCGCCTAGTATCATCCATAAACCAATGATTAATTATCTATAAACCAATGATAAGGGAACAAGAAAAATAAAATGGAAAAAATACACCACTTAATTTCTTTGGTAACCGTTTCTTTAGATGAAAATTCACCTCTCATAGTTAGGTGATTTCTTACTTTTTAAATACAATACATGATAGCTCCAAATCCAATCCTCTATACTTTTCTCTTCCAATTTATTCTAACTTTAAACTTTTTAAGCCAATTTGAAACACTTAGGAGCGTGTTCATTTTCTTATCCAATCCTAGCTAAGACTTTATCTCAACCCAAATAATCCTCGAATAAAGACAATCAAAAGGTGGTGCTTGTTGACTCAAAATCTTTCCCACATAAATTACAAAAAAAATCCAACTCTAAATAATTAATACATTCTTTAGTCTTTATTATTGTTGTCTTTATTATTATTATCAGAAGAAAAACAACTTGAGTTTCTCCATATGGTAACTAATAGTATTAAGAGCAAGACTGCTCCAACCGACAATAAATAGTAACCACCTGCTGTCACACAGTGGGAGTGAAACAGTAAGGTAGTTTCGTTGTGTCCAACAAGTCGGTGAGTAGATTAGCTGTGATTTTATCAACTGTCCAACTGCTTTTCTTCTCTTCTGCCTCTTCCTCCAATCATATCACACATATGTCCAAACAACCCCTTAATTTCTGCCACGTGAGCAGCATGAGAGTATATTCATCAAATCTTCTTGCGTTCAGATTGCAAGCGTGCAAACAGTTTTACTATATAATATTTCATAATGCGTGGAATATACTCGCAAGGTTTGTGTTTATGTCGTGAACTCGTGATCAACCATGTTATGTTAAATTGTTAATCCAAGTTATTCTGAGGTTTTGAGAACACTTATGTTTGGGTCAAGTGTTGAGTCAAAGATTTTACTAGGCCGGGATTGAAATTTTCAGACATCATGATAAAATAGGAGTTAAAAGAATTTATTAATAAAGTCTATTTTTTTTTATCTCATACAAATGAGGCATAAAGCCGAAGTTGAATAGAATAACTAAACAACTAAACTCTCACAGAGAGTCAATAACTAGTCTAGGAATCGCACATCCACTCCTATCCTTAGTCACGCTATCCCATAAATAGTCCGGTAGATCATCCAGCATACGAGGACCTTCACTTGAAGCTGTGCCCTTCTTCGCAAGAATGTCTGCGCAAGTGTTCGCTTCCCTGTATATCGAACATAACTCAAATCCACAATGCACTCGTAGCATCTCTTGACAATCCCGTCCAATGTGGCAATTCCAACTCTTTGAGCTACCACCGCCCTTCACTAGCGCGTGAAGCTCACTCGAGTCAGTCTCTACCGCTAAGTTCTTTATTCCCCGCGCAATGACCCACTTTAATCCATAGTGCAATGCTAGAACCTCCGAACGGAATGATGATCCTGCAATGCATGAGCCCGAGAAACCCGTTATATAATTGCCATCTTCATCCCTTAATACTCCACTAATTTTTTACTTACGTTGTACTTATTTCTCAACTTTTATGGTAAATTTGCACACAACCCCCCACCCCCTAGTCTTATATAATGGAAAAAAACGAATTATATTAAAGTCAAAAAATATTTAAGTTTCTTTTTAAAAAATATATTAATTTGCATTTGGTCAACAAATTATTATTTGCGAGTAATGGAATTCCTTAATGCCAATCTTTTTTTTAATAAACATAATATAAATTAAAATAGCAGGAAAGAGAATACAGGCATTTAACTGATACTGAATCGGTTACATAGCTTTCCAGAGACCCGATCAAATCGGAATTCGACGTCGATAACCAATTATCTGGAATGAGATCACAATTAAAAATATTCAGAAATGTTTGTCTCTACATTCCTAATCTTAGAAATATACTCAATGAAAATACGAAACCTATGGTAAATAATGGTTATAACTTTTTGCATAAGAGACCGAGTTTTCTAACGAGATTCATATCTTGAGATAAGACCTTGGGTAGCCCCGAGTTCATCGGTGTGAATAGTACTTTTTCCATATGTGAAAGAGTTTGCATCATTAGAATCCAATAAAATTGTTGCAGCTTCACTTTCGATAATAGAAACACACCAAACTGTGTTGCCTTTGCAAAAAACATGTAACTTGGATGTATCCTTACCTTGGATTGCAAAACCTATAGGCTCATGTTCTCTGACAAAATAAGCATCATGATAAATAGTAAGGTCGAAAGAGGGGTCGCCATCTTGGACAAAAATCTCTTGAGTATTGGGGTGTCTAGCGTCAAGAGAATCTCTTCCTTTATAAATATCTCAGTCTTCCTTAAAAATGCCCTTCATCAAAACGTCATAATGACTTTAAAAAGACACTACATTCTTACAAGTCCAAATGTTCCAAATGGTGATGAATAAAAAAGGTCGTAAGAAAATTTTCATCACCCCCTATTGTACCTTTTTTAATAGTATTAAGGATCCAAGAGTCATAATTTCCAAATCCCTCAAGACTGATTTGACTATGGGCACCCACATCGTTTCAAACCTCAGTGCGTAGGGGACAAGCACCAAATCTCGTTTAATCACCTAAAATATACCTTACCCCTATCCCTTATCACCTATCTCTAATGCCCTGTCCTATAATTCTCTTGTGAAATTTCTACTCTAACTAGGGTTACATGCCATTTTTGTAGTTTGATATTTTGGAATTGAAATACTTCAAATAAGTAAATTTGAAGATATGATCAAAACCTATATAATATTTACATGTAAAAATGATTTTTTTAGCCATAAATAAAAATTAATGTAAAGATAATGGTTATTTTTAGAAAAATATATCTAACGCTCAAAGGCTTGTTGTCAATCAAAACTAAACTAACTAATTACGGAAGGAGGGTATTAAATGTTGAATTTCCAAACAACAGGTTATTCAGTTGTTGTTTGGCTTTTCAGTTAGCCCCTTTGTTCCTCAGTATACAAAGTTTTGTATGTGTAGGAACTGTTTGATCAACTAGCGATTTAATAATGCTAATACAATAATTCAAAATACAGACTTCAAATTTTGGGTAGGTGCGTGCCAAAAATAACTATGTTCCTCACACCTATAGCCTTTAATTTAGTTGGAGATTCCGCCTTGTAACTCCAAGCACATCATTATATGATAGCTCCTTACAAATTTACTACTACACAACCCGCACTTTCCATTTGAGTATTGTCAATATAAGATGCATCAACTATAATTTCATTAGGAGTCTTATCATTATAATTATCATTTTTTTGTCTTCTTTATATTTCATACTGAGAAAAAATGGACTTCCCTCAGTTGTACATTTATTATCACTCAAATCAAAGAACTCGTGACAAGCAATCAAGGCTTTCAAATCAATGCACCTAGGGTCTAACTTCTTGTTAATAAAACAAGAATTCATTTCAGGTTTTCTACACATGCCAGGCAAATCATGGCAAGCATCTCAATAATAGAGGTAAAAAAATTAGATTTTTCCTTAATACTAATGATGATCAATATCCATTTATCAAATCTACAAGTATTTTCATTTCTAGTCTAGAACCCTAATAATTTCACATACCATGTGGCTTTATGATGTCTTGTATTTTGTGACACGTTTGAGACACACGAGACATCATTTCAGGGGAGTTTTGAGATTAAAAGTGGGATCCATCCCTTCATCTGGAATTATTTGAGTTTTTAGCTAACCTTTGTTATTTATGTGTTTTTGAGCAATTAGAGATGATTTGTATGTTGAGTGTGCAGCTCATAGGAACACGGATGATACAGAGACAAAAAATGAAACTAAGAAGTTAAAAATATAAGGAAAACCTCGAGTCGAATTTCAAAGAGCCCAAGAGAAGCAAAGCAACCAGAAGTTTCACTAGTTATACAAGCACAAGTGCCAACAAAACATTATAGTCAACTTTGGGAAATTGCTATAATTAATTGTAAGGATTCTGAGCAAGCTCTTCTGGCGCTAGATAGGCCTTGGAGTATAGTTTGTGTAAGAATAAAGGAAGGTCATTTATGAGTTTAAGTAAAGAAGTTATGAATGTTTTGCCGTAAAGAACCCAGATTTCCAGTTTCAACAAAAGGACCATTAGCCCACTTTTGACCCACCTATGTGGGTCCGATTTATAGAAAATGTTTTAGAGGCAGTATATCAGTTTTAGACTTTAAAAAAATCACTTATCAGCGAAAGTAAGAGATAACACACTTGGAGCAAGGAGAAATCAAAAGAAACAAGGATTCAACAAAGTTTTATCATTTTCCATCAATTTTTACACATTCTGTAAAGCTTTAATCTTTTTAATATTTATTGTAATTATTAATAAATTTTAATTTGTAGTCCATATTTCTATAATGAACTAAACATATTTTAGCTTGAAGTTACTTATGTATGAGCCCTAGACATCTTATGATTCAATTGAATAGATGATTTATTATTGTTTATAATTTTTATGTTAATTGTTGAATTCATATATTATGATCAAGTATTGAAATGTGATAGGGATTAAAATACACATGGAAAAGGGGGTCAATATATAGAATTAGGACTATTAACGTTTGACTCAGTTTAAATCAGAAGATTAAAACTAGTCGGGTAATCAATTTAGGGTTAGACCTTGGTGTCAGATAATTTATTAGGATTACTAGGGAGAGGTTCCTAGGATTAAATAGCAACCCCTACTTACTCGAGTGAGATTTAGGGTGACCTTAGAATCTCGGTTAGCAATAAATTCTCTTTTTTTGCCCTTATATCACGAAAAGTCCCATTTCATACTAGTGGGGAGTACAAGCATTCTAGAGCTATATCTTTCCATATTTCTTTGTATTTGTATTTTAGTCCTGTAATTTTACTTTATATTTATATTTGAAAACCATTTTTATCATTTTATTTCATCTTGCAGTAATTTAAACAAAAAATTATGTATTTCAATTCTAGTTTATGCTTAACGGACATCCTAGGTATATACCAAAAGAACGATTATAGATTTATAATCCTTGTGGAGATCGATAATCTTATCACTTTATTACTTGGGACGACTTGTAAACTTGCAAAGAGTATTATCTGTGGTGTTTATTTTTATATCATGCTTCAGGGACACCACCTAACCTAAGTGTATTAAAAGAGAAGATGCTTTGTATTCTCCTTTTCCATTTTACACATTTTGCAAATAATATTCAAATCATATTTTCTTTGGAATTTATTAGCTTCAGATTCTAAACCATTTTTACATGCCCTTAATAGGAAGTTTTTAACTTTTGGTGGAACCTTAAAGGTCCCATATAGTATCTCAAAGAGTATTAGGATGCTTAAATGATTTCGAGAGGGTCTCATCCTCCTCCTTTTTAAGTTCATCTTTTCCCTCATATTTTGAATATACTCCACACGTAGTTATGTTTCAATCTTTGGAGAAATTCCAATAAGATATATCATTACATGACAAGTATGGAGTATTAATCTCCACAATGATTTTTGTAGTACCTTGGGAGAAAGTCTCATAGATCAGTTTTTCCTTCCACATAAGTGAATCATGTATATACAAGTCTTTAACCATTTTTATAAGGTATATTAGGGTTTGCTAGGTTTATATATACCTAGGATCCATGTAGAGTCCCATATACTCTCCTAATTTCCAATCTCCCACTTTCTAATCCTTTTCTTCTTCAATTATACTTTTAATAATTATCAAACTACTCAATCCCCATATTAGATTTTGACCTTTTTTACTTTAGATAAGTTACTATTATGGTAAAAGACAACCTTATACAATTTAGAAAGTAATTAATTTGCGTTACACATTATTTTCCAATCATAGATGCAAGTAGTGATTTGTTCATAACTTTCAATTTTCTGGATCCTAAGTAACTTATAGCCTTCTTTTTTTAATTCATTCATATTGACCGAGAGTTGTGTTCTTATCCCCACCTGCCCACCAAAATTTAGAAATTAGGCTTTCAATATGTTCACAAACAACTATAATAATCTGAAATACATACATAACATACATATGTATAGCCTGTATGACTGCTTTTAGTATAATTTCCTTACCTCCTTTGAAAAGAAATTTAGTGTTGGAAAATAGTCCATTTCATTAGTTGTTTTAATGTGACAAATCCTTAGGTGTGTTAGTAATAATTGCATAAAATTGTACAATCACTCCTAAAACATAAATTACATCATTATTTGGCATAAACATCTATCACTTAAAGTTAATACACTTTGAATCACTTGTAGGCATAAATATATCATTTGAATGATTCTTAGGCACACATTTTTATGAATAATGAATTGAGAAAAGATTTCAACTTAAAACTTGCCCATATATAGTTTTTGAACACTTTTCATGTTGAGATCATGTTCATTTAAGCATTACATCACACATTTATTTGTTCTTTTTGACATAAGATATCTTGTACACTATTCTTGTTATATATTTGTGTGTGTTTGGAGTTGTCTCTTGAGTTTAGTGACAAACTTTCTTAAAATTTTATAACTAATATTTCTTGTGTTGAAAGTTTTTCCATTTGAGAAGTGCTGCTATAAAAATTGGGTTCAAGTTAGAGAGTCTTTGGGATACCGATTCTATCGAAAGAGTGGTCCCGTTTATAATGATATCTTGTTTTTTTGGACACAAAAGAGGTTTATAAAGACAAGTTCCAGTTACCTAAGAATGAGTCTAGTATACCATAGGTAGCCATTGGGTAACTACTGCATGAAACACTACATGGTATCTGCCCGTTAGACATAAATTCCAATAATCTACGTTAATAGCCCCAAAAACCTCATTGTAAAGGTTTTTATTTCACCTCCAAGAAAATGATACTAAGCCTTTCGGAGTGAGAACGACCCTAAAACTATTATCTAATCTCTAACCCTTACTCTTTACATATCTTCTTATATATTTCTTAGCTTAATTATAAAATCATTGTCATCTCCACTTCATGATCCTTTTAGGTGTTTATAAATTAACTAAGAGAGCATTTACATATATTTATTTCCTTATATATTAGTCATGGTTCTTTCCTCTAAGTTATATTCAAAACTATCTAGGTTAGTAATTAAACAAACTCTCATTTCTCTTATTGTATCATCCTTTAAAGTTTTCCATATAGCTTTGATAAATATTACCAAAACATAGGATTGATTAATTTTTAATTTCAAATTTATTATATTAGATACCTAATCAACCACCACCTCCCTCTCTAGGACAAATAGTTGGTATCAGAGCCTAACTCTATGTTAATAGCTTAATCATAAGTAGAGTCAACTACATAAAGTCTAATCTTTTGGAAGAATCTTCTACTACTAGACTTCCATATTTTGTAGGAACAAACTATATCTCATGGATAAAAAAATGGAAGAATATCTACAAAGTATAGATAAAGATCTTTGGAATCTCACTAGAAAAAAACCCTTCATGCTAAACCAAGAAGCAACATCCTTCGTAAAGCTCACCAATGAGGACAAAGGGAAACTCCCACAAAATGAAAAAGCAACGAATATAAGATTTATCATCGGTTCATTCCCTTTGGAAATGATTGGAGCTATCTTATGAAATCGCTAATGTTGGTTGCGAGAAAAAAAGGAGAAAATAATGATCACAATTTTGTTGTCTATGTGGTCAACTCTTGGGTAGAAGTTTATTCTAGCTCCATTTCATCCTCTTATGATTATTATGATGAGAATGATTATGATATCTTATGTGAAATTCTTTTTAAAACTCTTGAACTTCATGTTAAAGCAAACAATCTTTTGTTAAAGAGTTAAAAAACAAACAAAGGAATGTCTACAGTTCTTTTTAAATTTGAATGGTTCTTTGAAAAATAATGAAAAGTACTGTTTTGAAACCATATCACTCCTTTAATAAAATTAAAGAATTTTTAAAGAAATGGTCTCTTGCATAAAGAATAGAGGTCCTTTATTTTAATTTACTAAATATTTTGAAAGAACAACCATTTTTAGATATTTTATCTTATGATCAAAATCCTCTTCTTGAGAAATCGGTTTTAGTTCTGATCTTATGATCAATCAAGATGCATGAGATATATTTATTTAAAATCTTATCATTATCATTTGCATCTTTCTCTCATCATAAAAATTATCTTTCACCTATTGCGAAAAATTTGGTCATTTTGCATCTTATTGTGTTTATAGAAAAAAACTTGAATTCAGTTCTTTAGTACCTCCTTGGCTAATTCCAAAATAGATTGTAAAAGGTATTACTAACCCTGAAGGATCCAAACCACCATGGATACCTATATCAACCTCCTTATGATTGTAGGTGAGAGCATTAAGAAAATAAAATGGTCTATTTGTCATGAAAGATGCTTGAGAAACGTAAATTAGGCAAATTTTGAGATAAGATAATAAATGAAATAGGCATTTAGATTCTTAACGGTGGATGCAAAAATCACATGGAAAATAGATCTCGGGTAAAGGATCATCTATCCCTTTGGTATTTGATATATTTTGTAGTTATTTGTTACTTGTTGATTTTTTTCCTGTAACTCCTTGTTTTGAAGAAATTGCTAAATTGTCTAGATTGTTAGACCCTTATGCACATATGTCAAATCTAACAGTTCGCATACTTGTTCCCTTGGTATAGTTATATCTTAATTATTTGTTTGTTAATGTAAATTAGTATTACACATTCCCTCGATCTTTACCCCTCTATTTGATTTATATGTGTTATTTTCTTTAAGTAAAAACCTTTTTAGGTAATTTGGGACATTGTTGGCATATAGTCCTTCCCATAGGGTGTTTTTTATATGACAAATACTTATTCAATCACTTGCTTATTATTACTAAAATGATTAACTCTACTTTGTATATCTTCACCTAAAACACTCTTGAATCTGTCCTTCTATCTAGCCCCTTTGACTTGAAGAATTACATTTTCTATCTCGATATGAGGTCATTGTCTCCTATGTAATTATATATGATTATAATTGTTCAAAATTCCTTGAATATACTTACTAATCATTTATACACATCACATGTTTTTAATCACACACTCATGAGTTGAAAACCCTTTTAAATTCACAACTCACACTTTGGTGAAATTTGTGCACAAAGATGAACTCAACTACTTGTCCTATACACAACTAGTTAATCTCTTTTAGATGTTTTTACACTTATAATGTTCATTGTGTTTCTACATGATAATATATATCGTGGTTATCTTTACACACCTCATTGATATATTCTACTGTGTAATTGCTTACCTGTATGAGTTGAACAAACCCCAAATTATAGCATTTTATTTTATACAAATCATATGAAATAGGAAAAGGCCAAGTAGATGAACTACTATTCTTAGCTCAAAATTGTAAAGGTAAAATGACATTCTGATCTAATACAGTTACCCGTTTTAGGGGTAAAAACGGTAAAATACAATCATACGTTTTTTGCAAGTTGGTCTTATTTGTACATCTCGAGTAGTTAATATTACTATAACCCCTCAATAATTCATGCATAAGGTGTATATTTTCAATTATCGATCTACTTGGAACAAAAGCATTTTGAGCTTCGTCCACAAGATGTATATTATTATTTGTAAATGTGTGTAAATTTTTTATTAAATTGACAAAAAAAAGGATTTGGATCCTCTCTTAACTAGCTTTCTATCCTAACTATCCTAACTATTATATTTATCTATAATTAGTTTTTTAATCTAGTTTTTCCTCTTTCTTTCTATTTTTAATCCTCCATATTTATCTATAAATGGTTGGTAAATCAATTAAAAGATTATGATAAGAGTTTTATTTTAGGGTTAATGCCCTCTTAAATAAAAATGACCAACCAACTTCCCATTTAGATTATACAATAATTTAGATGAAAAATTTACAATAATACCCTCAAACTTGCCAACTATCCTGCTGGCCTTGACTAAATCTTTTCCCATTTAAATTAAATATTATTCAAAAAAAACAAGCTCCCTCCACCCCCACCCCCATCCTACCCCACCACCACTCACCATTCCCACCACCCCCACCACCTCACCCCCATCCCACCCACCACCATCATCCCCCACCCTACCCCCACCCCACCACCACCACCTAATACTACTAATCCATCACACGCGCGCGTCCGGGAAATTTTTTTAAAATCGTTATAACTAATTCTAAAAAAATTGAAAAAATAAAAAAATACATTTTTGGACGAGGCAAACTAATATTTACGTCTATGATTTTTTTTGATTTTTTTTTAAAATTGATTTTTTTTTTTGAAATGGGATTTGTCCCATTTCTAATTTTAAGAGTGGGATGAATTTGTCTCATCTCCCTTCTAGTACTTAGATAGGATTTGTCCCATCTCTATTGTAAAACTAAGATGAGATGTCTCATCTCCATTCTAAAATTGAGGTGATATTTGTGCCATTTTTATTCTAAAATTGAGATAAATTTGTCCCATCTACATTATAAGTCTGGGATGAGATGTCCCATCTCCAATTTTAAGACTGAGATAGAATTTTTTTCATCTCCATTCTAAATCTGAGACGAGATTTGTCCCTTTTCCAAATTCAAAATTAAGATTTATCTCCATTCTAAGATTAAGATGAGATTTGTTCCATTTCTATTTTAAAACTAAGATGGGATTTGTCCCATCTTCATTTTAAAACTAAGATGGGATTCGTCATATCTCCATTTTATGTCATTATACTTTGGAAAGCATAAACCTTGTGGGTTTTATATTTGTTGAAAATTCATAAGATTTCATCCCATTACACCCAAATACAAATCCACAATCTTTTGGGTATTGGGTGTATTATCTTGGTGTCGCCTAGGGTGTGATAAAAATAAGATCAATTTAAGTATGGAAAACTACGCACTCTCACCCTAGACAGGCACTGTACTGCAAGTATTACAGGACGTATGCAAGTTTTAATGATAAGTAGAGTTCGTTCTCAGGGACTTAAGTGTGTTAATCGCGTAGGAAACAATAACGAGTAAAAGTAAATAATTAAAAGACAGAAAATAAAGCAATTAAATTTCGAGATTAATAACTAAAACTAGGAAAATAAAGACAATAAAGTAAAAGATTAAGAATATGAGATGAGAGGTATAGCTTAGGTTTTGCTAGTATGCACTAATCCTTCTAATTCTATCTACAAATCCAGTTCATAAGGGAGAATATTAGCTCTTGGTATACTTAGTCAGGATTCTAAATTCCCCAATCTTAGACCTTGAGAGCGACTAAGGGGGCTACGGCACAACCAAGACGAGGACTCAAATAGGGTTATCAAACGCCACTAAGGCCCTATCCAGCACACTACAATCAATTGGTGATATGGTGGTTAAAACAAACCCTAATGACTATCTAGTTAGAATTATGTTTTGTCAGAACTGCTATTGGTGTGGCTTAAGGTGTGATAAAAAGATGTATAAAATAAGTGAAAATAAACACCCTAAGCTAACACGGTTCTGCAAGTATACAGATCGTATGCAAGTTTTAATGAATAAGTAAGATTCGTTCCTCAGGGACTACGAAGGTTAAGAAGAACTTATGCAAATTATTCAAGTGCAGATATTAAAGATAGAAAAGATAATACGCAAGTAGAAAGAAGAGAAAGACAAATATTTATTTGGTTTTCATAATAAAACTAAGCTAATAAACTAAAGACAGAAAATAAATAAAAGAAAAGGAAAGAAGATAGTATGAAGGTTAGCTTGAGTAAATAGCATGCAATCCCCACTAGTTTTGCCGTTCTAAACATGTAAGGGTGAATTATGTAGTATTTCCCTAATCGGTCCCAATTCGCTATCGGTAGTTTAAAATAGGATTTACCTGTGTCAATAAGGCTTCCTAAGCAAACTTTTCCTGTAATTGGTAAATAGTCACAAGAACTAAACCATAGTGATTATCTAGCTAGGTTGGGTTGTCAGATCAGACCTAATACTAGACGTTATGTGCTAAACATGCAATTAAACACCGTTGTCAATGGTGACCTAATTACTAGATGGTAATTCTATATGGCCGCGGTTCCACAAGAACACAGAATATAAATCCAAACACATAAACAGAGAATAAAAACTATAATTCAATTTAAAACATTAAATTCCCAAATTAGATAGATGTCAATCAAAACTAGGGTTCATACATATATGCTAAAACTCAAACTAATAAGAATTAATTCATACAAAGAAGAGAAGAGAAAAGAATTACAAAATAAGAGGTTGAAGAAGACATATGATGTTTTGCTCCTTCCAGACTTCTTCTCTTGTGTTGCAGCTTCCTCTTGGCCTTAAGGTCTGGCCAAGGATGATTTTAGAGTGTTAAGAGGCTGTATTTATAGGGTATAGGAAGACCTAATTCGTTTTCTTGAAGGAGAAGGAAAGTAATGGACTCCTAATCCAACTCAAATTCGTAAGGAAATAAAGATAAACACTGCTGGACCGTTTTGAGCATATCTTCTTTGTTATTGGTCGGTTTGAGCTCCATAAGATACCAAAAGAATCGCAACAGAATTATCTTGACCCTAAAGAAGGAAATTACCAAAATCGGCCTATTTCTTAGGTAAAAACGCATATCTTTAGACGTGTATGCAGAATCCCAGATTTAGGTAGCTTTTCCTTTTCCTAATTGAACTCAGTTTCCTTCTATCTCCAATTTCCATACATATCTCTTTCCATAAGTTGTAGTCTTTGACTTGGACTCTAATTAAGCTCCATAATTATCTTTAAAGCTTCACACTAAATAAACAATTAAACCCAATATGCTCTAAAAATTATAATTCAACAAATCAAGACTCAAAATAGGAAAGTGCACTAAACTAAGCTGGATTCGACCTATAAACTAATAAATAAGCCTAAAATGATGTCTCATAAGTATAATTTATTATCACAAATGAGGAGACATCAGCTATTGACACTAGACATTATGTGGTGGTTCAATAGTTAAACACCCTGTCAAGGAGACCATCTAACTACTATTAAAACAATCCTAAAGTGATCAGTTCTAGGAAAGACATTAAATCAAAACACATAAGCAAATATAAAGTAAGTAGCTAATATCAGATTAAAACATATAATTCCCAAAGAAACTTAGATAGAAGAATTAGAATTCATAGTTTATACATGATGCAAAACCCAAGCTATGGGAGGTTTAGTTCATACCTGAAGGAAATAAACTAAAAGAAATTACAAAAGACATCATCTTGCTCTCTACAATAAACTAAGGAATAATATTAAGGTTTTCTCTAAGCAAGGATGATTTACAAGTGATATAAGGGTGTATTTATAGGTGTTTAGAAGACCTAATTCGTTTTCTTGAGGAATAGTTAAGGTAATGGACTTCTAGCCCAACTCAAATTCGTATGGAAATAAAGATAAACACTGCTGCACCGTTTTAAGCATATCTTCTTCGTTATTGGTCGGATTTTGCTGCATAATATACCAAAAGAATCGCAACAGAATTATCTTGACCCCAAAGAAGGAAATCTCCAAATTCGGCCTATTTCTTAGGTAAAAACCCACATCTTTCGACGTGTATGCAGAATCCCAGATTTAGGCAGCTTTTCCTTTTCCATCTTTTTAGCTTTTATTTCCTTATCTCCAATTACCATGCTAATCTCTTTCCATAAGTTGTTGTCTTTGACTTGGACTCTAATTAATCTCCATAATTATCCTTAAAGCTACACACTAAATAAACAATTAAACCCAATATGCTCTAAAAATAATAATTCTACAAATCAAGACTCAAAATAGGAAAGTGCACTAAAACTCAAGAAAATCGACATTATTGACTTCTAAAACACTAAAAATGATGTCTCATCTTAACATAAATCTATCACAAATGAGGAGACATCAATTATCTATCACTTTATCTTTCGAGAAAACCACTATTGCAGCTCGCTTCGAACCCAACCCCACATGAACACTTGAAATATCACAACTTGTCTCTCTAACTGGCGAAAAATTTAAGTCCAAATTTTGCAACAAACGATTTTTACGGGCTGCTATTTTTCTGTTCACCAGCTTTTTGTATTGGAATTATCTCAGCTGTCCCATTAGCACCTGCAAGTCCCATGTACCTGCTGCCAAAAGGATGACTCATCAGCTCTGTGCATCACTTACCTGCTGCCAAGAGGATGACTCATCAGCTCAGTGCATCACTTTTTCAGTTGTCACGTGAGGAACAACTCTATGCATCACATTCCCATGCGTAAAATGATGAGCAGCTCCATTCAAAAATACTTGTTGCCGCATATTAGTAATAAGAATACATTTACTTCTCTTCGACATCAAAAAGATTTTGGATAAAATATATAATTTGATACCATTTCACCTGCTAAGTTTTTTGATCAATAATAATAGATTTAATGGCTATTTTTTGTTTATTTAATTCATTGAAAGGCTGCATTTATGGTATGGCTCAGGCTCATATCCTAGATTATTTATGGCTCCTCCTTTTCTTTTTTCCTTTCCTGGTTTTGTGATGAGATAGTATAAACATTAGAGCAAGAAAAGTGATTGAAAAGTGACTTTTGTGAGATGTAAAAGTTAGGTTAATGAGTTCTTTACTCAACATTTATTGAATACAAAGAATACTCCTAATCCGGTTGTGAATGAATTGTAAAATTAAGTTGACATAAAAAACAATAAAGATGAACTAAAAATAGAAATATAACAGATCTTCATTTTCTTTTCTTTGACCTGCTTGAAAAGTAGCAGAATCTTTGCCAAATGTAACTGGTTTGATATTCCCCTTCTTACTAAACAACTGAATATACTAATAAATCAAATGTAACAACTTATAATATAATCAAGTATAACTCAATTAAATTCACATCTGTTAGCAATTAAATGAAGAATTTCTGAAACCCTTTACTCATTTTTCCAAGTGATAGTGCCATAAAGCTAGCTATGAACATCCCTTAGCTGCTGCTGTAACAATATCAGGTTGTGTTGGAGATTCGGGCTTCCTGAAATGAGAAAGTGAAAAAGTTATCGTATGAGCTAAAAGTAGTTTTCGGAATTATAAGGGTTTGTTTGATATTTGAAACATGATATTGCTTTAGTTAATTTGAATTATACAAGGACCACTGATGCAATAAACCTGATCATATTTGTTTATAATTTTTCTTACCTTCCAAGCAAATGAACGTTATAATAAAACATCAAGATCCTTCCTTTAGGGGCATATAAAAGAAATTTAGTGACAATCAAATCAATAGCTCTTTCAAACTTTGAACAGTTTTTAAACAATTACAATTACAGAGCTTCCAAACATGGTTAATTTTAGTTAAAATGTTGAATTTACCTCGCAAGATTGAATTTTGTTAACACAAAAATCAAATTTTTTGAAGAAGTATATGCAGAGACTTACACTACACGGGGCGTATAGCAGAAAGTGTAGGTGGCGCGTGTTCACTATCTGTACGGTGAGTAATATTAATTATTATTATTTGATGCCCCTACTCCAAACTCCATCAACTCTCACACCCGATTCATGGCAGTGGTGGTTGTGATTAGGAAAGATGAGCCTTCTTGGGTGGTGGTGGTGTCCGAGAGGTGAATTTGATTTTGGAATATGGGTGGCGGCAGCTGTTATTGGTCTGTATTAATAAAAATAAGATATTAGCTAGAGAGGGTAACAAAGTAATTGAGTAATGTTAATTTGATTTAAATGTAAAACAACCTAATTTATTTGGGAAGAAATATTCACGTGTCAACATTTGGGTATAAACAATGTAAATCATGATTTAAATGTGCATTATCCCTTTATTTTAATAGAAATTATTTTGGAGGAAGTTTATTATTAATTTGGAAAATTAATTATAGATAAATATAATAAAATATAATTATTTTAATTATAATTAGTTGTTAAGATAGTTAGGATAGAAAGGTAGTTAGCAGAGGATCCAAATCCAAAAAAAAAATTCTTTATTAAAAAGGTGCGGCAGAGAAACACGCTCCTTGCGGCGAGTGGGTCCGAGAACCCCTTTATGTTTGGGCAAACGATCTAAAAAGTCAAAGCGATTCAAACTCGTAACACGTGAGATTCTTACAGGCTGTAAGGTAAGGCTTTCCTACGTGGAAGTCGTTGAAGTCATCTTCAAACTGCTTATTTTATACGATCATCTTTTAACTGCCCTCCATTAACAATTTAATTGATCACATCCGTTAATTTCAAGTGACCACTAGCTATGGATTTGGGACTCACAGCTGTATATCAGCAAAAAGTAGTCAAAAAGCAAACGACCCCCCACTTGGATAGAAGTTGTACTAGTTTTGCATTTTGTTTTTTCATAATTATTTTAAGAATAAGATTAAAGATCACTATAAATTAATGATAAATAAAATAGATGAGAAGAGAAAAATTATATAATTTATTTAAGATTTTATTTAAGATTTTATTTAAATGTATTAAAAATTATTGTAATTTGAAATAATATATAATATTATTTTAATTTCAAGTATTGGTTGTTATTTTATTCTTTTATATCACTTTCTATGTGTTGTATTATATATAGTATTAAATAAATAAATTAAAAATTAAAAAAATTATTTAATTGGTGTATAAAATATATAAAATGATACATGGATGAAGAACAAAGAAAAAATTTAGGCCCTATTTTGTTTGTAAAAATAATGAGTATTTTCTGTTTTCATTTTCTATATTTTTCAGAATACTAATAAAATGTGTTTGGCTAGATTAAATGAAAACCGTTTTTAAGAAAAATTAAATGAAAACGCAGCTATATTAGAGAACGTGAAATCGACGTTTTCCATATTTTCTGAAAATATTGAAAATGAAAACGAGAACCATTTTCTGAAAATTTAATTTAAAAACAAAAATAGAAAATATTTTCACAAACCACACGGGGGCTAATTGTATTATTAGTAATGTTTACTAAACATTAAAATCATGATTGATAAAAATGAACTTTATTAGTTGTTGTTATAAATTATTATATTAAACGGATATACACCAACGATATACCCGATAAAATGGTAACATGTATAAGTGACTTGTTGTACAGCTGCGCAGCAACTTGAGCCTCGCAGCAGCTTAAATTAGTAGCTGCACAACTACTTACGATTTTCTATATATATATATAGTACGATATTCATATCATATTGTAACCATTCTGAATTCTACATATTAATAATACGAGATTATATGAAGATTAATAATACGAGATTATATTTCTCCATATTTTGAATTATCGTCGTTAATTTTATAATATATTATCGGCACGAGTCTCTAACGATTAAATAGTTAAACATATTTTTCATAAAGGATCACTACTTCCTACCATAACTCAATAAGCAACACTACATATTCGGTATGGATAACATTATTGAATAAGTTATGGTAAGTGTATTAATTTTGTTATATATATATATATATATTGATTAATATAAATATAAAATTAGTATTTCAGATGAATACATATTAGATATTTTTGTCTCCAATATTTCGCCATATCATGATAATATTCCCGAAATAATAATATCGTATGTTAATATTTTATGAATTAAGTATTCCAGATGAATACGAGAATTTCGCCATATCACAATAATATTCCTGAAATAATAATATCGTATGATTAATATTTTATGAGATAAGTAATCTAGATGAATACGAAAATTTCTATCTCAAATCACGGTTATATACCAGGAGTAATAATATT
Organism: Nemophila menziesii; assembly: GCA_029959085.1. Classification (NCBI taxonomy): domain Eukaryota; kingdom Viridiplantae; phylum Streptophyta; class Magnoliopsida; order Boraginales; family Hydrophyllaceae; genus Nemophila; species Nemophila menziesii. The sequence goes on along the minus strand of JARWIR010000013.1, from coordinate 11,215,058 downwards.
GTGAGCAAAGGTTTTTCTTAATATGATGAGTTAAAATTATATTTTCTTGAAAGTGAGAAAAATTAGAAATCACTAATTTAAAATCATGATTTATGTTCACTAACCAACTTTTATTACCCGAAACGAATAGATAATATTCCTTGAAGTGAATATAACAACTTGTAATATATATATATATATATATATATGAAAACAGATGTGTTGGTGGCTAAAATCCAGTGGATTATACGTTGTATTCACAAGCTAAAAATTATTCCCTGAAGTGAATGAAAATGCACTTCTGGAAGAAACTTAATTTTGTACTTGTAATTAATTTATGATTTATATTATGTTTTATTATTATAATAAGATTGTGATTTATATTATTTTGACGAAATTTCATTTCCTGAAGCGAATGGAACTTTGTTCCCTGGAGTGAATAAAAACGCGTTTTCAAGAAAAATTGCAACGTCTTTCAATATATTTGGAATTGACGTCTTGATGATCCGAACTCCAGTAAAGGTTACGGTCATTAAATATTTTATTCTTGATTATTAGTAGTCTGAATACTACAAATAAATAAATTTCTTACCACCAGACGTGGAATAAAAAGAAATGTCACGCAACTACGCAAGTGAAAGTTATAGAAAATAAGTTAACACGAAATGATAACCATGAATGTTATCGATATAGTGGAGCTATATTTTGGTCGCATACCGGTCGTATGCTAAACCATTTGGTCGATCTTAATAAATGTTTTGGATGCCTAAAAGTTATGTTACCTTGTGGTACATAACTAAAATTATTAGAGGATTTTGGTTTAAGTAAATCATGAAGAGATTTACTAAATTTAAAGATATTTTCGGAAATGAATATGTTGTATAAACAAAAAGTGTCCATAACAATTTATATCTTTGCATTATTTTTGAAAGTCACACCATAAGTGTGTACTATATCTTCGCGGTTGTACTATATACATATTTAAGCAGTTGAAATGCACATTGTGCAAAAGCAAAGATATCACGATCCAAAGAATTTTATATTATGACATGATCGACTTGGTCATCTAGAGACAATAAGTCAAATAATAGGAAATTCACTTTGACTCAACTTAAAAGAACCAGAAGTTTCTTTTGTCGATTGACTACCCATATGTTTAATGTTCTCTAGTAAAATCGACTATGAGACTATTTCAACCGACAGTTGAAATTTATACTATATTTATTTCTCTTTCTATTATTTGATATCTTGAACACCTAAAAGGTGATATCTTTAAAACACGTCTTGCAGAATGTTATTTTGATGAGATAATTTAGGAAGAGACATCGCAACCTGAAGTATTGCGTGAGATATCGTGGAATATAATTCATTATCTCATCTCTATCTACGAACTAAAGAATCAAAACTTGAAGTTCAAAAGACAATTCATTTGTGAAATATTGTAAATAATATACGGAATGCATTCATGAACAAAAGAATGTTGTAAAATCCTATAAATCTACTGTTAACGCTCCAGTAGATTATTGTCCTAGAAGGACATATAACAAATATGTCAGCGAATGAATTTAACCAACGCATGAAGCATGGTAAACTTAAAATATATCTAACCAGCGTATGAATTGTGGAGAATCTATAATACATCTAACCATCGCCTGAAGCGTAGTAAACATGTAATGTATCTAACCAATGCATGAAGCGTAGTAGACTTGTAATGCATATAACCAACGCAAGAGGCATGATTGACCTGTCGAATTAGAATATACCATGCCCTGAAGAAGGAAATCTCATGAGTAAATGATGACTAAATGTTAAATCGTGTGGAATGTGCACATCCACATTATATGACGGGAATTATTGAGCCAGCTACTACTGGAATATGCATTACTCATAAATTTTGTAGTGGTCCCTGAAGTGACTGGGGTAATAAAGATAGGTTATGTAAATTATTTATCTATTGGAAATATATGAAACCGTGAGACGGTTAATGAGATTGATATATTTTCTTTGAACTATGGCTTGAAATAAATAATGAGGATCCCCTAAACCACAAAGTGGTAAAAATTGTCGACAATTAATGAAATGGACATACAATTTATTAAATCTATAATCCGACTTGTATCACATAAGTTCCTGCATAAACCAAGAATTGATTATGAGGAGACGTCCCTATTCTCATGTTATGGATACAATGACATTCATATTTTACTTTTAGAAAACTCTTGCAGAGTTTACTATGATAAGGAAATAACCGAGATAAATGTCATGATTCTTGGATTGATATCAATGATATTGATGAACACGTGTGCTCGAAGCACAAGTGCCTGAAGCATGATAAGTGCCCGAAATACTTAGAGTGTATAAATATATTAAATTCTCGAAGAACGAGAAAAGCCTGGAGCATAAAAGATTCCCGAAGAATATAAAGTGCATAAATCATAAAAGAGTATTTTATATAACAGGTAGCCGTTAGAATGGATTACTTTCTCACAAGAACGGTATTATTTTATGATGAGATTGTATCATCCTGTAAATTCATGAAGAAGATTCAAGAAATAGAAGATCAGTTCGTGAGATGTCAAAGTATATTTAAACAAATTTGCCCAGGCGAGAATCCAACAGATTTATCAACTAAAGCTATATTATACTTATGTTGAATTATGGTCTTGAAAATGTATTATGTGATTCAATGTAATTATTGTTATAACGCGTGTTACAATGATGGGGAGACTATACTTGTGCATTGTACTCTTTTTCCTTCACTAAGGTTTTTTCCCACATGGTTTTTCTTAGTAATGTTTTAACGAGGCATGCCAAATATCTAAAAATGACAATATACTCCTCCCTATGTCAATCTACTGTTTATTCACATTTATGATCAGGTGAGAATCCAACAGATTTCTTCACTAAATATTTACCAACAACAATATTCAAGCTACAAGCCACCCATAAAGAAGGCATTATAAGAAAAAATTGATTTCGCAATGATGGGGAGAATATATCGACATTTTGTACTCTTTTTTCCTTCACCGTGGTTTTTTCCAAAGGGTTTTCCTAGAAAGGGTTTAACGAGGCAGGCTGAATATATGTTACACCCTCCAAGAAATTATGTACTCTTTTTCCTTCATCAAGTTTTGTCCTAATGTGTTTTCTTGACAAGGTTTTAACGAGGCAATCATATATCATATATATCTCACTTTAAACTTTTGTTGGTAATATCCAAGGGAGGGTGTTATAAATTATTATATTAAGTGGATATACACCAACGATATACCCGATAAGCGAAGTATAGCTGCGCAACAGCTTAAGCTAGTAGCTACACAACTACTTACGATTTTCTATATATAGTACGATATTCATATCAAATTGTAACCATTCTGATTTCTACAGATTAATAATACGAGATTATATGGAGATTAATAATACGAGATTATATTTTAACCCAACGGGTCTTGGAGACACCTTTATAGACCCACGCACCCCCACCAATCCACTATTCTTACTAAATGTCACAAATAATATTTAACACTATATGCCAATTTTTATCAAAATCCCTCTATATATTAAATTATTCATAATATTTTTTAAGCCCTAGTATATTTATTTCTTCCTTCATCACCTCTCATATGTCCTCTCCGCTCATGCGTGTTTACAAACCATAACATTTTCTCTTTCTTCTCTTTGTTCTCGAGCTCACCTCCTCTTTCTTCTCTCCGTTCTTGAGCTCACATCCTCCTAGTTGTAGTAGTTTTCTCCGTTTATGAGTAGCTTTCTCCAAGAAGCAACAACCTTCTTTGTCTTCGAGTAGCTTTCTCAAAGAAGCAACAAATACAACCGTCGATGTAGAAGAAGACAACAGTTTCACGAGTTGCTCGAAGAAGACAATAGTTTCATGGCGAAGAAGAAGACGGAATCTTCACGAATCTACCATGGCTACCGTCAAGAGTTGAGTAACTCACAAACTCACCAGCCATTGAACACTACACAGATTTATTGACGCGGCTGAACAGGTCCATGGCCTTGATCCAACGAAGAAGCTATTATTTGAATCTTGACTAGTTTTAATGGAGCACTCGGGTGAGCTTGGTTTCCATGGCAGATCTCTTTCCATGGTGGCAGTTCTATGGACGAAGGTGAACAGATCCATGACCTTGATCCGACAAAGAATCTGTTATTCGAAGTTGTTCGTAATTTCGACGAGGAGCTTTTCGAAGCAGCTTCTATTCCAACTAGTTTTAATGGATTATTCAGGGAGCTCGATTTCCATGGCAATCCTGCTTCCATAGTGGGACACTCAGTAAAATGAAGGATTTTGAGAAAAACTGTAGAAAAAACAATGACACCAGCAATGACGTCGGAGGTGACATTAGCGTTACGTCAACATGCCTTAACAACATATTTTTTTAAGGAGTTTTGGACAATTTAACTTGTGGAGTGAATTTTATGATATTTAGTTATTATTGTGTTTCTCCCTTATTAAATGTATTATTATTATTTTGTTAATGGAAGGAATTTTTATGGATTATTCATTTGTTACTCAGTGATTATTTTATGAGTACTCAGTAATTTATGCATCACAGTCAAAGAATTTACTGAGCATACTCAATGAATTTCTAAGTATGAATTTGCTGATTATACTCTGATTTTTTGTACTTAGTGAATTCGTCTAAGTACACTTAGTAAAATCTCTGACGGTTGTCGGTGGGTGGTGGTCGGAACTGGAAAGTATCGATTCTTAGTGAGTTGATACTCATTGAGTCACTAAATTGGTGGTTCATGTTGATACTACTTGTTTTTTTGTCTTTGTGTGACTTTTGTTTTACTAGAGTATATTTTAGTATTTGATCACCCATAAGATTGAGTGGTGGCTTTTTAAGGAAAAACTAGCCACATGTTACGTATAGGCCACTAAATTTGTCTCCAAAATACCATATGTCAATCAAGCATAATTTTTTTAATGACAAACAACGACTTACCGAAATAAACCAACAGTTAAAAAGGAAACCCGTGTCATAAAAGTGAAATTTGGGGAATAAGTGGACATATTTTAAGGGGAAATTACTTTTTACAGCCCACAGCTATAGTGGGTTTCTAATTAAAATCCCAACCCCAACCAGTCCTTAACTAGTCCAACTAGATGAGGTCAAATACCGAAATACCCCCCAAATCCTTAAGCCACAGTGAAACACACAAAAACCACCCCCAAACCCCATTAAGAACACGAACCATCACCCACAACCTCTCTTCACTCTCTCTCTCTCTGCAGAATTCAACCCACCCCTCTCTGCTCCTCTCTCTCTCTCTCTCTCTCTCTCTCTCTCTCTCTCTCTCTCTCTCTCTCTCTCTCTCTCTCTCTCTCTCTCTCTCTCTCTGAAGAAACCCATCTCACCCCTTTCGTCACAGCAACACCACCAACAATATCCCCACTATCTTTCCCTCTCTGCTGCTTTCTACCACCGTGAAAACGACTGCTTTTTGTGGACTCTCCCTGCAAAGACCGCCGCGAAGACTGCCTTCTCGTCGCCAATGTTCCTTCTCGTTGCCGCACTCAAACTAATGCCGCCTCTGTTGCACACCACCGCTCCAACGCGTGACCTCGCCACCCCACCACCATCACCATTTTTCACCAGATCTCGAAGCTATTCTTCACCGTCGAAGCGATTCCTCTCCAGATCTAACTGCTGCTTCACCCTCGCTATCCCCTTCCCACCGCCATCACCGTGCGTGGATCTAGTAGCAGATGTGTTTTTTTATTAGTGTCGAACATTATGGGGCCAGGCCCAATATGTTGTTTGGGTCTGATGGGGCCAGCCCCAGATAGTTTTGTTGGTGACAGGTCCAGGCCCAAAATATATTTAGTGTTGGTACTGGGGCCAGCCCACTATAGTTATTGTTTGCAATGGGGCCAGCCCGGTATGGGCGATAAAATGTTTTGTATAGTGTATATTTGATCCAAGGAGTTTTAGCTATTTATCTTGTGTTTTTTTTGTTCCTACAGCCCACATGAGTTAAAATTCATTTTGTGTTCAAAGGCCAGCTTTGTTCTTTATGGGTACAGACCCAACTAATTTTTGTTCTTGATGCGCCAGCACATATAACTATGAAACTTGACAAAAAGGGAATAAGCGAATCAAGATAAAAAATTATCATGGGTACGGACCCGTACCGATGTAGAACAAGTAGGGGTGGAAATCAGAAGGAACAGATCGGAAAAAGGGTATTTCGAAAAAATTCCAATTTATTTCGGAATAGATTTTTTCCGTTTCAATTCCTATCTAATTTTTCGGAATTGGGTAAAACAATTCCTAATTCGGAATTTCGGAATTTCTGAATTTACCGAAAATTCAGAAATTTCGGAACTTTTGGTTCGGAAAATTCGGAAATTTGAGTTGGCATTTCGGGATTTTTTGTTCGAAAATTGCGGAACTAAGGGTTATAAATCAGAACACTAGTTTAAAACTTACACGAAGAGTTACAGTATTCAAAAACTAAACTTATAAAACTTACATGAAGAGTAATAATAGTTAAAAACTAAACTTTTACTCCCTCTGTTCCACTTAATTTGTCCACTTAGCTTTTCACATATATTAAGAAACATAATAAATGCGTTCACCATTACAAAAATACCACTAATAAAGTATCTTGATATCTTAAATGTGTATTGGAAATATAATTTTCAATATTTTAATAAGGGTAATAGTGGAAAAAATAGGAAAAAAGTGTCTTGAACTCCTAAGTGGACAATATATTTGGAACATTATTTTTAGCAAATGGATAATTTCAGTGAAACAGAGGGAGTAAAACTTACATGAAAAGTAACCGTAGTTAAAAACAACAATTCTAAACCAATATCAGTTTTCCAATTACAAGTAAAAACAAATATTGCAAAAATGTCTTGGAATGATCCTGCAATATTACATGTTTCAAGGACCAATGAAACAGGCCATTGATTTTCATGTTTCAAATATTCCATGCAATACTATTTTGAAATATAATTTATAATTCGGTAATATAATTTGGAAATAAAATCGGATCAGAAATATAATTCGGAAAATAAAATCGGATCGGAAAACCCGGAAATTTCAGAAATTTATATGTAGTTCCAATTCCGATCCGATTTTTTTGGAAAAATCGGAAATCGGAATTTCGGAATTTCGAAACCTTAAAAATCTGTTCCGAAATCGAAATTTTCGGATCGAAAAAGTCGGAAATCGAAATTTTCGAATTCGATTTCCACCCCTAAGAACATGGTTAAAAAAGTAAAAATAGAAACCAAAAACTTAGAATTTGGATTTTAAAAATATTTCTTTATAACTAGAATTTTAATAGTCCATTTAAGAACTCAGTTTGTATTTTCCTCATATTTTAACAATAAGGAACCATCAGTTAATTGTGAAGTAAATTTAAGGGGACGGTGGAAATATTTTTCCTATTTTGTATCTACATACATTAGCTTAGGAATATATCCATTGAGCCGGGGTGAAATATTATACTAAGAAAAAGTGTTACCATCTTCAAAGTAGTTAAAAGATAGCTACAAAAGCAACTTTTAATTTTTTGTTCTTTTCCATTAGATGTACATGGCTTAAACCTTTACTTTCTTGTTTCTCTTGGTTATTAAGCATAATGTCATTATTTATTTCTCGGGCCATGGTTTAGTTAATCGCATTAAGAGTGAAAGGGACTTTAGATTTGTCAAGTTGTTCTCTATTCAATGCTGTAGACGAAAGTGTAATAAGCTAATTAATTTGGCAATATCACAAAAGTTTGTCACATTTGAAATATTTGGTTAATTTCCTTTAGTGTATAATAACTTTAACACTGAACCATGTCAAGCTGTCTCCTTTATCGCGTTAAGTAAATTATTCGTACTTAGTATCCTAAAATGTTGTAATAAATCCATGTACATTATTGTACGGTCGGTGTACATATCTATCCAAAATCATGAACCAGATGTTGTAAAGCTATGTATCTTAGCTACACGACAAAACCATAATAATGATAACATCAAGCTTAATTATGTTTTACACTCAATTCATTGAATTAGACCAAAACAATGTTAAGGGCTTCTTGACATCATCATCACCTTTATTCACCAAATTTTTCATTGAGTATAAAGTAAAAATAGGGTTTTGATTGAATGAAGAATGTGATGTGATTTTTATTGAAAATATAGGGTTTAGTGGATTAGTGTAATACTCAACAGTATTTGTATGATAAGCAATGACAAAAAAAAAAAAAAAAAAAATTGTATGATAAGCGCTTTTCCTTTTTGTTTTTTGTTTTGGTACATTGGAAAGCCACTAGATTGGATAAGCGCTTTCAAAGTGCACAAATTGATGTATTTATCATATATATAAATATAGAATAAAATGATTTTTAATTATCATAATATTAAAATGATATATTTAAAGGTCAAACTTTTATTCAAAATTAGATAGTCCAATAACTAGTATATTATAGGGAAAATGACCCAAAAAATCAAAATAATATTATTTTCATCCCAATAACATCAATGACAAAATTTCTTCCCAATAACATCATCAATTGAATTATTTTATACATTATTTGACTATACTATCCCTACTATACATTATTCGTCGCGTTGACGGGATTACGGGAATCGTCGGGTGATGGGAATCGTCGGTGACGGAAATCGTCGGTGACGGGAATCGTCGGTGACGGGAATCGTCGGTGACGGGAATCGTCCGTGATGGGAATCGTCCGTGACGGGAATCGTCGTGTGACGGGAATCGTCCGTGACGGGAATAGTTCTTATGGTGTAAGGGTAAATATGTAATCTTATAATAGTAAATTAATGGATGATTCTTTGGGGCAAGTATAATATTATTTTGATTTTTTGGGGCATTGACCCTATATTATATCTACTAATTATATTAATAATATATGTATTATTTGATTAAGTAAATAATTATTGTTATTGTTTATTCAAAGTTAAAATATAGGGTAAGTGTGATGATTGGGTAATAACAATGTTAAACCAATCAGATAGAATTTTTTTTATAATCTTTTTGATCGAATGAAGAATGGAATGTGATTTTTATTAACAATATAGGATTTAGTGGATTAGTATAATATTAACCAATATTTGTATTGCGTTAAAAAATAATTGGAGTGTACAAACTGATGTATTTATTAATAGATTAATGCTCAAGAATCCTGTCATGTTAGTTTTTATTTCTTCTCACTATAGTCGTTATTTACTTTTCCACGAAAGGCATCATACATTTAATTCTTTCTCTTTTACCTTTTTTTTTACCACAACCGCCGTCGATCTTCTCTATATCTTCTCTACTTCTAAATCATTTTTCTAACTGCAAACATCACCGGTAAATTATGATCCATCACAACATCTAACCTTGATCTTGTTCCAATCATAAAAAGTGTGAAAAATCCAAAATTGAGAGATTTTAAGATCAAATAACTTATAATTTAACGTTTAAACAAAAAAAAATGAACTTTTTACCTAGATTAAATTTTGACATAGCCAATTCTATTTTCATACTCATAGCGAAATTGCTAACTTGTATCATTGAACCTCCTGCAAGAGCCTGTTAAGTGTACATAGATGATTAACTTCATATAAAGATTAGGTAAAATTGCACTATTGGTCTTCGTTAAATTTTAACATAGCCATATCTACTTTTATGCTCAGAATCATGCGAAATATACATGTATTATAAACTAACATTGGAAAACATACCCCCAATAACTGGATTACTAAACAAAAACGCCGCAAAAAAAGAAGTAGTTTGAGTTTTCAAAGTTTTGAGAATTTTCAAAACTCAAATTATTATTTTTGTGGCTTCATGTTTGCATTATTAAAATATATTTTAGTTCTTTTTAGTGTTTATGAATAACGACGATAAGTATATATCATAAAATATAATTATATATATAACACTATATGTTTGTAGATTATGAACAAAAATATAGTAAAAAAAGAGCAGTTTGAGTTTTGAAAAGATTCTCAAAACTCAACATTTTGAGTTTTGGGAATTTCCCTTAACTCAAATTGTGTGTTTTTTAAATTCTTTGTCTGATGCATATTATTTAAGTGTTTTGTTTTTAAAATAATTAATTACTCGTTTTTTATGGTACCTTTGTACAATTTCTTAATGTATCCATTAAACTATTTTGTTGCCGTCAGTTAGAAGCGAACTCAAACTACCTTAGGAGGTTAAAAAATACAGTATTTTTTCGAGATAGTTGACAAGGCTGCAGGGTTTGTTGAGCATTAACCCTTTATTATATATAGATATTGAATAACATGATTTCCAATTATTATAGCATTAAAAAAAATATGTCAAAGGGTAAAATTTTCATTTAAAACTGGATAATCCAATAGCTATTATATTATACCCATTAATATTATTAACAATACAAGTGTTATTAGATTAGGTAAATAATTATTATATATATTTTATTCAAATTTAAAACATGGGGTTCGTGTGTGTCATTATAGTATTGAGTAATAACAGTATTAAATCATCCAATATTGGATGGAAGAACTTCCCTATATTAAATATTGTAACATAGCAAAAACAATGAATAAACATACATGACATAAAGTTTTTTTCTCACAACACGTAGCATCTGATATTATTAAAAACAAATATAGATAAGAAATTTCAAAGGGGAAAGATTGGAATATAAAATAAAACTAAATTCAAAAAAAGAAAAAGACACTTAATTAAAAGACAAACTAAACACAACGACTCTCTTAACAATCAAATCAGTGACATGATTTTAGATCTCCTAACCCACATAGAGCTTAATCATGATACGAGTTAAAAGATACTAATTTACACATATTATGAATAATATAGAGTTTAAATATGAATATGATGATAATGATAATACCAATAAGTATATAAGAATTAAAATATGTATACATACTAACGGATAATGACTGGACCCCAACCTTTAATCTCATTTCCTATTCCTATAGGATACCGACTATTGTTTTTAAGAGGAAGATTATTGTAAGTCTTGTAAAGGAGAAGGGTTAGGGTGGGGGATAGGACAATCAAGAAATAATCCTTAATTGAACATTTAATCAAAGACATACTATTAGTTGAAATCTAATCAAGTAAGTTTAACAAATTCTAAAGGATTATACACTAGGATACAAGATAAGTTTGTTAAAAGAAAGATGCAATTCGAACATAAAGAGTTTAATCAATAAGGTATTAGTTCAAAAACTTCTACTCCCTCTATTCCACAAATAATGTAAACTTCGTTCTTTGCACATATTTTGAAAGATAATAAATGCATACACCACTACAAAAATACCCCTCATAAAGTGTCTTGATATTTTAAATATGTATTTAGAAATATAAATATTAACTCCCTCGGTCCACTTTTATTTGTCCTTCTTTCTAAAAAGAGGTGTCCAACAATATCTTTACATTATCAAGATATTTTTTCCCCAATTTTTCTAATATCACCCTTAATTAATTAACTAAAAGTAATGGTGCAATAAATAACATTATACTTGATAAATAGGGGTAATATAGTAAAGAGGGGGTGTATTTAATATCTTTTTTAATCCTTGTGCCACAAAAATAGGACAAATAAAAATGGACGGATGGAGTAATATTTTAGTAAGGGTAATAGTGAAAAAGTTGGAAAAATTCGTATTGAGATCCTAAGTGGATAATATTTTTTGAGCACTATTTTTAGTAAGTGAACATTATTTGCGGAACATAGGGAGTACAAGGCAAATAATCACATACTTAGAGGGTCATGCAATGATAATAATTACAGTTTGATAATCAAGATAATCATGCATATACAAAGTAAAATGTAAAGAGATAGGGATACGAGATAGTCAGACACACACACGTTTTTGGATGGTTTGACTCCCAAAGATCTAGTCCACCACTTAATAAATCACCCTTAGGATTTTAAGTTTGTCCACTAAACTTCTCGTTTTTCTCAACGATGAAAAATAAAACTAATACACCGTGATTTTTACCGGGCTCAATCACAATCATCACACATGATTTTTACAGGTTCAATAACTAAATTAATTGTGACTTTTAAGGGCGCAACCCTCAAACAACTTCGATAAGATAAAGTCTTCTCTTCTTTAAAGAGCTAACAAGCCTATCCTCTAATATCATAACCACCCTTCAAAATTCGAGTTAGAGCGTACATGTTTATGAATGAAGACAACAATGATAGATAAACTCTTAGAGAGTTGATATCATAGTGAAAAATATAACTACTATTGAGTGGATATAACCATGAAGTGCATCAAGTTTTCAGTGATATAAAAATGAAGAATTTAGCTTGAGTCTTGAAATCACTTGTGGGATGAACCCTTTGATGATATGAAAGTTGTGTCTCACAGTTATATGTCTATTTGAAAATAAAATTCTACGAACTGGCTCGAATAGGCGGTTCGCTTTGTCGTAAATGAAAAACTGATCTGGTTCATTAACGGTAGGATCTTATGTGGCATCTTTGATTGATGACTAGATATTTGAGATGGTTTTGTATTTTTCTACATCAGAATCCCTATTTTTGTCTAAATTTGGATACTATAACTGAATCAGAAATCTGTATTGATTTGGAGAAGGGTAGTCAGTTCTTCTTGTCTTGTACATTTAATAGATTTTGATTCGTCACTCAAATACCAAAACTTCCTTTATAAGATATGTTTAAAATGTTGTTTTAGGGAAACTTTTAGTTCGTGACATGTCCAAATTCACATCACACGAGAGGTTATGACATAAAACATGTTCATTAGATGAGAAAGTGTATGTACATGTTTGTGCATAGAAGTTATACTTATATACTTTTGCTCTTAACATTTTAAATGTTCTAATAATTCATATAAGAAAGTATGTAGTTTAATATTTTATCAAATTCAGTACGCATTTAAAGTTGTGCTCTAAAAAGTGTTCAACTTAAATGAATGCACATGTATCACACATGAAGATGATTATGATGTTTTTACTTCTAACATATGATGTGTTCTAGATGTGAAAATAACGATTTTGTATTTTATTATTTTGTCTAACATAATGCACATAACATATTATAATTTAGAATATGTTCAACTCATATAAATGCACATAAAATCTAAAACGTGATTAAAATGGGTGAAAGTGTTAAAACATGATTCAGCTGGTATAATCATGCTTGGATGCTTTATCTAGATGTAAGACTTATTGCACTGAGAAATCATCCGGTTATGCAATTTGTAACTAAATTTTTTAAGAATTTGTCATATTAAAACAACCTAAAAAAGGGGCAATGTGCCAACGTTCTCCCTATTTTTATAATGACAAAATCCTACACAACTACACTCTGAAAATAATATGCAACACAATATATATGTGGAATTTTAATGGCATGACTACTCCTCACATAGTGCATATATGATCAAATGATACGTAAATCACATATGAAGTCCTTCAAGGCACAATCCCCCCTCATACAAAGCACATATCTCAATACAAGTTATGTGACCTCAGAGTCATGGTTAGAATATGTAAAATATGTAACAATTAGTGTTAGGAATATATTATTTGATAGGCACAAAATTGCAACATGTCTTGAAATAGGAATGTAGAATAAAATAGATCATATAGATCATATAAGCGTTGTATTTCTAAGTATGACATCTCTCCTTCTTTGTCTTCATAAAATATAGGGAGGGCTATATATACAAATTAAGCCCAATCAAGTGAATAGAGATATATTAATCCAGATGAACCTAAGAGGAAGGATATGCAAGATAATTGTGGAAACTCAAATAAGAGGGAAATGATGATCGCAAAAACCTATGTATGAATGAGACGCAATCTTTCTTCAAACACAAATTCCACGTGATAAGTTCTCAAACGAGACTAATTAGCCAAACAAGAAAATTAAGATATCTAGAAATATAAGGCAAGTATAAAATAAAAAGATATCATTAAAAACTGAGTTAGTATCATAAAAATGCGTTTTTGATGAGTTTGGAAAGAGAGAGCCAAATTTGTATACGATAAAAAAAATTACGAAACCGGTTTTCCAGTTTGAACAAATTGGAGTTTCGATTTGTGATTTCAGAAATTTTAGATTTTGCACTAAATGTACTACGAATTTCAAAATCATAATATCATCCTCAAGGTTTTCGTAATTTTTTTTAATCCAAATAAAAATACATAAGCAAGACATGGAAAGAATTTTTAAAAATTACATTTTGAAATCCCAAAATTTTGAGGATTTTTTTTATAAATAGGCTCTTAGACTATTTAAAACCGTTAAAATTATCCAAAACTTTTGCAACTAGAGTTTAAGCAATTAAAACACATGGGAGTATTAAGAAAATAAAAAGCAATGACTAAACATTAAACCTTAAACCTTAACCTTAAATCTTAAACCTTAATTTTGACCTAAATCTTACAAACTTTAACCTTGACCTAAACATTGACCTAAACCTTAAAAATAACTTTAACCTTGACCTAAACATTGACCTAAACTTTAACCTTAACCTTAACCTTAACCTTAACCCTGCCTTATCCTTAACCTTAACATAAACCTAAACTTAAACTTTAACCTTAACCTTGATTTTCATCCAAGAAACCTGGATTCAATTCTCGTCAATAGAATTAAAAAAATCTTGAGTATTTTCAGACACAAATTTTACCTAGTATACTTAATAAATTATCTTAATATCTTAACTATTTATTAAAAATATATATTTTAATATTTTAATAAAGGTAAAGTAAATCTAAAAAATTAAAAACTGTTCCAATTTTTTAAAATGGACAAGTATTCATAGATAACTATTTTATAATCTTATATAGTAAAATTTGAAGAGAGACCGTTATTAAAATAACTTTTTACTTTGATTTATGTAAAATAAAATTCCATTATGTATTTTTTTTGTTACATAGGAGAGTTATTTTTCGGATTTGATATCATTGACACGGTTTGAACTTATACCGTCTAAATGGATGACGAAGGCTCTGGCTACTTGGGATTGGAATTCCTATATGTATTCTACTATCTTAAAATGAAATGAAAAGAAAAGAAAAGAGAGTAACAGATCTCTGGAAAACAATAATCAGATATTTAGACATATAACAACTGGTGCGCATATACACAAGTACAATAATAATTGTGGTTACAAATAAAACCCCTACCCACATCACACGAGGTAATTTCCAAGAACCAACCAACCAACCCACCTTACTTTTAATTTGTCCTTAAAAAATCCCATAAACAAAATGCACACACCCTCCAATAATATTTTACTACTACTATATTAAACAATACAATTCTTCTCACCTATATATACCCCACTTGCTCTTCTTCACATCAAACAGCCCCACCATATATTAATCTCAAACACCAACAAATCCATCCATCTAAAAATGGAAGTTTTTAATAGATGTTCATCAACTACATCATCATCATACAACGATTCATCTTCATCAGATTCTTCGCAAGGAAAGGGTTTACGCGATTTCAACAAACCAGAGAGAATAAAAGGTCCATGGAGTGCTGAAGAAGACAAGATCTTAACAAAGCTTGTTGAGAAATATGGTGCAAAGAATTGGTCTTTGATAAGTAAATATATAAAGGGTCGTTCTGGAAAATCTTGTAGGTTAAGATGGTGTAATCAGCTTAGTCCTAACGTGGAACATCGTCCATTTTCAGCAGCTGAAGATGAAGCTATCATGGCTGCTCATGGTACATATGGTAATAGATGGGCTACTATTGCTAGGTTATTACCTGGTAGGACTGATAATGCTGTCAAGAATCATTGGAATTCTACCTTAAAACGAAGGTACTATCAAAATCAACAACAAGGTCAAGATCAATATCAAAAGCAAAAAGAACATGTTTTTAATATTGTTGATTTGAACAAGACTTCATCAATCTCAATGTCATGCATGGACGTTAATTATAGTAATGCAGACAATGCTACTTTAAGCAACAATTATCATGAATTTGACCCGATGACCACATTGTCATTAGCGCCACCGGGAATGGGTGGTGGTCATGGTGGTGGCGGAGGCCATGAGATAACGGAGAGGCGGGAGGAGGAGACTTTGCCCAACGGGTTTTGGGATGCTATGAGGAGTGTTATTGCCAGGGAAGTTAGGGAGTATGTTACGTCTTCGTTTCCGGACACTTCCTCGGGATTTCATTAGAATGATAATAAACTTTAAAATTCGAATGAGAATTAATCTCCTCATTATGTCGGGTTCTTATTTATAATCTATTAATTTCAGCTATAATTAAATTGATGTTTTCTTTGAGGAGAACTGAAAAGCTTAATCTTGAAGGACTTTCTATTGTTTGAGCAACTTAATTCGCCACGTGAAATGGCTGATCGAAATCATATAATCTTTATTTTTTTCTTCTACTTTCTAATGTTAGCTAGTGGTCACACCAAATTATTGATACTCTTTTTTTTATGTCAGTGTACTGTTAGTACAGTATATTTCAAGGAAATCAATAGTAGATTACAAAGAACAATATCTTTATACAGGATTGTACAAAATTAACCAGCTAGGAACAATTCGTGAATCTACTGTGTTTCAATTTTTGGGGGAAAAAGTATAATTCATTTTTAAAGTAGCCAACAATTTATATTTTACTTTAGTTTAAAGGTGATTATTAAGAAAATATCCTTAAAAACTTGAGAAAAGCTTCTTTTTCCAATAAACCACCTAACAATTATTTGTTTATTACTACTATCCACCAAACTCTAATACATTACTCAAATACCATTTTATATTTAATATAAAAAGCAAATAACAATTAATCAATATTATACCGCAATATCTGAAATTCTCTCTATTCCTCTTTTATTTCTTTCCCTCTTGTAATTTCGACCACTAACTATTGTTAGAGACAAAAAACGTCTTCTCCCAGTGTCATGATAAGATAACATGATGTTACGACTGGATTAACTCCTTTCATTATAATGCAATGTGAATGGGGCAAACAAACATGAGTGTCAGCATCACGAGATCAAGACTCCCGATGACACTCTAATGCTCAAAGCCTCAAATCATTGAAGGTTTATGATGGAACCCAAAATAGATTTTGGTGATGAAAAGTTGTCAAAAAGATTAAGATATTGCGGTGTAAAAAATTAATATGAAATTAGTTACATTAACCGTCTTTAGAAAGACTATATGTAGTCATGAAATCGTCATTTGACCGTTTGTGAAGTGTGTGCCTAGTTGACTGAAGGTTAATCTAGTTAGCTTGTATGTCATATTATGTAGTGAATTTACTCATGTCGTGTGTAGTGTCTCTGATCATGGCCAAATACTTTTGAGGCCATGTGAGTTGGGATTCCTAGTGAAGGCAGTTTGAACATGAAAGTTATTTCATGAGAACCAAATGATCGTCCCATTTACCTGAGACTTAAGTGACCTATTAGTATGACATAAGTGTCTTATACTAAAAAAGGCTCAAATCAATAACATTGCTCAACAACGTGGTCTTAAAAAATTTGTGTCTTGAAAATAAAATAAAAAGATTCAAGAGTTTGACGTGTTGGAATGCAGTATTGGTGCTATTGTTAGTAAAAGGTGAGTATAATCGAGTAACGTCAAAGGTCTATTGGAGAACATCTTTAAAATGATATGGACAAGACAATTCAATCTTTATTGGATAAAAATAATGTTATTAAAAATAAGCTAAAAGAGAGGTTTGGCACAAACTATCATTTGAGCCGTCGTATCTAAAATATTGTTTGATGTGATAAACAAACCAACCAAGTTTCCAAACTTTTTAAAATGATGTTAGAGAGTATGGAAGAGCCTTTCAAGCACCCACTTACCACAATATCAGAAATATCTTACTAAAAGAGTTGACAATCGATACAAAGAAATTTGTTGATGAATTTAGAGTTCATTGGAAGATATTCAAGTGTTTTATAATGTCCGACTTTTGGACTGATCGAATAGGTGGATCCTTGAATATCTTCTTGGTTACTTGTCCAGAGTGTACCTTTTCCCAAAATCCATTGATACTTAAAAGCATATTAATGATGCAAGGTGATTGTAGGGAATTTGTTAAGGTATAAAAAATTATCCCTATTTCAAAATTAAGTTTTTGTTTCTATCTTAGATATTTTTACTAACTTAACTTTTGTTTCTTTACCTTTGTAGTTAATAAATATATAAATTTTCCCCAGATACAACAACATCCTACCATATTTTGGACTACTTATGTCACATATTGTATCAATCTAATGTCGCAAAATACTAATAGAAAGGTTGCCAAAGATAGAGGGCATACTATCGAATTCTAGAGCCATACATGTATATATTCATAATCATGATCTATTGTTAAGTATGACGCAAAAGTTAACTGGTATAAGAGAGTTGCACATATCGTGTGAAACCTGGTTTACGACTAAATTTTACACATTAAAAAGTATTCATGTAAATAAGTCTCAATTATAATTTTATTATATAACTAAACTATGGAAAAACTCAAATGTCAAAAAACTATTGAATTGGGATAAACTACATATTTCATTCTCTTATATGAAACTCGGTATAATCAATCTAATTTAGCTTTCTAATGTTAGAGATCTTAGACTATAGTAAGAAATTTTCAAATATATAATTAGAATTGATGCTTTATAATTCTGGATGTATTGGGCCTATTTTAGTTTTCCCCGTGGTCCCACATCAACAGTCTGCCTACAAAATTTGATTGCTGCCTAGGCAAGCTTTATCATCATATTAATACAATATGTCGAGATCAGCCACGTTTCTACTTTCTTTTTGGCTGATGTAAATACACGTACGGTTGGTTAGGTCACAAAAGGCCATTTCATATCTTCCTTTTGGAAAATAGTAAAATACCATGTATATGACGTCCAACTTATCTTTATTTTATATAAGACTCATGATTATTGGCTAGTTAAGTCAAGGATACCCTTCCTTTGGACCTAGAATTCTGATTGAGACTAACCTACCAAATCCTTAACTAATCATGACCAACCCTTGATAGTACTCACTTTGGCGATGTATTAGGAAGTATTTGTCTGTCTATATTTATTTAAATTATGATTCAAATATTAAATATTTATTGGTCTTCGACTAATCTGCTAAATTTAGATAGACAAATTTAATTTGAAGAGCATACATGATCGTGGACATGGTTATAGATTTTATGCCGGAACTAGGATCCTAAAATCTATAATTGAAATACATCTTTGAGTGTAGTGTTCAAAAAAGTTTCAAGTTTATTGTGAAGGATACTTAAAATAATATTGTGTTATTTTAAGTAGATTTTTCTACATGAAATTTAAATCTTTGAAAGATTAAGTATTTGGTGATCATCTTTTTTATGAGAGTGGGGTTCTTAATCTTTAAGTGAGCTTTACTTATAGTTTTAATTTTACAAAATAATTTATAAAAATCCTTACATAAACTATTTGTTGATTTATTTTAGGGATTATTATGTTAGGGGCTCATATGACTATAAATGGTTATTGTTTACTTATCGTAATAATATTGCCACCTCCGTTTGACCAGAAATTCTGACTAATGTATAACTAATTTAGATGACTCGTATCATGATAAATTAGTTATCCTAAATGTAGTCACTTATTTGAATTTAGCAAGTTATTAAAATCAAAGTTAATTATCTTTTTAATAGACTTTATCTTGTAGATGTTCTAGTTTTTTAGGAAATTTATATCTTACGAGTTTTTTTAAGTCGAGAAACAATTTCATTCATGAAAACAATTACAGGAGTAACTACCCAAAGACTAAGACATTGTAGTCATTAAGAATAATTTTAGATAATTACGGTGGATTATCAACTAATCCAAATCAAAACAAGTTTCTTTTAGCCATTGTTTCATTACTCAATCAGTTATATTTTTTTTTTCAAAACTAAAGAGAAATTACACTTACAATCTCTACAAAATAGTTTAATATTCTTAACCAAAAGTCTATACTATGAGATGGACTAATCTTATTACATAATAGTGACTTGATCAATAAGGATCGATCATTCTCGATAGTAACTACCCCTTTTAGGAATGATGAAGCCAATCTACAACCTATATAGACTCCTTTTGCTTCAGCTTCAAATGGTGATAATGCACTCAAAAAAGTTGAAATGCCTTCTACAATATTACATGTTTGGTCCCTAATAACGGAAGCAATACAAACATTATAAGAATAAGAATCAAAAGCTGCATCAGATTTGATTTTAAACATTTTAGGATTTTGGAAAACTCACCCACTTAAAGATACATTGATACCTGCGGTAGTACTCACATTGTTTTCCTGCGTCATAATACTTTGTTCTTTATTCATATATAATGAATTACCATCTAAAACCTCAGAAAATCTTTGCTATTAGCAAAGAGTAATGCTAGGTATCATCTAAAAAACAATCACCTAAATATCACCCACGATGTGGATCTTGGGTGGTCCAATCATATTGTTTATTTTCTTGACTACTTTTTTCTCTCTCTTTTGCATGATTGGACCATTCAAGATCCACATCATAAGTGATTTTTGGGTAATACGCAACATTACTCATTAGCAAATAAGTACTTGTAATTTTTTGTAAAGCTCTTCTATAAACCCCACAATGCATAAAGATAATTATAGTAATTTGTATATTGTGAATTTTAACCCCCCTATGCACAAATGTATATATAGAAAATAACCAAAATAATAAGTTATAGCACTACCTCAAATCTCACTCAATCTTTTATTTTTAATTCTCATAAATAAAAATTCTTAAATTCGCTTTTAATTAGAAGGAATGTATAGTAATCATAAAATTTTGAGATCAAATTTTACTATCTAATATAATAACTCTTCACTAATTTTTTTAAAATTAGTGAAATTGGAGTTTAAGGTACAACACAATTTATAAATAATACAAATTATATCATTGCATTGTAACTAGGGATGACAATGGTTATGGTTTAAAACCAAAATCGATGAAAGTACGTATCGATTAAAAATCGATTATGCAACCATGGATAAAATCGTTACATTATGGTTTTGAAAAGTGTAACCAATGGTTAAATCCGTTAGGTTATGGTTTTAGATAATAAAACCGAATAACCAAAAATCCGTTTATTATCATCTATTATTGTATATTTCATAATAATGTAGATAAAAGAGTATTTTTATATCTCAAAATTAAAATTAAAATATTAAATGTAACAAAAGAAAGTAACAAATATGTTATTTAAATAAGAACCAACTTAATATTTTATATATTTTAAAAAAAATTCTTGTATTTGTGATATTTTTTAAGAATTTTCAATATATTTATAGAGTTCAAGTTTTGTTATGGTTAAAATCCCCAAAATCGCTTAAAAAACCGAATCTGAATTATTCGGTTATGGTTTTGAAAAAGTAAGTCGAATGGTTAAATTCGTTAGGATTTAGTTTTTCATAAATTAAACGGTTATGGATGTAGTTTTAGATTTTTTTTCGCAATAATCCGATATGTTCTTCTTAATTGTAACTTCGTACGTTTTGACCCAGAAAATCTTGGACTTTTGGCTCATGGTGCGTCATAAAATAGATAAATAGAAAAAGTTTTGGGTAAAATTAGACCATAATTTAAGCCCATATTTAACTCTTTAACGAAATATTATTGGGCTTATGCCCATAATTTCAATTGTAAATTTTATATCATAGGAATTACAGAGTCTTACGCAAAACACAAGAAATCAAACATGAATCCATTCAATAGAAACTTTCAATTTTGCATAAAATGGCCATGGGATACTAATAATTACACAAACACCCCAAACAAAAACAACAGCTGCGTATTAGACACACCATGGCTATTCAAATCAGCAAAAACCATGGGTTCTTTAGCAATTAACTTATTCAACAAAAACCCATTTCAATTTCAACCAAACAAGAAGAATGAGATGAAGCGATTGAGTAGTGAAGAGCAATCAGAGGCTGAGCAAAGAGCTTTTGCATCAGCTTTAGCAAGTGGGAAAGAGGCTACAGTTCTTGAGTTCTATTCACCTAATTGTAGGCTTTGTAATTCTTTGGTGCCTTTTATTAACGAAGTTGAAAATCGGAATTGTGATTGGGTTAATATTGTTATGGCTGATGCTGAAAATGAACAATGGTTACCTGAGGTAATTAAATTTTATTACCATAAAACCTCTCTCTAATGTTTACTATATGTTATCTGAATTTAAATTCATGATATAATTTTTGGTTTGGTAAATATATTGATGCAGTTGCTACATTATGATATAAAGTATGTGCCTTGTTTTGTTCTATTGGACAACCATGGAAGAGCGCTTGCAAAGACAGGTGTCCCAAGCAGTAGGCTACATGTTATAGCGGGTGTTTCAAACCTTTTGAAGATGAACCGTCCCAAGAAAAAACAAAGCTAAAATTCTCAAGTTCAGCAAGAATGGGAAATATTGATGTGAAAAATATGAATCTATAACTTTTTAATTGTAATTTCGTTTGCAAATGTGCATCTTTTTATGCTATGGTTATGTTTATAACCCACAACAGAAAAGTAACAAGAATTTGTTCAATCTTCATATTGTAATGGAAATGAAACTTAGGGATTAGGTCTTGTTTAAAAATTAGGTTAAATATGAAAGACACGAGAAAATATTCCACCAAATCAGGATATTTATTCGCTAAAGTTAATTCTAGATTTAGTCATATTTCAAACTTTCATAGTAGTACAAGGGTTGATAAATTACAAGAAAATGTCGCAACTGGATTTACGTTCAAAACTCTTCGGCCTTTGGCCTCTAATTTAATAAATAAAAATAGCCAATAACACGTTGATATCCAATAATTGAGATTTTTCCAGCACCATAAATACATAATTTCACAGCTTTAGCAATAAATCATAATACTATCTATCATCAGCTACCTTTTAACAAGTTGTTGAAATATATTTCTCGCTTCATTAAGTGGGTCAATGTGATGAATCCCTGTTGCCCATATACTTTGCAAGGGTAGCATCGTCATTTGAATATCCGCTAATTGTTTCTTTAATCGCTTCGTACCATTTAAATCCATAACACTACCCACAACACTCTGCTACAAACAAAAACTTATCAATATACATACATTACACAAAATAGTAATTTTTCAAAAATACACAAAACTTACCAAAATAGTGCTAAAGCAAGCATTAAGAATCAAGCACCTAAGAAAATCTTCATCTAAGGTCCCAAAACTTTTCCCCGAGTTAACACAAAATGTAAGATTATGAAACGATGAATCAAACGCAGATCCATAGTTTTTAACAATAATTTTTCCGTGTTTTTTAATAATCCCTTTTAAACGATCCATATTCGAGCCATCACTACATGTTTTCTTTACAAGATTTTGCTTCGATAATTTCAAAGTTTTTGAATTTGTACATGTTTGAACGTGTAAGCGAAGTAATGCTGCTGCTCTTTCATGGTTAGCCCAGCAATAACACGAGGATGTTCCATCATCTATGTAATGTAAACATTTAAATAATTCAGGGACCATTTGGGAAATTTTCAAATGTTATAATAGGGATAAATGATGAAAAACATACCTAACATAAACCCTGCAAGTGCAATATCGATAAATGAAGATGAAACTCTTCTAGTTTCCTCGAATATTACTACATAAACAGCTAGTACCTGTAAAGGAATATATAGAGAATGAGATACATTATTAAACATATAAAGTGCGTTAAAAAGAACATAAATTACTCTGCAATGGAGATGTATTGACTTGAGTTCCATAGCTTGTGATAATTCAGATATCAAAACTGTGGGACCAGCTATGGGTCCCACTTTATTCGAGTATGCACTTGATTGCTCAATGATTGGACTTTTGGAATCAATTTCAATGCAAGATGCAGGTATCATTTTATATTCTTTTTGTCTGCTGTAAATTAACACATTCACTAGTAAAATTCGAGGACCATTTAGGAAATTTTTTGTATTAATAGTTACGCAAGCAAATACATACTCGATTTCCAAAATTCGGTGAAAGCTTGCATGAACACCTTGTCCAAATCCAGTAGGGTAAGCACCTTTATTCAACGGTCCCACAATCTTGATCTATCCAATTAAAACAACAATATGAAATTCATATTAAAATATTTTAAAAAAAAAATAAAAATCAATAAGTACTTGATGATTATCTGTCATGATATGAATACATCTACTGCTTGTTCCTTGATTAAAACCATGAACAGACATGACAAGCCCATGCAAAGATATTAACTCCCCTGATGGCAAGTGGGACCCAAGATGAGATGATTTAAGTGTGGGACCCACATTGTGTGTTTCTGAGTCAAACTTTATGTAATTTATAACATTAGCAGGCATACATAAGTTGATGTCGTCATCGCTGACATCATTGTCACAAGATAATGATGCACTCCAGAAATGCATCTCGGATGTAATGACTACTTTATTACCAATAATTTCTTTCTGGTCCTTGATATTACATGAAATGTCGTTTTTCTCATGCTTCACAATGTAATAATTTCCTATTTTGAGTGCCTGTAAAGAAAAGGACACAAAACCTTAGGCAGAACCTAACTTTTGGATAAGTTATCAACATAAGATAAGATATATAATAACTTATTTACCTGGTATAAGTATAAGCTTTCAGAACTAAACTCGAGTAATACTTTTTTCGCATGTGATGTACAATGAGAGCCTATCTTTTTTACCTCAGCTTCTGTAAATTTTAAAACACCCATGGAGCAGTAATTTACACCTTTTCCAGTAATTTTACATTGAATTTCACAAGGTAAGTTTAAAGATCGATCAATTCTACATCTCTTTAAAGGCGATTCACCATGTTCATGTCTAGTATTATGATCCAAAAAATCTATTGAATTATGATGTATTTCTCGATCTTTATCAGGTAAAGTTAAATCCCATGGGAGTATAATAGCCTCAGCAAACACACTTGACTTGTTTGAAATAACTCCTTGTAACTGAGATAGTAAATTCAGAAAGATGAAGGGCTATTCCAGTAATTTACCCTATGATTAAAAAAAAGATAGAAAAAATACCATCTCGGGAATAGGAAATTTGTGCATTAATCGCATCAAATGATACGTTCCATTTTCAAGCTTTTCATAACTATCTTTGCTATCGATACAGAAAGGGCATAAACAATTCTTTGTTTCTTCATCTTTAACATTGTAATGTAAGTAAAGTGACATATCCATCTCTTTTACTAATCCAGGAGAGTTAAAAATACTTTTGCATGTAATTGATTCAAATGTAAGTGATTTTAGCTCATCTAAATTCCCAATTTTACCTTCCATATATATATTGAAGTCTTTTATCTGAAGAAACAAAACATAGATACTCGTTAAAAAAAAAAAAAACCACTTCACAAGATTATTACCTCGTATATCCTGCTAGAATTCGAATTTAATGGAAGATCAGATACAAATACATCAATTGCTCCAGTTGAATCAACAAGTTGGAACCTTCCAGATGATGACATCTGTCACAATACATCACATATTATAGAGTTGTGGTAACAAAGAGTAAAAAGTGTTGATTTTAACCTTCAAAAGTCCAAGTAATATACAACCCATTTGTTCACTAGAAAGTCCTCTTTTAATTGGCTGTAGAAAAGATACCCCTCCACAAGGGTAATTAGTGGGACCCATGTTATCTATGTCCGGGTCTAAAAGTGTTTTTATCCAAGTAGACTTGCATTGACTAATTAAAGTAGAGATAGGTAAAACCTGAAAAGACAAGTAATGAGGATAAATCATGTTACTCATATGGGAGTTTTTGACCTTTTGTCAAACTATAGGGGGTATTATTTGAACTACTTACTAGCTTCAAATGACTACATCTTGTACCTATGCCACCTGTACATGAATCGTGCTTCAAGAAGTCTGTTAAAACTCCATGCTGCCGAAAATATAAGAATTCTCATCAGGGGTAATACTATGATTTCGAATTAATTGCACTATAGGCCCTTTTTTTATTACTGTTACCTGAGATTTAAAGAGTGATTGAGATAGATATGATTTAGCATATTTCTGAACCAGTCCTTCCATCTGAGAACACCTTGCAAAACTATACACATCAGCTTAGAAATAACTTTATAAAACAAGAAAACGTGAAAACATTATCTTATATGCAAATACATTAATTCTTACATGTTTGGTTCCTACAATATCCTTATCCGAAAAAATCCCAGAAAACATTTTCGTAAAACTTGCCGTTAAAAGCAAAATCCTAACAAAAGAGTGAAAATAAATTAACACTAAATTAAAAATATTTCTTTTAAAACAGAAAAAGAAAATAAAAATGCACAACATTTTACTTTCCTACCATAGTCTAGCACCAAAAGCTAGAGAATTAACAAATTTCCCTATAAGGCTCTGAGAATGTGAAACCATGTGGCATCTGTGACATAAAAGAATTTAACACATTTTTATAAAGCATATAAATTAATTAATTCCAAATAAAATTAGTTTAATAATTAATTTAATGGGATAACCTTGTTTCCAAAGGAGAGAATGATTCCACATTGATGCTAGTTCTTAAGCAAGCACCAAGTATAAGAACTTTTATTGATGAAAATCTCGAATTTACGAAATGTACATTTCTAATAGAAACCTATGTCCAGAAAAACCCACAATGAAATGAAACACTTATTAGAGAACAAACAAGGATAAATTGCAGATTGGGTCCCTATGTTCCACAAAATAGCCAAATATACCCGTGTTGAATAGATCAGATGGCTATTCCACGTAACATAAGGACTAACAGTGCAATAAATTCATTTAAAATCGATTTCACATACAATTGAGCCAACTCTGAGACTATGAGGTATTGCAAGCTGTTTATCAGTCAATAATAACATAACTTCTCGATCCAATTCAATAACCATTCCTTGCATATAACTCCCTGTAACTATTCCACTATAGCAAGCACATTCACCTTTCCCTTTAATCTCAACTTTCTTAGGCAAGATCCATGTTTTAACAAGCTTAGGGAGATGTAATGAAGATCTATTTGTTGTTAAATACATTAATTTCGAATCTTCTTTCTTTACAAACACTAATTTCTTTGTCAATCCCGAAAGTAAAACAACTTTTCCAACTAATCTTGTGATCACGGGATGCCAACACGAATCGTACCCATGAAAATATATAATCATTGGCTTGATGAAAGAATGATTACTACCCTTTTCTTCGTTTAAATCATGTAATGAGGATTTTAAATCCTTTAGGCCACACATATTGCACTCACAAATCAACATATTTACAAGAAACCCAGTAAGATTTCTTGAATCATTTGTAACAATTAAAATGGGGCTAATTGAATCCAAAGCTCCATACCGGAAGTACTTGGCTTTTGAACTATCTTTACACTCCTTATGATCAACAGTATAGCCAGAAACCAAAGGAAATGTATTGGTAATACTACAAGATTCTAGAAGCTCCCAGCTAACAATTTCTAAGAACCCGTTACCGCATTTTAGAGGGATGAAATTCCAAGCAGTGATTTTGATTTTTTTACCCAAAATTTGGGGATTAAAGTCGAGAATATCACAGCAAATAGGGTTGGATGAGCCGTCTGAGAAGCAAAAGCAGCTGCATTTCGGGACCCGGGTGGTGCTGTGAGAGGGTAGAGTTAGGGTTCCGGTGAGTACTGTAGGGTGGTTTAAGGTTTTAAGGATCTTAGGATTAGGGTTTTGGGAGGTGGTAGGGACACGTGGAGGTTCGGGAGATTGAGGTTTTGAAGGGGAAATCGTACGGAAAGAAGAAAGAGATGAAGTGCCGGTGAGTGGACGGTAACGTTGGATGAGCTCACTGATAGTTTTCTCCATTTAGAGTGAGTGAGTGAGTGTTGGAGAAGAGAGCGGGAAAAAGAGAGAGCTTGGCATATTCCTTTTTCTTTTTATAGCTTTTTTTTGAGTAAGTTTTTCTTGTTTTTCTTGGGGTAGGAAAACGGTTGTATTAATATTGAAAAAAAAACGGTACACTCTACCAAAGAGTTAGGTTCGAAAGTTTAAGGTAGCAACTATGAAGCTACTAACAAGGGTCATTAATGTTTTAAGGCCAACCCACATACCAACATTACAAACAACATCCAACATGGTTACAACCCAACTAAGCCCATTTAAATCCAACTAAATTGGATAAAAAGCCCAAAAAACCCCTGCAAACCCATTATATAATCCCCCAATCCTCCTTTTCTCTCTCATCAACCCAACCCACCTCCCCCTCCCCCTCCCGTCGAGCTCCCCTTTCTCTTCTCTTGATATTGAGCAACCGGCACCGGCACCACCACCACCGATTCCACCACCCCCTACAATCAGATCCACCCAACCCCAACCAAACAACCCACCAGCCCCCCAACAATCAGACCCACCCATGAACCCACCACCATCGAATCCGCCCCCCATCTGCTCAATCCACCGCCATCGAACCAACCACCGCCATCGACATCAATCCCACCACCATCGACATCAATCTAGTAACCGAACCACCACCATCATCAATCCCACCACCAGCATCATCATCATCAAGAACCGTGTGCAGCAGCAAAAACATTATGGGTGCAGCGGATGTGTCCAACCCATTGAAGCCCAAGAGGTGCTTTCCGGTGGTTTCGGTGGTGAGCAGTGGGCAAAGAACCGTGTTTCAGATTGAAGGTCCAGCCCATTGAAGGCCAATTCGTACAGAACATGAACCCCAATCCTTTAATGGGTCCAGACCAAATCACCACCATCAACACCTTTCCACCGTGGGTCCGGCCGAGATGGGTTGATTCAGACTCCAATCAACCCCCATCCTTCACCTCCATCGAACCCCACCATCAACACCATTCCACCAACACCTCTCCTTCCCTCTCGGCAGAACACTCTCCGCCATCCCACCACCGTCCCTCTACACCGTGACTGCTTGATGGGTCTAAACCGTTGAGGCCCAGTCATCTAAACGGAGCCGTGCTGAAGCCCGATGGGTCCAGCCCAAGCAAAATACCACCACAGGTCCAGACATTTCTCGTGATGGGTCCAGGCCGTTGAGGCGCGAGTCCTTGCTGGGTCCAGACCGGGTATGAATTCTCGTCATGGGTTTTGTTTAATTTTGAAATTTGAATGTATTACACGAACCTATTCTTGCCGAGAGAAATGGCATCAAATCCAAGCTCAAAAATGTCGACATAATTAGTGAAGAGAAGAAGCAAGATGCTGTAACAGAGATTGAAGTTTGAATAGTGATTCATGAAATTCTGTATATTTCATTCTAGTTTTGGGTTTTTGTTTACTGATTCATGTAATTCTGAATATGTTTAGCCCGAATAGTAGTTTTGTTCATTCTTGTTTGGTTTTGATTTAGTAATGCTAGTCTTGTTTGGTTCTGATATGAATGCTAGGTCTGTAAATGAATTTGATAAAACATTTGGTGATTGAATAATTGAATTTGTGTTTATGTGAATGGAATTGGTGAATACAATGTGGTTACAGCCCCATGTTGACTTGTGTAATGTATTTGTGCAATAAGTCCTTACCTGGGGGTGTTTTTGTGGTTTAGGGTCCGTACCCATCGAGTTAGTAATCGAGATGGGGTTGGGGCGTATGGTAGGTGCTTAGTGTAAAATGTACCTTCTACGGGGGCCGTACCCATCACGAGCGAAGGGTAAAAAAGACAACAATCTAACCAACTAGTTAGATGTTGGATGTTTTTAGGATTTTTTTCTAGTTAGGGGGTTAAATATAAAGGTTGGAAAAATCTGGCTGCAAAAAGTAATTTCCTCTACTAACAAACTAACTCATACTAGTACAAGTTAGTCTCCCACTATTATCTAAAAAGGAGTGATGAGGGAACAAGGGAAAAATACCCACCACTTTATTTCCTTAGAGGTAGAGTCACTCATATTAGCTAGATGATTTCTCGTCTTCCATACACAATAAACGGTAGCATCAAAACCAATCTTCTAGATTTTTTTTCTCCAATTTTCTCTAGCTTTAAGCTTCTTTAACCATTTCAAAGTACTAAGGAGCATATTCATTTCCTTATTTATTCCTAGACAAGCCTTAATTTCATCCAAAGTCGTTCTCACATAAGCATAATCAAAATAAATGTGCTTATTTGACTCGAAGACTTCACCACAAAGAATACAAAGCGGATCCAACTCCAAATAAATCGTGTGATCTTTAGTTTTTAACTTCTCCCATCCAAACAATAATCACATGTTTAGGAATTACATAATAGTCTCAAATAATATTAACCCAAGGCTTCACAAAAGTTCTCCGACGAAATAAATCATAAGGTTTTTTATATAAAGCATAAAAATTAATACTCGATACCTCATGATTTCTTTGGTGCGGTATTAAAATAACTACATTAATGATTATACCATGCTTGATATATTTTTAATACAAATGTGAGATAAATTAAATGATCCCAGTGACATACTTGGTATAACAATATAACATAAAAGATGGAAAATATTTTATACATAATTACAAAATTATTCTGTTTAAAATAATTAAATTTATATATTCCTAAATAATAAAATTGTCTTACGTTACATTAAAAAATGACAGATTCATTAAGAGGTGCTCTAATTCCGACTTATGTAATATGTGCTTAGAGACAAAGAAAAACATAGAGCATATATTTCTTAAATATGAATGGACTAGGAAGCTGTGGTGTATTTTCCCTCCTTCATTGTTGCATTGACCCCTTCTTTAACTCAGGCATTAACAGTTTGATAGGAATGATGCTAGATAAAGTCCAAACCAAAAATGAAAAAACTAAAATGTTACTTATTATTACTTCTTGTTTTTGGACTATATGGATTATGTGTAGCAAAAAAGTCTTTGATAATATCCCGATCAACTTTGATACATGTTTGATCCTTATGGGTTCTACTTGCAGGGACATGTTTGGATTAGATGTATTTGCTATGGAGAGTCCCTCACATCCCCCTATTATCGACATCCATGTCTGGAAATCAAAATCTATCACTTGGAATTCCCCTCCTCAGCACGAATCCAAGATTAACGATGACGCACCCTCTAAGTTAAGAAAAGCTTTTTCAGCTTTTGTAGCCCGTAATTGGAAAGCAGAGGTCGTTTTTGGATTCGCCATGAACTCCTCTGCTTTCTCAAGTTTCGAGGCGGAAGCAAAGGCATTACGTAGCACACTACATTTTGCCATTGACAATGTCTCATCATGCACCAATGTTGAATCTGATGCAGAAGCAGTTGTTCGTGTCGTGCAGTCTCTTGGTGTGTATTGTTCTTGAAAGAAAAGGTCTATCCTAGAAGACATTAGAAGTGTGGCTAAAGCCCACTCTCATATTCAAATTTGTGGGATTAGAAGAACTGAAAATCTGGTTGTGGATTGGAATGTTAAGGGCTTTTTCAAAATTTTCACTTGCCGGTAATTGGATTTGTAATATATTAGTTTATCTTGAAACTATCTTGTGTGACGATTTTAACTTCTTTGTTTCTTCTGGCATGATCAGTTCATGCTAGAAGATCTATTTTAATATTAGTCTTGTTATGCCTAAAAAAACATTAAAAAATAATAAAGTGAAACAAAAAAAATAACAATGATAATAAATCTTGATAAAAAAGTGAAACCATAAATTAAACAATAGATTCATATAGTTTCATCTTTAGGATTTATACTTTCTTTTTTTAGAACTTGAACAAAGGCTTATTTACTGCTTATTTCCTTAGCCAATATTTAGTCATGTATTCCCTAGCCAAAATTTTATCATAGTTGGATCACGGCCAAGTACTACTTTTTTCTTGGTCACATAAACTCATATCTTGAAAAGGATATATTTACACAATCATAGTGAGAGGTGTGAATCACAATTACATTAAATGTGTATGTGTTATAGGTTTATAAATAAAGGGTAAATTAG